>OX328103.1:41953375-43165312 GCA_946811185.2 Hippopus hippopus | reverse complement strand
TTGTATTGTAGGTTGGGTATTGGTTGTGTGTTGGGTTTTGGTGGGGAGGGGGTAAGTGGGTTTAGGGAAGGTTGGGGGTGGGGTGAGGGTGGGTTTGGGTAGGGGTGGGAATGGGTGGGTTTGGGTAGGGGTGGGAATGGGTGGGTTTGGGGTTTCGAGGGGTAGTATTTAGGTAGGTAGTGCTATGTTTGACTGGTTGTAACCATGACTTAGCATTGCACATAATCAGCCATTATTTTCAGTTAAATTACAAAAAAAGCATGATATAGAAACTTTCGTTGTCATAGTTGAGTTTCTAATTTCATTTCAGAGCTTTTTGGAAAAAGTTTGTGGGAAGGATGACATTGACAATGTTATGGTTTGATCATTTTTTCTCAGTCTTGGCCCTTAAATTTTACAGTTTCTAAGTTTGTTTCCATGCTGGGCCCCCGCCACTCGGGGCCTTAGAAGAAATAGGTGGCTGCCTTCACCTCTGTGGCATATGGGTGGTAAAAGTCCCCAGAAACAGAGGAGAGTGATATGGAGAATCACCCTTCTCCACCAGCTCTTCTTTGTTATAGTTGTCTGACTGTCAGGGCACCTGTCTTAACAAAGTGGAGGGGGGGGTTTACTGGAATCGCCATGGCTGTCTGTCTGTCTGTCTGTCCCTCCGTCTGTCCGTAGACACAAATTTGTCCAGCGAAATAGTTTATCAGGTACTGAACTCAAATTTACACACAGTGTTCTTATATATATGAAGTTATGCATGTGTAATTTTCATGACCCTGGTGCAATTTGTTGTGGAATTATCTTCCCTTGAACTTTTTTCAACTCTTACTTTTGTACTAGACCATTCTGCTTTCTGTGACAAAGACCTGTTTTGTGACATTGAGCTGGTGGGGGTATTATCATGTTTAGTGATAGCTCTAGTTTGACATGGATCACATATAGTGATAGAAAACATCTATTTGATTTATTTGGCTTTGTTATCCCCCGCTGAAGGTGATATAGTTTTAGCATTGTCCGTTTGACTGTCTGTCTGTCTCTCTTTCCATCCGTGTCTTTGTGTCTCCGTCCCGGAGAGTATCTTCAATACCATTGGACAGAATTTCATGAAACTATACATGTGTACACTAACCCATTCCACCAAAACAGTTTTTTTCTTTTCTTGATTCCATGCAAATTGGCAGATTGGGAGCGATTTTAAGTAACACTGTCAAAATGTATTTTTGATGTTTTGAGTCTTATCTTGAAAACTTATGCCACAGACAGGAGTTATTTGTTTTTATTTCATGAAATGTCATGTCATGAAAAAAGGGGGCCAAATGTATAATTTCATTATGGACCAGTAAAAGACTGTTTGCCTATCCATCCGCCCAGACTGATATCTTGTAAAGTCCTTAATCAAAAATTGATGAAACTTCATGCATGCCTTCCATTGGATAGTTCATTGATACTATTTTTTTCTATATATATATATAATGACGTGTTGATGTATATTTTCTTTGTTTTCATTTAATGAAATGCCATGTTATGGGAAAAGGAGACTTAATGTACAATCCCATTATGGACCTCTTATATAAAAAAAAAAAAAAAAAACCAGCAAAGTTAAAGAAAAAAAAAATATATATATATAAAATATATAAAGAAAAGTCAAAAAAGATTGAAATATTTTATGTATAAGAAAAAAAGAAGGAAAAAAAATAATAAAAAAAATAATAATAGTAATAATAATAATAAAAAAAAAGAAAAAAATGATATATTTTATGGGGAAAAAAAGCGAAAAAAGGATTTACCAAAAAAATGTGTGTATATTAAGATGTGATAGTTTGTGTGTGTTGTGTGTGTGAAGTGACTAGATAACATTATGAATTTAATGTTACCAAAAGTTTGTGCTCATCATTTGGGTTCGGGTAGGGGTGGGAATGGGTGGGTTTGTAGGGGTAGTATGTAGGTAGATAGTGCTATGTTTGACTGGTTATAACCATGAATTAGCATTGCATATAATCAGCCATTATTTTCAGTTAAATTACCAAAAAAAGCATGACATAAAAATTTTCATTGTCATAGTTGAGTTTCTAATTTCATTTAAGAGCTTTTTGGAAAAAGTTTGTGGGAAGGATGACATTGACAAAGTTTTGGTTTGATCATTTTTTCTCAGTCGTGGCCCTTAAATTTTACAGTTTCTAAGTTTGTTTCCATGCTGGGCCCCCGCCACTCGGGGCCTTAGAAATAGGTGGCTGCCTTTGCCTCTGTGGCATATGGGTGGTAAGAGTCCCCAGAAACAGAGGAGATCGATATGGAGCATCACCCTTCTCCACCAGCTCTTCTTTGGTATGTCTGTCAGGGCACCTGTCTTAACAAAGTGGAGGGGGGGTTTACTGGAATCACCATGGCTGTCTGTCTGTCTGTCTGTCCCGTCGTCTGTCCGTAGACACAAATTTGTCTGGCGAAATAGTTTTTCAGGTACTGAACTCAAATTTACACACAGTGTTCTTATATATATGAAGTTATGCATGTGTAATTTTCATGACCCTGGTGCAATTTGTTGTGGAATTATCTTCCCTTGAACTTTTTTCAACTCTTACTTTTGTACTAGACCATTATGCTTTCTGTGACAAAGACCTGTTTTGTGACATTGAGCTGGTGGGGGTATTATCATGTTTAGTGATAGCTCTAGTTTGACATGGATCACATATAGTGATAGAAAACATCTATTTGATTTATTTGGCTTTGTTATCCCCCGCCGAAGGCGATATAGTTTTAGCATTGTCCGTTTGACTGTCTGTCTGTCTCTCTTTCCATCCGTGTCTTTGTGTCTCCGTCCCGGAGAGTATCTTCAATACCATTGGACAGAATTTCATGAAACTATACATGTGTACACTAACCCATTCCACCAAAACAGTTTTTTTCTTTTCTTGATTCCATGCAAATTGGCAGATTGGGAGCGATTTTAAGTAACACTGTCAAAATGTATTTTTGATGTTTTGAGTCTTATCTCGAAAACTTAAGCCACAGGCAGTAGTTATTTGTTTTTATTTCATGAAATGTCATGTCATGAAAAAAGGGGGCCAAATGTATAATTTCATTATGGACCAGTAAAAGACTGTTTGCCTATCCGTCCGCCCAGACTGATATCTTGTAAAGTCCTTGATCAAAAATTGATGAAACTTCATGCATGCCTTCCATTGGATAGTTCATTGATACTATTTTTTTCTATATATATATAATGACGTGTTGATGTATATTTTCTTTGTTTTCATTTAATGAAATGCCATGTTATGGGAAAAGGAGACTTAATGTACAATCCCATTGTGGACCTCATTTATAAAAAAAAAAAAAACAGCAAAGTTAAAGAAAAAAAAAAAAAAATCTATAAAATATATAAAGAAAAGTCAAAAAAGATTGAAATATTTTATGTATAAGAAAAAAAGAAGGAAAAAAAATAATAAAAAAAATAATAATAGTAATAATAATAATTTTAAAAAAAATGGAAAAAAAGAAAATGATATATTTTATAGGGAAAAAAAGCGAAAAAAGGATTTACCAAAAAAATGTGTGTATATTAAGATGTGATAGTTTGTGTGTGTTGTGTGTGTGAAGTGACTAGATAACATTATGAATTTAATGTTACCAAAAGTTTGTGCTCATCATTTGGGTTCGGGTAGGGGTGGGAATGGGTGTGTTTGGAGGGGTAGTATGTAGGTAGATAGTGCTATGTTTGACTGGTTATAACCATGAATTAGCATTGCATATAATCAGCCATTATTTTCAGTTAAATTACCAAAAAAAGCATGACATAAAAATTTTCGTTGTCATAGTTGAGTTTCTAATTTCATTTCAGAGCTTTTTGGAAAAAGTTTGTGGGAAGGATGACATTGACAATGTTTTGGTTTGATCATTTTTTCTCAGTCGTGGCGCTTAAATTTTTACAGTTTCTAAGTTTGTTTCCATGCTGGGCCCCCGCCACTCGGGGCCTTAGAAATAGGTGGCTGCCTTTGCCTCTGTGGCATATGGGTGGTAAGAGTCCCCAGAAACAGAGGAGATCGATATGGAGCATCACCCTTCTCCACCAGCTCTTCTTTGGTATGTCTGTCAGGGCACCTGTCTTAACAAAGTGGAGGGGGGGTTTACTGGAATCACCATGGCTGTCTGTCTTTCTGTCTGTCTGTCCCGTCGTCTGTCTGTAGACACAAATTTGTCCGGCGAAATAGTTTTTCAGGTACTGAACTCAAATTTACACACACTGTTCTTATATATATGAAGTTATGCATGTGTAATTTTCATGGCCCTGGTGCAATTTTTTGTGGAATTATCTTCCCTTGAACTTTTTTCAACTCTTACTTTTGTACTAGACCATTCTGCTTTCTGTGACAAAGACCTGTTTTGTGACATTGAGCTGGTGGGGGTATTATCATGTTTAGTGATAGCTCGAGTTTGACATGTATCACATATAGTGATAGAAAACATCTATTTGATTTATTTGGCTTTGTTATCCCCCGCTGAAGGCGATATAGTTTTAGCATTGTCCGTTTGACTGTCTGTCTGTCTCTCTTTCCATCCGTGTCTTTGTGTCTCCGTCCCGGAGAGTATCTTCAATACCATTGGACAGAATTTCATGAAACTATACATGTGTACACTAACCCATTCCACCAAAACAGTTTTTTTCTTTTCTTGATTCCATGCAAATTGGCAGATTGGGAGCGATTTTAAGTAACACTGTCAAAATGTATTTTTGATGTTTTGAGTCTTATCTCGAAAACTTAAGCCACAGACAGGAGTTATTTGTTTTTATTTCATGAAATGTCATGTCATGAAAAAAGGGGGCCAAATGTATAATTTCATTATGGACCAGTAAAAGACTGTTTGCCTATCCGTCCGCCCAGACTGATATCTTGTAAAGTCCTTGATCAAAAATTGATGAAACTTCATGCATGCCTTCCATTGGATAGTTCATTGATACTATTTTTTTCTATATATATATAATGACGTGTTGATATATATTTTCTTTTTTTTCATTTAATGAAATGCCATGTTATGGGAAAAGGAGACTTAATGTACAATCCCATTATGGACCTCTTATATTAAAAAAAAAAAAAAACAGCAAAGTTAAAAAAAAAAAAAAAAAAAAAATCTATAAAATATATAAAGAAAAGTCCAAAAAGATTGAAATATTTTATGTATAAGAAAAAAAGAAGGAAAAAAAAATAAAAAAAAAAAATAATAATAGTAATAATAATAATAATAATAATAATAATTAAAAAAAAAGTGGAAAAAAAGAAAATGATATATTTTATGGGGAAAAAGAGCGAAAAAAAGGATTTACCAAAAAAATGTGTGTATATTAAGATGTGATAGTTTGTGTGTGTTGTGTGTGTGAAGTGACTAGATAACATTATGAATTTAATGTTACCAAAAGTTTGTGCTCATCATTTGGGTTCGGGTAGGGGTGGGAATGGGTGGGTTTGGAGGGGTAGTATGTAGGTAGATAGTGCTATGTTTGACTGGTTATAACCATGAATTAGCATTGCATATAATCAGCCATTATTTTCAGTTAAATTACCAAAAAAAGCATGACATAAAAATTTTCGTTGTCATAGTTGAGTTTCTAATTTCATTTCAGAGCTTTTTGGAAAAAGTTTGTGGGAAGGATGACATTGACAATGTTTTGGTTTGATCATTTTTTCTCAGTCGTGGCCCTTAAATTTTACAGTTTCTAAGTTTGTTTCCATGCTGGGCCCCCGCCACTCGGGGCCTTAGAAATAGGTGGCTGCCTTTGCCTCTGTGGCATATGGGTGGTAAGAGTCCCCAGAAACAGAGGAGATCGATATGGAGCATCACCCTTCACCAGCTCTTCTTTGGTAGAGTTGTCTATCTGTCAGAGCACCTGTCACATTTTTTTTGTGCATGCTCCAAAGCCCCTGAGTTAATTATCTAAATTTTGCTTATATGTCACTTAAATTTCAGCCTTAATACGACAGCATGCAGGACTGAGGGTTTACATACCACTACAAACAAGGTTAAGGTCACAGCAAGGGCTTAAAAGTCCATGTGAACTCCTTGTCCCTGGTTGAATTGTTTTACATGGATTCCTTTTCTGTCTCATCCTTTGCAAAGAGTTCCACAGTGATAGCTCTACTGGCCTTCTGTTTGAAGAGCCCATGCCATGTTGTGATTTTGGTTGGCTGCCTATCTGTCCATCTGTCTTTCTGTTTTTTTTTTTTTTTTTTATTTACACAGGAACATCCGCATTTTAGGTCCAGTTTTCTTAAACTTTGTGCAGTTTCTTTTTATCATGAATAGCTTTTATCCTATTGAATTTGAAGAAAAACTAATGATTTGATGGGGAAAAGCAATGTAAAGTTGAAAATTTGTGGTTCTTGTGTACATACTTGAATATGCATCTTTTGTCCAATTCTCTTGAAATTTTGCACTGATAATTTGTACCATCCCAGAGTTGAAGCTGATTGAAAATGGAGAAAGTCCAATGATCAGTTTAGGAAAAGCTGCCGTTTGATGACTTTTTCTTGTTTACTCAACAAAGTCGACATTTTTTGTCCCATTGCTTTTAAACTTGCAGGGATTAGAATCAACTTTTGTTTGATTCTGAAACATGTTTTGAGAAATTACACCCTGATTATTTTGCTTTTGACGTGGAGTTCTGGAATGCGGGGTTAAAGGTGATTCTTGGGTTATGACAGGGCTGGTGGCTCAGTAGCAAAGTAAGGTTCCACAATATTTATCCTCTTAACTAGTTAACTTCAGTGGATATATATTTCAGTTTGATGTCCACTTTGCTGTTAAATGAAAGTTACAGGTTTGCTCTAGAACTCACCTGAAATAGAAAAAAAAAGATACTGTTTATTCTTCATTTTGTTGCCATTCTTCCCCCCCCCCCCACTTCCTGCCATTTTCCTAACTTGATCTAAACCTACTGCACAGTCAATCAAAGTTCTAAGCTCACACAATTTAGGTGGACATAAAATAGTCCTAATATTATTTATTATTCAAGGACACTGCTGTTCAGTATTTTTATCTAAAAGTTCTTTCCATTTTGCTGAGTACAGTATTACTAAACTTGTATGGCAGATTATAATTCTGTGATTTCATCAGCTTGCCAAACCATGAAAAAGATTTATTTATTGAAGTATAAACTTTATCAACTTTCAAAGGTAAAAAAGTAACCAAATAAGTGTGAAAAAGTCTTTGGTGGCATTTCATTTGTGTAATCCTGCTTAATTTTGGCATTGTTATTATTTCCTTTCAGACTGTCATATGAAAAATAATACCTATAAACAATGTTGGACTCCAAACCTATTCTTTTCTTACAAAAACAGAACAATTTCTGATTGTTTAGGGAATTCCCTGAAGAATTATAACACCAATATTGCACCTTTTATAAGGAATTTGACCTGTATATTGCAACACGTATATGTATTTGAAGTAACCTATTATTGAGGGTAAATCTTTGATTTTTCAATAGAGTATTGTTTGGAACCGATGTACAACTGTTTGAAGTAGCGTATTATTGAGAGTAATTTTCTGATTTTTCAATATAGAATATTGTTCTCAACTAATTTACCACTGTTTGAAGTAGTGTATGAATGAGGGTATTTTCAGGATTTTTTATAAGAAAACTGTCCAGAAAAGAAATATCAGTGTTTGAAGAAACAAAATGAATGAGGGTACTTTTAGGATTTTTTAATGGAATACTGTCTGGAACGATGTATCTGTGTTTGAAGTAGCTTATGAATGGGGTACTTTTAGAATGTTTTAGAACACTTTCCAAAACCTTTGTATCAGTGATTTAAGTAACATATGAATGAGGGTATTTTAAGGATTTTTTAATGGAATACTGTCCAGAATCGATGTATCTGTGTTGGAAATAGCGCATGAATGAGGGTATTTTTAGGATTTTTTTAATAGAATATTGTCTGGAACCAGTGTATCACTGTTTGTAGTAGGGTATGAATGAGGATATTTTAGTTTTTTTTTTTTTATTAGAATACTGTCTGGAGCCGATGTATCAGTGTTTAAAGTAACATATAATTGAGAGTATTCTTAGGATTTTTCAGTGGAATGCTGTCTAGAACCGATGTATCTGTATTGGAAGTAACGTATGAATGAAGGAATTTTCAAGATTTTTAGTGGAATACTGTCTGGAACCGATGTATCATGTGTTGGAAGTAACGTATGAATGAGGGAATTTTTAGGATTTTTTTATTAGAATACTGTTTAGAACAGAAGTATCTGTGTTGGAAGTAACATATGAATGAGGGAATTCTTAGGTTTTTTTAGTGGAATACTGTCTGGAACCAATGTATCTGTGTTGGAAGTAAAGTATGAATGAGGGTATTTTTAGGATTTTTTAATAGAATACTGTCCAGAACCGATGTATCTCTGAAGTAGCATGTGAATGAGGGTATTTTTAGGATTTTTTTAATAGAATACAGTCCAGAACAGGTGTATATGTGTTTGAAGTAGCGTATAATGGAGGGTAATTTTCAGATTTTCAATAGAATGTTTTCCAGAACCAATGTGTCACTGTTTGAAGTAGCATATGAATGAGGGTATTTTTTTTATTTTTTTTAATACTATCCGGAACTGATGTATCAGTGTTTGAAGTAATAGATGAATGAGGGTATTTTTAGGAATTTTTAATTGAATACTGTCCAGAACCGATGTATCTGTGCTGCAAGTAACATATGAATGAGGGTATATTTTCATTTTATTTTTTTAAATACTCTCCATAACCAATGTATCTGTGTTGGGAGTAGCATATAAAACAGGGTATTTTTAGGGTTTTTCAATGGAAAATTTTCCAAAACCCATGTATCACTGTTTGAAGTAGTGTATGAATAAGCATATTTTTAGGGTTTTTTTTATTAGAATACTGTCCAGAGCTGATGTATCTGTGTTTGAAATAACATATGAATGAGGGTAATTTTTGTTTTTTTTGAGTGAAATACTGTATCTGTGTTGGAAGAAGTGTATGAGTGATGTTTATTTTAGGATTTGTTAATAGAATACTGTCCGGAACCAATATAATGTATCTGTGTTAGATGGCGTATAAATGAGGGTAATTTTCGGTTTTTACAATAGAATATTGTCCGTAACGGATGTACCACTGTTCGAAGTAGCATATAAATTAGGGTATTTTTAGGATTTTCTTATTAGAATACTGTCTGGAACTGATGTAGCAGTGTTTGCGGTAACATATGAATGAAGGTACTGTTAGGATTTTTTCTTAGAACAGTGTCTGGAACTGATGTATTTGCATTTGGGGCATGAATGGGGGAATTTTAGGACTGTGTAATAGAACACGATCCGGAACCGATGTATCTGTGTTTGAAGAAGTGTATGAATGAGGGTATTTTTAGGATTTTTTATTAAATAATTATCCAGAACCAATGTATCTGTTTTTGAAGTAGTCTATGAATGAGAGTATCTTTAGGATTTTTATAAGATTATTGTCCAGAACCTATGAAGTACCGTAATTTGCTTAAATTTTGGGACAGTAAAAAATAATTAATTTTTTCGTGTCCCAATACTTTAGTTTACAAAAAATAATTATTTTGTCAGCTGTCCCAAAACTTATGGTCAAACATGACAATTTGTCATACTGAAAGACACTGGCCGCTAACCCGTCGAATTTTGCCGACATTAAAATATTGCTACATCAATGATGGCGATAAACCTCCAATCATTTGCAGGTTGGTCTATTTTTAGACATTGGAATATTCCACCGATCAATTTGAGCACTAAGAGTTTAAAACTTCGCTTTTTCTCATTGTTTTCATTGATGATTAACCTATCACCCATTATTGTCTGCGTACTGGGATCGCGATGAGGATGTTATTTTTCGTTTGTAGATAAATTCACAACATATTTTACCTGCTTACATGTACGTGAGGTGAACGACTTTTAATTCCACTCTGACGAGTACCTGCTTGGACCGTTCTCAAATTCGATTGGTTCGTCGATCTTCGATCGATAAACCTTGGGTAAACTAGAATACTGTACCTTGATTTCTATTTATAAACAACAAACTCGATTGACCGTGAAATACATGTGTGTCAACTCTGTCAACTTCGGATGTACATATACACGTTATACACGTTATGTATCTTGGATACAAGTTTATCACACCCTTTTTACACTTACGTCGGATTTCTTTTTGAATTGGGGTTTAAATTAGACTGTCAGGTGATCCGGATTTTTGTCTTGAATCAGGAAACTCCCATTGAAATCGGGAGGGTTGGGAAGCATGCTTACGACGTTACGTGTGTAGAAATAAAACTGCGCGAAATAAATATTTGCAAACGAAGGGTATCAAACGGATTGAAAGATTTTTTTTTTAAATAGATATTCACTGTCCCAATTCTTTGGAACAAAAAAATACCGATCTTGCTTTGCAATTTTAAGTATGTCCCAAATCTTTGGGTCATAAAAAATAATTATTTTCGCGATTTTTGATGGTGTCCCAATTCTTTGTGTGTCCCAAAACATACGCAAAATACGGTAGCATATGAATGAGGGTATTTTTAGGATTTTTTAATAGAATATTGTCCGGAACCAATATATCTGGGTTTGAAGTAACATATGTATCAGGGTATTTTTAGGATTTTTCAAAAGAATAATTACTGTCTAGAACTTATGAACCTAGAGCACAGATGCTTGGTATGAAGCATGAACCCTTCACCACACAGTCCACACTTATAACAACCCTGGGAAAGAAGTCTTTTGAAAACATTGTAGGAAAAGGAGAGTATTTTCTCCTTTTCCCACAATGTCTGCTATCCTTCTTAACCCTTTATCACACAATCTCGACTTTTAACGACCCTCAGAATGAAAGCTCTTGCAAACATTGTGGGAAAAGGAGAAAATGCTGGTAACCAGCATTTTCTCCTTTTCTAACAATGTTTTATTATCTATTCAGACAAATCTCATTACTTTTGCTACATTTACTATAGATCTATCCTCTGGAAATGCTTCCAATTTGGATTTGTCTAAAATTTTGTCATGGTGTAAAGAGTTAAATCTTACTTTTTGAGTCACTTGTGTTGTCAGCATAATGCTTTCAATTTTGACTAATCTAAAATTTTGTCATTTGTTTAAGAGTTACACATGTTTTAAACTGTGCTCTTTGGAGAAATAATTCTGCCTAATTGTCACATTTGTAAAGTGTTGTAATTTTTTTCTTTTGTTTTTCAATCTTCTCGACTAAAACCAAGAAGTCTAAGATGGTATGCCCATAGACTAAAGATTTCCTAAACGGATTTTTTTTTTTCTGTTCTTCTCATCTAAAATCGTTGAGCCTTGAATCTTAAAATAAGTTTCTTCAAGTTCTACCATAGGGGTCAAAATTGGCCCTGTACCGAGGGTCTCTTGTAGTACATGGAGTTCTATAATTTTTTATTTAATCTTCTATGGAGAGTTTAAGCCGAAAGTTCAAATGTTTAGTACATGTATATAGCATTGAAGGAGCATTCTTTAGCTTAGTTGCACATAGGGTCAAAGATGGCCTGTTCCCAAGGTCTGTTGTACATTTACATGGGGTTCTCTAGTTTTTTTTTTTTTTAAATCTTTGTGGCTGAACCTTGGGAGATGTTGGATGAGTATAAAGCAACATATAATCATTCTTTACCATAGATGTTTAAGTCTTGCACATGGGGTCAAAGATGGCCCTGTTCCCAAGGTCTGTTGTCTGTTGTTGTTCTGTAAGTTTTTTTAAAAAAAAATTTTGGCCATAACTATGAAGATGTTAGTCCAAAGAGTCTAGATAATAAGTTTTTAGCATCAAAACATAATTATTCATAGAAGTTCAAGTCCTGCACATGGGGTCAAAGATGGCCCTGTTCTCTTGGTCTGTTGTCGTACTTGAGGTTCTATAGTTTTTAAAATCTATTTGGCTGACACTTGAGATTATAGACCTAACATTCTGAATATCTAGTATATAAAATAAAAAGATGATTATTAATCTAAGTTGTTGAAGTTCTGCAAATGAGTTCAAAGATTGCCCTGTTTTTTCCAATGTCTGTTGTTGTATTTGGGGTTCTACGAGTTTTTTTTTTATACGCTGCCAGAGGCGATGTATATTGCTGTCATCTTCTCCCTCAGTCAGTCCTTCCGTCTGTCTGTCCCTTCGTCCGTCCGTCCGTATGTACGTCTATTTCTTTTGAACACAACTCCTCCAACATTTCTTGACAGATTTGGATGAAATTTTCACAGAATGTTTCTCATCATGTGACCTATCGCATATTGTCAGTTTTATGTGATGTGGCATCGTATATTGTGACGATGGCACTCTTGTTTTTAGTGTTTTTGGCTGAAACTATGGAGATATTACACCTAAGATGTCTGAATATCTAGTATATAAAATAAAAAGATAATTATTTTCAAAGTTGTTTAAGTCCTGCACATGGGGTCAAAGATTGCCCTGTTCCCAAGGTCTGTTTTTGTACATGTACATTCGGGGTTCTATCATTATTTTTTAATCTTTTTGGCTGAAACTGTGGAAATGTTAGGTCAAAGACTGAATATTAAGTATCTAGTTTCAAAAGATACTTATTCACCAAAGTTGGTCAAAGATGGTCCTGTTCCTAAGGTCTATTGTTGTGCTTGGGTTTATATATTTTTTGTCTTTTTTAAAAACTTTTTGGCTGAAACTATGGAGATGTTTGAGGAAAAGCTCTGAATATTAAGTATGTAGCATCAAAAATTAATTATTCATTATTATCAAGTTGTTCAAGTTCTGCACTGAGTGTCAAAAATGGCCCTGTTCTGAAGGTCTATTGTTGTACATGTAGTTGTAAAAGATTTTTTTTTTTTTCAATCTTCTTTGCTGAACTATGGAGATGTTAGGCCAAAGCCTGAATATCTAGTGTATAGCATCAAAAGATCAGTATTCATTTAACAGTTGTTCTTGCATCCTTGGTCGAAGATGGCCCTGTTCGAAATGTCTGTCATTGTGCATGTACATATAGTTCTGTAAGTTTTAAATAGTTTTTGCATTGTCTATATGTCCATCTATTTGCTGAGCCCTGTTTGCATACGGGAATCAAGGATAATGTGTCACCGGTTCGATCCCCAGCACTGCCAATTTTTATACCCCCGCAAAACGAATGTTTTCGGGGGTATACTGGAATTAGCCTGTCTGTCCGTGTGTCTGTCTGTGTACAAAATACTAGTAATTTTGTGTCGTAAACTCCTCCTACAGTGTTCCTTCAATTGTATTGAAACTTTGCACATATATTGATCATGTATTGAAGATTTGCATGACACAATTTTCAAGTGTCAACTCCTCCTGGTTGAGGAATTATCTCCCCTTGAACTTGACACTTTTTTGTGTCAAAGCGCTGGCGGGGGTATTAAATCACATTCAGTGACAGCTCTAGTTTTCCGAGGATTGATGGTAATCATTGCTACAGATTCATTCCTCATTCAACGCTTATCATTGTTTCGATGATGGTTATGTTGGAAAGCAGCCAGTGGCTTGGGAAATAATTGTGCAGAGTACTGGTAAAAAGAAACTCCAGGAAAGCATGGATAGGTACTTGGCATCAGTTATATAACTGACATAATGATGAAAACTGCATTTAATACCGTACAATCAATCAATTGAACGTCCATCTATCCTGGCAGATAACTTCTATATCCAGTGATGAAAATTAATGAAACAAGATTTATGAGATCTTTATCATAGTTTGCTGTCATGGATTTTTTTATTTTTATTTAATGCCCTGTCATGGAAAAAGGGGGCTTGATGTATATTTCCATTATGCTCCAATAACTCTTACTACTAGACAAAATTTTATGATACTTCATATTTATATTGTTTATCATAAGCATTAGACAATCATTATTTATTTATATCTAATAAAATGTCATGTCATGGAAGAAGGGGGGCTTAATGTATAACATGGCATTCTGTATGTTTTAATCTTAAATCCTGGCTGAAACTATGGCAACTTAGAGTCTTTACCCTGTACCACCTAATCCTGAATTTAGTGACCTTGAGGAAAAAGGCTCTTTTGAAAACATTGTTGGGGAAGGAAAGCATTGCTAGTAACTAGGAGAAAATGTGGTGACCAGCATGTTCTTTTTTCCAACAATATTTTTTACCCTTTCAAAGACAATCTCCACCATTTTAACTACACTTATTTTGTTGTCTTAAGTGAATTGGATTAGAAAAAGTCTAAAAGGTAACCATAATTATCCGAGTTGTTCAAGTCCTGCACATAGTGTCAAAAGATGGCGCTGTTCCCAAGGTCTGTTGATCTCTATAGAGTTCTAAAGGTTTTATTTAAATCTTCTTGGCTGAAACTATGATGAGTTTTGGCCTTAAATCTTACATTTATGTGAGTAGTATCAAAAGAAGATTCTTAGATAAAGTTTTAGTCCTGGGTCAAAGATGGCCCTCCTCCAAGGGTTTGGTGTTGTTCACAGTTCTGTTGTTTTTTTTTTTGTTTTTTTTTCTATCTTGAAACATGCAGCCAACAGCACCGAAATTTTGTATGGTGCATCAAGGGATGGTTATTAAAGTTATTAAAATTGGTCATATGCTATAAAAGTTTGCCATGCCCAGAGTAACCATATTTCCAAAAAATAAAAATAGTTATTATACAAGTAACAAAAACCTCTAAAGCCATTAGGCCTGGTGTGTTGATATTATGTAGCATCACATGGTCTTGTATAAATAAAGTAAACATCACCAAAACAGGTCCTGCACATGGGTCAGTTATTTTGCAGCGTTACAATTTCATTTTCTGTTTTACTTTCCTTGTCTTCAACTATGAGCCATGAGCCAGATATTTGGTCTCGGCATTATAAAATATTTCATTTAAATCCAAGTTGTTCAAAATGTGCTTCTGGGTCAATGAGGGGCCTGCAAAGGGGTCACCTGTTTTACTTTGTGTTCTGTAGGAATCTGTTTCAGAAATTTATTTTTTTTGTTCTTGTCTGAAACCATGGAGCCTACAGCATGATAAATACAGTAGTATCGTAATGTGGTCCCTAGTCAAAGTTGTTCAAATTGTGCCCTTTGGGTCAAAGCTGGTCCTGCCCCAGGTACACATATTTTGCAGAAAGAAACATATGGGTACACATATTTTACAGAAAGTGACATAAGTAAGCATTTTAAAAAGGAGCATCTCTCTTAAGACCATAAGGTCTGATATATAGATATTTGTTACATAGCATCATACTGTTGTCCTGCATCAAATCTGCATGTCAATGTCAATTCTGCCAGGAGATAAAGGTCTGCTCTCATATATTTTGAACCTTTTGCCTGGTCTTAATACTATTCCACACATATCAGTCTTGATACTTGATGGCATGCAGAGTAGAAGTTTTGCATACCTGTCTGTAAGGTCGAGGTCATAGTGGCAGTTAAAAGTTTGAAAACACAGAATTTGATGCTGATTAATATCTCTTGAACTTTGTCCAATTCTGAAGATCAGTCACACTCATCATGTCATCAGAACCTGTACTGCTTATAAAACTTCACAAAAAGGCACTTGTACTGAATAGATATTTATACTGTAAGCAGCAGTCTTGGGAAAGGGGGCTTAATGCAACTTTGTGATGCACTATACAAAGCAAGCTGTCACATAGTTTGACTTGATTTTGTCTAAATACCAGGTGAATCATGAGGAAAATTACCACAATTTGACCTATAGCCAAAGTCTGGACCCTGGTAAGGCCTCGCATACTCAGAGGATAATGTCTGCATAAGATAATATATGTTACATTGTATATTATAGATTATATTAAATATTATATCATGGAAATGTTCCTGAAAAATTCTCAGGGGCTATCATAACTATGTTGACATTTTTTAGCTGAAGTAGACTCATAGTAGTACTCAATATATGAACCAGTATTGTATAGAAAAATTTTCAAAGGCATTTGTTCCAATGACAAGTTGGTGTACATGGCTATGTCTCCCATAAATTTATTTTGGAAAGACATGTTGATTACATAGAATTTGCCTATATTGCTGTCTGTCTGTCCATCCATGTGTCATAATTTTTGTTTAACCTCCATAATCTCTTAACTGTTCTACTGCTTACCAAATCATAAAAAAAAAAAAATTCACACAAAATGTCTACCATAATCTGATGACATGCAGAGGTCTCACATAACATGCAATCATCCTTTACCATCATATTGATGGAAGATTTTATTCAAACAAGTATCTAGTTGAAATGATAATTATAATTCTAACATAACTAAAACTACACAAAAAATTTCTGGCTAATATCTACATGTAGCTGAAATACAGTTGTAATGTAACTAAAACTACATAAAAGACTTCTGGCTCTTCTTTACATGTGACGTTCACATACACGGCTTATGTAAAGCTTAACTTATATAGATTAGATTCTATTCCTTTAGTAACAACATTGACATCTTTACCAATCGACAAAATTGTAGACCAGTCAAAATTGAAAGCATTTGCAGACGAGAAAAAATACATATAGCTCAAAAATTGAAATTCGTCTTTTGGAAGGGTAGAAAACATTGTGGTAAAAGGAGAAAATGCTGGTTACCAGCATTTTCTCCTTTTCCTACAATGTTTTCAAAAGGCCTCTTTCTCAGGGTTGTTAAAATGACATTGGTAAGTTGATAACATTAAAAAATATGGGAAAGACCTTGTTGCAATAAACAGTGTCTTTGAAATGAATTGCTCAGACAAGTTGTCCTGGCCAAATGGGTGATTTTGCTGCACTAGTAAGTATACATGAAATACATGTATAAATTTGATTAGGAATTCATACCAGCAGTGTATTTTTGGTTTTCTGTTTTTCTATCCATGAATTTTTGGGAAGAGTAAGATTCTCACCAGTATGAGTCAATAGTTAGAATAACTGTAGTCAAGATATTTTATACAAGCTACCCTAGTACTAGCTGAAATCCAGGTAAAGTTCAGGTTGAAAATAGTCTACAGAAAAAGAGTTTATGCTGTCACCAATGACGGATCAAGGCAAGCTAGAAAAGTTGTCGATCTATTCAGGGGCAGCTGTGTTTAATTTGCAAAGTCAATAAAAGCTACTTATATTGCTTGCATGGTCAATAAAAACTTCTTATATTGCCTTTTCTTGTTCAGAGGCATAAATAAGTCCATTGATGTAGCACTTAACAATCTGACAAAAAAGCTTAACCCAAGTTTGTCAGAAGTATAGCAATTTCTACCATAGTTCATTATGGTGCTGGACCCATACCAGTAAAAAAGAACATTATGATGCATGTTTGCCTGGATCCATACCAGTAATTAGCTTGCATAAAATGATATCTTGCCTACAATTGTCCAAACATGACTTGCATTGAAGGGAATCTAAACGCCCAAAAAGATTTATACATAAAAACCTTGACCCCTATCAGAATTAGGCTAGCTGACATTGACCCAAGCTATAACTTAAAAATAGGAGAATTAAAGGTGTGCCTTGTCTATGTTACAAGAAAATGTTTCCTGAACTAAAGCCAGTGTTTATTTTGCTTAGTTCTCACCTACCAATGTCTACAACACCACCTTAATTTCCTGGATACTGAACAGTGCAAGGAAACTACCCATTCAGGTAAGAAAGTCTGAGCAATTAATTTTTGGAATATTTTTGTGTCATTCATACAGTTTTATTTTAATTAGACATTTTGCGAAAATTTATTAAATCTAAGACTATCACTTTGATCAAATCCATCAGAGGCTTTTATTGTGACATGTCGACTTATAATTTACTTAGAGTCAAGCTATATGAAGTCAATGTTTAACTCTTTACAAAATGATGGAATTTCAGACCTGTCCAAATTGTAAGTGTTTGTCACTTAGAGATATTGACATAATGGTAAATACCAAAACCAGCATTTTTCATGAAGGCTCTCAAAGTCCAAGTGAGATGCTTCTTACATTTGTATGTCTGTCTGTCTGTGGTTTTTCTTTGCACTCCATGTCACTTGTTCCTTTAATTTATAAGATAATTCATACATGTTTACCTTGATGTGACTACATGCAAAACAGGGGATCACAAGCTAAAGTTTGTAATTAAAGCTAAAATGTACTACAATATTTCTTGAACCCCTTTTCTGACAGTGAAAATATTTCAAAGACATCTCTCATTAATGATTTGACATGACATGATATGCAGAGCGAAGGCAGAATTTTATTGGAAACTAATTTTCTTGTTGCAGTGATGTTTATTTGGTAGCAGCCAATGTTTTTTCCAGTCTGCCACCTTGTATTTTTTAGCACTTCTTTCTTTCTAAACCTACTACCTGCTTTCCTTCATAAACAAATGACATATTGCAAATTAGAATAATTTTTAGGCACTGTACTCTTTCTAAACCTGCTAGCTGCTTTCCCTCATAAGCAAATGACAGATTGCAAATAAGAATGCATTTTTAAACACTTTATTCTTTCTAAACCCTTTAGGTGCTTTCCTTTATAAACAAATGACAGACTACAAATAACAGTGCATTTACTTTCCAACAGTGCAATTAAATTTATCTTTTATATATTACTGTATGGATTAATTGTCTAAACATTACAATGATAGGTTTTTTTTATCATCCTTAGGTCTCAGATTATCATGCTTTTTCTTTTTATAATTCTTTTACATAGTTTCACTGATTGCAGTTTTTTTACATAGTTTTACCACTTCAGAGCCCTGGCCTAGTACTGGTGAAAACCAGCAAAATATGAATAATTATGTGAGCTGTTGCCGTGATATGACTGAAATAATGTTGAAAGCGACATATAAAACCATTCAATCAATCAATACATAGTTTTACCATACATTATGTGCATTAAAGTATTATTGGCATACAAATATAATTTTATACGCCGCTGGAGGTGAAGTATATTGGCACCATCTTCTCCATCCGTATGTCCATCCATCCCTCCATCCCTTCGTCCATCCGTACATATATCCATTTCTTGTGAACGCAACTCCTCCCACGTTTCTTGACAGATTTGGATGAAATTTTCATAGAATGTTTCTCATCATGTGACCTATTGCATATTGTCAGGTTTTTGCGATGTGGCGGCATATATTGTGACAGTGGCACTCTTGTTTTAGTACACATGATTCACATTAGCATTATATACAGTGACAATAATTTCATGATGACAAATTATTATATGTACACACACAGTCCTAAAGCTGGCTACAATGAGTTGGATGGTATCCAATGACACCCCTGCAATATTTATGCAGATAATACTTTGTAACCATACATTGATCTTTTACAAGGAAAGATTTTAATGTATGAGCATGAAGGGGGACCAGTATCCTTGGACATGCAGTATCCTTTTACCAGACGACAAAATTTTAGCCTTATCCAAATTCAAAGCATTGCAGATGACAATTTCAATGAGGTTCAAATGGTGCAATTTTTCTCTGGTAAGTTAGAAAACAAAGGAGAACCAGCATTTTCTTCTTTTCTCACAATGTTTTCAAAAGGCTTCTCTCTCAGGGTCATTAAAGGTCGGCATTGTGTGGTAAAGGGTCAAAGATTGCACAATGTCATTCACATATGAGCTGTGCTCTGGCAAACGGGCCTAATGTATCTCTGTGATGCATCATACCATGCAATACATCACATAATTAGGGATCCATAAAATTCAGTATGTCTAACAACCGGATGTATCATAAGGTACACTGGTCCCTTGACATACAGAAAATTGACCAATAGGGAAACGTTTTGGCCCGGGTCAGCCTGCATGGACTGCACAGGCTGACCTGGGTTGATAGTTTTCACAGATGCATTAAGACCCTTTTTCACAAAGCACAGCTCATATATTATTCAAATAAATTGACCTGAAATTGACCTTTATGCAAAGAACAATTAAAGAGTGAATATTTATTTCATCAGGTATAATCAGACAGTATGGAAATTCTGTTAACGGTAAATGTCAAGTTTGACCCTTCCTGTGCCATAGGCAAAATAAGAGGCGTTTGCTGATGACATAGATCAAGATCAGACTGTTCAGAAAGTGTATCTTACATCTATGTCACCCGCCACGTATTACCAATTTAAACCAACAAAATCATGTTTATTATAGGTATTTTAAGTATTCATGAAAGACACGCTGAATCTATTACCTGCATAAAGAGTTGAAAAACGTTTACATAGTTCCGCATGCAGTCGACACTAGCCGAAGCTAAGTTTGGACAATCATTCAAGCATGTAATATATGGTAATAGAGGTCATTCATTTCATGTCAGTTTGTTCAAGTAATACATGTTATGATGTATGTAACATTAAAAGGGAAGTAACTCATTACATTACAACCTGCTTTTTAATTTCAAATGTTCTCCAGGCTAAACAGTTGTAACTTAAAATGTTTGTGTAAGAGCCCAGCTCCTATCGATGGATCGACGGTGCCAATTTGGATGTTGTGCTGAAAGTGTAGTCATGGATATGAGGCTGCCGAAAGGGAAACTGTTTTTAAGTGGGTTTTGCCAGTGTACATGACATATATGTTCGGGGCATATTATCCAATCAGATCACAAGAAATTTCTTTGCAGTATAATAACACATTTTACCTACTTAGTTACTTAACCCTTTCTCAAACAATCCCTGTTTTTCACGACACTGGAAAAGAAGCATTTTGAAAACATTGTGGAAAAAGGAGAAAATGCTAGTAACTAACATTTTCTTTTTCTGCAATGTTTTCTGCCCTCAGAGAGCAAATTTTAATTTATGAGTGACCTTAATTTTGTTGTCTGCAAGCACTTTCAATTTGGACCAGTCTAAAATTTTGTTGTTTGTTAAAGAGTTAATATTCAATCTCACCATCCTTGTTATGTTTATTACCCTATATCCTGCTAAATAAGTTAAATGAAACTTTCAAGCCAATTTAAAGAATCCTAATGTTGCTGTAACAGAGAATTTCTTTATTGGATGTAGAAAAACAATGATCTGTGCAGTCTGATCTTGACCTACACTGTCCATGAAAGGTCCCTGAATTGTGCTTAGTAGCAGTTTCATGGTTAGATAGAGGATCTTAAATCATGAGAAAGGAGGTTTTTGAAAACATTTTATGAAAAGGAAAAAAAGCTGGTATCTAGCATTTTCTCCTTTTCCCACAATGTTTCAACACATTTCAAAGATAAATTCTGGCACTGCAGCTACATTCAATTGCTTTATGCTATAAATGCTTTCAATCTTGACATGTCTAAAATTTCAGTGATGACTGGTGAAGACTTACTAAATTTCCATGTGTTTTAATGACCCTGAGGGGGGAGGCTTTTGAAAACATTGTTAAAAAAGGAGAAAATGCTGGTAATCAGCACTATCATACTTTCCCATAATATTTTCTATAGTTTCAAAGAAAGTTCCCGTCACATAATTTATGCCTAGGCTGAAATTTTGTTATCTGAGAAAGGGTTATGGACCCTGTTAATATGCTGGTTGACTAAATCAGGCGCTGAAAACTGTAATAAGTGAATAGTTACTGAAGTTTTAACCCTCTACCACACAATGCTGACTTTTAACTACCCTAGGAAAGAGGCCTTTTGAAAACATTGTGGGAAAAGGAGAAATTGCTGGTAACCAGCATTTACTCCTTTTCCCACAATGTTTTCTACCCGACCAAAGAAAACCTTCAACCGTTTGAGCCACATTGAAATAGTCGTCTGCAAATGCTTTCAGTTTGGTCCAGGCTAAAATTTTGTCGTGTGGTAAAGGTATACTTACTAGCTCAAGCATGAATAAAACTTTCAGTTTGAGCACAAACTTAGATGAAGTGTTTAAAGAAGCGGCCAATCCAAACAGCCCAAACTCTTTAAGAAAAGAATAAATTCAAGGCATGCCCAAATAGACAGTATTTGCAGAGGACAAATTCAGTACGGCTCAATTAATGGAATTCAGTTTTAAAGGCTAAAAACATTGTGGAAAAGAGAGAAAATACTGTCTTTGTCAGGGTTCCCGCTGGGCTTCAAAGTCGAAGCAGAATATTGTGCACCATTGCTATTGACTTAGAAAATGTTTTATTCTAGAGTGCAGTGATGACAAGAAATTGAAAAGGAATTATCCGCTGTAGGGAAGACCAGGGCAAAATGATACACGGGGCAAAGTGGTACATTTGAGATAACTTTGTAATTTCCTCATTTATTACACCATGAACCCTACACAGTAAGAGAGTTTTAAATCTACCATCTTACGAGCTATGTCGTGGGCAGATCCCTCCTACCATTAATTTATGAAGAGGACCCGACACGTTTTGGGACATGAGAGTAAATTTTCATTATTTTCC
The DNA here is from genome assembly GCA_946811185.2 of Hippopus hippopus. Lineage (NCBI taxonomy): Eukaryota > Metazoa > Mollusca > Bivalvia > Cardiida > Cardiidae > Hippopus > Hippopus hippopus. The sequence continues at coordinate 43,143,078 of OX328103.1, read as the reverse complement.
TAAATGTTGTTTCATTTTGTACTCGAGACATTCAGCTTATAGTCAAAGTTAGAGTGTATCCTGAGGATGACAATGCTATATGAATCAATGTTCAGGCTACTTCAGATTTTTATATATAGACCTCGTTTTTTTCACGGTACTGCAATGTGTTACATGGCAAATGTGGCAAAGTGATACAGTGTTAAACTATGCACATGCACTCTCAAATATCAACCAAGCTTGGAAAAATCAATTCCAGTGAAATAGAAAACAATAACTCAACCATTGTTAAATTAAAAATGATTTGTAACATTCTGATATATTGTAGATTAGGGCTAAATATGTACTTTTTCTTTGTAGTATGGTAGGAAACTAGTATGGAATGTCGTAGCTGTCTTTTCTTCAAAATGATCATGTTGCTCAGTTCACTCTTATCTTGTTGGGTTGAAATGAAATGATGATCAGTCAGCTGGGATTAAAGTCTTCTCTAGATATCATTTTTTTCGGTTATCAAGCCATTAAGAAGTATTGGGTGAACATTTTGTTCTGTTTATTTCTCATTATGTTGGGTTAACATGGTATTTTATTCCGTCAATTGATAATGAAGTTCGGTTCACATATTATGTTTGCTTTATTAAATATTTTGTTCGCTACCAGGATATTTTATTCGGTTTATTGATTATTATAATATGTTTAGACCTACTTATTAATATCTTACATTAGATAGACTGGAGTTAGGTTAACTGGTTATTTAGTTTGCAAATTACACATCGTATATTATTACCATATCATTGTATCTGGGTAGATACAAATTATGGTTTGAAAGCATGCTACTATGTTTAGTTGAGTGAATATTATGTCCAGGTAGACTAGTATTATGTTCCATTACCCTGATATTTTGTTTGGTTAATCTACTATGACGTTCGGTTTACATAACACTATCATTTGATAAATAAATATTCTGTGATGTTACTATGTAATTTTATATACTTGATCGATTCTTATAACCTTTTTACTTGTCGATATATTCTATCAAAAAAACTGAAGGTGAGTTAAATGGTAATTTCGTTTTGTTAAGAATACATCACAAAGTCTTTCATTATCATTGTGTCTAGGTGAATTACCATTACGGTTTAAGTGAACCTAATACGCTTTTCACAACTGGTCAGTTTTCATTGTATCCGGTTGAAGTAACCTTGTGTTAAATAATGTTATGTTCATTTGGAAACTCTCGGTTTTGTCAATGAGTTAAAATGGCGGCAAACGAAGCAAATTTGAAGGTGGCCCTAGACGAATTAGGCTTGTCAGTCCTAACCAACACATTTGCCAGGGAGCGAGTTGACGACGAAACTGCCATGTATTTGACAGATGGTGACCTGGTAAAGCTTGGAATAGAGACGAAAGGGGATCGCCATAGATTCTGGGCAAAGATGAAGAACTGCAAGATGGTAAGTTGACCCAAATCCACGAGGCACGACAGCCTCATTCTTTGATAAATTGAAATTGATCTTGAAGGAAAATAATATAAGAATGTGTCTATGAATTACCCTAAATGAAAGAAACCGTCATAAGGTACTGTAGTACTACCTCAAATTTCAAGCAAATTAAAAAAAAAACGTTTCGGGCCACAACAATTTCGTACCAGTATCCTTATTTCTGGTAAATTCACACCATCATGTACATGTAAATTCGCACCATTGGCAAATTCAGAATTTCAGCATGAGCAGAAAATTGAAATGTCTGGTAATTATGACACTTGTGAGAAGCATTATTTCAATTTGTGTATGTATACAATATTCCATAGTTCTGTTTCTGGGTCATGATTCAAGCTGGGTGGGAAAATTCTATATCTCACGAGACCGCAGAAATGAACTGCAGAAATTAGCCTATTTTTTTGTCGGTTTGAACTTTTAACCCATTACCACACAATCCTGAGTTTTAAGGAACTTGAGACAGACAGCTGGTAACCAACATTTTCTCCTTTTCTCACAATGTTTTCTACCCTTTTTACCCCACCATATTTCTTATTTTGCGTCATGATTAATTTGTCATCTGCAACAGCTTTCAGTTTGGACCAGTCTAAAATTTTGTCGTCTGCTAACAGATTAAATAGGTCATCAAATAGAATGTGCAAATGACAAGAAGCCACCAGTGCTGTGATCTTTGACAATGACCTGGTATAAAAGGTAACATGATTGCTGTTAGCATGTAAAATTTAGTTAAAGTGATCGAAAGTACAGGTCACAAGGCTAGGGAATGTGAACGAGCTTAACATTCCATTTCAATGCATCTTTTGAGGGTCATATGCTCCAAGTCAAGGTCATACCTTTCAAAGCTCTTGATAAGATGGGTTGATGGCATTCTAAATCCATTATTTCTCATCTAAACCCTATGTTGTGCGCATTCATCTGAATTGATTTGCCGAGACAATTCAAATGAGTACCCACAACATAGGGTTTGATTTTTAAAACCTCTATCACGTCTCTTATCTGGAGCTCAGTCTTTAATCCTTGTCATGAGTACTTTTTCAAAACTTAACCTGAAAAGGTAAAATTTTCCTGTTACTTCAAAACTAGTTAAGCTAGAGTGATGTAGGTACCTTTTATCAGTACATATCTGTTGAGGGTCATATGACGAAGGTTAAGGTCAAATCTTTAACCCTTATCATCAAAAGTGTTCATTTTTTTAAAACTTAATCTGAAAACTCAATAGATGTATTATATTTTCCTGTAACTTCAAAACTATTTCTTTAACAATGCATATATTTGGTATGTAGGTACCTTTTGTCCATATGCATATTCTGGGTGTTATATATCCAAGGTCAAGGTCAAAATTATAATCCTATAATTATCATAAAAATTAAACTTTAAAACTTAACATACCGAATTTCCCACTAACTTTAAATGTACTAATGTAACATTTTCAGCTACACTGGCAGAAGGTCATGGCATTGTGTCTGTCATGCATCTGTCCATCTGTCTGTCTGTGTGTGCGTCCATTCATAAACTTTTCATTCAAACATGTACTTCTCAGAAACTATTGATTGGATTTCAAAAAAATTTCACAGGGATGTTCCTTGGCTGAAGCTGTATCAGATTCCGTCAAGAAATTTAGATCCATTGAAAAGCGTGGCTTTTGTGGGCAAGGCTTATTTTCCATATATAACATATAGTGAAAACTTGAAAAAACTTCTTCCCTGAAACTGCCCAATGGATTTTAACAAATTTCACAGGAATGTTCTTTTGGAAGTTGACTTGCTGTCGCTTAAAATATTGATGATGTCCTTTGAAATTGCAATTTGTTATGCTTCCTAACCCATAGCTCACTTGTCATGACAAGTAGATACATGGAATTTTCAAGCCCTGCTGATGAAGCGAATCAGTATTGGGCCTCTTGTTATACTCCAGCAAGTGGGGATCTTACTTCAACAAAGTAACATATTGTTATATTATTTTCATGGAAGGGAGCAGGAAACTTTTGGTTCAGCAGGACGAATCATACGACAGGTGAATGAATCCCTCCATAGACAGCAGAGGACTAATTTATTCAATCTTTCCAGAGGTTTTGGACACACAAGATCTAATTCGCGAAAGAAACTTAAGGCCAACAGATTTACAGGCTGGACTGCAAATTTCTTTTGTTTGAGTAGTAATTCAACCAACCATATTCCTTCTGCTTCTGAAAAAGAAATCCTAAGAAAGGCTGGATTTGGTTTGAAAAAAATTCAACTTGAAAATTGTGATAATGAAGAGACTGTGATTGAAAAAATAATGTGTAGTGATCTAAATGATGAAAACGAAGTTGTGGGGTTTCCGCAATTAAGGGAAGCTGGTGGCATTGAACTGATGAGAACTGCGCAGAATTGTCAAGATTTAAGAGTCATTGGTTGTAAATGCACCTCGAAAGAGCTAAAATATAACATAGGTCCACAAGCCAGAATCTACATAAGACCAGTGCAAAAATCTCTTTCATTGCAACCTACAACGTCAGATGAATCACTGGAAGAGGGCCAATGCTTTAGCACATGTAAAACCTGCAGTGCAAAAATAGCTATGTGTGAGTTGAGACAACATATTTAAAGTTGCACAAATACAGAAATGATTGTGAGTGAACAATACCCAATAACTGAAGAATTTACAGAAGCACAGTACATTCCTTTAGGCCAGCTACAAACATTGAGTGATACTACTTAACAATTTTATACTCTTGCTCCAGGGTCAGATATTCCACACACTATCACTACAGACCAGCTACAAACACCAAATGTTACTACTGAATTTTCTTCTTATGCTACAGGGTTGGATATTCCGCACACTATCACAACAGACCAGTTGTTAACATCACAAAGTGAAACAATAGACCAGTCAGGATTACCAGCACTTTCTCTCACTACATATGACACAGAGTAGTTAATATTACCAATAAACAATAATGATAGTGAACTACCTGTTGAACCTAAATGCTCAGTGAAAGAAATTGTATAGATAGTAGTTAACTTTTGCCAAGAGAAAGATATTCTTAACCCTGTCGAAATTCTCAAAAAAAAAAACAAAATGACCTTGTCACAGGATGTGACCTTGAGATTATTGATGTTAACTCTGTTGCTGTAGGGGACACAAACTTCATCATTGTTGATAGGGAAGATATCTTGCAGACAGGTTTGGAAGAGTTAGAAAACAAGATCGAGATGGAGTTAAGAAATACTCTTGAAGGTCAATTCTCTGGAGAGGTAAGTTCGCTGGGTGATCTTAAAGACTCATTTTTTATGCCCCTGCATCGATAGATGAGGGCATATTGTTTTACATTTGTCAGTCTGTCTGTCTATCTGTCTGTCTTATCTGCCAAAAACTTAACAAAAAACTAAGCATTTCCCTGTAATTTCTAGTACGCATTTACTGGTACCAAGGTCAAGGTTATCTGTCAAAGTCAAGGTCATTATAAAGGTCGCAGTTTTCAACTTAACATTTTCCTGTATCTTCTAAACTATTTCAGTAACAAAGGCTCATATTTGGTATGAGGGTACATGTCATTGACACGCATCTACTGGTAACAAGGACAAGGTCATCTTTTAAAGCCAATATCAAGGTCACAGTTTCTAAAACTTAGCCAAAAACCTGATACAGTAAAACCTCTCCTCAAGACCACCCCGACAATATGAGCAACCCGCTATTACGAATAATTTTTGACAGAACGGAAATTTTCCTTCTTAAACATCAATGATCACGAACCCGGAAATACGAGCAACCCGCTATTCCAAAATTACGACCACCATTTTCAGTACCAATATGACTTTACCTGCGGATTTTAACCCCGTGAAACGACCACTCACTTTCCATAACTTTTTTACGACCAATAATTTTCATGCGTCCATAATCGCGCACCAAAGACTGTGCCTCATGTACGAATATTCTGGGGTCTGATGGAATTGACAATCAATTATCGGTCTTTTGTTTGTCTATCGACCATTGATTGTAACATGATTGTGTTAATTGATCAGGATGTTACGTAACATAATCAAAAGACCTGTGAATTGATATTTTTAAACCACCGATTCGGCTTTCACGCAATAATCAAGCGTTTATCACACATCGCCGACCCGGATGACAAACATGTCTAAATCCGGGTGATCAAGATTTGTTGTTTATAACCAGCTGATGTAATTTAAGACGCTTGGGTTTAGTTGTGATCGAGATGGGATTATCATTTTGTTTTTGACACTTTACATACTGTAATTATACCGTGACGAATATGTGATTGTCAACAAGTGACCACGACGACCGTGAGATCGACGATTAGCAGCACTGTCCGAATAATCAACTCGGATAAAAATAAAAAAAAAAGAGGGGGGGGGGGAGATTTTCCGTACTCGTCAGAGATCAGCACGTATTCGAAAATCTTTGTTTTAAAATGAAAATCGGCACTTGGAATATGGGTTCTTTAAACTATACAAAGTAAAAAAGCAGACCAAAAATGAGAATATGAAAAGTTCTATCAGATTCTTTAGTCTTCAGATTCATTTAGTTAATTTATGTACATGACTGGTTATAACTGTTTTAAATAGGCAAATATGAATTGACATGCTTTTACAGGTGGACTTATATAAAATTCGAGAAATGTATAACTTTTCAATGAAAATGAAAATGTTCTTGTCATTTTCATTTGTGTACTCGAGCTTCCCTAAATGAAATGCATTTACCATCCACATCATTTAGCCCTGCACAAATCTACTCAGGGGAAGGGTTTATTTCAAAATGTAGGTGTGTAGGCATGTGAAACCCGAAAATCAGACCACCTCACCAATGAGACCAAATTTTAAAAGTACCACGGGTGGTCTTAATAGAGGAGTTTTACTGTACTTCTCTGATTCTTCTCAGCTATTTAAGTTACAAGGCTCATATTTGGTATGAAGGAACATCTCAATGGTATGCATCTACTGGTGTTAAGGTCAAGGTCATTTGTCAAAGTAAAGATCAATATCAAGGTCAATTCTTTTCAAAACTGATCCAAAAACTCATCATTTTCCGTAACTTCAAACTATCTAAGTCACATATATGAAGGTGCAACTCATTGATACGTATCTGCTTGTACCAAAGGTCAAGGTCAAATATCAAGGTCATATCTCTGAAAATTGGCCATTTCAGGGGCATAAGTGTTTCACAACTTGTTTCTTTTATTTTTATGCAAGCTTATTGAGTATTTAAGTAAAAACAAGGTGTAGAGCTTTGGTTTAAGTTTTATGTGCAATACCACCATGTCTCTGTAATTTCTGCTATTGCTTCAAAACTTGGCACATGCATTTCATGACCGTTATACCTAGTTCTTGGCCAAATTTAGTTAAGGACTTAACTTGAGTTTAACCCTATTCATGCTGATCCAAACTAAGGTAGCTTTTGCACACAGTGCACACTAATCTACAGTCTGATCATGGTCTACACTGCCTGCATGTTTGCAGAATTTTGATCCTTTTCTATTTTTGTTCAATATCTGTCAACTCTTGACAACTCTTGTTAATTTCAAGCCAGACTGTTAGTGAAGAAAAGGTTGATTTACCGTCATAGCTCAATGTTTTTGTGGTCTATGTACAAAAACTTTGGCATTTCATAATTTTGTCTTTGCTTCAAATTAAAATGTTCCCGCCGCTGACCATTGTCTCGATGATGATTATGTGGGAAAGCAGCCAGTGGCTTGGAATGAAAATTGTGCGGAGTACTGGTAAAAGAGGCTCCAGGATAGCATGGATAGGTGCACTGGCTGCCGCGATAAAACTGAAATAATGTTGAAAATGGCATTAAACGCCATAAAACCAATCAAAATGTGAAATGGAAACTGTGAACAGTAATTGAAATTTACTATCAAAAGAACAAACCATACAACAAGGACATGTAGGTCTAAAAATACTTTATTTAGAAATTAGAGCAATACTTAAGATTTTAACTCAAGCACGCGCAGTTGATTGTTGGCAGCCAAGCCACAATAAGTCAGTAATGTCCTGGACTGTTGATCCAGGGATCACTAGTTTTGCCTTGGTTCAAATCATGGCTCCACCTACATCTTTTCTGACATTTTACAAGTCATTGTGACAAAGGCGTTATTATGTCTCACCAATGGGAGATTGATAAGTAGTTTGCTTGCGGGATCAGCAGCTGGTGGCACAAATTTGATGTAATGTTCAAACTGATTTAAGAAATGATGGGAACACATGGTTACGTGCACTTGCTGCCGCAATGTAGATAAAAAATTGTTGAATGTGGCATTTAAACCAATACAAACAACCAATGGTGGTTCTTTTGTCAGCTCGATTGTTTTTCGAAGAAAAGCTTGAGTTATTGTCGTAGCCAGGTAGTCGTCATTGTAGTCGTTGTCATCGTTGTGCACAAACTTTGACATTTTGTAATATCTCTGCACCCCTCATGGTACCTACTCGAAACTCTGAACATATGTTCACTATGAAAAGGGCAGCCTGTGTGACACGGGCAGGTAACTCTAAAATATCTTTGGCTGAATTATGTCCCTTTTTTTCACTTAGAATTTTTACCCACTATCAGGCACTTAACAGTCGAGCGCAGTTTTTGTTTTTAAATGCTGTTAATCTATATGAGTTAAGTGTTAACACATCAGAAAATGGCTCTTATGCAAATTACAGGGGTCAAAGGTCACCAAGGGTATTTTTGCCTTTACCACATGATCTAGATTTATGCACAGAAGTTTGTAATTAAAAAAAATGTTTACAGTGCTATACAGTTTTCCTGTTTTCCTCCTTGAAACTTTCTGGAGGTATCAGTGAATAATTTTCATAACATCCTTGTAAAGTAGGGTAATTCTATAATTCCTACTGCAGAAATGTTCTCATAGCCTGCTGAAAAAGTAAATGAATTGAATAATGAATAATAACCCTACAGTCCCAGGTTTTAATGACCCTAGGAAAGCATTAGCTTTTAAAAACTTTGTGAAAAAGGCAGAAAAGTTGAATACATGTACAAGCTTTTTTTTCCTTTTCCAATAATGTTTTTATTAATTTTTACAAGACCGATGCCATCATCTTAGCCACATTTATTGTCATCTGCAAATGCTTTCACTTCCAACAAGTCTGAAAACTTTGCCTCCTTGTAAAGAGTTAACTCCTTATCAAACAACAAAATTGTAGACTAGTCCAAATTTAAAGCATTTGCAGACATCAAAATTAATGGGACCCAAAAATTGAAATTTGTTTTGGGAAGGGTATAAAACATCTTCGGAAAAGAAGAAAATGCTGGTTACAAACATTTTCTCCTTTTCCTAACAATGTTTTCAAAAGATCTCTTTCTCAGGGTCATTATACCCCCGCAAAACGAATGTTTTCGGAGGTATACTGGAATCAGCCTGTCTGTTCATTCATCCATCCGTGTGTCCATCCATGTATCCATGTGTCAGCGTATCCGTCTGTTTACCAAATACTTGTAATTTTGTGTTGCAAACCCCTCCTACAGTTTTGCTGCTATTGTATTGAAAGTTTGTTGATACATTGATCGTATACTGAAGTTGTGCAAGACACAGTTTTCAGCCATCTACTCCCTATGGTTCAAGGATTATCTCCCCTTGAACTTTGAAAATTTTTGTTAAATTGCCTGTTGCTGTCAAAGTGCTGGCGGGGGTATTAAGTCACATTAAGTGACAGCTCTAGTTAAAAGTTGGGATTGTGTGGTAAAGGGTTGAAGGAAGGTTATGATTATGACTCATTTTCAAGTCAACCCTCATAATAGCAGGAAAAAAAACCATAATCTTGCTACTTCTGGTCTGTCTTGGTTAACAAAAATTTTTGAACTACTGGGTAGTGTCTAAGATTCAAGGTCAGAATGCATGATCTGTTCAGTCTGATCTTTACTCTGCTGTCTCTCAGTTGCAAGAGATGCAATGCTAAATTGTATAAATTTGGAATAGTGCTTACTTAAATTCATTGTGTATGAGTAGGTCCCTTGACCCTTATACCAGTCACAAAATGTCAGACCTGTCTCATTTGAGAGCATTGGTATACAACAAATTAACCCTTTACCACACAGTCCTAAGTTTTTCTTGATCCTGAGAAAGAAGGCATTTGAAAACATTCTGGGAAAAGGAGAAAATACTAGCTTCCTGCATTTTCTCCTTTTCCCACAATATTTTCAACCATATGTAAGACAATTTCAATTACTTAAACCACATTTTTATGCCCCTGCATCGACAGAATGGGGGCATATAGTTTTTGCCCTGTATGTTTGTCTGTCTGTCTTTTTGTCTGCAAAAAACTTTAATATTGGCCATAACTTTTGAATGGTAAGTAATAGAGCTTTCATATTCACCTATGTATTCCTTGTGGTAAGACCTTTCCTTTGGTACCAAGATCAAGGTCATCTGTCAAGGTCAAGGTCAAATATCAATTCACAATTTTCAAAAAATGGCCGTTATGGAGACATTAGTGTTTCACAAACACAGCCTGTTTTTCTCTGAAATCTTTGGCAAGCTAGATTTTGGAATCATTCCACAGAAAGGGAACCAGGGTAGTCTTTGCTCTCTTTTTTTATCATTCGACCTTCAGTGCGACCTTGAACTTATCAAAAGTCTTGTTTTTATTAAAGCCCCAGTAAAGTCAAAAATAGGTAATTTTCACCGTTTAAAACTCGAAACTTGTTTGCAATTCTTACTTTGGTTTAAACTTTACCTCACCTTAGCATGTGGAATGAGTTATTGTGATCGATGATGGTCAATCCCAGTTCTTTCATTAAAAAGTCTTTAAAGATCTTATTAACCAACCACCTAGTGTCAACCAAACCCCTCAGATATGATTCAGCTACTTACACTCACAAGCTTCACATATTACCCAAATGTCATAAAACAGATTCTCTTTATGATTTTGTCGAAGGTCATGTCTAAGTCTGCTCGTCTGTTTTTAGCTCCACTGGCCGAAGGCCAGCGGGCTTATGTCATGGCCTGTTGTCCGTCGTCCGTCCGTCCGTCCATCCGTCCGTCCGTCCGTGCGTTAACTTTTTTTTAAAACGTCTTCTTCTCTGAAACTACCCATCCAATTTTGATGAAACTTCACAGAAATGATCCTGCCATGGTCCTCTTCAGAATTTCTTGAAAGAATTTAATTCCTTCAAAAACTCGGGTTGCCATGGCAACAAAACTGAAAAATTTTGAAAATCTTTGAAAATCTTCTTGTCTGAAACCGTAAGGCCAAGGGCTACCAAATTTGGCATGTAGCTTTATCTAGTGGACCTCTACCAAGTTTCTTCAATTTATAGCCCTGGGGTCAAAATTGGCCCCGCTCCGGGGGTTACAAGTTATACATGGGCTTATTTAGGGAGAACTTTAAAATTCCTCTTCTACCTAGCCATAGGGCCTAGAGCTACCAAATTTGGCATGTAGCTTTATCTAGTGGACCTCTGCCAAGATTGTTCAAATTATAGCCCTGGGGTCAAATTAGGCCCTGCCCGGGGGTAACAAGTTTTACATGGGCTTATATAACAAGTTTTACATAGGCTTATATAGGGAGAACTTTAAAATTCTTCTTTGACCTAGCCATGGGGCCTAGGGCGACCAAATTTGGCATGTAGCTTTATCTAGTGGACCTGTACCAAGGGTGTCCAAATTATAGCCGAGGGTCAAATTTGACTTCGCTCCGGGGGGTAACATGTTTTACATGGGCGGGCTTATATAGGAAAATCTTTCGCATCTAGCTATAAGGGCTAGGGCTATCAAATTTTGCATTTAGCTTTATCTAGGGGGTCTCTATCAAGGGTGCCCAAATTATAGCCCAGGGGGTCAAATGTAGCCCCACCCCAGGGGGGTCACAAGTTCTACATGGTCTTATATAAGGAAACTTTAATAATCTACTTGTACATAGCCATATTTAGGCCTAGGGCTACCAAATTTTGCATGTAACTTTATATAATGGGCCTCTACCAAGAGGGCCCAAATTTTAACTTTGGGGGTCAAGTTTGACTTCACACCAGGGGTCACAAGTTTTACATTGGCTTTTATAGTGAAAACTTGATAAACCTGTGTCATGGATCACATATTTTACAGGGCCTTTTATTCAGCAAACTTGTTTTACATGACTTTTTATTGGGCAAGATTAAAAAATCTTTTTGTTTATAACCACACATTCTAGTTTCATATTGTAGGTCTGGGGTCAAAATTGCCTTCATTCCAGGGATCGCAAGTTTAACATGGGCTTCAAAATATTGTCACTTCAATTTAAACATTAATCAAGGGAAATAACTCTTTTTATGAAAGATAAAGTTCGTTACTATTTACCTCCCTTGATTATCAAGCTGCAGTGATACATGATTGGTGCTAGACAAGTTTTTTAGCTCCACTGGCCGAAGGCCAGCAGGCTTATGTTATGGCCCGTTGTCCGTTGTGCGTCCATCCGTATGTTAACTTTTTAGCTCACTTGAGCACAACGTGCTCAAGGGGAGCTTTTAGCATTTGTTTCAACTCAATAAAAGAATTTTCAATCATACACCAAAACAAAAAATTATCCTCCACATATCTGACTGTGTTTACAAACTATGAAGTGTTCATATTAATACACCATGTCTACTGTTTGATGATGACTAGCTTAGAAAAAGTATTAATAAAATAAGTTTGAAAAAAAATCTTAGTGATTTATTATGACAATTGTTAGCACACATGTAACTGATTACCAAACGATAATATTTTAGGCTTGTCTAAATCGAAAGCACTTGCAGATGACAAAATAAATGTGATTGAAAATTTGAAATTTGTTTTGTGAAAAGTAGAAAACATTGTAAGAAAAGGAGAAAATGCTTTTCTAAAGCCTTCTTTCTCAGGGTCATCAAAAGTAGGGATTGTCTGGTAATAGGTTAAAAAGATATATTTCAAACTGAGATTGATGTATATACTTGTTTTTTACTGGCACTGAAGGTCCGTCCGTCCATCTGTCCGTGCGTACATTAACTTTTATTTCAAACATCTCTGAAACTACTTATCCAATTTTGATGAAACTTCAAAGAAATGATCCTGCCATGGTCTTCTTCAGAATCCCATGACAGAATTTTATTCCTTCAAAAACTCTGGTTGCCATGGCAACAAAACTGAAAAATATAGAAAATTTTCAAAAATCTTCTTCTCTGAAACTGTAAGGCCTAGGGCTACCAAATTTGGCATGTAGCTGTATCTAGTGGGCCTCTACCAAGTTCCTTCAAATAATAGCCATGGGGTCTACCAAATTTTGCATGTAGCTTTATCTAGTGGGCCTCTACAAGGAGGGCCCAAATTATAGTCCTTGACCCAAGTTTGTCCCCACACCACGGAACACAAGGTCACCAGTTTTACATGGGCTTTTGTAATGAAAACTATCTTAAGTCATCATGTTACTAACCATTATAAAGACTAAGGCTATTAGATTTAGCCCTGTCTCATGGGTTTCATGTTTTACAGGGCTTTTCATTGAGAAAAATTTGAAAATCTTCTTGTTTATAACATTCAAGAACTGAATTATTTGGTATGGAGCTTTATATTGTGGACCTCCACCAGGATTCAAATAATTATAGCTTTGCGATCAAAATTGGCTTTGCCCATGGATCACAACTTTCTCGTAGGATTAGATAGAAAAATGTTTGCATGTCCTCGTGTTTGAAATCAATTTGCTGAATATTGTAATGTTTGGCTTGTAGTGTTTTTACTTAATAGCCAGTGGAGCGATACAGGGCCATCATGGCCCTCTTGTTAAGAAAATATGCTTCCAGTATTAAAACATATTGTTAAAACGCAAACAAAAAGTTTTCATGCAATTCCTTTGTATTTGGCTGAGCCATAATGTACGTTGCTTCAAATGGTTTAAGCCTGCCAAGTATGAATGCTCATGTATCGAATCACAACCTTATTATACGCCCCACAACGAAGTGGAGGGGGGTATACTAGAATCACCATGGCTGTCTGTCCGTCCGCCTGTCTGTCTGTCCGTAGACACAAATTTGCCCGGTGAAATACTCTTCATGATCCTGGTGTAATTTGTTACTGAATTATCTCCCCTTGAACTTTTTTCAACTCTTACTTTTGTACTAAACCATTCTGCTTTCTGTGACAAAGACCTGTTTTGTGACAAGGAGCTGGTGGGGGGGGGGTATTGATCATGTTTAGTGATAGCTCTAGTTAATGATGTGAAGTGAATTGGTAGACTTTTCTATGAGTTTCAAAGTTTAGAGTCGATTCGTACACGTTAGTTTTTGTACATACCTTGAAGCATTGACTCTAAACTTTGCCTTTCATGTAACCATGGTGTTTTACGCAGAAAGCAATAAGTATTAGTTGGTCATATAAGTTGAGCAGAGCATGTCTGTTACATTAATGAATCTAAACAAATGTTTTGGACTGGAACCATATCAATGTGTTTTGACATAATGGAAACTTTACGCTTTTTCTGTATGGTTATTATCTGTTTATTATAAAATTGAAACATATTGTATGTAAGGTGGATTTAAATGGTATTTGATTGTTGTGGCTTTTGCATTTGTCACTAATGCGCTTCTTACTAATAAGAATTAAGAATCAGCTCTAGAATTTGGACTTTGCTCTTCTTCTCACAATATTTTCCTTTAAATCAGTATTTACCAAAGGTTTTATTATTATAATATTAATGCATTTGGACCATACTGTATTACAGTCCACAATATCAAAATTAATATGACAATAGCTATAATAAATGTCTTCTCTCAGCGATTTACATATACAATTAACAACGTTCTGGTAAGAAGAGGGGGTTGTTACTTAATCTCTCGCCCTTAACCATGTTCAGTTGCACCAGATGAGTGATCAAGGGCAATACTTGCCATCTTGTTTTTATATGTTTTGCATAAAATGAAAACTACTCAGTTTAAATGATGCTATACTTATCATTTTTTACAACTTGTGACTGAGCTACCATCCCTCCAATTTCTCTTTCACAAGAAGACAACGAACCTTACAGTAAAGAAACTATTGTGTGTTTTACAGCCAATTTTCAATGAAGTAGGATCCAACAGACACACTTTAGAAAAGACTGTTTATTCAAAATTTGTGAAATATATAAGGGAAGTTGCAAGTAAGTACTGATACCATGACATAGATAACCCCAATATGGACATGGCTGGGTCATAGGTAATCAATGTAACATTGACTACCAGGAAACATTTTTGTTGAATCTAAGGCACATTTGCAAATGCATGTAGCTAACTGCTTCTTTGAAACTGGAAAAATCTGCACAAATTCATCAAATCTTTCTAGAACTGAAACGTTTGAAACTCTTAAAAACTAAACAGAACAACAAAAAAAAGTAGGCTTATGATACCCTACTTTGCAAAGTAGGGTATCATAAACCTACTTTTCCAGGAAATGGCCAAGGCCCACTGTTTCAGTATGTTCTTAACTCACTTGAGCACAAGGTGAGATTTTGTGATTATCGGAGTATGAAGTGCTCAAGGTAAGCTCAAGGTGAGCTTTTGTGTTCGTCTGAATGTACTTCGTAAACTTTTCTTTAAACATCTCCGGAACTAGTGGGCCAACCTTGATGAAACTTGGCAGGGATGTTTCTTGGGTTAACCAAAGGGTTTGGGTATTTGTTTTGTAGCACCACCTTGTGGACCTCTATCAAGTTCAAATAATGACCCTGGAGTCAAAAATGGCCCTACCCGAAATCAATTTGTCTTAAACTAGAGAGCCTAGATCATTGATATTTGGTATGTAGCATTGTGGCATCACCTGATGGAACTCTACCAAGTTTGTAATAATACTAACCCTGGGGTCAAAAATGGCCCTACCCAGTGGGGTTGCAAGTTTGCACATAGGCTTATACAGTAAAAACTTTGAAATCTTCTTGTTTAAAGCATCACCTCATGCATTTCCATCAAGTTCGTTCAAATAATGACGTTGGAGTTAACAATAGCACCCAGGGCTGCCCCAGGTTTTCACATCAGCTTATATAGAACTGGTATAATCTTTGAGAACTTCTTTTCTTAAAATATATCAAAAAGAGAACTAAAACATTCTGAGCACTATTATCATTCTGGGTACATTGTGTAATACATTTCAAAAGCAACTAAACCCTCACTTGTTTGATCCTTTAAAATGGCAACATCAGTTGCTGAGAAATTGTGGAGACCAGGTTTCAATATTATTATTATCCTCTGTGGAAGATGGAAGGATATAGTTTTTGCGCTGTTTGTCCACGTGTCTGTAAGTCTGTCCATCTGCCCGGATGAAACTTTACACATGTGTTCCTTATGAACAACTACAGATTCTTATTCTTTTGATCTAGTGCAGTTTTATGGGAAAAGGGGGCTTAATGTAAAATTGCCCCATTACAAATAAGGGCTACTTTGACGGGGACTTTCATTTCAACGATATAGCTTATTTTGTCTGTTTGTAGAGACTTGGTATCTTGCAAAGTTGTGCATATTTCATTTTGGTCACAGTTCACTGATTTCACAGAGTTATTGCCCTTTAATGAAATTTCTTGTTCACCCTTTTTCTCAATGACTATTGGACAAATATCATTCAAACTTCTCAGACAGACTTAGTCCCAAGCAAAGATGTGCATATTATATTTTGGTCATGGTTCACTGAGTTTCCACAGAGTTATTGCATGTTGATGAAATTCGTTGTCCATTCTTTTTCTCGATAACTACAGCTCAGATTTCAATGTACATTTCTGTGACAAGGAGCTGTTGAAGGTATGATCACATTTAGCCCTAGTTTTGTATATAATATCACATTATCAACCTTATCCAAATGTTCTCTAAATAGAAAATGCAATTTTCTATTTAAAGAACATTTAAATACAGTTGATAAAATGCTTTTATGATGCAAACTTAAAAACCTTGCATGAAACATCAACTTGTGAACCTCTACAATTTCACACATAAGATGCCCCTAGGATCATTACAGGCCCTGTCCCAGGGCTTACATGTTTGTACATAGAATACTTGGTTCTGCTAACCCTATTTTCTGAATTATTGCCCTTTATTAATTTACACATTAAATTTTTATCAGGCAATAATTTCCAAACTATCAGGGCAATCAACTGGAAACTTTTTACACTGATAGAACACATTTTGAAGTGCAGTGCACAAGAAACATATTGAACATAGTATGAAGAAGAGCATTTCACAAGAACTACAACTCTGCTACCCCCATACATTGATAGACCACATTGTAGAGAAATTCATTTAATTTGGACCCGTCTAAAATTTGTTGTACGGTAAATAGTTAAACTTTCTACACTTATACAAGTACTATATCTTAGACTTTTGTCGCCCAGTAAACAGTTAATTTTGTATGCTGATACAAGTGCTGTGTTGAAAAATTGAAACTCTTCCACTATTATTTTCTGAGTTATTTCCCCTTGATATTATTTACACTTTAGGCTTTTTTGTATGTGGAGCATTTCCCATCTTGAATTATATTTGAAAGTGTGAAGAAACCTTACTTTCTGAATTGTAAAATTCCAGTGACAAAGCCCTGGTGGGGTTACATGTCCATTTGGGACAGTTCTAGTTTGTTACGCTGGGTCAAGGTCACACATTAACCCTTTCCCAAACAATCCCTGGTTTTAACAGCCCCAATGAGCTTTGAAAACATTGAAGGAAAAGAAGAATATGCCTATAACCATCATTTTTCACCTTTTCCATCAATATTTTCTATCCTATGACAAAAGTTTTATGTTTTAAGTAATGTTTATTATGTGGTCTGCAACTCCTTGCAATTTGGATCTGTCTAAAATTTTGTTGTCTGGTAAAGGATTGAAGGTAAAATGTTTGTCTTCATTGTTCTTCTATATTTTTGCATGAATTTCGAGGTACAATTGTTCTCAATAACAAGTGGAAGTTCAGTTGAAACAGTTTTAGCTCACCTAAGCACAACATGGTCAAGGGGAGCTTGTTTTGATCACGCTGTCTGTTGTGCGTAGTTTGTCATGGGCTTTCAACAATCTATAAAAAAACATCTCGTCATAAACCAGCCCGGCCGGATAGCTCAAGATGTAGCCTATCTGACCGGTGACCTGGAGGTTGCGGGTTCAATACCCGGATGAGGCAAACTTTGTTTCTGGTGATTTTTCACCTCTCACCTCTGATGCATCTGAGAAAAGTAGTCGGTGCCTTTGGAAAGAACAGTAGTGTCATAACTGTGTGAGAAAGCCAGAAAACACATAAACACGTCACTGACAGCCATGATATGACCTTAGCTGTTAAAATGGTGTTAAACTCAATACAAACAAACAAACAAACCCACAAATCCTCACAAACCACTGGGCCGATCTGAACCAAACTTGGCAGAAATGTTCCTTGGGCAATCCTCTGTAAAATGTCTTCACAGAATTGAATTCCATCAAAACTCTTGTTACCATGGCCACCTTCAGGAAGTTTTGGAGAATATCGAAAAAAACCTTCTCTGAAAGCAATGGATGGATTAAGAATAATTTTGCAAAAATGTGGAGAGGTGCAGTGCATAATAAACATAACTCTGCTACCCCATCTTTTCAGTTATTGCTCTTTGTTATTGGCCCCTGGGAGTCAAAAGCTCACACATAGGCGGATAATGCTAAGTGTAAAAATCTTCTTGTCCAAAATTAAAAGGCTCATGGGTTTGATATTTTATATGTAGCATCTTCTGGTGGACTTCTACAAGTTTTTTCAAATCATGCCCCTGGGGTCAGAAATAGGTCCACCCCAAAGGTAAAAGTTCCCCACATAGGTTCGATAATGCGAACTTTAAAAAAAATCCCTTTGTCCAAAACCAAAAGGCCTAGACTTTTATATTTTGTATGTAGTATGTCTTACGTGACCTGTACCAAGTTTGTTCAAAAGATGCCCCTGGGGTCAAAAATGGCCCCACCCCGGGGGTCAAAAGTTTGAGCATAGGCTAAATAATGCTAACTTCAATCTTCTTGTCCCAAAACCAAAGGGCTTAGAGCTTTGATATTTTGTATGTAGCATCTCCTAGTGGATCTCTATCAAGTTTATTCAAATGCTGCTTCTGTGGGCAAAAATGGCTCTACCCCGTGGATAAAAAATTTGCAGATATTCAAATGTTATGCAAACTAAAAAGATTTTGTTGTCAATTACCGGTATGCCTAGAGCTTCGATATTTTGTATGTAGCATCTCCTAGTGGACTTCTTCCAAGTTCGTTCAAATAATTAACCAGGAGTCAAAAATGGCCCTGCCCAAAGAAATAGCACAAAGGCTTATTTAGTGTAAACCAAAGGTCCTAGAGCCTTGATATTTTGTATGCAGCATAACCTTATGGACCCTTATGAAAAATGTTCAAAGAATGACCGTTGTGTCAAAAATAGCCCTGCATAAGGGCTCACAAGTTTACACTTAAAAACTCTTCTCGTCCAAAACTGGACTAGAGCTGTGATATTTTGTATCAAGTATCTCCTAATACAAGGTTTGAAGTTTGGTGACCCATTTCAGATATTGTTTGCTAGAGTTTAATCTATCAAAAAATATGCCTATGGTCCACACTCAGACTCAGATGAGCGATCCAGCGCCATCTTGGCCCTCTTGTTTAGCTCTATTAGCCAAAGGCCAGAAGAGTTTTTGCGATGGCGTGGTTCCCGTCTGTCCGACCGTCCGTCAACAATGTCTTGTTTACGCGATAAAATCCAGTTTTCATCCAATTCTTTTGAAACTTTCTCAGAATGATTGTAGGGTCATAAGGACGAACGCTATCGAAATTGGGATGATTCTATGGGAAAACACAGGGAAAAGGGGCATTATGAACTTTCAGTTAGAATTTCCTTATTTACGCAATAAAATCCACAATTTCATCCAATTCTTTTGAAGCATTCTCAGAATAATTGTAGGGTCATAAGCTATCGAAGTTCGGATGATTCCATGCAATTTCATCCAATTCTTTTGAAGCATTCTCAGAATAATTGTAGGGTCATAAGCTATGGAAGTTCGGATGATTCCATGGGGGAAAACAGGGAAAATGGGCCTTATGAACTTATAGTCAAAATTTCTGCGGGCTCGACACATGTCCCTGGACAACCTTTTTAATGTACAAAACCAGAAGGCTGTAGAGCAAGTGGAGCGTTCCAGGCCTTCGTGGACCTCTTGGTTTTCTTTTTTTAATAATTTTGCTTGGACTTGAAATACATGTATTTCATTGCATGTAGGGCACTTGGTATTACCCAAAACACTCTTAAAATAGCTGTTGTATGATTAACCATTGCATCTACATTAATTGATGGATTATAAAGTTACTGACTGTTCTCGATTTTAAAAAAAATACAAATGTCAAGTAAAATATTTGTAGTTATTCATTTCTCCTAATATTTGACTTGTCTAAGTTAAAGGTGGGTATTTAGATTTTTCACATCTCACCAAATTAAAAATTATATATATCACTGAAATTTATATGAAAAAAACAATACAAATCATCAATAATTAAGAATCATAAAATTACAAAAAAAAAATTTTTTTGATGGTGTTCCCTTAAAAGGCTACGTAGCCTCTTAAGGTATTTTTTGATTTCGCGCCAGAAATCAAAAAAGCATTGTGGGAATGTCAAGTGACTGGCACGTGAGTAATGACGCTTAAATTCCATAACATAACAAACATGTAATTATTTTCCATAATGTCTTCTTCGGACGCTATGTTTGAAGCTTCGTCTGTGTATTTCCGGTATGTAAATGAGCAAGTTGCTCATGTAAAGATAGACCGTGTTTCCCGTCGGTGTTGACCTGGGCCGTAGTAAATCTCTAATTTCTCTTGTTGTCGGATGGTTTTCGACTACTGGGGTTTTATGAATGAAAATTTAAAGGCTTTGGGAGTATAAGGATGATTTTTTTGTATTTTTGTAAAATTTTCGTCCCAAAATCTGAAGGGCCACCTTTAAAGCATTTGCAGATCACATGTGAAAGGAGGTGCAAATCATTTGAAATATGCTCGGGTAGACATAGCGAGAAAAGAAGAAATTTCTGTTTGCCAGGATTTTCTCGCTGTCTTACAATGTTTTCAAAATGTATCTTTGTATGGGTTTAAAAAGGGAGATTGTGGTTTGCTGGACAACAAAATTCAAGCACTAGCTACCAAGATTAATACTCGAATAGTTGGTTTTGTTTAATAAAGGATTAAAATTACTGTTTAAAAAGAGACATGTTGCTTGTTTCAGGTATTTTATTATCTTTCCAGAAACACATTCAGGAGATCTCTTGATGATATAATATGTAATCAAACAACGTGACAATGAACACAAAGCTTCCTTCTCTTAGGACAGATACATACACGTATATTAACAAAATCAAAGGTTGCATAATGTAGGCATATGACACTTTATATCAATATGGAGTTCAACCAAATTTGGATTATCAGTAAAGGAGATACAGGAAAATTTACAACAAGCTCCCTTTTTCAGTGACGCAAAAAAAAAAAAAGGAAAATGATGAAATAAATCTGAAAAAAAACGGTATTTTTATGCCCCCCCCCCCCCCGGCAGGAGGGGGGCATATAGTTTTTGCCCTGTCTGTCTGTCTATCTGTCTGTCTGTTTGTCCGTCTGTTTGTCTGCAAAAAACTTGAACATTTTCTCTAAAAATGTGGATAAAAAAAAAATGGAACGTTTCAAATTGGACGTATTGGCTAAAAATCAATGATATTTACCATCATTTTCCTTTCCTTTTCCCACAATGTTCAGATATTTATGAAAACGTTTGTAGAGTTGTTAAAACTCCCCATTGGTAAGTGTCAAAAACGTACTCAGAAAAAACTTAAAATGACCTTTTTCTACTGCTAGATTGAGGTTATGTGGTGTAAAATTACATTGTAGGAACTACTTTATACAATGCAAGTGACAATGTTCAAGTATAAGTACGCACTTTCTCTTAGTATTTCAACCGATTTAGACCGCTATAAATCTTTTTAGGTCACCTGAGCACATCGTGTTTAAATCACGAAGTGTCTGTCGTCTCGTCAAAAATCTACAAACATAATCTCTTCCTAAACCACTGGGCCGATCTGAACCAAACATGGCAGAAACGCTCCTTACGAGGTCTTCTTTCAAATTTCTTCACAGAATTGGATTCCATGAAAAACTCTGGTTGGCATGGCAACCGAAAGGCATGTAAAGAAAATATCTTCTGTGAAACTAATAGATGTTTTTTAACATAATTTTGCAGAAATGGTCCTCGGATGACCCTTTTCAAAATTTCTTCGCAATTTGAACATTTATTAAATATTGTGCTCTGTGTTTTGTAGTGAGTGTAGAAATGCCCATTCTTTTACCGTATATCTGGATTTTTTCGCGTCCCGAAATTTCACGAGTTGGTCTGAAATTAATTTCAAGTGTTTTTTTTTTTTTTTATTTTTAACGAACTTGGACCACAATTGACAGTAGCCAAAACAGAATCGCAGATGAACAAGATATACCAGCATGAAGACAGTAACTACTGATAAGTAAGTGATCTGTGAAAATAAAAAAAAAAACATAAGATTTCAGTCTTTGATTTTTTTTAATCTGTGTTCACAGATAATCCTGTAAGAAACAACCAATCACTTTTATTCAGCATTCAAATTCAGTTTTACATTAAACGTATATAATTTTCTCGAATGTGATCCTCTCGCGAAAAAAAAAGCGAAAATTTCCGATATTTGCTCCGCAAATGCCACTGAACAGTTTTGATTTCATCAGAATTGTTATGACAGTGTTTACTGGTATATATCGGAATTGTTATGACATTGTTTATTGGTATATCGGAATAGTTATGACAGTGTTTATTGGTATATCGGAATTGCTATGACAGTGTTTATTGGTATATCGGAATTGCTATGACAGTGGTTATTGGTATATTAGAAATTTGTTAAGAGGCATTAGGCTTAATTTTACAATTGTCAAGACGTGCAGTCGTAGTCTTTGCTTAATTCAAGGCTCGTGTGTGAGATCCAGGACAACAATTCTTTTCTGAACAAACATGCAACTTAAAATGGGAAAAAAAACATGAATCAATGAAAAGCTTGTTGTTGTTTTGTTTATTATCTTCACTGTTTGAAGGCCAATGAGCATAGGACATGCTAAAGTATCCATTATGGAACTGTTCATGCATTTTCCTGCCTTTAACAGACCTTTTACCTTGTGCCTCCTTAAATAATTTTGAGAGACCATAGAGTCGCCGCTTTATCCATTCCAAATTTCGCCCGTCCTTTGCTCAACAAAAGCTATCCCTAGCTAATTTCTGTCTATCGTCTTGCATATCTAGTACGTAGCAGAAATGGACATTTACCAGTTTCTTCAATTAATGTCTCAAAGAGCGCACAGCATTTATATTTAGTAGATAGCAAAACCCTTATAGAGCTCTATTGACTTAGATAATGCTCCATTGGTCACAAGTTGGTTGTCAGATTCATGTAGTGAAAACATTTAACATCTCATCTCAAAGTGGTTCGATACCTTCGACCCAATATTTGCAATTTTCTCAGAATCTCAGGAAACTTAAGGGGACGCTACTTCAATATAAGCGCTTTTACGTAGCAGCCTTAAAATACTAATCAAGCACATGAAATATTGACAGATTTTGATTGTGACCCATTTAAATCACCTATCTGACCTCTAGGACGTTTGTTTAAATCATATGAGCCGTGCATAATGCATCTGCGAAAAGTATCGACCACGTCAGCCTGCGCAGGCTGACGTGGGCCGAAACTTTTCGGGATCTTCGAATTTTCTGCGTGTTAAAGGATAATTCTACCTCATGATTCAGTTGGTCGTTTGACAAAATTGATTTTTATGGATCCATAATTAGATAATGGCTTGTTTGGTGTTATGGATTACGGCGATCCATAAAGCCCCTTTTTGCCAGAGCATGGCTCATATCTAGTGCTTTGACTAAGGCTTAGGAAGTATTAAAAACCTCTAACAGGGTTTGGCACCGAAACAATGTACTGACGACAGGCGCTTTAAGCCCTCTAGTGCGCACACAAGGATGCAAGGGAAATGCCACTACTTAAAGCCGATTCGCATTAATAAACTAGTCATATTTATAAGCCTCACGAAAACAACACATTCGGGACAGACAAGTCATTTCTCGTTCCTGATTTATTTTTCAGAGCTTCATCCGACGGTAATATTTACACCATTTAAACGAATCAATCTTTTAAATATTGTTCTCCTCAAGGATTGACACTGCTCTTGTATAAACATCAATCCCATAGTTAGAGTTTGTCCAGTCATTTGGACATTCTTGAGTGAGTATCTGTTGGCAATAGTCACTGATTTTAACCTCTGATCTCCCAAAACCGGACGAGTAATATCAGATATAATATCCGTGTTGCTGTCTTCTGAGTCGTTTTCTAAGTTATCAGGCTTCTGAACTGGATTATTGACCATAACAGCGGTCCCAAGTTTTACAGGCGACGTTCCCACGGTTCGCAGTCTGTGAGTATTCCATGCAGCACTCCATGTTTGAAGTTTTTTTTATTGATCTTTGGCATGTAGACATAATGGAGGGCATATATGTGAAGTGGATTTATAATATCTAGCTTACCTTCGTCTTCAAGAAATGAAAATAATTCAGAGTAAAATGCTAACACCCCGTCATAAACATCCCTCCACATGCGTTCTACGCGTTGATTGTGGACACTCTTTCCGGTATTCATGCTACCAATACCTCTTTCTCTCTGCATGAAGTCTGCTATCTTACAGTTTTCCATTCCCATGTCTGTCCTCAACCTCATTGGTATTCCAAATTCAGCCACTGCTTCTGAGAATAATGTACGTTACATAATGTGTCTGCTCTGTTGTTGTCTAACGCACGGATAAACGTTATCATCCTTCTAAATCCGTCCACCCCTGCAGATATCACGAAATACCAGCGTATTAACTTGTGATTGGTGTCCACATGCCAAAGATGATTTGGTCCTTCCACGTGGTACACAGGCCTATGGAGACGGCGTAATGTTCTATTCATGATGCCATTTTCATCGTGTGTCTGTAAAATGTCCCGTAGTCGACATCTTGGTATCTGAAACGGTGGAAGAAGCAGGTTACTTTGCTGCAAACAGGTATCCCCCTAAATTTTCATACTAAGCTTAGATTATTTTCGTAAGGCTCATTCTCACGTGAAATCTGCAAACTCACTTGTTCATCCAAAGTTATCACCATACAGCTTAACGGCGAACATGTGCCATACGAAAATGGTCAATTTCATTAAGTATGGTTGAAGCATGTGTTACGATTACAATGGACCCATCACGCGAAAAGGGACATAATGGGAATTGCGAAAGCTATCGACCCTGGTGAGCCTGCGCAGTCCGCGCAGTCTGACCAGGGTCGAAACTTTTCGCTCTTGGCAGATTTTCTGTGTATTAAATGATCATTTTGCCTTACTAAACTGTCATTTTAAATTGTTCAAACCTTATCGGCCTGTACTTGCTTCGTTCCCATTTTCATTTATTTCATTTAGGAGTTCCGATAAGGTCCCTTTTCGCGTGACGGGTCACTGATTTATCTATTATTTATTCGAAGAATAAATATTGATTGGTCACACCAACGCGTATCCATGGAGCGGTTACATTTAACAAGCGACATCTAACATCTTGTACTTCATTAGTGATAATATGTAACTTCTGTACTAACAAAAGTCCAATGAAATGAAACATGTGTAGCCTGGCAAAATTAACATGACGCAAATTAATCTCCGTGAGCCATCTATTTTAGTTGAGCGTGTTTTAAAACAAGAGGGCTATGATGGGCCTGTATCGCTCCATTGGCTCTTAAATAGATGTATCATGCACTTAAAAATCTTTGACATATTTGTACAATATTTTGCATTAATGGCCCATTTTAAACTTGTTAGCCCTGGGCGGGGCCATTTTTGACCCTGGGGCTATAATATAATGAATTTTCGTAAAAGTCTATTAGATGAAGCTACATCCCAAATTTGGTAGCCCTGGGCCATATGGTTTAGGACAAAAAGATATTTAAGTTTTCACTCTATAAATCAATGTAAAACTTGTGACTCCCCCCGGGCGGGGCCAATTTTAACCCCGGGGCTATCATTTGAAGAGTTTTTGAAGAAGTCCATTAGATGAAGCTTCATGCCAAATTCGGTAACCCTAGGCCGTATAGTTTAGGACAAGAAGATATTTAACGTTTTCACTATAAAAACTTATGTAAAACTTATTACCCACGGCCAGTTTTGACCTCGGGGCCATAATTTTAAAAGTTTTCGTAAAGGTCTATTAGATGAAGCTACTAGCCAAATTTGGTAACCTTAGGCCTTGCGGTTTTGGACAAGAAGATTTTTAAAGATTTTCAATGTTTTTCAGTTTTGTTGCCATGGCAACCAGAGTTTTGATAGGAATAAAATTCTTTGGAGAGTGTCTTAAAAGGGCCATTCCAGGATCATTTCTGAAGTTTCGTTAAAATCCGATGGGTAGTTTCAGAGAAGAAGATGTTTGAAAAAAAAGGAAACTCACGCACGCACGGACAGTCGGTCGCACGACGGATACAAGGCCATGATATAAGCCTGCTGGCCTCCGGCCAGTGGAGCCAAAAATTGCTGAAGTCAGGGTTATTGCATATGTAGATGTCTCAGGTTAATCTTGCCAGGCTTATACGCTTAGCAAAGTGTGTCATGGATGCGTGCAGATTTTGCAAACCAAATTTTGTTTCTTGAATATAAACTGTGATATATTGCCCAGCTAGCTTCATCTCAACTTAAAGTTGAGCGATCAATCTCATATTGCACAGTATCGACGTTAAGCTATATCGCTGTTGAAGTTGAAATTTATCGATACAAATCGTTGTTGATATTTTCTTGTAAAACTGTGTCAGACTACAAAACAAGAGGGCCAAGATGGCCCTGGATCGCTCACCTGAAGGATATGGCCAGCAAACATGTTACAAATCTGTAAAACAATGGCATGCCAAATATGAATGCAACAGTCCAAGCATTTTGGCACAAGAAATGTTTTAAGATTTTCTTCTTTATATCTATGAATCTTGGACCCCACAACATGGAACTAATTCTGACTTAAAGGTAATAATTTGAAGTGTGTGTGTGTACTTTTTTTTTTTTTTTTTTTTTAAAGAGATCTAGATCTATGAAACAAGGCTACATTCCATCAATGAAACATCCAGTCCAAATGGTTTGAGACGTAAAGACTTATTAAGATTTCCTTCTCCATTGCTTAGTAAAATCAGGGACGCCTTAAGACAGAGCTAATTTTGACCACGGGGTCATAATTTGATGGATTTTAATGAAGGTTCATTACACAAAGTTACATGCAAAATATGACAGCTTTAGGCCTTACAGTTTGTGACTAGAAGACTTTTAAAATTTCGTTCTATACCTTTATGTAAAATCTGTGTCCCCACTACATAGGGCCATTTATAATCCCAGCATCACAGTTTCTAATATTTTGGTAGAGGTCCATTAGACAATGTCACATGCTAAATGTGAAAGCTGTAGGGCTTACCGTTTGAGAGAAAAGATTTTTAAAATTTTCCTTCTATATTTCTTTGTAAAATCCGGGACCACACAACACTGAGCCAATTTTGACCCCAGCAGCACAATTTGACGTGTTTTGATAGAAGTTTATTAGTGAATACTACATGCCAAATATGAAAGCTCTAGGCCTTCCGGTTTGGGATAAGAAGATTTTTAAAGATTTTTCATGATGTTGCCATGGCAACCAGAGTTCTTCATGGATTTCTTTGAGGTGTTTTGCAAGAGCACTACCCGGTGATCATTTCTGTGAAGTTTGGATGAAACCTGTTGATTAGTTAGGAGGAGAAGATTTTTAAAGAATAGTTCACGGACAGACGGACGGACGACGGACGATGATCTTTCACAATATCTCCCCAGAGATCTACCCAGAGCACTTCGTGCTCAGGTGAGCTAAAAAGATTTTCGTCTCCTCACAATCCGTAAAACATATAGACATTTGGAAAATACAAAGACCGTCTACATCTGAAAGAAAAGAACGCAATAAATATAGGCCTAAACTGAAGATTTTATGTCCCTCGTATCGATAGATTGGGGGTATATGGTTTTACCCTGTCTGTCTGTTTGACTGTCTGTCTGTCTGTTTGTCAGCAAATAAAACATTAACATTAGCCATACCTTTTGAATGAGTGGTAGGGCTTTTATAATTCACATGTGTGTTCCTTGTGGTAAGTTGTGGTAAGGCCTTTCCTGTGGTGCCAAATTCAAGATCATCTATCAAGGTCAATGTAAATATCAAGGTCACTTTTTTGAAAAAAAACTTAACTTTTGAATGGTAAGTCATAGGGCTTTTATTTTTCACATGTATATTTGTTGTGGGAAGACATTTTCTTAGGTATCAAGGCCAAGGTCATCTGACAAGGTCAATGTCAAATTTCTAGGTCATGTTTCTTCCAGAAACGTTAACATTTGCCATACATTTTAATTGGTAAGACACAGAGCTTTAACTAAAAAAGGGGTTAACTAACGTGAATATGTTTTTGTACAAGTATTTCTTTAAGCATCTTTTCGCCACACCTTGGAAATTCTGAGAGAACTTCGTTAACGATATCAGTGAGTCTGTTGTCATCTATTTCCGTAAAATTTCGTTTTTTCAATCCATACATTCTCATTCGCCTGTAAATAGCACTCTCAGAGACTGACAGTAAATCAGATATTTCTTTCACCATGAAACCAGTATCAATTAGGCCTTCAAGTGTGTCCTTTGAAATTTTAAACTCGGATTGTCCAGCTGATGTGCCCACTGCACGCTTGATAGAATGATTTCCGAAGTGAATGCAGGCAGTCCTGATTTTCATTACTTCCGCTCTGCTGTGCACACCAAGACAGGCCATGTCATACATGGACAAGTCACAAATTATGTCTGGCGTAATCTTTTCCTGTATAAACATCTCCGTATATCTTGTTAAATTCAGCTTTTCCAGAATTTTGTTCATTTTACGACAAATAAGTAAAACAAAACCAAAAAGATGTATAGTATGTGCGCAAGGTTATGAACTCCCTTTGCCACCATGATAACCGCGTAGAAAACTGAGAATTTCCAAATGAATATAACGTTTATTTTACACAATGTTACTTCAACTTCATACAATTAAAATTAACCAGTCGTTACAATATGTATTCAAGTTCACTTAACATCATATTAAGTGTACCCGGCATAAAGACATGTTAACCTATCATGTTCTTCATTAAGCTAAACAGAATTACAATTTATTACAATTTAGTTTTAATTAGCCTTATTGAATAACTATTTCCGAACCGTAATGGTAATTCACCTAGACACAATGATAATTAAAGACTTTGTGATGTGTTCTTAAAAAGACGAAATTACCGTTTAACCCACCTACAGTTTTTTTTTAATAGAACATATCGACAAGTAAAAAGGTCATAAGTATCGATCAAGTATATGAAATTACACAGTAACACCTCAAAATAGTAATTTATCAAATTATAGTGTTATGTAAACCGAACATTATAGTAGATTAACCAAACAAAATATCGGGGTAACGGAACATAATACAAGTCTACCTGGACATAATATTAACTCAACTAAATATGAAACATGCTTTCAAACCATAATTGGTATATACCCAAATAAATTGATATGATAATAATATACCATGTGTAATTTGCAAACTTAATAACCAGTTAACCTAACTCCAGTCTGTCTAATGTAAGATAGTAATAAGTAAACATATTATAATAACCAATAAACTGAATAAAATACCCTGGTAGTGAACAAAATATTTGATAAAGCAAACATAATGATATGTCAACCGAACTTCATTATCAATTGACGGAACAAAATACCATGTTAACCCAACATAATGAGAAATAAACAGAACAAAATGTTCACCCAATACTTCTTAATGGCCTGATAACCGAACAAAATGATATCTAGAGAAGACTTTAATCCCAGCTGACTGATCATCATTTCATGTCAACCCAACAAGATAAGAGTGAACTGAGCAACGTGACTATTTTGGAGAAAAGACAGCTACGGCGTTCCATAATATGACTACTTCCATCGTATAATGACCAGCAAACTCGTCTGTTCATTTATTTACCTCTTAGTTAAAACTGTTTGAAGTTACTGATTTTGGGATGAACCTTTTTCATGACCCCTGGATCTACCTACCTACTCTACATGTACACTTTAGCTATTTTCGTTCATCTTCCTACATTTGAATGCGGATATTTATCCTTTAAAAATGAAAAAAAGTACATAATGATGTAACAACTCTTTTTAAACGTTTTTGTTTTTGTTTTCAATACGATGCCGATATTTTTCCATTTACTTTTAAAATGTAATATAAATGCATCTGTGGCTGAGTGTTTATATTCAGGTGGTATCAGGAAAACTGTCCCTCCTGGAAAACTGCCACGCCCCCCCACCCCCGGGAAATATGCCTCCTAGAAAAACTGCCCCGTAGGAAAATTTCCCCGGGGAAATTTTTAACATTGTGATGCTGATGATGTTTTTATTCTTATGTATTTCATTTTCATTGATTGAATTTATTCCACATGAAATGCTTTATTAAAGACACATTTATGCCACATAAAATACTTTATTAAAGACACATTTATTCCACGTGAAATGCTTTATCAAAGACACATTTATTCCACGTGAAATGCTTTATTAAAGACACATTTATTCCACATGAAATACTTTATCAAAGACACATTTATTCCACGTGAAATACTTTATTAAAGACACATTCATTCCACGTGAAATGCTTTATCAAAGACACATTTATTCCACGTGAAATGCTTTATCAAAGACATATTTCTCGAGACATCAAGATTCCCTTTGAAAGGTTTAACCCTTTTATAAAGAGGTGATTCGTTTGAAAGATGTTTACATTCTGTTAAAGTTAATTGAGTACTTGCGTTGTAAATATGATGTTTAATAAAGACGATAGTACTAAAAAAGAAAAAAAAAATGTATCTGTTGCCCAGTTAAAAGATGCACTGATTTAGAGATAAATGAAAAAAAAAAAAAGTAGACGCACCATGTCATTTCTGAAAAGAGTTTATATTTCTTGTCTATGTATATAGCATTTTCTAATGTTTCCATTACAGTATAAGAACTACATAAAATGATTCTTAAAAATAACAAGAAAAAAAAAAAGACAATAGCAGGGATATCTATGACAGTTTCTATCTCTTTAATAGAACTTGCCATCACCACCTGATAAGGCTCGTAGATGGGCCGAAATAGTCCATCTTGTATCCTTGTAAAACATGACTTTCCGGGGGGGGGGTCGATTTTTGTAAATGGATTTCCTGGGGTCAGTTTTCTGGGTGGCACTTTCCCGGGAGAGGGGTATCCTAGAACCTATTCAGGTATGGAGAAGCACTTGACGGTCTATGTCTCGTGATTTGTGTGTAGAAATCGTAGGTATTCGTCCCAGAGATTTTATGTATCTCATAATTGATGTTGATCTTCTTATTCAAAAACGATATTGTCACTGTTAAAGAGGCCTACTTGATAAGGCCACATGCAAAATTTGGTAGCCCTAGGCTTTATAGCTAAGTACAGGGAGATTTCTTATAAGATTTCTATATAGGCCCAAGTAAAACTTATGAATTTCGACCCCTGGGCTATAATTTGAGCACTCTTGATAGAGGCCAACTAAATAAAACCACATGCAAAATTTGGCAGCCCTAGGCCTAATGGCTAAGTACAGGAAGATTTCTAAAGTTTTCTCTATGTACAAGCCCATGTAAACCTTGTGACCCCCGGGGCGGGGTGAATTTTGACCCCAGGGCTATAATTTGAAGAAACGTGATAGGAGTCTACAAGATTCAGCTACATGCCAAATTTGGTAGCCCTAGGCCTTATGGTTTCGGGCAAGAAGAATTTCAAAGATTTCCAATATTTTTAAATTTGTTGCCATGGCAACCAGAGATTTTGAAGGAATCAAATTTTTTCAAGAAATTCTAAAGAGGACCATGGCAGGATCATTTCTGTGATAAGTTTCATCAAAATTGGATGGGTAGTTTCAGAGAAGAAGGTGTTTCAAATAAAAGTTAACGCACGCAGGGACGTACGGACGGATGGACACAGGCACGCACGCACGACGGACACCGGGTTATGACATAAGCCCGCTGGCCTTCGGCCAGCTGAGCTAAAAATTGATAAACCATAGCATCTCTGAACATTGATCAACTGATAAATCTCTATAAGTGATGGTTTGGTTAAAATAGGATAATGTCTAACTCAAATACAAAAACTATAAGAAATCTTGCTATGTACATCTACTATGTACGGTGGCACAAAAGTGACATGGAAGATATATTTTATACTACGTACGCACGCAGTAGCTAATACGTGCGCACGTAATACTACTGCGTGCGCACGTATTACTTATTACGTGCGCACGTATTAGCTACTGCGTGCGCACGTAGTATAAAATATATCTTCCATGTCACTTTTGTGCCACCGTAACTATGCCCTCGAAGAAAGAAAAAACTATTTGGACATTTTCAGTTAGGAACATTTGTTTTACCAATTGTTTGTCAGCCATTTAACCACTGACTGTCTTGTATTTGTATTTGTAATGTACATGTGTATATGTTTGTTTATATGTTTGTGTATGGGCCGGAGGCCTTTGTACAATAAACTTTGAAACCGTGAAACCGTTTAATCAATTCCGTGTTCTGAAGACCCTGGGAAAAAATGCTTTTGAAAACATTGTGGGAAAAATACAAAATGCTGGTAACCTTCTCTCACGACGTTTTCAACATATCAAACTCTAACCTCGTCATTTGAAATATTAGATTTGATTTCTTATCTTTACATGCTTTTTAAATCCGGTATGTCTAAAATATTTTAAATAAAGAGTAAATTACATGTACAAGGACAGAACGCGTGAAATATACAAAGGAAACAAATGTACCATTGGAGCATTAATTTAAGCCGTGCTGTGTAAAAAGGGGGCTTAATGTATATGCGAAAAGTATAAACCCAGGTCAGCCTGTGCAGTTCGCACAGGCTGACCTGAGCCCGGACACTTTTCGCTATTGGTCAATTTTCTGTATATAAAAAGACCAGTCTACCTCATGATTAAGTCCCTTGTTTGAAAAAAGTGGCTGTTATGGATCCATTATTATGTGATGACTTGGGCTGGTATCATGTATCAAGGTGATGCATTAAGCCCCTTTTTGCCAGAGCATGGTTCATTTATTGACACACAGGAAAAACAGGAGTCTTTGGTGAACAATATGGATTTTTACCGTTGGACGATCTGACCGATACCGATACTTTTGGTTCATTGGTAGCTGAAATAATCATGAAAATACACTGTAGAGTAGATAGTCAACATGTAATAAGCAGAAATTACACGTTAATCATTTTTACATTCTGAAATGGAGAATATAATGTTTAGTTTAAACATATTTATTTTACAACGATTGAGAAACAAGTTCTTACAACTTATACTAATCTCTCTCTCGATTCTGCTTCCTGGGAACTACACCAGTACTCGCGCCGAATGTGTGGGCCAATGCAAGCCAAAGTTGATGACCGCTCCCGGGTATCGAACTCAGGACCTTATGGTTACGAGGCCGACGCTCTACCTCACAACCACGGACACCACAGAATATAATGTTGGTGCTCAGACCTCTAAAATTTCGTTGGTGGAACACTGTTACAGGCCCAGTAAAGGCCAAAGCAGGTGTCATAATACATTTAAATCTTAAGTATGGAAAATATTGTGGAGATGACAGTCTGTTATCGCGTGGTTGAGCCATATGTCAGTCGCTGGCAGAAAAAAGAATTTTAAAATCAGACAAAAAGTAAACAAAAGACACAGCTACCTGGCAGGTTTTAACCTAGTTTCGAAATTAACTTCTCTGTCAGCAACTAACACTTGGACCGACCGTACAATGACAGGTTGTCATCTTCACAATAATTTCCATACTTTCGAATGATATAATATAAATTTAAATGCATTTAAACACCCGCTTTGTTTACTTTTGGGCTTTATTGTCACTTTAAAATACCATGCGTCTGTATCTATATATTCAAATCAGCTCCACAGTTCGTTTCAAGGATTGACGAAAAACATTGCAGTATTAGTTCCTTTATCACTGCTTCACATCACATCGGCTACGTTAACGTTTGAATTTCTGAATAAATAATATGCACCGTTTCATCTATTACATAAACTACCGCAATATTGCGATTTCAAAACTTTATCCGTCAAGGAAAAACATTACCGTATAGGACGGTGTGGATCCAAGGTCAATTTGCACGCTCTACAGGTGCAGCCTTAAAATGATCTACTTGGTACAAAATAGCACACTTGGTCGTGCTTAGCAGCCTAAGTGTTGTTGACAAAGAGAATCTAGTTTGGAGTAAAGGCTCTATTCTTCGTGCATGTAGCCTAATGATACGTCACAGCTGAATTGGCCGAAGTAAATTAACTGAAATGGTGTTAACCTTTATTCTGCTACATAACTAAAATGAAATGAGCCGTGCTGTGACAAAAGGGGGCTAAATGCATCTCCGTAAATCCATCATAACAAGGAAGCCATCACATACTTATTGATCTATAACAGCCACTTTTTATAACAACCGCCTCAATCATGAGGTAGACTGGTCCTTGAACATACAGAAAATTGACCAATAGCGAAAAGTTTCGGCCCAGGTCAGCCTGCGCGGACTGCGCAGGCTGACCTGGGTCGATACTTTTCGCAGAAGCATTAAGCCCCCTTTTCACAGAGCATGGCTCAAATGTTTAATTCGATAGTAAAATACAAAAAATTAAAATGTCAAAGTTATGTTTTGGGGAACAATATCTCCTTATCGAACAGTGCAGATCCAAGATCAGACTGCACGTTCTGTGCAGTCTGATCGTGATCTATGCTGTCCGCAAAAGGTCAATAAGTCGCCCTCAGAAACCTAAGGGTTAAAAAAGCTATAACTCTGTACAAGACTAAATAATTCTAGGCACGCAGTGTCAAACTATTTTACGGGGAGAAAGTCTTAGTGAATTAGCTCTTTTACCAAATGACAAAACTTTAGACTGGTCAACAATGAAAACACTTGCAGCCGTCAAATACCGGTAAATATACTTGAAATAGGGAAACTTGTGTTTAGAAGGGTAGAAAACGTTGCCAGCATTTTCTCCTTTTCCCACGATGTTTTCGAAAGCTTTCTCCTTTTTTTTTTTTTTTTTGCTCGTTTGAATTCTTAATTGTGTAGAAAAAAAATAGATCTAGATTGCGGGATTTGTACAGCGCCACCAGCTGTTTAGAAGTGTGTCTTTCACAATTGAATTTGAGCCATGCTCTGTGAAAAAAAGAGGCTAATTGCATCTGCCGAAAATATCGAGCCAGATTCAGCCTGCGCAGTCCTCGCAGACTGACCTTCTTCGAAACTTTTTTGCTATCGGTCAATTGTCTACATTTGGGAAAGTTAACTTCTACAATGTTCCAAAAAGATCAAGGGGGCTGTAGAGATCCCAAAGACATATGATTATTATAATAAAAAATTCATATAGATCTAATTTTTAATAATAAAAGGCTTCTGAAGGTATACTGTCCTGTTTTGTCGGTTTTAGGCATTCCCCGACCACGTGATTCCTAGAACGTCACGTGATTACTCAAAATTCGGGCGGGTAGACTGAAAACAAAGGCGAAATAACTTGATCCGAAGGAGAAAGCGTAAGTATTTTATTCGTTCAAAATCTTTAGTTTAAACATATTTATTTTACATCGATTGAGAAACAAGTTCTTACAACTTATACTAATCTCTCTCGATTCTGCTTCCTGGGAACTACACCTGGCGAGGTCAGAGCTATTTATCTTTTTTCTCTTTCAACCTAATATTTGTATAACATTTTAAAGAGCATGCTTTGCATATTTCAAAAATACTAAGTATTTCCAATTTCGATGACTTTTTGATTTTTAACGGATTTTTCAAATCTCAGAATTTTTAAAAAATGTCTGTCAAATAGAGTAGGTCCAGGTAATATCGGACACCCGGGTAACTTCGGACACTCCGTTCGTCGTTAAATACAAAAAACAGAATAAAGACAAAGACTTGAAAAATCTACCAAGCCTTCTCATAAATCCCTTACAAAAACAGTGCATATCTTATGATGATGTAATCAGTGAGATGTAAAGGTTAATTCGATTGGATTAGGCATCGATGTTGTGAATATGCAGGTTTTTCGTTTTCCTCCATAGGAAAGTATCAAAAGCGGAAACCTTCTACATGCAAGTTAAACGACCTGGTAAAGATATTTCATCTGTTATATGAAACTATTTACATATACAAAGTGAGTTTAGTGTACTCGTAGATTTACATTTTCGGTCTCTGATTATGTTTTGTTGTGATAAATAAAGCATTTTATTAAAAAAATCGAAAATAATTCCATGTCCGATGAAACCCTACATGTGAAAAATAAACAGAGGAGCAAGTCTTATATCAGACGCGGTGCTTACGGATTTGCAATGTGGTTTATTCCTGATTTCAACAACTGTGTTAGAGCTTTTTAATTAAATGAATAAATTTTGCAGTGAAGTTATGGATTGAGTTATCGTTTGTGGGGAACCAGTAGTGTTCTGAATGTAAACATATTTATTTCATATCAATTAGAAACAAGCTCTTACAGTGTGTACTAATCTCTCTCTTGAGTCTGCTTCCCGGCTACTACACAAGTAGAACAAGAGGGGAACTGATTGACAATAACCTGATACGGGTAGATCGCCAAAATATTGAGGGGGAAAGAAGCCATTGCTATCTAGAGCTATTCAGTCTCATTGGACTCCTAAATTAAACATTTTTCCCATCAAATTTGCCGTCCGATGTTTCCCGAACCGAGTATCCGATACAAGACACCATGTGTCTGATCCAAAACTACCTATACAGTATGAACAAAATCGTTTATTTTTCGATGATAACCCTAACTTTTTGGAATAATGTAGTGTAAAATACACTTTACAGGGGTTTGGCTAGTTGGTGACCGCAGAATAAACAACCTTGGCGAGCCAATGAACATGTAACAAACCATCGATGCCGAAAGTGTCCGATACTACAAGGTTGTACTCTACAGTATTGGGGTGAATTCTTCCAAAATATAGCCTCGAGTGTCCGTATTCCGTGATGATAAGGAAACAACATGATAAAATTAAGAATTGAGAGCAGAATATGAGCTAAAAATTACTTGCCTTCATAAAAAAATTATTTTTGATCACTTTCATATGAAAAGAATAACTTGGAGCGAGTGCACCTATTACCGAACACCTAAGCATGATAATTTGCCGTTCGTAAATAAAACCACCTACTGAACTGGTGACGTCATTTGTATCATCTGTTGTGTATTCCTCACAATTGTGACTGATAACTAACGCAGTATAGTGCACCGATATCGAGTTATGGGAATTTCTTCAGTGTAACCGAAGGGTTGAAATTACAAACGCTGGTTATGAATCAGAACACATATGGTTGTAAATCCGAACATGTCGGCGATTTTTAAAAAATACCACTTCAAACACACGTTAAAAGCAGTCTATACCAGAAGTTGCGGGTAGTTGCGAACGCACTTGTGTATGCAAAGAACGACAACTCTGGACAGATATCTATGTTGACTGGGGTCCTGTCAGATATCGAGGTATGCTGATGGGGTCACAGTCTAATATCTATGGGTCACTACTAAATCACGGAACGGAACGGAAAGGGAAAAAAATCCCTTGAAATCTTGTTTCCTAGTTTGCGTAACTGGAAAGTTTTGAAAATATTGTGGCCGAAAGGAGTTTTTGCTTATGATGATCAATATCTGCTTTCGTCACAATGTTCTCAACATCATTTTACAGTAATGCTCAAGATATCAACATAACAATAGATTTATTCTTTTAACATGAAACATGCACATGAAACGAGCCCGTATCAGTGAATGAATTTTATAATAATCGCACCCTCAGTGATTGAACTTAACACTATTTACCTAATTCGTAATTAAAACCAGTCTGGGAAAATAAGGTTTGAAATCCGAACAGTCAAATATCTTCATTAACCATGTGTAATGATTTAAAATGTGTATTGATGCTGGTAAATAATAGTTTCACCATTAAGAAAACAATACAAAAACAGATTTCTAGTTTTTTTGTGCCGCGAGGTAACCTTAAGTAACAATGTCGTTGGATTAGCGAATGCCACAATTTTACTCACCTGATTGTGGGTAGCAAAACGAACTTGAATTTTTGGGAGATATAATCACAGTATCGACTCCAAACCGGCAAAACAGGAAAGAGTAATAAAGTCTCGTTACACATGTGATGTCATATCTGTACTGTACAGTAGTGCAAAAGAACTAAGGTCATAAATAGGAACTTGTTCGGAATTAGACGTCGTTCGGAATTACATGCACCCGCTGTAGATACAATTTTTTTGTTTAATGTGCATAAATAAAGAACATGCCGTCGGACTTCTTGTGCAAACATGGCGTGACTTAATTCAGGTAGCTCGGTAGTATTTACAGCAGAAAGTCGAAGATCTTTGCATTTTTTGAAAAGGGACACTATTTAGATTTAAGAAAAAAGATGTAAATTTCTTTTGCAAAAGATTATTAGTTGAATTTCACATGTATTTGTCTTGTATTTGTCTGAAATTCAAGGGCAATAAAACATTCGAATATTGGTAAGGGTTACGAGCAGAAATACCATGTGACGTCATCAAACTATGTGCTTTATGAGATGTACACAAAAATCACCGGTTCAAGGACACTCACGGAATAAGGACACTCGACGATACGTCATGTAAACTTGAAATAACCAAGAGTATAATCATTTTGAAACATAAAAGTAGACAAAAATGAACAATGGATGTACTCATATCATTTTAATACCTTACCCACTAAAATTCACATAATTATTTTCATATCTCCTTGTTCATAATCAACCATTAGTTCATATACATACACCCACCTGTCCCCTGCATACTTGATATTGTACCAATCTGGAAAACCTGGGACTTGTAAAATTGTAAATTCATTGGTTAAAATGGCCTAAATTTTCAACCGTTCCAGAAATAACCCTTTGTTTAAACCAGGGATTCTATATAACAATCCCTGTTTAAACTTAGAATAAATCAGGAAAACATAATGGAAAAAAAAGATAAACTGCTCAAAACATGCTCTTTTTTGTACTATGTTTTCTTCAGTATAAAACAATCAAAACTCATTTGAACAAATTCTATAAATTTTCTCAACAGATGCATTCACTTGGGATATTCTAAAATTCTAATTTGTTTAAGGTGAACAATGTGCACTAGAATCTGTAAACAACTGAAGATTAAAAATTCAGTTTCAATGGAACGTAAAGAAATAGAACATACTACATTTTGAAATAAATTAAACCATTTGAAGTTAACAAAAAATTTAAAAAAATCAAGTTAAATGTAATACATGTACTCCTAATGATTGTGAGCATGACTTGTTTATCAAATTATCTCTAAGCTATCTGCATTAATCCTTTACAACACCACAAAATTTGGAATTGTCAACATTAAAAGCATTTGCAGATGACATTCTGTGTTGCTAAAAAGATGATTTCTGTCTGTGAAATTAAAGAAAACATTGTGGGAAAAGGAGAAAATCCTGGTTGCTAACATTTTGTCCTTTTCCCACAGTGTTCCAAAAAATGTCTTTTATATGTCAGGGTCGTAAAAGCTGGATTTTGTGGCAAAGGCGGGGCTTCCCCTGCAAGTTTTAAGTCTTGCGCCATCAAATTCGCCACCTCATAAAAATTGGGGCCAGTAGGAGCCAACTAAAGTAGCCACATAGTACATTAGACACTTCAGTTTATTGGCCAATGTTAAAGCTACTAAATCCATTGCTCAGTAGTGCTGTACATGCTTACTTATGTTCCTTCCCCCCACCAGGGTTTTCAAGGTTGTGAGCTACAGGGAAATAGAATTTGTATTTGAAAAGTAATACAGCACTGTAATTCTATAACTGCCAACCTGTTAGAATTCCTTAAGTTTTAATAAAATTATGGAAGAAATTTGGGATTGTGTGGTAAAGGGTTAATACATCAGGGTTCTCCTTTGACCCGGGACTCCGGGTTTTGACGCATGGAAATCCGAAATGACCCGTTTTTGACGCTCAAAAATATCTGCCTAAGCGTCAATCTGACGCATGAGATTACCAGCCAAAGGGTCATATAATTATGTTGCATGCATCCAGCAGGAACGTAGCCTATAATAAACACGATCAGTGTCAACTGTGTACAGACGCACGCAGCTCTGTTTATCACATGTAATCAAGCTGGCGAGTGGCGAGTCATTTTTGAAAACATGATAAAGGTGTTAGTCCAATTATCTAGTGTAAAATGACAGGTTTTCAAGTTAACTGCTACCCTAATTAACAAATTTATGGCAAATCATGCAGTAATACTTGTAAAAATATTAACTGATTTGAAAAAAAGATCACTGGAAAAAAACGTGAAAACCCATGACACAACAGAAATCATTTTGACATCGTCCAATCAGAGGTACTTCCAACTATCTTTTTATCTTTGGTGACAAATTTAAACAGTGATTTTATACTTATTTCTTTATGAAACAATAAGTGACAGCTAAAATCTCAGTTTAAAAATTAGGAAAAACCTTTAAAGATGAAAATACACAACAACCTATAGATTGGGGGGGGGGGGAACCGGAACAAGTTTGAAAGAAAAAGTAATTGGACAAGAAAAGAAGACTTAAATCTTAAGAAATAACACTTTAATGGATGTGACCTTTATTTTCTCCCTTTTCCACAATGTTCTGGGGTAAGAAAGACAAATCAAGTCGTTCCAGCCTCATTTGAATTGTCGTCTGCAAATGTCTAAAATAATTATGATCTAGTCAAAAGTTTTTGTTGTTTGGTAAACAGTTCAAAAGTTGTTTGTGTCCATTTATTCATCAAGATGAATTGCATGCTAGGGCTGCAATTTAAAATTCTACTGTCCACTTCATTCCATCAAGTCTCTACATAAGATAGGGTATTTTCTGATCTCATTCCTATCCATAAACAAAGAACATAAATGGAAAGTTTTCATTATTTTACCCTTATCTCTCCGTGATAATTTTGACCCTTGGACATTTCTATTAGACTCTTGGAAATTCCATTTTGACTCTTGAAAATTTGGGCCCAAGAGTCAATGACTCTTGGGATTCTGGACCTAGGGAGAACCCTGATACATCATTTCTTTTATCCTAAAAATTACTAAAGGTTTTATTTGTTAAAAGGTCCTTTTATTCTGGTCTTTTTCTCTCTATATGAGTGTCCTCTTGATCCAGTGCTAGATCTTACCACTGTAAGACAAAGTGGCCTACAAAGTGTAACCCCCCCCCCTCCCCCCCGGCCATCATTCAGCATTTTCATGTCATAAAATCACCTGAGTTTTTTCCTCATTATTAGACAGATATTTTAGCACCTACTTACAGTTTTATACATATATTTGTGTATATTTATTGCTTGAAGTCACTATCAAAGCTATAAAGACAGTCTGAAGTGCTTCTGATTGGACAACGTCAAACTGACATGTTGTTGTGTCCTGGGTTTTCACGTTTTTTCGACGATCCATTTTTCATGTCAGTTAATTTTCAGAAAAAAATTTCCGCATTATTTGATATAAAATTTTCGTTACGGGTAGCAACTAACTTCAAAATCCGTCATTTTTACGCAAGATAAGCAGATCAATACCATTATCAAGTTTTTCATTAACGACATCGTTAAATACACACAATAAAATGCTAGCCAGTGAGAGGTTGCTGACCAGGTAAGGCATAATGAAGGCGTGGCTTTAGAAATTATGGGCGGTGACTGAATCTTTTATCTGATTTCTGATTGGTTCGCAGTAGATTCTGTGTGCTGAACGGG
The DNA here is from genome assembly GCA_946811185.2 of Hippopus hippopus. NCBI lineage: Eukaryota > Metazoa > Mollusca > Bivalvia > Cardiida > Cardiidae > Hippopus > Hippopus hippopus. The sequence goes on along the minus strand of OX328103.1, from coordinate 43,101,759 downwards.
GCGTGGCGAAATCGATATTTGATTGCTTGGTGTGTATGCAAGTATGGTGTGTAATTAGACAAGACCGTTAATGAATGCCAGCTTGATTATGTGTGATAAACAGTAATGCGGGCTTCCTTCACACCTGATAGATACTGTTTATGTCAGTTATGATCTTTTAAGAATAGTTTATAGACATTTACTTGTCGCCAGTACATTCGCCAGTGCTTAATTTTTGGTGCCATTTTTTCTTAATTTTCGCATTTGGCGCCACTGGCGATCGACAGCGGGAGCCCTGAAAGGGTTAACAAGAGTAACCCTTTACTACATGGCAAAAGTTAAGCTTGTAAAAATGGCAGCATTAAAAGACAAGTTTTATGGAAAAGAAATGGTGGAATTTGTTTTTGAAGGGTAGAAGGCTGAGTTGTGGTAAAATGAGAAAATGCTGATTACCAGATTTTCTCCTTTTCCACAGTATTTCACAAAGCCCTTTTTCCTGTGGCTCACCATAACTTAGGAACGTGATACAGGAATAAACATTTGACCTCTTTTGAATCAATGGTTTAGCCATGATATATAAAATAGTCAATGCAAAATGAAATTCTAGCCAGTAATAGAGAAAATTCTGTTGTTGATGCAAAATAGCCCGAAACTCAGTTGGGTGAAGAACTCAGAGGACGAGATTCTCTAAATCGAAAGTATGTTTGGGGTACTTCAGATTTTTTCCCTGACGCTCTTTTGAACAGGTGCGCAAAGATAGATAACTCTGTATCACTTCATCCGGAAATGAAATTTTCCCGCGACTGTGTTGAGGGTGGTTGTCTTTGAGGAAAAATGGGGCGGTTTGAGGCGCAACATTTTTTAAAAAGAATCCTTGTAAAATGTAGTTTAAATGCATTTTCTCACTATTTTACTTGAAGATTTCTGAAGCAACGGCGTTTTCAGTATGCAATATCGTTCTATATTAGCCCTATTTATGTCACTTAAATTCAAAGCATAACAGTCTTCTTTCTTAAATAAATTTATATAATTCCCTGAAGGAACCACTAAGCCTCTGTTTGGCAAAAGATTTTGTAATTTGGTAATCAAACGGCAGAAAAATGACATTTTGAAGCGACCCACTACTTTCTATAAATAGCATACTCCGGGATACCGATATGCATAATCCAATACTAGCGCGAGTTGTTCAGTTCAAATATTTATTTCTTTTATGCAATTATTGGTGTCAAATGGTCAAGGCTGCTGGAGTAAAAATGTTAAGGAATCCAAATAGGTCTTCAGGCATAACATTTCTTGGATGGGGAGTAATTTACAGCAATTTCTTTCAAAGACAATTTGGCTGTTGACAGATACAGTTCGATAATCTATAAATAGCTCTGACCTCGCTACTACACCAGTACTCGCGCCGAATATGTGGGCCAATGAAAAATCAAAAATCCCAAAGTTGACACCTGCTCCCGGGTATCGAACTCGGGACCTTATGGTTACGAGGCCAACGCTCTACCCTTCAACCATGGACACCACACAAAATCTTTGGAGATTGTGTTCCTGAATGATTGAATGTAGATCCAATATGGTAGATCTAACTGTATAGGGTAGTTCGCCCTTGAGTCGAACGGGTTAGCAGTTTGTACCGCCGCTGCTCAAATACTGCAACCGAGTAAGAATATGTTCCACAGTGTTAAATTAAAAGTAACTTCTTTTGTCATCTGTAAGGTTTTATACAAGATAAAATATTATATAACATGTCAAAGGATTTAATATTGAATGATAGGGAAATAACAACAGTGTCAAGTCTATGTGCGGTGTTACCGTAATTTGCCAATGTATTCGGACACAATTAAATAATTATTTTTTTATTGTCCGAATATTTATGAAATTACCGTTGTGAAAAAATGGGGGTGGCCGAAAGAATAGGTTCTAAATTATTTAGAAAAAAAATGTGTGTCCGAAATGATAAGGGTAAGTTGTCGTGCGAATTTATTCATGGTAACATTATGTAACGGTAGTCAGAAAACATAATACGTGATATAGCGTCAGAGCAGGTTTTTTTTTTTTTCTTTTAAATGCATGCATTTTGTATAATTGCTTACCTTATTAAAATCCAGATAATTTTCCATCGATTTATAAGTTCAAAAAGAATAAAGCTAATCATTTACACCACTTTTCAACACATGTGCACGTGTTTACCACAATACAAAAATTAAAGATGACGTAACGTGTTTCGGCGCTTTTGATGTTGCTCGGCTCCGGCTGTGTTTGTCTCACTTGGCGTAAATTAGTCAATCAAGGAAGAGATTAAAGAATTGACTTTTTATTTGTATTTATCGGTAAATAGATGATTAAATAATTAAATAGTTTGTTATGCATAGAAGTTTTCATTATGTCCAATCATATTTGTTCATGGAATTGTCTTAACTCCACCCCCATCTCCAACACGTATTAAAACGCAATGGCAGGAAATGAAAAATCTCTCATGTTTTTGTTATCCAAACAAGCCCCGGTTTTTACATGTCTGCAGTACAAGTCCTTTGAAAACACTGTGGGAAAAGGAAAATTGCTTGTAACAAGCAATTTCTCCTTTTCCCAAAGTGTTTTCTACCTGTTTGGAAAACTATCCGCCATTTTCGTCAATTTTAAAATTGTTGTCTGCAAACTCTTTCAGTTTGGAAGAATCTAAAATCTGTCGTTTGGGAACGGGTTAACTTATTTAGCAGGATAAGGGCTAAAAGATATTTTTTTAAATTAAAGTTTAAAACACTCCTTTGTCCTCTTATTCTTTCCCAGAAAACCATCCTTTTAATCTAGATCTATTGCTATTTTTTTTAAAAAACACATATAGATCTACACTGCAATAACAGGATAGGAGTTTCGCAAAGTTGTGTGCACGAAATAACTGGTGGTGAAGATCAAGATCATACTGCAGGATCTCTGAAGTCTGATCTTTATCTACGCAGCTAAACTCACTAAGCCATCGTAAGTGAAAGTCATTATGACCAATAGTACAATGACAAGACCCATGTCAAGGGGATTTCAAGCCAGCTGTGTGTACGCATTCAACTTCTCAATAAAGGTGTGACGTAACATTTTGTTTGAAGGAATATAGGATTGTTAAACACACAACTGCTCCCCTAATTGAAAGTTACACACTGACCTCGACCATCCACAATCCATGCAATAAGACAATAACATACTTTCCCCCCTTTACTCTGATACTGACTTTTTACACACAGTTATGAATAGAACACTACACTCATGTCGTATGTTTTGTCTAGAGAGCAGAGATGTAAATCTCCAGCATTTTTATTGAAAGTTCATTGCTACTTAGTCTGCAAGTGATTAAAATAAATAACGTGTACGATGTGATACTATGGATTACCGGTAAATTAGATTTAAAAGAAAAGGTTAAGTATGCAATGTTATCAGCACACAAGATGCATCTTACAAAACATTATTGGAAAAGGATACTTTACAACAATCAAATCCTGCTTTTCCCACAATGTTTCCTACTAGATCTAGATCTATTATCAGCAATGTTAACCAGGATTTGACTGTGTCTAGCATTTGATTCTGGAAAAGTAGAATAGAAAGTTAATCCTCGAAGCGCCTTCACAATGCTATTTGAATTTGCTACCAGTGCAAATCAAGATCGGAATGAACGAATAAAATCCTGGTCTTTGATTTACAATGTCTGCGTTGCTGAGACACTTTGAATGAAATAAATAACTTGTTTGGCTCGATCGCTTGGCTTATATGATTGAAAATAATGGCCGAGTTTAAGTGGCAAACTACAGGACGTTTTGAAGTTGTTTGGGAAAAAAAAAATGTAACTGATCATAGGCGAGCACACTTTGTCATAATTAATGGCAGTCCGATCTTTAGGAATATTAATGAAGAAGGCTGTCCGAAAGTTTGGAAAACTAATTTTGTGAACTGTCCGAAGTTTGGACAAAAATTAAATTATTTTTGAAAATAATTAAGGGTGTCCGAACTTTTTGGGTGTCCGAATACATTGGCGAATTACGGTATAATGCATGAAAAATAATTCAGTTCAGCTAACGTTGCCTCCATTAAACAAACCATGTGGCGCCAAGAAATCATAACATTTCGGCCGTAGTGCAACGCAGTCAGCCGAGTCATTTCGGTACAAATCAATAAAAAGCTTGCTTTCGGTTTCATTCACTGCTTAATAACTATAGTTTTTTGTCTGATCATGTAAAATAGCTTACGAGATATTGGTATTTTAACTTATTGGGAATTTCAGCATTATATTATGGGAAATTCTTTCTCCAAAATTGGGAATTTTTTTCTCCAAAATTGAGGGGGGAAAAATGCTTTTTGCAGTTGGGAAGTCACCTAATATCGGCCTCTATCATAGAAGCAAAAAGAGCCCTGATATGGTAATAGAGGTAATTTAATTCATGTCAGTTTGTTTGAGTAATAATCTGCATTTTCTCCTGTACCCAATTTGTTTTCAAAAGCTCTACATTACAGAGGCATTAACCCTTTGCAACACAATGATGTTTATGGAATTGTTTATGGAAATGAAAGCATAGCAAATGACAAAAATGAAAGTGGCTCAAATGAAGATTGATATCATCATGAGCAGTCAGGTCAGGAATTTTTTAAGGCGAAGTTTTTTTCGCTGTGCAAGCTTGATAAGGCAAAGTGAAGCCATAGAAGGTGACTTGTTCGCCCTTGTCGCCCTGAAGCTTGTTTCTTGTGATAGAGTTAAAACATTGTGGAATAAGGAGAAAATGCTGGCTACAGTCTCCTTTTCCCACAAAACTTTCATAGGTTTTTTCATCAGTTGTTCAATTATGGAAATGTTTGGCAAAGAGTTATAATACAGAGATGTTTGGAAAAGGGTTAACAAAGATTTGAGTCTACAGAACGTATTACTAGAGTCTAGTCTTGATATCATGTCCCAGATCAAACTGCATATTCTGTGCAGTATGATCAAGCTAAACAAGAGCAAGGTCAGACAGCACAAACATGCAAACTGATCTAAGATGAATAACAATGCTAGCATATATAAAAATTTTCTTGGGCTGATTTATTAAACAAAATGCTGTAATATCTCTTGGAAGTACAACATGAACTCTTTACCAAATGATGAATTTTGAGACTAGCTGAAATTGAAAGCTTTTGCAGATGACAAAATAAAGGTGACTCTAAGTTGAAATTTATCACTCTCAGGATAGGAAACATTGTGAGAAAAAGAAGAGAATGCTGCTTATCAGCATTTTCTCCTATACCACAATGTTTTCAAAAGCCTTTCCTCCTCAGAGTTGTTAAAAATTGGGTTGTATGGTTACTTGCATTTTGTCTGGAAAAAATGGAAAAGACCAGGTTTGACAGGTTTTGTGTGCGGGGGGGGACTTGTTCCAAGATTGTAAATTTCCTTGTTTTACTCTACCAAACAGCAAAATTTTAGACTTGTCCAATTTGAAAACATACAGATGAAAAAAGCTGATAACCATCATTTTTTTTTCCTTCCCACAATATTTTCAACGTTTTCAAAGGAACATTTCACTATAAATTTGTGTCACTTTAAACTTTTTGTCTTAAAAAGCTTTAAAATTTTGATATCACTGGTGTGTTGATGAAATTTACATGCACAAGTAGATTTTAGAAATACCCCTTTCTATACGTGCAACACCTTGAAGTCTAGTTTGGTTCTTGATTACTCTATTAGCTTTGCTGTGCTTGAAGAAAACAAGTTTTTGTCATAGTCCTGGTGCAAGAAACTTTGACATTTTGTAATATCTCTGTTATTATTGAGATACTTACTTCATACATGGACAAAGTTGTAAACTATCTAAAGGGAAACTCATACAACAGGAGCAGATAATCTTCACAGTATTTTTTACACAGTTATGCCCCTTTTTCGACTTAAAATTTTCAGTTAAAGTCAAGCACTTGCAGCCAAGTGTTGGCACCAGCATGCTGTGCTCTTGTTGAAATTTGATATAAGGAATCACCAGGATTAATTTTTTCTTATCTTTGTAGATGTACGATTTGATGAGAAGTGGACATAGGTGAGGTAAGAGTCACTTTACATAGGGTAGTTACAGGTCAACTCTAATGCTGAAGAATTATACAAACTAAATAGATACCTTGAATTCCTGATATTGTGTAAAATGTATATTAGGAGAAAATGAGGTTTATATTTGAGATTTTCATCTTTTAAAACAGTGATAATTGATGGTTAACTGATTTTCCGTAGATACTAAATGAGTATGCCAACGTATACTGTTCCAGCATAGGAAACTGACATTTTGCATCAAATTACCAATTTCTAGCAGCAATTTGACAAGGTTGTGCTCTGCCCTCAGATTGTGACAGGCTTCCCTAACACAGTACAAACCATGAATAATCAAAATAAAGTAAGGGTACAAAAGTATGTTGCATCATCATGGCGTGTAGAGCTCTATAAAGTAATTATTATCCGTCTTGTAAATTCACTGTCTTGGAAATCGGTTGCAATAGACAAAAAAAGATAAAGTGCAATTCCTAGTACATTGTTTCAAGTTTGCATAAGTAGAAAAAAATGGCACAATATCATAGAGGTTAGGAGCGCTACTTGAGCACAAAGTGCTGTAGGTGAGCTTTTGTGATTGTGTTGCATCAGCAATGGTTAGTTGCCATGTGTCATCTGTCCTGCATCATCATCAATTTTTACTTTGTGTACACACTAGGGGCTACATTTTAATGAAATACTCATGACTCCAGTCAGGATGTTCGTCTTGATGGTATCTTTGAAAGTATTGGGTCAAAAAATATAATTAACTGGGTCAAATCTTGGAAAAACCTTGTGTATACTCCAGAGACCACATTTTCACTTCAATACTAATGAAAGTTAGTCAAAATGTTGGGCCTGATATTATCTCAGACCACTTTGAAAATAGGTTGTGTGAGTAAAAAACTAGGTCACCAGGTCAAATAAAAAAACCATTGTGTTCACTCTAGTGGTCATGTTTTCTGTACATGGAAGTTAGTCAGAATGTATGTCTTGAAAACATCATTAATGAATCATAAAATGGGTCACATAGGGTCAACAAGTAGGTCATCTTGTCACATCTTTGAAAAGCCTTGTGTACGTTCTAGAGGTCATACTTTCAGCCCAAAACTCATAAAATTAGTAAGAATGTTTGACTTGATAAAATCTTGGATGAGTTCGAGAATGGGCAAAACACATGTTGGGTCAAAAACTAGGTTGCCAGGCCAATTCTTTGAAAAACCTTGTGTTCACTCTGGAGGCCACATTTTCAGTCAAAAACTCATGAAAATTGGTTGGAATGTTTGTTTAGATAATAATTAGGATGTGTTTGTTCACAAAGTAGACACACTAAAGGTTGCATTTTCAGTCCAGTACTCATAAGAATTGATCAGAATGTTTTTGATCAGAATGTTTGTCTTGATGATATCTTAGACAGATTTGGAAATAAGCCACATCAGGTCCAAAAGTAGGTCACTGTGACATACCTCCGAAAAACCTTGTATACACTCTTGGGGTCACCTTTTTAGTCCAAAACTCATGTGAGTTGGTGAGAATGTTTATCTTAATGATATCTACATGGAGTTTAAGAATGGGCCGAGTTTGGCAAAACAGTAGGTCACAGAGACAAATATTAGAAAAGCTTGTGTACACTCTAGACGCCTCATTTTCAGTCCAGTAGTCATGAAAGTTGTTTAAATGCTTATCTTGATAACTTGAGAGAGATTTGAAATGGGCCTTGTAAGGTCAAAAAGGCTCAGAAAACTCAGGGCTATCATGGCCCTCTTGTTTATACTTCATTTTTTTTTTTAAATTCAACAATATCTAATAGGTGAATAACAATATCTAACAGGTGAATAGAAATCAAAAGCACATACCACTGTGGAAAACTTAGAATAATCAACAATAAATACAAAAAAAAATACAACATACTACAACACTTTTACTGTAAATAAAGGCCTCTAGTCTAACATACAATAATACAAAAATATACATACCAAGTACATTGTCCCCTTGCATTCTTTATCTTCTCCAAGGTTATTTAAACTGTAGACTGCAAAATTGGTGAAACATACATTAACAGTCTGTGAGACAAACTGTCTTGTATAAGATTATTGGTACAGAATTTTGTTGACTTTTTATCAATCACATACAGATGTAGATCTATTCTATCGTTACTAAATTACCATAGCTGTTATGAATTATACCAGTATAAGTAAATGGGGCAACTCATGGATAATTTAATATTTTTGCTTGAAATAATTTGATAAATAACATTTCTTGTACTGATAAAAACTTGCAGGATGTAAGAGCTGAGGACTAAATGATATCTGTCTAATACATGTACATGTAAATATGGATTACAAAATTATTGTACTCAACATGAACAAAATGTTTTTACCCAATTTTTTGTGAATTTTTTATACAAGTGACAGGGATTTTTAAATGTCATGAACTTGCATGGAAGGGTTTCCTTAAGGTTTTACTCTTAAAATTATGGTTTTGACACTAATTCAAAATTGGTTTTGACTCTCAGCTCAGGAGTCATTGGCTCTTGAGCTTCAGGGTTTATGAGGGGGAATCTACAAGAGGTACCATGTAAAAGTTTCTTAAGTTTGAGGTTTGTTGACTTGATCAAAGTATTACATTAGCTGAGAGATACAAAATGAAGAAACAAAGTTTTAACAAAAAGATGAATTGTTTAAACCAGCACCATGTCTTTCAAATTGATAGGTATGATACATGAAGTATCTAAACATGATGTGTGTCTATCAGACACATTAACTTAAAACATGCTTGAGGGTGAATAAACCAAAGGGATTTGTTACAGCCATTAAAGAAATTATCAGCGTAGAGTATGTGTTTTTAAGGACCTTAACCCTTTGCCAAATGTTGAAATTTTAGACTTGTCCAAATAAAAAGACTTTGGAGGCAATAAATTAATTTTAACTCAAGTTATATTTGTCTTCAAACAAGTAGAGAGCATTGTGGGAGGAGGAGAAAATGCTTATTCACAGCATTTTCTCCTCCTCCAACATTATTTTTAAAGCCTTCTTTTTAAAAGGTTGTTTTAAAAAGATCATTTGATACAGGGTTAAACCCAAATTATCACAAATGAAAATGAGAATTTTTTGTTTTGCTTCAGTTTGCTTTTCTGTTCCTTTATTATAACAAGAATTGTAAGAAAAAAACACACTTTTTTTTTTTAAAAGAATGGAAAGTGCTTACTGGTACATTTTCATATCATCCCTAATGTCTCTCATTGATTGAATTATTCCTTTAACTCTTTCCCAAATAAGAAAATTTTAGACTAGACTTACTTCAAAGCATTTACAAACAACAGATTCAGTAGATCTACAGCTTAGAATATTATTTCTGTCTTTGAAATGGTAGAAAATAATGTGAAAAAGGGAGGAAATTCTGGTAACTACCATTTTCTACTTTTTCCACAATGTTTTCAACAACCATCCTCAGCTTGGTGGATTTAACAATTGTTTGGTAAAGGGTTATTTTTTTTGTACATGTTGCTTGTGACTCAGTGAATATGTAATCTATGTTAACCCTTTACCACACAATGCCAATTTTTAATGACCCTGGAAAGAAGCCTTTTGAAAACATTGTGGGAAAAGGAGAAAATGCTGGTAACCAGCATTTTCTCCTTTTCCGGCAATGTTTTCTGCTGTAACAAATAAAAATTGCAGCATTTTGGCCACATTGAAATTGTTGTCTGCATAAGCTTTCAATTTGGACAAGGCTAGAATTTTTTTGTCTGGTAGAGAGTTAAGGATCTTCCAATATGTGTATATTTGAAATAATCTGTCTCATGCAATGATGAATGTTAAGGATCTTAAATCCAAAAATAGCTTAGCATTCAGGTCTCATGCAATGAATAATGTTAAGGTTATTAAATCCAGATAAAGAAAAAAGTTGTAACTTCAATATCTTTTGCAATGTTTGATGTTAAATCCAAAAGTAAATAAGCAAAAAAAAAAAACCCAATATGAGACTGACTTATGTTATAGAACACTGAATTGATTTTTTTCCTGTATAAAACCAGTCATTGAATGAAGTTCAATCTAATGATTTAAATTCTGAAAATGGCTTGGTAAAGTAATACAATTTTAATATTTTGACAAAATTTTGATTGAGATGAAATTGTGGTATAGAAATTTAAAAAAAAATGTAAAATTCACGGCACAGAAAAGTTGTCTTTGTTACATGGGTGATTTCCTTGCACTGGTTAGTATCCAGGAATCATAGAAAGATACAGAGCACAGTTGACTACTGGGTGCGATCCAGGAAAAACTGACGTCTTACAGTCAATACTGTTTTATTGTTTTATATTATTTTATTTTTTTATATATGAGCTTACAATAACATGAACAACAAGTAAACTGTCACCAATGACGGGTCAAGGCAAGCCAGAAAGGTTGCTGATCTATTCAGGGGCAGATAAAAATGACAGGAAATTCATCTTGACTTAGTAAAGAAACACCGGCTCCTTGTAGACATAGGTCTCTAACAATGAATATTCATTGTCTGAAAATTACTGGTTTGGGTCCAGGAAATATTTGTATATGGATAAAAAACTTCCATCTTCTCACAAGTACAAGGTTGTAAACAGGTTCAGCTTCAAATAACATAGTACTGGTTTGAGTCCAGGTCAATAGCAGGTTAGACATAATTATGCAAAACTGTCTACAAATAAGGAGCTGATGCTGTCAGCCAATGACAGATTAAGACAAGCTAGAAAAGTTGTTGATTTATTCAGGGGCAGCAGTGTTTTATTTGCAATTTCAGCTTTTCAAAAGCCGAGAATCTGAAAAAAAAAAAACTATTACAATATTTAATTCAAAAAAGGCCATTTTGAAAGATTACATCATTGGATTTGTTTCATCCTGTCACTGCCAGAAGCCATATTAGAAACACTGACAGCTGTCATAGATCAAGATCAGACTGTTATACCACCAGAATTATTAGGCCCTGAAAAATCAAACAGCTTTGGAGTCAATTTTAAGTTAATATTTGATTCCAAAGCTGATTGAGAAGTTGTGTGTGTTGTTTATTGTCAACTCAAAAACAAATGAGATCAGGCAGTGATGCTAGGTATCTTTCTGTATATTTCTGTGTTCACTTCAAGGTTAACCCTTTACCACACAATCCTGACTTTTAATGACCTTGAGAAAGATACCTTTTGAAAACATTGTAGGAAAAGGAGAAAATGCTGGTAACCAGCATTTTCTCCTTTTTCTTCAATGTTTTCTAGCGTATCAAAAACAAAGTGTATCATTTGAGCGACATTTATATTATTGTCTGCAAATGCTTTCAATTTGAACAAGTCATCAATTTTGTCGTTTGGTAAAGGGTTAATGCCATGATAGGGATTTAAACCCCTGAAGTTCCTATCACAACTGTAATTTTAATAGGCCAGTGTAGATTGAGGTCAGCTAGATTGCTGTTCTTGCATATACACTGCCCAATTTATAATGATGCTGACCAAATTCTGCCTTTTTTTGACAAAAATGTGTTCATCTAGTACTTTAAGGGTTTTTATCCAATAAGTAATAAGAATTTTTTGACATACACATAATTTGCATGTAAAATTTTTGATGCATTGATTTTTCTTTCCATGCAAGTTATTTCAAGTTATTTGAAGTTTTTAATGAAATTTTTGTATGTGAACTCTTTACCAAACAACAGAATTTTACAATTGTCCAAATTCAAAGCTGTTGCAGAGGACACCTTAAATGTGGCTCAGTTGATGAAAACCGACTCTAGATAGGTAGAAAACATTGTAGGAAAAAGAGAAAGTGCCTGTAACCAGTATTTTCTTCTTTTCCTACAATGTTATTGAAAGGATTCTTTCAAAAGCTTGTTAAAAGTCAGGACTGTGTGGAAAAGGGTTAAAAGACCTTTGACTCTATTCCAAATGGCAAAATTTGGACTGGTACAAATTGAAAGCATATTCCTTCAACAAGTTACATGTACATAGATGTTATCTTTGAACAGGTAGAAATCAATATGGAAAAAGGGGGAAAAAATGCTGGTTATCAGCATTTCTTCCTTTTTCCACAGTGTTTTCAAAAACTTTAATTATCATATAGGTTGTTAAATCTTAGAATTGTTTAGTAAAGAGTTAGTCCACAAAATTACCATTTACCTTTTTTTGTGTTTGAAAGTAAATTTTTTGAGGCATGCCTAAATTGTTGTAATTGAAAACTATATATTTATAATTTCAGTACACTTAGTTTGTATTGTAAATTTGATAATATCTAATATGAGGTCAAAAGATTTTTGTGTGTGTGAGTCATCTATAAATGTCAGAAAGTAATCCCTTTTGGTTTAAAAACATCTCAAAGATGTTTTCCATGAAAATACATGTATTTTAGACTTTAATGGGGGATCAATATAGAACAGATATTGGGCATAATCCAAGACATGGTGCTTTTTAAAAGGTTCATTTGCTTCAAGCCCTTTTCTGCTTTTGTCTAATTTCAGTGTCTTATTTTATGGAAATCAGCTTTTGGAATATTTTTGAGTTCCAGCTAGTGAAAACCTTTAACTTTTTGTGAACTTGTCAAAACATGTCAAATACTAATTATATTACAACATCTTTGGCAAATTTCTTGCCATTCAGATTTAGCAGCCTAAATTCTTGAAAACCAACAACAACAACAAACTCTTTACATGATTTTTTGTCAAGCCCCTTAGAGGTGGGAGAAACAAAGTTATCACTATGTTGGCCTGCTACAACTTCTACATAATTAAATCAATGGATTGGTCCTATCTTAACATCAAACAAAACTATTATCATAAATGAACCTCGGTAGAGTCCAGTTGCAAATTTACACTTGATGGTCAATTTTTGAAAACTTTTCTACTGAATGAGTAGCAGACATTTCTCTGAATTGTTAGCTTCTGTATTTTCAAGGTCAAGGACATACTGGAAGGTCATTTGACAAATTGTCATTTATAGAGCTTGTACAAGCCACAAATTCTACATTCTAGATAGATTTCAAAATAATTTGATACATTTGTTTTCTTCCATGAGTAGATGTGCCATTTGGAGGATTTGATCATACGCGTCCAAGGTTTAGGCCATATTTTAATGTCAAACAATAAAAATATTATAAGCAAATCTTGCTTGAGCCATGGATGAATTTTAAAATACATTTGCACAACAGTTCTCCTTTATGTGTATATGTGGCATTCCAAAATAAGGTCAAGGTCATACATGGAGGTCATAACTTATGGTTTTACATGTACTTGGTCATAGAGAATACTCCTGTCCTCATGCAAATTTGAAAACAAAGGGATCTAAAATAAGAATGATTTACATTTAGTGATTGGTTACTTTCTGTCCTAGTACAGTTTACAAACTCCCCATGGTGGGCTTGACATGTTACCCTCAGTCTTCAAGTTTTTATAATTTTTGCCTGTCAAGGTCAATTTGAAAAATCAATATTATTTTTGCCTGTCAAACCAAAATTAGATAACTATAAATTTTCAGTAGGTCAGTAAATCGGTGGTATGCAGCTTTTTTCTACTTCTGCAGAAGACTAGTTATAGAGGTACATCATAATTATAGAAAACTACTTGGAGTAAGTTGACACACAAGTTAATCAAGAATAAGGCAAAAAGCTAAAGCTACAAACAATGAAGAAATTAGCAAAGTAAAAAGTCTCACTGTCATCAGTCTACAGCAACAGGTCACTCTCGGTAACAAAATAATACAGGTTTGAGCAAGAAAAGCGTATGAAATTTTGAGCTACAGTAGTTTAAATTTTAAAGAGTGTGAACTTACCTTATTAACAAATGCATGGGTACATTCAGACTTTTTCTAATCAATAATAGTTAAAATAAATACCGGCCAAAGTAAACTAGTTTCTATTAGCCACCATGTGAGAGAAAACTTAAGCACCATATATTCTGCTATAGATTTAGGTTGAATTCAGATAAAGACATCAGAAAGTTTTGCTTGATTGTTTAAAATGCATAAGTAAGGATCATAATGCTTGCCTTGATTTCTACAATTGTGACAAGCCTAGAATCATTGTTAATTTCTCAAGAACCTACAGCCCGGATTACCCAGTGCACTACACATTTAATGTATTAATAACATTCACATAAATGCATAATTCAAGAATACATATTTTCACAATCACAGATAGTTGATACTCAACGTCATGCCTCATCAAAACAGATTTTTGAACTGGCAAAAACACACAGGAAACAGGGCCGTCTCAGTTTTGGGTAGCCAGACTCCAATCCCAGTCTGACTGGGTAACAGTCTCCACACCACATAAGAAGCATTGACACAAGCATACTGACTCAGACGTTTAATTTTGACAGGTGGGAACAGAAATGGACTGAGTGGGTTTTGCAGGGTTTAGTAGTTTTAAACTGGTTTTAGACTACCAGATGGACAGACAGAGAGTCAAGAACCAAACTGCACTTGGGTTTTGAAGGCTGGTACTACTATTTTGAAATAAACATGCACTTCTGGGCTATTGCAGTTGATGAAATTAAGACACATTTTGAATATCCATTGATTTATGTGATAGCAGTCTTTCTATTTTTGTATTTTTTTTTATATGATAAAAACAGATCCTCAAATTTTTCTTTTAAAGCTGCCTAAGCACATTTTTCTCTTTTAATTTGAAAAGTCCTCATTTTTGTCATCTGGTAAATCGGATTAAATCTGTACAACAAAATCCTGAGATTTAATGACCCTGAGAAAAAATCCTTTCAAAAACATTATGGGAAAATACTGGTAACCAGCATTTTCTCCTTTTCTCGCTGTCGCAAGACGACCAAGCTTGGTTTGGATAATCAAATATTCAGAATCCTAGTTCAAAAATTTTAATAACATTCTTGTTTAAAAATGAATTATGACATAAAAATCTATCACAGAATAAAGATAACCTAAATTGAATATCTAACAAAAGCAACTAAACTCTGAAACACTCTTAGCTTCCATTTAATTTCCCAAAAGTTCCGATGAGATAATTTTCTGGATTTCCCCCAAAAAATCCACAGTACCTCTACCTTATTGTTTTCGAACTGTATCCTGTAAGACTTCCCAAAATCCTTCAAGTGGTACCCTGCTAAGCATCACCCTGAGCCCTCCAGTGTTTTTGGCGTGATATTTCCATTCCCCCAAATACAGGCTCTCTTACCACCAACCAAAATTATCTACTGAGTCACTGTGCCTACATGCCCAACCTGTAGGTCTGCCTTGCACAAGCCACAACACCCTTACTGCCAGTTGAAAGCCTGATTGTCTGTCTGGTAACCAGTATCTTCTTCTTTTTCCACAATGCTTTCCACCCTTTTGCGGACAGATCCCATCATTTAAGCCATGTATCATTTGTTGTCTTTGTTTTCAATTTTGTGGAGTCCAAAATTTTATCATTTGGGAAAGAGTTCAGTAGATTTATAACGAGCGACAGCGAGTTACGGGCAAAGCCCATAACGAGCAAAGCTCGTTTTGCGGTAACACTGTTCTAGATTTTCAAAAATGAAATTCCGACTTCGTTCTGGGTTTTAGTCTAAATCTAAATAGGGATGACTAAAAATTGAGTGTCTTCCGGTTAGTCGCACAGCGTCACACGTATGACAATCTTTCGCACAAGTACCTGACTGGTCAAAAAAGACAAAAATTATCTACTGATCGGATGATTACTTAGAAATAATTATCAGTTTAATGAGTACAGATTATCTAATTTCTTACTTACTTTCAGCGTATTAAGCGTCTATTTGTGTATAAACATATGCAACGATCTATGCTAGCAAATAATGACGTAATTAATCATACTTTTCTTACGTTATGCACGAGCTGTTTTTCGCGGAAAACATTGTGTTGAAGAAATCATGACTAAACTAGTTTTTTGGCCGTTTCAAAATACCAATTACAGAGAAAGCCGGATTTATGATCTGTAGAAAGGGGGGCTTAATGCATTTGCAAAAACTATCAACCCAGGTCGGCCTGTGCAGTCCGTGCAAGCTAACCTGGATCAAAACTCTGCTAGATCTATTTCTCAACGTTCTACATGTCAAAGGACCAGTTTGCATGCCTTTTGATTCAGTCAGTTATCAAACAATATGGATGTATAATTATGTGATGACTTGCTTGGTATCATGCATCACGGAGATGCATTAAACCCTCTTTTACCGCAACATGGCTCAAATATATTTATTTAATGTTATGAAAGCTTGTTAACTCTTTACCACACAATGACGACTTTTGACGACCCTGGTAAAGAAGCCTTTTGAAAACATTGTGGGAAAAGAAGAAAATGCTGGTAACCAGCATTTTCTCCTTTTCCCACAATGTTTTTTACCCTATCAAAGAAAAACCATTTGATATGAGCCACATTGAAACTGTCATCTGCAAATGCTTTCAATTCAGACTGGTCTAAAATTTTGTTGTGTGGTAAAGGGTTAATATATCGAAAAGTTTGGCGTTTTTTTTTTTGTCAGAAGTTGGATATCTATCCAAAAACTCAGCAAATTTATTTCCTAGGATTGATGATAGATCTAGATCTAGTCATTGCGAGAATTCATTCCTGTCTCTGCACTGATCACTGTTTCAACGATGGATGTGTAGGAAAGCAGATGGGATGAAAAAGGAAAGCCACATAGTCTGTAATCTGATTTTAGCGATCTAAGCACTCTGATTTTAAAGAAACTCCAGGTAAAACGTGGGCAGACCTGTGCACTAACGAAGAAATGAAAGAAAGATTTTATTGGTTTTTTTTCCTTTTGTGTGTATATCTATATTCATTGCGGCGGCAAGTGCACCTACCATGCGTTCATGCAGTTCCTTTTACCAGTACTCTGCTCAATACTAGTATTCTTCGCAACCTACTGACCGATTCCTCGTAAAAATCTTCCTTATATAGATCTAGATCAACATGCAGTGAGGAAATGTTCCCGTAAAATGGTCTTTACAAGTATGTGAACCAATAATCATTCCAAGATATTTTTCTGGACATAAATTAAAGAAATTGTCAGGGAAGTGTCTTTATTTTTTCAGGAAATCAGGGACAGTTCGCCCTATTTCACATGTATAAATCTACGAAAGAAAATGCTTTCTACTTTTGACAATGCTCAAAATTAGTTTTGGCAAAGACGAAATTCGAACTCAAAACCCCTTGATTTCAAGATCTAGAATCTTGGTCGTCATTTGAATTAATAGATATTTGTTCCACAAACCATTCACCTCACTCATATTGAGGCTTTGCCTTTTTCATATTACATATATATTTTAGCAAGGAACTTGAATTTACTGGGTTAAACCACAATTTTCATTTTCTGTGTATATAAATTCTTTTTTCCAGTTTCTTGCATAACTTAGCTAATTCCATGTCATCTCAAAATAATCTTTGTTTTTCTATAGGGTATTTCTAATGGTTATGTGTGCCCCCTGTTCCTAGTCACAGTACTGCAGAAAGTAACAGAAACTACCATTACCATTTTATCTTGATTTCGCCTTGTAACTGTAGGAATTTGGAGAGAGAGAGAGAGAGGTTTTTAAGAGCAGAATACAGAGAGAAAGAGGATGAGAGCGAGAGGGGAATTTGCAGAGAGAGACGTAATAATAAAGAAAACTATCTCAAAGATATAATACAAAAGTAAGGCTTTTCTTTTTTTAATCTATTTGCATAACATAGGTAATTCCATGTAGTACTAAAAAAAATCTTTTTTTTCCTTAAGGATATTTCAAATGGTTATGTGTGTTTTTGATACCTCCTGTCCCTGGTCACAATACTGCAGAAAGTATCAGAAGCTAGCATAGCCATTTTATCTTCATTTTTATGAGTAACTGTAGGAATTTGAAGAGAGAGAGAGAAAGAGAGAGTGGGAATGGAGAAATTTGGAGAGAGGAAGAGAGAGAGAGAGAGAGAGAAAGGTTTTTAAGAGCGGAATACTGAGAGAAAGAGGATGAGAGCGAGAAAGGAATTTGCAGAGAGAGAGACAGATAATAAAGAAAGCTATCTCAAAGATATAATACAAAAGTAAGGCTTTCCTTTTTTCAATCTATTTGCATAACAAAGCTAATTCCATGTAGTACTAAAATAATTTCTTTTTTTTTTCCTTAGGGATATTTCAAATGATTATGTGTGTTTCTGATACCCCCTGTCCCTGGTCACAATACTGCAGAAAGTATCAGAAGCTAGCATAGCCATTTTATCTTTATTGTTATGAGTAACTGTAGGAATTTGAAGAGAGAAAGAGAGAGAGTGGGAAAGGAGAGATTTGGAGAGAGGAAGAGAGAGACAGAGAGAAAGGTTTTTAAGAGCGGAATACTGAGAGAAAGAGGACGAGAGCGAGAGAGGAATTTGCAGAGAGAGAGACAGATAATAAAGAAAACTATCTCAAGGATATAATACAAAAGTAAGGCTTTCCTTTTTTCAATCTATTTGCATAACATAGCTAATTCCATGTAGTACTAAAATAATCTCTTTTTTTTTTCCTTAGGGATATTTCAAATGGTTATGTGTGTTTCTGATACCCCCTGTCCCTGGTCACAATACTGCAGAAAGTATCAGAAGCTAACATAGCCATTTTATCTTTATTTTTATGAGTAACTGTAGAAATTTGAAGAGAGAGAGAAAGAGAGAGAGTGGGAAAGGAGAAATTTGGAGAGAGGAAGAGAGAGACAGAGAGAAAGGTTTTTAAGAGCGGAATACTGAGAGAAAGAGGATGAGAGCGAGAGAGGAATTGACAGAGAGAGAGACAGATAATAAAGAAAACTATCTCAAAGATATAATACAAAAGTAAGGCTTTTCTTTTTTCAATCTATTTGCATAACAAAGCTAATTCCATGTAGTACTTAAATAATTTCTTTTTTTTTTTTCCGTAGGGATATTTCAAATGGTTATGTGTGTTTCTGATACCCCCTGTCCCTGGTCACAATACTGCAGAAAGTATCAGAAGCTAGCATAGCCATTTTATCTTTATTTTTATAAGTAACTAGGAATTTGAAGAGAGAAAGAGAGAGAGTTAGAAAGGAGAGATTTGGAGAGAGGAAGAGAGAGACAGAGAGAGAGGTTTTTTAGAGCAGAATACTGAGAGAAAGAGGACGAGAGCGAGAGAGGAATTGGCAGAGAGAGAGACAGATAATAAAGAAAACTATCTCAAAGATATAATACAAAAGTAAGGCTTTTCTTTTTTCAATCTATTTGCATAACAAAGCTAATTCCATGTAGTACTAAAATAATTTCTTTTTTTTTTTCCTTAAGGATATTTCAAATGATTATGTGTGTTTCTGATACCCCCTGTCCCTGGTCACAATACTGCAGAAAGTATCAGAAGCTAGCATAGCCATTTTATCTTTATTTTTATGAGTAACTGTAGGAATTTGAAGAGAGAGAAAAAGAGAGAGAGTGGGAAAGGAGAAATTTGGAGAGAGAAAGAGAGAGACAGAGAGAGATTTTTAAGAGCAGAATACTGAGAAAAAGAGGATGAGAGCTAGAGAGGAATTTGCAGAGAGAGAGACAGATAATAAAGAAAACTATCTCAAAGATATAATACAAACGTAAGGCTTTTCTTTTTTCAATCTATTTGCATAACATGGCTAATTCCATGTAGTACTAAAATAATCTTTTTTTCCTTAGGGATATTTCAAATGATTATGTGTGTTTCTGATACCCCCTGTCCCTGGTCACAATACTGCAGAAAGTATTAGAAGCTATTTTATCTTTATTTTTATGAGTAACTGTAGAAATTTGAAGAGAGAGAGAGAAAGAGTGAGAGAAGAATTTAGGAAGAGGAAGAGAGAAAGAGAGAACTACAGAGAGAGAGAGTTAGAGAAAGAGAGAGAGAGAGATGGAGATGATAAAGAAAACTTTTTTAAGTTTGGCTTTTTCTATACATTTAAAGTCATTTAATCCTTTACAACACAATCCCATGTACTCATGTACATCAGCTTTGGAAAGTATTGTGGGAAAAGGAGGTAGGCTTAGGAAAGTATTATGAGAAAGGGATAAGAAACTGGTTACATGTATTTTTTCCTTTTAACACTTTTTTACCCATTCAAAGACAAATGCCATTATTTGAGCCAAATTTAATATGGCTTGTCTGCATAAAAATTATTATGTTGTAAATTTTGCATCTAGCTTAAAATTTTGTCGTTTGACAAAGTTAGAGACTGATTGATTGTATGGTGTTAAACACTGTTTTCAACAATTTTTCAGTTATATCATGCTTTCCTCGAGCTTCTTTTTCCAGTACTTTGCACTGTATTCTTCCGAAACTAGTGTGTGCTTCCTCACATAACCATCTTTAAAACATTGATTAGATTTGAGAGATGAAGGACTCCTGTTGCAATGACTATCATCAATCCTTGGAAAAATAGAAATTGGCCTAGCTGAGAATTTGAACTAGTGACCTCCTGTTCTTACGTCGCGTGCACTACCAACTGCACTACTGGGGCTTGGCAAAGAAATAATAAAATATTGTTGGAGTCTGTGCAAAATTATACTTATGTTCACAATTAGCTACTAAAAACATACAGCTTGTAAAACGTATCAAAAGTATTATCCTTACCACACATCCTAACTGTTAAAACCCCAAGAAAAATAGCTTTTGAAAACATTGTTGGAAAAAGAAAAAATGCTATTTTCTCATTTCCCCACAATGTTTTTCTTCCCTTTTCAAAACATATATCAACTTTTGGGTCACATTTATTTTATGGTCACATGCCTTCAATTTTGACCTTTAATTACCTTAGTTTTCTCTCACATGGTGGCTAATAGAAACTGTAACACAAGAAACTGTCCCTCAACTCCCAGCCCATTAAAACAGGTTTTCCTGGTCTTTATCATTTTTAATTTAAGGTACCATGGTTTTGAAGTGGCACTGCTTAGACAGCATGACAAACACTTTATACTAGGGGAAGTCTACACGATGACACTGTATTAACATGGTAAGTTGAACACTTAACTTGTAATATTATAATATATCAAGAGTAATAACTTCACTAACACAAGTAGAGTAAGATCAGACTGCACATAGAATCACATGTTCCAGCGTTTTAACAATCCTGAGATGGATGGCCTCAGAAAGCATTGTGAGAAAAGGAAAGAGTGCTGGTTACCATAATTTCCTCCATTCCCCACAATGTTTTCTATCCTGTCTTGAAATGTCATTTCTGTTTGTTTAGCAACTTACTGAGTCAAAGCAAATTTGGAGGGAAAGGTTTTGAAAACGCTCTTGTAAAATAGGAATTATCGAAATGAATTTAGATTTTAAAATACAAATGGAAACATTGTGACAGAAATTGCTCATAAGGAGTCACCCCATCTGCCACAGTGTTTTCAAAACTACTCTGCTGAAAATAGCTATCATCAGGAGGTGATAGTGTATTAGTTGTTCCTTCTTCAGCTTGCTGAGGAGCTCCTTAATTTTTTTCAACTTTTTCTACAGACATGAATATCTGGGTACTGCACAGAACCCCCTGCCCCAACTGAGGACCTAGCATGGAAGGAATTCTACACCTTAGTCTTTTAGGAATGCAGGACCCTGCAAGCTTCATACATGTTTTTGACATGTAAACTCTTTACCAAACATCAAACTTTTACGCTGGAACAAACTGAAAGCATTTGCAGATGACAAACCAACAGTAGCACAAATAAAGACACTTTTCTTTGAAAGGGAAGAAAACATTAAGGGAAAAGCAAAAAATGTTGGTTACCAGCATTTGCTCCTGTTTCTCACAATATTTTCAAAAGGCCTCTAGACTTCCTCAGGGTCGTCAAAACTCGGGATTGTGTAGTAAAGAGCTAAATGTGAATCAAATGATGGGTTTTTTCTCTGAAAAGGTGAAAAACAGTGTGAAAAAAGTAGAAAAAATGTTAGTTAACATTATTTACTCCCAGTGTTTTCAAAGGGTTTCTTTTTCTAAGGTCATTATAAAATAGGTTGTATGATATAGGATTTATTGGTCCTTAGGAGAACTTGAACTGTGTTATCTTCAGAGTAGATCAAGATCAGACTTCATAGGACATAATTAGGGAAACAGTTGTTTATGACAAGCAGTTGTTCTTTTCCTCCAATATTTTATAATTTATTGATCCTCAGAATCCTGAAGAGAACTTGAACTGTAGTCAGCAGAGTACATGTACCATTGATCAAGATCTGTTTTTTTACCAACCATTCTTCAGAACTAAATCAATTGGTTTAGCCAATCAGAAGTTGCATTACTTTCGAATTTTGAATAATCTGGAGATTTAGGCTGAAAACATTCTTAACTCTTTACCAAACAATAATATTTTGGACTTAACCAAATTCAAAGCTTCCGCAGACGATAAAAGAAATGAAGCTCAAACAATTATTTCTGTCTTTGACAGGGTAGAAAACATTGTGGGAAAAGGAGAAAATGCTGGTTACCAGCATTTTCTCCTTTTCACACAATGGTTTCAAAAGCCTTCTTCTTCAGGGTCGTTAAAACTCGGGATTGTGTGGTAAAGGGTTAAAAATGGTTGATGAGTACCCACCCAGGACATCATAGGACGACATGATGGGGGAAATAGTTGCTTGTAACAAGCAGTTGCTACTTTCCCACTGTCACTCAAAACTGGACTATAAAAAAAAGGGAAACATGGCAAAGAAATACCCATTATATTTTATAATTGGTAAAGAAATACATGTACCATAAGGGATGCAGAATGTGCTGTGCTTTTTCTAGCTTGAGGTTTTTGTACCCTTTGGTAACTGGAGTTGGGGGTACACAAACAATTATGGATGGGGGTTCAGATTTAAACTACATAATTTCACTTCAATATCAGTTTTAAAGACAGCCTACTAAAAGATAAATTGTTTTCATGCAATATGTGCAAACAAGATTTTATAGATAGATCTACATGTACACAGTTATAAGCTCTTCAAACACTTTAGGAACCTTTCCTCAAACTGTGCAAAACATTTTTGGCAAAATCAATTCTAATGTTTGCTAAAACAAGCAGGTAAGTAAAATACCATGGAACTGGTCCAATTCCTGTACAAAATCTATCAAATCGGTAGTGCTGGGCAATCAGGTTAAAATCACAAACGATTATCGCTTTGTAATCCGAAGAGAACACCAACTAGTTATCGGTTGTACAATCAGTGTCTCCATTTAACTGAGAAAGCCTTTTTGCTTTAAATACTGTGACAATTTGTCTACATGATATTAAGTTTATAAGGATGTTGTGTTTTGTACTTTAAAAATCAATGGAAATACAATACCATTTAGATTTTTTGCTTTTTTTATATCATTTATTTTGGTCCTTTAATTGAAATTTCCAAACCAGTTTTAAAAAAATCAGACATATTTCCAGCATTTGCAGATGACACCACCAAACCCCCCCCCCCCCTTTTTAGATCTATATTTTCATGAACAGAATTTTAGCTTCCACTTATTGTTCTATTCAGAGATTTGTGTAAATTCACTGTTTAAATTCATTATTAAAAATGAGAAGATAGTTTGAAGTCCCTCTGATCGGACGATGGCATGCTGATCATTGTAGTGTCATGGGTTTTCATGCTTTTTGGGCAATCTATTTTTCGTGTCAATTAATTTTTGGAGAAGTATTACAACATGATTTGACATCAGTTTGTCATTTTGAATAGTAGGTAACTTTAAAATCTGTCATTTTACACTAGATAAGAGGATTAACACCTTTATTACTTTGTCATAAATGACTTGCCAGCTTCATGATCATGCGCGTGTCCTTCGCATTTTATACTGATAGTGTTTAGCCCATATTTCTGCCGGATGCATGAAAGCTAGGTTATATGTAGCTCTAGACCATAACTTCATGCGTCAGTGTTACGGGATACCACTCCTTCGTGCATGGCTTCATCCCGATTGAAATACAATACCTAACAGCTGCGTTAGAGAGATATCTCTTGGGCTCAGTGGTTATGGTATTGGTCTTTTAAACCTTGAAAAACGAGGATAATTGTCCTTCATGGGTTCAAATCCCGCCAGATGCGGCTTGTATTTCAGCTATGCATTTGTTGCGAACTTTCATGTTCGGAAGATGGGGGCTCGTCTGGGATTGGCCATTGAGCCATTAATCCCATTTGTTGTTCAAAATCGGACTTTCTGCCTTATGAGGCTTTGAGTCATCAATAAATGATAACTTTAAGAGGGGGTGTGTTAGGGGATACCACTCCTTCGTGCATGGCTTCGTCCCGATTGAAATACAATACCTAACAACTGCGTTAGAGAGATGTCTCTTTAGCTCAGTGGTTATGGTATTGGTCTTTTAAACCTCGAAAAACGAGGATATTTGCCCGACATGGGTTCGAATCCCGCCAGAGGCAGTTTGTATTTCAGCTATGCATTTGTTGCGAACTTTTATGTTCGTAAGAGTCAGATTGACAATTAGGCAGATACTTCTCAGGGTCAAAGACATGTCGTTTCAAATTTCCCAGCATCAAAACCCACACTATTGTCAACTTCGGAAGATAGTTGCCGATCCGCAGTATAAGATCCCTGTTGAAAAGAACAAAGACAATTTAAACTGAGCCATCTTTTGCTAGCAAATAATCAAATTGCAGCCAATATTCGTTCGCTAAAACAAACAACCTTTCGGCAAACCGATCAAAACACAGCCGCAACCTTTTGGGCACAAACAATATAAAATCATATGATAACCTTAGAACATTCCGGTTTAACATCTATATCTAAAATTGGGAAAACCCTAAGCTAGAGTGAGTGACTGTAAACATTTCGCTGCAGATTATCCCCGAAATTACAAAGTTCTATGAATTTCATTGTTTTTAGGGCGAATTTTTTGTACGTTCTTGTACGTATAGTAGAGAAAAACTGTACGTGATTTTTCTATTTTATACGTGAATCACATACATTTATACATGATCGCACACACACTGGGGATGTGTTTGATACTTTAAGAACAGCCCATTACCAGATAACAAAATTCTAGAAAAGGAGAAGATGCTGGTTACCAGCATTTACTCTTCATACTTCATTGTTCTCAAAAGCCTCTCTGTCTGGTTTGATAGAAGTCTGGATTGTGTGGTGAAAAGATAAAGAAAACTTGAAAGCACTTTTGTCTGACACAGATAGGTTGAGAGTTTAGCCTCTATACTCTGTTACAGGTCTCTAAGTATATATCTCAGATCCAGAGAAATAGTATGCATGTGATAGTTTTGTCATGTGCACTATAACCATGAAAAGAGTAGAAACAAGAATTTTGTAGTTCAAACTTCTGACATCCTCGGAACCCAGGTTTGATGCATTACTTTACTCTCCATGCATCTACCCCTGGTATAATTGACTAGCAATTCGTTGTTTCTTGTGAATATTCATATGGTCGGGATGTACCCTGATAGCCAATCGAAAGATCGATAACGTAATGATACTCTTTGTAGAGAGGATAATTTCATTTCTTCTATTATAAAAAATAACCCAACTATGGAAAAATCCTGAGGTTGTCAACATACGTGGCCTGTCGGCGTGCTTGTCTCCTGTAAGATATGTCATTCTGCAATACAGAGACGACACCATCGATCTTTGTGTACGATTTTAAGTGACAATCTTTCGGTGTTATGCCGAAAATCTCTTGTTCTTTTTACTCATAGGCAAAAAATATCAAACCTGTCAATGCTCTACAAAATGCCATTTCATTCATTCATTCATTCATTCATTCATCTACAGTGTAGTTTTTTGAATTTTAAATTTCTTTCAGGAAAGACGTGAGCTCGCTCTAGGAAAATTCAGATTGGAGGTAGGTCAAAGTTGTCAGTCATTTTCTAGCTATTTTCTCAATTAATTTGTTTTCTAAACTCATAGTGCTTTGGCTCAATAGAACTTTTATTCATAGAGCTAAGTTGGGTTGTGTATTTCTTTATTCATCATTTTTATGGATAAAATCCTTGTCTGCAGTGTGCTTAATTTGGCTGTAATGGTTCAATAGTTGCAAGATATTCATACTGTTCATGAGTGTACAAAGCATAATAATGTTGCATGATAGATCTTTTCATAAATCTCAAATAGCAACATTTGGAATTGTTTTCAAAACAACCCGTACCATGATTTTTTCAGTTCAAGTCACAAAATTCAAATAACATTCCGCTTAACGATGTTTCGTCGGGTTGTCAGTGGGCAGCATTTTTGCGCATGTCTCTTCGCTTCTCTGTTTTCTAGCGCGTAACTTTGTCTGATTGTAGTACTATTATTGGACTACTGATTTTTGCTGCAAGACGTGGAGAAAGTAGTGGTAGATACATTTTTTTTTTTTTTTTTTAAAGATCAGTTTATGAAGGAGTAAATCATTCCTAAACTGCGAAAACGGAACATGTACATTTGTCGGACATTACTTATCCGGATAGTAAGTTTAGTTTGGTAAAAAGAGAAAATTACAAGTATTTTCTCCTTTTCAACGTTTTCCAACCCTCTTTCCTGGGTATTGATAGAAATCAGGACCGTTTGATTCATTTTGCTATATGGTTCGTAAGTAATCTATGCCTTTGAGTAATTCTGGACAGTTCTACTTGTATTGTTCTTCCATTCTCCCATCTATTAAAATATACCACATGTATTTGGTATTAACCCGTTCCTAAATGAATTAAATTGGAACTTCAAAATTGAAAGAAGCTGCAGACGACAAATTAAACAAGGTTTAAATGAGATTAAAAGAACCGTTTGTGCAGAAAAGGTTGTGGGGAAAGGAACAATTGCTTGTAATGAACAATTACCCCTTTTACCAAAATGTTTTCCAAAGCCGTCCCATGCCAATGTTAAATCGAGACTATATCAAGGAAAGGGTTGACAGAGTACAATCTTTATTGTGAAAAAAACAAGATTTAGTGCTAGAAATAATACATCTTACTAAGTAATTTGAAATCTTGGGTGTTTTGTGTCACTTTCTTTGTTCCAAGAGAGGTAATTGAGTTCGAATATTGGGAAAAGTAGCCAGGCAACCTATCTTTTTTTTTTTGCATTTTTTGATAAAGGATATAATCATGTATATTTCTGAGAAAAATGAGAAAAATCTTTGTTAGATTTTTTTGAGGGTCAAATAATGTCCTGATTTTCTGTGATAAAATAAACAATTTTGTGGGCTAAGGGTATTATTGAAACATAGATAGCGTATCGTTAATTTGAAATATCTGTTAATTTCTCATCAAAGTCGGAGGACCCATTGTTTCACTATGAATTTAAAACACAGAGAACATGATTTGATTGAAATTACAGATTTTAATCACAAAATTCTGACGTATGCTGCAATAATTGGGTTTTTGTGTAATTTGAAAAAAGGGTTTGTTCTTCGTGGGCTCAGAACTTTTTGGTTCATTAGGCAGCGTCTGATTATCTCTTCGCATATTGAAAGAACATACTTTGAAGTGTTTCTGTGTCAAATTTCACGAAATTCTCTGCGCTAGAAATAACTCGCTGTAAGGCCTTTAAGAGATCTATGAGGTTCAGTAAACTGATAGTAGAAACTTCCATTACATACATTGTGGCCAGGGACAGGGGTTATATAGCACAAATGAAAGTTTCAACTATCAGTTTGCTGGCAGAACTAATTGCTAACAGGTCAAATATGTATACAATAAATATCATCAAAGTACTGAAAGTACTGACAGACTAGCGAATTTGAAATAAGTGGCTATGCTAAATATAAAACTTAGCTGGCTAATACAAGATTGAAGAAAAATTGTCTAATTCGGTTATTGAGTCCATTCCATTTCCATCGGTTCATTCTGGTTATTAAGTCCAATCCTGTGTAATCCAGATCCACTTCAATCCATTGACTTGACATGAAGCTCTTCAGTTTGTTAACTTTCAATTTAAAACAGGTTTAAACAGGTAAACTTTTGGCTCAAATACATCATAGTGTTGTGACAACTTCAGTCACCTTTTTAAAATGACCTACATTAAATTCAGGTTGGTGGCAAACTGATCAATCAAAGCGTTAGTAGACAGATTTCATCAACTTACATATACTTACAAGGGATTCAGGTTTCTCAAAAACCCATCTTTCACATAATTATGTTACCTGCTAGGTTAGATATGAGCCAAAGTATTAGGCTAAAAGTTTACTTAAAAGAAATCCTACTGACATCAAAGTCCTATAGACAGGCGAGGGTCAGTCAACTGGCAGTAGGAACTTCCATTATATACATTGTGGCCACGGACAGGGGTTATATAGCACAAATGGAAGTTTCAACTATCAGGTTGCTGGCAATACCTTTTTTTTCATACTATATCTATTTCAACTATTTGTAAGCACTTGGGTCATTACTGATACTTATCATGGTATCAAAGCATAACTTGACAGGTCTGGTCAACTTAAAAACTTACCTCCAATGCATTCAGGCATTTTTTTTTTTTTTTTTTTTAAACCCATCTTTCAAATATATATAAGTTACCTGCTAGGTTAGATATGAATGAAGGGATCAGGTTTAATTTCTACTAATAAATTATCCTTCTAACATTATATTCCTATAGGCAGGTGAGGTTCAGTAGACTGATAGTAGGAACTTCCATTATATACATTGTGGCCAGGGACAGGGGTTACATAGCACAAATGGAAGTTTCAACTATCAGGTTGCTGGCAATACCTTTTTTTCAAACTATTTGTAAGCACTTGGGTCAAATGCATATCAAAATTTCTTTCAGGTAAACTTATAAAACTAGTCTTCAGGTGGACAAGTGACATCTTTAAACAATTTGTTTATGTAAGTTTCTGCAGGTAAACTCATAAAACTAGCCACATTAAATTCAGGAGAAAAGCAGTACCGTCTTTACACCATTTGTACAGAGATTTTTTCAGGTAAACTTTTAAATATAGTCTACATTAAATTCAGGTTTCAAGCGATACCATCTTTGAATTATTTGTTACATAAATTTCTTCATGTAAACTTTTAAAATAAACCTACATTGAATTCAGGTCTCAAGCAATACCATCTTCAAACTCTCTGTTACATAAGTTTCTTCAGATAAACTTGTAATACTAGCTTGCACTGAATTTAGGTTCTAAGCAATACTATCATTTAAACTTAGTCAGGTAAATTTAGAAAATGAGCCAACATTAAATTCAGGTCAAAAGCAATAGGTACATTTTTAAACTACATGTTTGTTGCATAAATTTCTTTGGGCATAGGCTAGCCTGCATTAAATTCAGGTCTCAAGCAATACTGTCTGAAAACCTTTACTACATAATCCAGAGTTTCCATGATCCCAAGGTAAAGGCCTTTTGAAAGCATTGAGGGTAAAAGAGAAAATGCCTATCACCAGCCTTTTTCCTTTTCCCATATCTTCAACCCTTTCAAAACTAAATCATTTGAGCTCTTGTAAACTTTTGGCTCAAATACATCATAGTGTTGTGACAACTTCAGTCACCTTTTTAAAATGACATACATTAAATTCAGGTTGGTGGCAAACTGATCAATCAAAGCGTTAGTAGACAGATTTCATCAACTTACATATACTTACAAGGGATTCCCGTTTCTCAAAAACCCATCTTTCACATAATTGTTACCTGCTAGGTTAGATATGAGCCAAAGTATTAGGCTAAAAGTTTACTTAAAAGAAATCCTACTGACATCAAAGTCCTATAGACAGGCGAGGGTCAGTCAACTGGCAGTAGGAACTTCCATTATATACATTGTGGCCACGGACAGGGGTTATATAGCACAAATGGAAGTTTCAACTATCAGGTTGCTGGCAATACCTTTTTTTTCACACTATATCTATTTCAACTATTTGTAAGCACTTGGGTCATTACTGATACTTATCATGGTATCAAAGCATAACTTGACAGGTCTGGTCAACTTAAAAACTTACCTCCAATGCATTCAGGCATTTTTTTTTTTTTTTTTTAAACCCATTTTTCAAATATATATAAGTTACCTGCTAGGTTAGATATGAATGAAAGGATCAGGTTTAATTTCTACTAATAAATTATCCTTCTAACATTATATCCCTATAGGCAGGTGAGGTTCAGTAGACTGATAGTAGGAACTTCCATTATATACATTGTGGCCAGGGACAGGGGTTACATAGCACAAATGGAAGTTTCAACTATCAGGTTGCTGGCAATACCTTTTTTTCAAACTATTTGTAAGCACTTGGGTCAAATGCATATCAAAATTTCTTTCAGGTAAACTTATAAAACTAGTCTTCAGGTGGACAAGTGCCATCTTTAAACAATTTGTTTATGTAAGTTTCTGCAGGTAAACTCATAAAACTAGCCACATTAAATTCAGGAGAAAAGCAGTACCGTCTTTACACCATTTGTACAGAGATTTTTTCAGGTAAACTTTTAAATATAGTCTACATTAAATTCAGGTTTCAAGCGATACCATCTTTGAATTATTTGTTACATAAATTTCTTCATGTAAACTTTTAAAATAAACCTACGTTGAATTCAGGTCTCAAGCAATACCATCTTCAAACTCTCTGTTACATAAGTTTCTTCAGATAAACTTGTAATACTAGCTTGCACTGAATTTAGGTTCTAAGCAATACTATCATTTAAACTTAGTCAGGTAAATTTAGAAAATGAGCCAACATTAAATTCAGGTCAAAAGCAATAGGTACATTTTTAAACTACATGTTTGTTGCATAAATTTCTTTGGGCATAGGCTAGCCTGCATTAAATTCAGGTCTCAAGCAATACTGTCTGAAACCCTTTACTACATAATCCAGAGTTTCCATGATCCCAAGGTAAAGGCCTTTTGAAAGCATTGAGGGTAAAAGAGAAAATGCCTATCACCAGCCTTTTTCCTTTTCCCATATCTTCAACCCTTTCAAAACTAAATCATTTGAGCTGCATTTAATTTATCGTCTGCAAAAGTTTTCAATTTGAACAAATCTGAATTTTTTTCGTGTGGTAAACCATAAAACTGTTTGAAAAGTGTTTGGCAAGAAAAAAGATTTATATCATCAGGTAAAAAATCTCCAGTTAAACTTTTTACTTGCAAAATTTCCAATATACAGAGACGGTTGGCAAAATCACTTTGCAAAATATCAAATTCTTTCCATAAATGTTTATTGTTCAAAATTTTAGGTAGTTTAAAGCAGCTTTAATGACCTAAAAGCTATTAAAACTTTGTACAATTCAAGCTTACAGTATGATTGTATTGCACCTATACTTGTATTACAGGATTGTTGTTGGATTGGATGAAATTGGATGAAATAAGAAATATGTGTACCCGCAAATTTTAGCATAAATTTTCAAAATTCAAAATTTGTTTGTATATTTGTTTGTTTGTTTGTGTGTTTTTGTTTGTATGTTTATTCCAGCTTACTTCAAACTTCTGCAGAGGTTTTGTGTGCAGTGCTGTCACCACATTGTAAACCTAGGTACCGGTCTGCAAAAATGTACCCGATATGGCCAATGTACAGAGAGGATATAAGGCCTTATGCCTTTTCTGTTGCAAAGTATTTGCAGGTTAAGATAGTACTGTCATGGAGTGTGTTTGCAACCCAGGCCCAGAGATCTTATATGGGTATAGGATCTCATGGGCAAGTCTGATTCAAAACCTCACCCCCAACAAATTATTTTTACCAAAAACTGCAACCCCGTGTCCCATATAAGACTGTTAGGCCAAGGCATGTCAGAAAACATTCTAATTTTGACCCCAAAGTGCTGTAAGATGGCCATTTGTATGCTGACACCCATATTGTATTGAGCAGGAAAGAAAATGGCCAAGTACATGCCTAGATAAACTGCTCCTTTCTATATTGGCCACACCATGCTAGGTGGACAGTCTTGCCTGATGTCTGGAGTGTGTATAAAATATATCAAATATTGTGTCAGCATTTTAATGTTGGTAATGAGTTCTACTTACTACTGTACAGGCTCTTTTTTTTTATCTGTTGAGAAAAATGGTACAGTGCAGAAATATTTGCAGAAAGTCGTCTCTTTTGAAAACAAAAGAAAATTTGCAGAGGAAAGGAGCCATGTCTTGTAATGTGCTTATACTGCTTTTCTGCAGACAGTTTTGTTCAAGCTTTAACAAGTCATAACTGTATGGTCGTGAGTTGATAATTTTATAAAAGACTGTTACACCAGGGCATGTTTGAAAACATCTGATCTTTATCCAAAAATATGACAGTAAAATTGGTCATTACAAAGCTGACACCAAAATGAGTTGACCAATTAAATATGCCCAACATATATTTCCTCAAGTATTGGTCACACTGTGCTAGGTGAACAGTCATGTCTGCTTCAGTGTTGGAGTGTGTATTATTCAGAATGCAATATTATGTCAGCTTACAAGGAAAGGATTAAATAAATTTTACATTATTGAATATATTCACGTTATGTTCAAAATTTGTAATTCTGTGAGAGCAATAAGCTGAATCAAATGATTACTTTGGCCTACTTTGGGATGTGGTTGTTGTGCCTTACCTCTGCTTTTGTTTTATTTTTAGGTCAAGTATAGTACGAGAGCCACATACACAGAATATGGTAAAGCTGAGATGAACCATCTTTTTGAAAAAAAGAACCTAGACCCGTGGATGCTGTATATTGTACCAGTGTAAACAGTGTTGTTCCACAAATTACCATACATTCTTCAGTCCCTGAAAACAATTTACAAAAAGCAGTGTTTTTGAAACAGCAAAGTTGATTTTTGAGTCCAGCTGAACTGTTCATGATGTTACAGGAATGGCATTCCGGAATTGTCCTGCGCAAAGTAGGAGTTCCTACTTTGTCTGCTGATTCTGGAATTTCGTGTCAGACAATTCTAGAATTTGGCAAGGGAGATATATTATGCTATTGTCAGATATGGTCTGTGTGCAAAGTAGGATTAGGCAGGGACAAAGTAAGAATTCAAAGGGTAGTGTTAAGTGAAAACATTCAAAGTAAGAATAACTAGAGGGATTTCTGTACAAAGAAGGTAAAGAATTAGAAAACGTGAATGGAAGATGCAAATGAAAGAAAGTTTTTTTAACTTAAAATAACTGAGGGGACAGATCAAGATAATGATAAATATGTCAGGACATTTCCATGTATTGCAAAGGTTTTAGATTCTGGTGATCATGATTCTCTTTTCGTTGTCTCTTACTTCCTTTACACACAGTGTTGTCTACTCTTTCAGTCAAGAATACAACATATTCCGTCGTTTAAGCAACATCTGATTTCTTGTCTGCAAATGCTTTCATTTTGGACTAGTCAATAATATGGTTATGTGATAAAGGGTAAAACTTCAAAATGTCACAACATGAAAGTTCTTTTCAACTGAGAGATAATTTCACAGTATTAGAGTGTAGATCCAAGATCTGGCTGCGCTCTTGTGCAGTCTGATCTCTGCAAAACCCATCAAGTTCTTCTTCAGAGTTTTTAAAACTTTGGATTGTGTGATAAAGGGTCAATTTGACAGAAAATGTTTACAGGTTTTGTTTCCCTTAAGCTCATGCTGCAACACATGCCATTTATTTCTCATTACATCATGCAAAAAGGGACAATCTGAGAATTAAGTGCATCAATTACCGTAGATGAGCACAAATCAAAGATACCGTAGTGCAGGTCAATTTAAGTTGATACTTCAAAAATGATTGTATAGTAAGGTAGAATGACCACTTTTCATACAGAAAATAACAAAAGCGAAGTGTCGACCCAGGTCAGCCTGCGCAATCCGTGCAGTCTGACCAAGGTTGACACTTGTCGGAGTTCCCAGATGGTACCCTTTTGCATGACAGGTAACAATTTTTATACAAGTATGGTCTTCTGGTTGTCATGATAAACAATATAACACATGGTTTCTTATGTATTATATCCTGTCAATCATAATTTCAAAACATGGTGCTAAGAAGATGGTTTATTGATAACATAGCTATTCCAGTACACATTTCTTACAGTATTTCTACGTAATTGTGCCTTTCAATGGTATTTTAGTTAGAACCAAATTCAGTAAAGTTTTTGTTGTTAGTATCAGTCACTCTTAACCAATACTACTAATACTGTACTAAAAGACAAACATCAATGATAATGATCAGAAAATGATGAAAAATGAAATTAAAAAAAGTCTTACTTTGTCCCCAATTCCTATTTTGCCCAAGGGAACTGTGCCAGGTAGGAATTCTTACTACAAAATGAGAATTCCAACTTTGGGTGGAAAAATTCCAGTATTGTCCAGATTCCTACTTCGTGCAGAACATAAATAACACATCTGTTGGCCAAAGTTCTATTCTTCAGTACTTAGACATATTTTTAAAAAAAAAAATTTCCACAGTACTACCTGAAGTAATACATTTGCACTTGGATTTTACATAGGTAGCAACCCTTGAGTTGCTATGGGAAACATGTTTACAGCTAAAGGGTATAAGAATGAATGATGTATCTGAAATTACCTGTAGCCTGTTTGGTTATGGGGTAACCTCCATTTTATAGATTGATAAAATGTTGTAAAGTATGACATTGTGTTGTGAAATAAACAGTGCTTCATTTTCCTGCACTTCTTTCTGATTTTACAGTGGTTATTCTCCCCATGGTGTTGACAAAATCTATTGACAAATTTTTAGCCTTCTCCATATTGTACCATGACATTCTCTTTGAAAGATCGGAAAAATTTTGATTCCCTGTATTTTTGTATTTTTTCCTTTTCCCATGATAATTACAAAGTCTTTTTCACTCATTACTACACCAAAAATGTTTATCAAAATCTAAAGCATGAGTTTACATGTAGCTGAAATTATGACTTCTGTCTTTGAAATTGAGGAAAAAATAGAAAATGCTCATAACCAGCATTATCTTCTTTTCCCTCAATATTTTCAAAATCTCCTCACCCAAGTTGTTATGTTTTTTTTAAAAACATCTCAACAAAGTGTTAGAGAAGAAAGAGTGACTATGTCGGTCATCAAAAAAGGGTTAAGCTGCTCTGGGTTTATATCACGACCTGTGGGTAGAGACACTGGGCTTTATCTGAATGTTTACCAAACCCAAAACTCTTGAAACTTGTCCAAATTGAAAGCATTTGAAGACAAACTAGATGTTGCTCAAATGACTTGATTTTTTTTATGAAATATTAGAAAATATTGGTGGAAAATGCTGGAAACCATGCTAGTTACCAGCATTTTTTTTTTTCCTTTTCCAACTATGCTTTCAAGGGCTTCTTTCTCTGGGTTATTAAGACCTGAGATTGTTTAGTAAAGGGTTAAATGACCATATGGTAGACAGCCTTTAAAACCAATATGAGAACTTGAGAAATACAGGATCTGACATGAATTGGTTGATGCGATAAAATTTTATAAAATGAGTCTAAAGAAAATGTTATTAAGCAAGCCTTTGGTGCTCTTAATTACATTTTTTCTTCACAAGATATTTTTTTTCACATAATTTTTTACTGATAATAGATCAGAAGATGCAAAACCATCTATAGCTCAACGCGCTGTATTTTCCATAAAACCCATTCATTTCTGTGAAAAATTATGCTCACAATGACGTCACACATTTGTGATATTAAATGCGTATAAGATAAGTAAATCTGTGATGGGTATATTACACTGAAAACAAGGGAAGTTATGTGATAAGATGCTTGGCTGTTTTTTGAAGAAAATGTCAGGGTATTGTCATAGCCGTAGCTCAACGTCTGTGCCATTGTCTTGCAAAAACTTTGGACATTTTATGATATCTCTTGTTTACATCAAACTCAGACAAGTTGTTAAGTATCAAAAGAGGAACCTGTGCGACTAATTCAGCAATTTTGTTGTTTTTAAAAAGATTTCCTGTTTTTCTGCAGTTTTCACTGCATTTCTTGCTTTTTATTAAACATGAAAATCAAAAACTGTCCACCCACATACTTCCTAGCAACAATGACGTCATTTTTCCATGAAACGGCATAGAAATACAAATTCCGGCATTTCTTGTGGTTGGTTTCTCAAGCTTCACATAACTAAAAATTTGATCAGAGCCGAAAAAAAAAAACCATAATACACGAGTGTATCATCAAAAATAAGTCATGGGTTTAATACACTGCCAGGGGAGGTTTTATGTGATAAAACAATGTATTCATTCATCTATTCCCACACAACAAAATTTATAATTTCCAGTATTTGGAAGCATTTCCTGAGAACTAATAAAACATGGCTTGAAGTTGATTGGCTTTGACTTTGAAATGGCAGAAAAACTTATTGTGAAAAGGAGAAAATGCTAATTACCAACATTTTCTTCTTTTCTCACAATGTTTTTAAAAGATTTCTTCCTAAGTGTTGTTTAACTCTACTAAACAACACAATTTCATATTGGTCCATATTGAAAGCACTTATTTTGCAGAGGACAAATCAATTGTCGGTTAAGAAAAGATAATTTTCAGTAAAAGTGTGGAAACATTGTTGAAAAAGGTTAAAATGCTGGTTGTCCTTTTCCCACAAAGTTTTCAAAAGCTCATTTTCTTCAGGGTCTACTTTTCTATTGCTTAATAAAAAACAATAGCTGATAAAGCAAGTCTCTTAATTCTTTGCCAAACAACAATAATATAGACTCATTCAAACTGAAAGCATTTGCAGATGAAAATTCAAATGGGGCTCAAATGATGGAATTTTGTCATTTATCGGGTCGAAAACATTGTGGAAAAAAGGAGGAAATGCCTGTTACCACCATTTTCTCCTTTTCCTACAAGGTTTATTCCTCAGGATTGTTATAATTCAGGATTGTATGGTAAAGAGTTAAGGGAAATAACAAATTTAGTATACTTTTATAAAAAAAAAAGAGACATCTAACCAAGAGACACAAAAGTGTAAGGTTACTTGTATTTAAAACTAAGTGCAAGTAAACCAGACAACTACTGTAATTAACCCTTTCCCAAACGGCAAATTTTGGACCAGACCAAATTGAAAGCATTTTGCAGATGACAAATTAACAGTTGCTAAAAAGATGATTTTTCTATATGATAGGGTAGAAAACATTGTGGGAAAAGGAGAAAATGCTGGTTACCAGCATTTTCTCCTTTTCCCACAATGTTTTCAAAAGGCTTCTATTCCTGACCCGTAAAAACCAGGGATTGTTTGGGAAAGGGTTAAGAGACACAAAAGTGTAAGCTAACATGTACCGGTATTTAAAATAAATATGCTAAGACTTGGAGACAAAAAGATTCCGGTGAAGTCAAGAGGGTGGAGAGCCTTGATTTGTCAGAATGTTAAAAATCCTGGACGAAATCGCTCAATGCCGTAGGAATTGGCCATGCAATTGTGGAAAAATTACTAACGCAAGATTTTTCGAATGAGTAATGACGGTCTGACAAATCAAGGCTTTCCACCCTCATGACTTCACCGGAATCTTTTTGTCTCCAGCTCTTAGCACAATCCTTTATAACTAAATGTCCTTCTTTAAAACGTCTACACCACTCAAACACAATACTTCTGGATACTTTCTGTGCAACTTCCTTACGATTCATGAATTTCCATGTGTCCGTTGGCGTCATTTCGGCTCCAACGCATAACTTTATGACTGCACGCTGCTCCGTGCGATCATTTGACGTTGATGTTTGACCGTCCAGAAATTCTTCCATTGCTATGAAAAACGCTCTTCAAATTTAAGATTATAAACTGATCATGCTGATTCTTCACAATTACTTTGAAATAATGTTGGTGTGACTCCATGCAAAAGCTCACGACGTTATTGCAGCATTTAATGAAACTTATAATGTTTGTTTATCAAGAATTTCCTACAAGCTAAGATTTTTTAATTGCTCCGTAACTGAGTATCCCCCTGTTGTTAAGCATCTTCTACGGACGAATTATCAAATTAATTGTTTTCAAACATAGGCAAACTAAAAAGGCGAGATCACGTTTATATGTGTAGCAAATTTTAGCATGATCGGGACACTAGTAAGCTTATAAATTGACCAGTCCGGGAACTTTCCGACCGCCACTTACATTTTTTTTTTTATGCCCCCGCCATGAGATGGGGGGGGGGATATAGAGTTATCTGTGTGTGCGTGTGCGTGTGCGTTAGTGTGTGTGTCCCATTCTTGTACGGAGCATAACTTCTACATTTATCAATGGATTTCAAAATAATTTTGCACAATTGTTCTCCTGAACAAGTACTAGTGTCATGCGAAAAGTTTGTTTCGATACGCCCAAGGTCATGGTCACAGTTGAAGGTCAAATGTTCAAATTGACATTTTCCGGAGCATAACTTATACATTTATCAATGGATTTCAAAAAAAAAATTGCAAACTTGTTCTCCTTAACAAGTACTAGTGTCATGCAAAAAGTTTGTTTCGATACGCCCAAGGTTAAGGTCACAGTTGAAGGTCAATTGTTTAAATTGACCATGTCCAGAGCATAACTTCTACATTTATCAATGGATTTCCAAAAAACTTCGCACACTTGTTCTCCTAACAAGTACTAGTGTCATGCGAAAAGTTTGTTTCGATACGCCCAGGGTCAAGGTCACAGCTGAAGGTCAAATGTTTAAATTGACCTTGTCCGGAGCATAACTTCTACATTTATCAATGGATTTCAAAAAAACTTTGCACACTTGTTCTCCTAAACAAGTACTAGTGTCATGCGAAAAGTTTGTTTCGATACGCCCAAGGTCAAGGTCACAGCTGAAGGTCAGATGTTTTAATTGACTGTTCAACCCAGTTTTACATCCTGCTCAGCAGAATTGTGATATGAAGATACAGTTTTGGTTTTTAAAAAGACTCATCCAAAGAACTATGCCAGAGAATATTGAGGCTGCAACCTACCCTTCAACTATAGTCCAGTGTGATAATATTCGATCCAATTCGTTCCTGTCTCATAGAGGAAGTCCAACAAAGTAATTATTATTGCTATATTTCTCACTCTCATTCCTCAAGTTAAGATCTTCATAATCCTGAGTATAAGTAACCCTCAGTTGAAAGATTAAGGAAAACGCTGAATAAAAAGAAGTTGATGTTATCAGGTATAAATAATCTTTTATCTGCTTGGCTATATATATAAACCTTCTTAACCCTGTCTAAGCTGTTATCCAAAACAACAATTTTCTGTAATACCTATTGATTCACTCATATGACATCTGTGACCAGTACCATTTAGCGGGGGCATCCGTGTCTCTGACACACCTATTTCTAGTCTATATACAGGGTGTCCAAAAAGTCATGCACCATCCTGAAAACACATTCATTGTTACAGATGCTCAAATTGAGCACCATTTTCACAACATCCTACCGGATACCCTACGCATTCGAATGTTCAAAACAGCTTTTTGCGGAGAGTACAGCGTTGTATTACTGAAAATGCTGCAGTTTGGCAGCACTGTATTGATCTCAAGTAGTTGTTATATCCAAATGATTGAAATACTGTCAGTGCGACATTTAAGCCAACAAAACAGACATTAACAAAATTTTAGGTACAATGATAGTCAAGAATTGTAGAAGTTGGTTGGTTTTCTGTCAATTTTGATTTTTTGTTTTCAGTCTGCAGTGGAAGGAGGCCATGGACCTAGATAGAAAAAACATCGTGTTATCAGCAATGAAGAAAAACCTCCTAAAAAAACTCCCTGAAAAACTCCAGTGTGTTGATCTGATACAGAAACATGAAAAACTTCCAACACCGATCTCGGGCAATGTTAAAATATTTTATAAGAAATTGTATATTGGATGAAAACAAGAAACAACAGAAAAGGAGAAATGCTGTCAACCCTATACCAAACAATCCCGGATTTTAATGAACCTGGGAAAGAAGCCTTTTGAAAACATTGTTGGAAAAGGAGAAAATGCTGATAAACAGCATTTTATCCTTTTTCCACAACTTTTGTACTTTATCATGGACAAATTCCACCTTTTAAGCTCCCTTAAATTTTTCGTCTGCAAATACTTTTAAATTTTGACATGTCTAAAATTTTGTTGTTTGGGAAAGAGTTAACCCTTTACCTGATATGCCAATTTTAGACTCTTCCAGTTCAATAGCAAATAAAGATATGATGTCAAAAATGTGGACAAATGGAGATACAGATATCTGATAGAGTAGAAAACATGGTGGGAAAAGGAGAAACTGCTCGTTACGAGCAGTTTCTCCTTTTCCCACAATGTTTTCAAAAGCTGTCTGTTTTTGATGCGTCAAAATGAGTATCTGTGGAGTAAAGGGTTAAGAGTGTAAATCTTTGTTGTTTGGTAAAGGGTTAACCAGCATTTTGTCCTTTTCCCAATAAGTTTTCTACCCTTTAAATGACAAATTCTAACTTCTGAGTCGTATTTAATTTGTCGTCTGCAGATACTTTCAATGTGGACAAGTCCAAAATGCTGTCGTTTGATAAACAGTTAACCCTTTCCCAAACAATCCCTGGTTTTCACGGCCCTGAAAAAGAAGGCTTTTGAAAACATCGTGGGAAAAAGAGAAAATGCTGGTAACCAGTATTTTCTCCTTTTCACACAATGTTTTCTACTCTCCCAGAACAAATTTCAATTTTTGAGTCATGTTAATTTTGCCGTCTGCAAATGCTTTCAGTTTGGACCAGTCTAAAATTTTGTCGTTTGGTAAAGAGTTAAGGACTAATGACAGTGTTCCCAAACACTGCTGACCTAACATTTTAAATTGTAATTCCTTGCCAACTGCGTTTGGCCAGTCTGTTTGTTTATTTGTGCATTCATCGTTAGTTTGTTTGCTCGTCTGCGCTTAACAGAACTTTCAGAACAAGTTATAAATAACATTGTTGTTATATGGTTAAAGATGAAGCTCTATAACCTATTTTGCTTTCTACATATGAGCCATACTTTGGCAAAACAAGGCTTAACACAACTCCATGAAGCGTCAATCAGTATCATCACCATTTCAATCTTAATAGAAGTTGATTTTGATGACTTTCAAGATATTAAAACAGATTTTTGGAAAACATTTTGCAAAAAGATGATTTTACAAAAATTGTTACTTACAACAGTTTACCTTCTGAAAAACTGAAATATTGGGAAGAATTTTTTGTGCAAAACTGTAGTAACTGCACTTACGACAGTTTTCCACCTTAAAATAAGGGATAATTGCTTGAAATTTTTTATGCAAAACAGTTGTAAGTGAATTTATATAGCTTTTAATCATTTGTATGAAAGTTTTATTGACACTTTCAACAATTTTTGACTCATTATTGTATTGATAGGTATAAATTTCCGCCTTCTCTGGCGAAATTAGTTTGGTTTACAGAAATAAACTAAGCTGTTTGTCAACCCATACGTTGCCATGTTGAATAAACTTCTTTTGCTGTTTTCTTTCCATTTAAAGTAATTCAAGCTTGATTAGGATGGTCACATGAATGATGGCTTTCAAAGATGTATGTTTGAGATGTGTGTTCAACTGAACAGATAAATCTTTGACTTGGGACCTTTTTGTGGAATCAAAATAGATATCTTAGTCTGGAATAAACTACAAGAGTTTTGTACAGATTCTTAGCCAAGTACTGATGAAACCCAGAACATGCATGAATTTGTGTGCTGTCCCCTTGATATGACTGAAATAATGTTGAAAGTGGCATGGAATACTACTCAATCAGTTTTAATCTGATTTTATTGACACTTGACAAGAACAACAACAATGGTCGTTGTGAAGAATTTCGCTGTTGAAACAATTATAACAAAAATTTCAGAGTTATCTTCCCTTAAACTTTACTTTCCATCTTAGCATACTCTTTTATCAGCAAACAATTTTTTTGGTGCCAAATAATAATAATATCAACCACACATGAATGTAAACAAAAAAGGATTGCCGGGTTCGACATGCTTTTCGCAAATGCACTACCTAGCACAACAGAGCTGTTCCTGAGGTTAGACCAATTGGCATAGATTAAATCACTTGTATGATAAATGTTGTTAAGTAAGCATGTGTCAATCTTCTCTGGACTTTATTTAAACTTGATGGCAATGGTACCAATAGACAGAAGTCTTACAAGACAAAAATTGAAGCATGTGCTCATGGACAGATCCCATTCTACTTACTCTTTTTTGGAGATCCAAATCTCTTTTACACTGATAACCTTTGCTTTACAGTTTCCTTTTAGATTTTATAGTTTTTAATAAACTTTTTCTTAGTTTTTAGCCCTTGAACTTTGAAAATGACCTCATGCAATGTGTTGATAGCACTGCCTTCTCTAAGCCACTTTAAGCAACTGTGCTAGCTAGTGAGCTATTGTCTCTGGGAATTTATTTCAAAACTGAATTTTATACGTCAAAGTTCACAGTCATGGTCTCTGTGTGATGTGATACTATAGACAAAACGTTTGAAAAAAATGAACATGGATAACTACGTAGTACATACTGCCATTATCTAACTGTTTAGAATGCAAAATGAAGTAGAAATTAACTTTGCAAGAACAATGATGTATAACAATCTTCACAGAAAGCATTCTTTTACTGGCATCACTGGTTGTGATTTATATCAAGTTCTTTCTGTTTGATAAATTCCAATTATCTAAATGTAATATGCATAATCTTAAATAAATTAGAGTCCAATAGTCACAAACAACTCTACAGGAAACCTGCTGTGTTTCCGAAAGTAAACATCACATTTTTTTATCATAAAATTATGCAGCTTCCTGTTTCATGAAATGGAAAACACCTCACAAGTTCATGATTTCATATGTATTTGATTGGTACAAAACAATGGCCATTTTTAATTACCATTTTTTCTATGTAGAAAACAAAATTTTAATCACTTAGGTAAGGGAGGAATTGTTCTCAAAAACCTTTGAAGCTCTTCTAGATCATAATGGTCACATACCCAAATATCTTTAACAGTAGAAGTAGTTTTATAATGTCAATTTCTCCTCATAACAAACTGTTTCAAATACTATGGTTTACTAACATGAAACTCTTCATGAAATCTGTTTAATTTTCACAGCAATACAAAAGTCACAGGGTCCCAAAGTTCTGCAAGATTATCAAGAGAGTGGATGCTTGCAGAAACAAGGGGCACTTTCAAAATTAGGCAAATGCACTCAAAACTACACTACAATAAATCTGAAAGAGACAATTTTAGTCCCACTTGTGTGCATTATGATGCTTCATTGTCTAATTCAGTGGAAAATGTCTCAGAACCTCACCCTTGGCCTAACACTGGAAGCCTAATACATAA
Organism: Hippopus hippopus; assembly: GCA_946811185.2. Lineage (NCBI taxonomy): Eukaryota > Metazoa > Mollusca > Bivalvia > Cardiida > Cardiidae > Hippopus > Hippopus hippopus. Next base: position 43,058,767 of record OX328103.1, on the reverse strand, counting down.
GGTAGTTGTCTTTCCTGGATTCCACTAGTACCAGGCTAGGGCACTACAGAAACTAGCAGTGATTGTATAATAAGCATTTGGATTGTAAATCCTGTGTCTTTTCTAAACAGGGATTTCCCAATGTATATTTAAACACAGTAAATGTTTAATGATGAGGAACCTCGTGGTTCAAGTCAAAGAATAAAATTATTGAACTGATATTTCTATTTTGTTGCTCCAAAACCTATAAGGGTCTTTCATACCCTGGTTTTGTAATCACTAGATTCTGGCTCAGTCCTCACCAGCAGTTTTTGCTGCCTGGTCATGTGGGAGTATTCTTTAGTAAGGCACTGCAGGATCCAAAACTACTATTGGTGATACTTGGTGAACAGGAATGAATTTAAAGTCTCATACTCTTTTCATTCATTTCAATGGGTATAGAAAATAGCACTGGCCAATACAAAGGTATATAATACTGGTAATTTCAGACAAGACACCTTGTTGTTATTTTCTCAAGATTTTATCTCAGTTATGCAGATAAATTATGGAAAATTCAAATCTTTCATATCTACACCAACAATATTCTTAAGATTTCAGGATGCTTAATTCATCTATGACTCATTGCAAACGACACTTAAAGGAAGACAAAAATTTCATCTTTGACTCTGCACCTACTCTTTTTACAACAGATTCTCCACAAGGAAAATGTGGTTTCTCAGTTATCTTGAATCAATGTTGTTGATTCATTTCACAAAAAATTATAAATATCTCAGTTTCCTTAAGGAAAGCTGTAAAAAATAAAAGGACTAAGACTTTCAGAAATTAGCTGTCACAACATTATGACTAAAAATACTATTGAAATTATACAAGTATTACCATTCCATCAAACAATGAATAATGTCTTTTTGTTCTCTTTGAAAGGTATGGTTTTGTTCTGTTGGGAAAACTTGTGAATACCTCAGAAATTTGTTGGGTAATTTTGGCATTTAAGGTCCCAGTAATGGTCAAAAGTAAGCAAAGGGGTGATAAAATGCTCCTAAGTTAAAATCATATCATTCGAAAGTATGGAAATTATTGTGAAGATGACAATCTGTTATTGTAGTGTCATTCAAAGTGTAAGTCGCTAGTAGGAAAATGAATTCAAAAACCAGGTAAGAAGTAAACAAGGGACAGACGGACCTTGCAACTTTTGTCCTTCGATGATTCCTGCCAGTGTTTAACACTTAGACTAACCATAAAATAACAGATTTTCAACTTCATAATAATTTTCATACTTTTGAATGGTATGACTTGAATTTAATTGCATTTTTGCCATCCCCCATCGTTTACTTTGGCCACTACTGAGCTTTTATTTCTATTATCTTCTTGACGATAGGTCTAAATATGTTCCAGCTTGTCAGAACTAATGTGTTTTGATATACCTTTCTGAAAAAGATACACTGTTGATGTAATCTGCATTCCTAAATCTTTTGTTTTGCTCTAGAAAGTTCTTTGAAATGTGTTCCAAAATGCATTTTTTTATCTCAGACCTTACCAGTTATTAATCTTGTGCTTAAGTTTTGAAAATAAAAGATCCAAAGGGATTTTTAACTTTTAAAAGGTCGTTATGTTACTGCATAGCTTAAAATTGATGTCATTTTGATGATTTTAATATTATAAAACAGTTATAAGTCTTAATTTGATAGAAGTAATTAAAAAATAAACACTCCATGTCAGTTACATACATTGTTGCACCATTTTCTATGTGACAAAGAGGAGGTTTTACAGTGCAACACAGTATGTGTGTCAAGTTAACTACAGTGTTGCATTAACAGAATTACCAATATTCACTTACGACATTTTGACCACTTTGAATTTAAGTGCTTTATTTTGATTTTTTCGGAAAAATATTTTTACTGGACATGAAACTGGCACATGAAACTGGCACTCTAGATTACAAAAATGAAAAAAAAAAAAGTCATTTTTGAAAAAAATGTTAGTTACGACAGTGTTGCGTTGAGCCCTCGAAATGCTGGTTACCAGCATTTTATCCTTTTCTCACAATGATTTCTCTCCTATGAAACACAATTATTACTGTTTTAGTAGCATTTAATTTGTCATCTAAAAATGCTTAAATTTTGTTCTCTGGTAAAGGGTTAATCCTGTAATTGCCAACCAGTAAAATTGATCAGCATGATGTGTGGTGTCGGCAGTTAAGAGCTAGACTGTTGGCCTCATAATCACAAGGTCCCGACTTCTATACCTGGCATCAGGGGTCAGGGTCAACTTCGGGACTGACCATTGACCCATACATTAGGCATGAGTACAGGGTCCGGATTCACAAAAAAAAACCCACGAAAGTCTCTCGTTTTACTCAAATCTACTAATTGTCCCACGTTCTTACTTAGGTTTAGTTCCTTGTTTGAGTAACATTAATAGACTGTAGTAATATTCTGAAATCTGGAGTTGACGCTATGTTGCGGGCTCAACTATGCAAAATAAATGGACTTAAGTTATTTAACAGACTTAACCCTTTACCACACAATCCCGACTTTTAACGACCCTGATAAAGAAGCCTTTTGAAAAAATTGTGGGAAAAGGAGAAAATGCTGGTAACCAGCATTTTCTCCTTTTCCCACAATGTTTTCTACCCTTCCCAAAACAAATTTCAATTTTTCAGTCACATTTATTTTGTCATCTGCCAATGCTTTCAATTTCGACCAGTCTAAAATTTTGTCATGTGGTAAAGAGTTAAGTCCGTTATTTTGCTATGTTGAGTCTGAATCGCTGTGTCAGCTTTGCATTTGAGAATGTTACGTAAGTCTGCTAATGTTAGTGAAATGCCTCTGCAATAACAAGCTCCAGTCAGAAAAGAAGTCTCTTTGTGGATTTGAGTAAAATAAGAGACTTCATTTTTTTCCTGAAACATTGCCCTGAGATTAGTACAAGTTGCGAAAATAATTTCACAAATTATGTAAAAAAAAAGCACTAGTTTTAGACTCTTCAAAATTCAAAGCATTTGCAGAAAACATAATGAATTTGATGCAAAATTAAGAATTGTTTTGACAGGCTACAAAACATTGTGAGAAAAGGAGAAAATATTGGTAATCAGCATTTTCTCCTTTTCCCACAATGTCTTCAAAAGGCTGAAAACCCTGGATTGTTTGGGAAAGGGTTTAAGTTATACTAGTAAAAGATTGATCATGCTTGTTGTTGTATTTTCCCTTCTAGTGAAAAAAAGCCAGAGAGTGCCTTTCACCACTGTAGATGCTTTTTACAGACATCGTAGTCAAGATCAGACTGCATAACGTGTGGTCTAGGTTTTATAATGTTCTCAATCGTGATGTCATTTGAGAAATAAAATGCAGCTTTAACCCTTTTACTACACAATCCCGAGTTTTAACAATCCTGAGGTTAAAGGCTTTGGTAAACATCATGGGAAAAGGAGAAAATGCCGGTAACCAGCATTTTCACCTTTTCTCACAAAGTTTTTAACCTGTCCAAAAACAGATTTCAATTTGTAGTTACATTAATTTTGTATGCAATTGCTTTCCATTTGGACAAGTCAAAAATTTTGTTGTTTGGTAAAGGGTTAAACGGTCACCACACAATTACGAGTTTCATGAACCCTGAGGTAGAAAGCTTTGGAAAGCATTGCAGGGAAAGGAGAAAATGCTGGTAACCAGCATTTCCTCCTTTTTCCACAATGCTTTCTATCTTTTCCAAGATCATTTTGGCTACATTTAATTTGTTGTCTGCATTTTATGCATTCAATTTGTCTTTAGTAGAGTTAGAGTTACAATACATGTAATTGGATCTAATATTTCCTAACCAAGTGAAAATGCCTTTTTTTTTTTAGCTCACCTGAGAACGAAGTGCTCAAGGTGGGCTTTTGTGATCATGCTGTGTCCTTGGTCCATCATCAACTTTTAAATTGTGTATGCTCTAGAGGCCACATATTCAGTCCGTTACTCATGAAACTTGATCAGAATGTTTGTCATTATGATATCTCAAGCAAGTTTGAAAATGGGTCATGTCAGGTCAAAAACTAGGTCAACATGGTCAAATCATAAAAAAAACTATGTGTACGCTGTAGAGGCCACATTTTCAGTCCAATACTCTTGAAAGTTTATAAAAATGATGATATCTCAGATGAGTTGTAATATTTGTCTTGATTGTATCTCAGATGAGTTGTATAATGGATTACGTTTGGTCAAAAACTAGGTCACCAAGTAAAATCTTAGAAAAACCCTGTGTATGCTCTAGAGGCCACATTTTCAGTCTGATACTCATGAAACTTGGCCAGGACCTGGGTCTTGGTGATAGTTATTATCTTGGATAAGTTTGAAATTGGTTCATATCAGGTTTAAAACTAGGTCACAAGGTTAAATCTGTGAAAGTTGGATACTCATAAAAAAAGGTCAGAATGTTTGTCTAGATGTTATCTGAAATGAGATCGAAAATGAATCACGTCGGGTAAAAGACTAGGTCACCAGGTCAGATCTTAGAAAAAACTTGTGTAGGCTCTACAGGCCACATTTTCAGTCTGATACTCATGAAAATTGGTCAGAATGTCTGTCTTGATGATATTTCAGAGGAGAACGAAAATTGGGTGTCATACAAAATCAGTAAATTTATATGAGATCATGTTGTCTTTGTTGTTGGTGGTGGTGGTAATGATGTACCCCGTAGTGCATAAGAAGTAACAAAACTTCATGCAAACAAGCACAATGTACTTAGGTCAAAAAGCCCAGGTGAGCAACTTAGGGCCATCATGGCCCTCTTTTTTTTTTTATGCAAACAGTTGTTACAGCCAATATAATGAATAGGCATTTAAAACCAAATTTGCATTACACCATTGGTATGTATCTGTTTTTAAAGCCTGTCATGCTTTAAATGTATGGTCTAGGAACTGCGAAAAGTATCGACCCTGGTCAGTCTGACTAGGCTCAAAACATTTTGCTTTTGGGACATTTTCCATATAAATAATGGCATTTTTCAAATAATGACCCTAATTAAGCAGCCCTAGCTATGAATTCTTTTTCATATAACTTGAGTTACAGAGTTCCCAGATTGACCTTTTTGCATGATGGGTCACATATATAATAAAAGATAATAGACAGAAAATAGCATCAAAAGAACACTGCCTTGATCCTAATCGATTCTTTACAATATGACCACATTTTAGACCTGTCAAGTGACTCGTGTCAAGGAATTAAGTGATACGAGAGGAAACATTATTGAAAAAGGAGAAAATGCTTATTACCAGCATTTTCTTTCCCTTTTTTTGTATTAAAAATGTTTTCAAAGTCTTTTCTAAGCATGGGTAAAATTCAGGTTTTTGTGATAAAAGATGAAATGAAATTCCAAATGTTCTAAATAAATCTGTACATATTATTCATGTTTTTACTTCCTTTTCTTCATCCCACTGTTTGAAACACTGGTAACCTTATAGGGAAAATGTAGACAACGATCATCTTTGCACAGTCTGATCAGGGATCGTATATACATGGTCTGATCTAAGTCCACATTTTCCGCTGTTTTGCTCAGTGGTAAAAGCACATTTTACCCACATACATTTTTCCCCCACTTTAATTGGCTAACTGAACTATAGGGTTAATTCACGTTTTTGAGGTCGTTAACATTCGCAGAGGCCTGAAAAATGCTTTAACGCCCGAGTGCGAAGCACGAGGGTGTTAAAGTATTTTGAGGGCCTCTGCGAATGTTAAAGACCGAAAAAAACGTGAATTAATGCTATTATTGCATAAAATAAAGGCATTTTAGCAATAATTTGCAAAGATAGCAAAAATATTTCCATAGAAATACAAATAAGCGAACTTCAAATGTACTGTACCTAAATGGGTCAAAACCGGAAGTCGGCGAAGAAGTTTTTGTTACGAGCAGTGAAGGGCCGTTAGTCCTGTTGCCAGTTTTGATTCTCTCGGTGTAAATTTACTTCTTATGATTTTTAAAACAAAGTGAACTTATGTGGCATAAACTTGCACACGTTTGGACCATTACAACTGGAATGAATGGGTGGATATGAATTTCTGTAACTGAAAGACGTCAGAGGAATCGATCTACATCAAGCGAGGGAATTACCGATCACGTTAAAAAGTGGGTGGGATGTAGCTGGTTTAGAGTACATTTCACGAGTGATTTTTTGTTCAGATCTCTATTAAACTGAGATCCTGTGCAAAATTTTGTTTGTGGTGTACTAATATCATCAAAGACAAGCCATGAAAAGGATCAAATATGGTACAAGTTCCTAGTTTGATGGTCGGAGTCTAGGGAAAATCTGACAAGAACAAACGTTGTTTACAAGGTAGGCCCGAATCGAGGATATTGATAGTATAAAGCCGGGCGTTAACGGCGCGTGAATTTACTGATTAATACATGTTTTCTCCCGTTAACGCCCGGTTTTTACCCGTTAATACATGCTTATAACGGCCCGAAAAGGCACATTTTATGCAATAATACATGTTAACACCTACAAATTTTCAAATTATACATTTGCAAACGTAAGAAATAGTCCAATGACGTGCAAAGAGGAATTTATTGATAAAATAACAATTTTCTTGACCTAACTTGTTTGAATGTGCTTATGTGGTCAGCTGAATTACTAGTATTACATTAGTTTAGACTCATAATGGTGGTTTTAAACTATTCGGAGATTGGACTGTTTTTTGCTTTGCATTGGTGTTGATTGTCATTTTAACAGCTAAATTCATGTCTGGCGGTCAGTGACGCATCTGTGTTTACTGGCTGTCTCACGCCAGTACTAACACGACTTCCTTTTCAAAGCCATTGACTACTTTTCTCACATGCACCAAAACAGATTTGACTGTCACTGGTTCTCCTGCTTCAGTAGAATGCCATATGAATGTGTGTTTTGGCAAAGCTTTAAACAAACTAACGCAGCACACTAATGAATTTCACCATGAACATCTGAAACATTCTTGAAAATGACATAAAACAATTCAATCCCCTCCTCAAGTTTTGTCTCCCCAGATAACCACTTGCTGAAAGAGAAGTTTTGTTATGATCCCATGTCAATAATTTGAAAAGAATATGATGCATGTCTAAAGGCCACTGCAGACACAAAGTTAGATATCGCCATAATAATGTTTTAAAAAAGTGCAAGGAAATTCTGGAAAAAGGATAATTATGTTGGTTACTGACATTAATTTTCCTACATCCCCTCTACAGTTTTACCATATTCCAAAAAATCCATGGTTTTAATGAATAAATCTTTGGAAAATATTGTCGGAAAAGAGGAAAGACTAGGAGACTGCAATTTCTCCTTTCCCCAAAAGGTAATGTTTCCCCTCTGGTTCAAAGTCATCATTTATGTCTTCGTATGCCATCGCCCTGCATCGATAGGTCGGGGGCTTTTAGTTTTTGCCCTGTCTGTCCAAAAACTTAATACAAACCAAACCAAATCATATAATTGTGTAGGCTGTAGCTGTGGACATACATGTTTACAAGTCTAAAATTTTGTCGTTTGGTAAATAGTTAACTCTTTACCAAATGACAAAATGTTAGACCATTCCAAATTGAAAACATTTGCAGACGACAAATTAAAGGAGGCCCACATGATGAAATTTGCCCTTGATAGGTTGGGAAACATTGTGGGAAAAGGAGAAGATGCTGGTTACCAGCATTTTCTCCTTTTCCCACAATGTTTTCGAAAGGCCTCTTTTTTAAGGTCGTAACAACAAGGGATTGTTTGGTAAAGGGTTAACAGCTATTGGTGTCATCACAGCGTCTCATTCGTGCAATTTGTTCCATGTTGAAATGTATTTTGCATCTACTTTCTGAGAAATTAAATTATTTGTCTTGCATTAGCATAAAATACGTCGTAGACAAACTGGCCAAATAGTGACTGCGTCAGCCAACAGTGTCATACACATAAGCATATTTTTAGGTATTCCAAGTTTTCATTTATTGAAAAAAAAAAGCAACACACACACACAGAGAAAAGAAGGGCATTAAGTTTGATTAAATGCACAGTGATGACTACTGAATAATAATCATGTATGTTGGGATTTTTTTGGGGGGAATAATACAGGAACAGTCCCTACTATGAATGTCTGTGTCCCTCTCCGACCCTTCCAGTCCGACAAAAACCCATCGGTAGATCTATATGCATATAAATGTTAGTATGAAAAAGGCAAAGCCTCAATACAAGCGACGTGAATGAATTGTAGAACATCTATCTAATAAGTTGAATGGCAAGCTAGATCTTGAAATCATAGGGTTTTGATTTCGAATCCCGGCTTTGCCCGTCTTCGTAAGCCATGATGACGATCATAATGTGGATCTTGATAAAATCTACGTAGTGATCGTCACCTTGGCTTGCGAAGATCGGCTTTACCAAAACTATAATTTTGAGCGTTGTCAAAAGTAGAATGCATTCTTCTTTCGTAGATGTATATACATGTACATGTGAAATAGGAAGGACGGTCCCGGATTCTCTTAACAAACTAAAGACCGTTCCCCGACAATTTTGTTAATTCAGGTTCAGAGCCAAATAAACTGGGGTGATTATTGGTTCACATAATTCAACAGAACATTTTACGGAGACATTTCCTCAATGCATGTTGCTCTAGGTCTATAAAAGAAGAAAGAAAGAAAGAAAGAAAAGACAGAAATACAAATAGGAAGTGTCTAAATTCCTTAACTATGAAAACATTGATAATGTGTTCAAAGATTTGAAGAAAATTACTAGACAGTTTAGTTCAAATTCAAATACATCCGACATACTGCGGAAAAGTTCGTTCGGTATCCGGATGATTCGAGATGTGGGTTAAAAGAAATGACTTGAAAATCTACGGGTGACTGACGAGGACCCTATCATATTTTCATGTTGAAGTTTTACAATCGATTGCAGACAGGAGAAAAAAAAAACTACAAATAATCTAAGCAAGGCGATCAACGCACTCTGGTTTATTTATAGTGTATTTAAAGCCGTAGATCGGTCATGTGCACCTACCCATGCTTTACTTGTCCTAGAGTTTCTCAGAGTACGTAGATCGCCAAAACCAGATTATTTGTAGCTTTTTCCCCATCTGCTTTCCAACACGTCCATCGTTGAAATAGTGATCAGTGTAGTTAGAGGTATGAAGTCTGCCGCAATGACTAGATCTAGATCTATCATCAATCTTAGAAAAGAAATTTGCCAAGATATCGGATAGATATCAATCTTATGGGTAAAAAAAACAACGAAACACTTTTAGATTTATCGAAAAACTTTCGTAACATTTGAATAAATGTATTTAAGCCATGTTCTTGCAAAAGGGGGCGTAATGCATCTCCCTTATGCATGATATCATCACATAATTATTGATCCACATGGATCTAATCCATTTCGTATGCTAACTGACTAAATCACGAGGCATGCATACTGATCCTTTGACATGCAGAAAATCGATCAATAGATCTAGTAAAGAGTTTTGACCCACGATGTTTTCAAAAGCCTTCTTTCTTCAAGGTCGTTAAAAGATGGGATTGTGTGGTATAGAGTTAAACGCCATATAAATAAACAAACCAGGTCTCAGTGTAGAGTTCCACCATGAAAGACTGTCCTCTTTGGTACTGATTTAGCACTGGATCTCTGACAGTGTAGGTTCGAGATCACATTATACATTTTATGAAGTCTGATCCAGATGTACATTGTCAACAAAAGCTTATTCAGTTGCCATTGGTAGTGAAAAGATCCCACTTTGCAGAAATTTAAATAGAGAAACAGCAGTAAACACCGGCATAATTTTAATGACAAGATTTACAAAAGTAGTAATGAAATAATTTCAAAGTTTGGATTTGTTTTCCTGTAGTAACTGTAAGACTAGATCAGCGGCATCTAGAGATGATCCCCAAGATAAGGTTATGCCATTAGCACCATGACCGTAGTTATGAACAACCTGTGAGAGATAAAATACATGGGCAACTGAGCCATGTTCTGTGACAGGGGTTCAATGCATCTGCCAACAGTATCAATCCAGGTCACAATGCACGGTCAGCGCAGGCTGGCTTGGGTCGAAACTTTGCTTTCTGCATGTTAACCCTTTCCCAAACAATCCCTGATTTTTATGACCCTGAGATAGAAGCCTTTTGAAAACATTGTGGGAAAAGGAGAAAATGCTGGTAACCAGCATTTTCTCCTTTTCCCACAATGTTTTCTACCCTGCTGGAAACAAATTTCAATTTTTGAGTTACATTTATTCTGTCGTCTGCAAGTGCTTTCAATTTGGTCCAGCCTAAAATTTTGTCGTTTGGTAAAGAGTTAAAGGACCATGTGTGCCTCATGATTCCGTCAGATGTTATACAAAATGGATTTTATGGATCCATAATCATAATGATGATTTGCTTAGCATCATGCATCACAGAGATGCATTAAACGCCCTTTTTACAGAGCATGGCTTATATTAAATGAGCCATGCTCTGTGAAAAGGGGGCTGAGTGCATCTGTGAAAAGTATCGACCCAGGTCAGCCTGCGCAGTCCGCGCAGGCTGACCTGGGCTGAAACTTTTCGCTATTGGTCAATTTTCTGTTTGTCAAAGGACCAATCTACCACAGGATAAAGTCGGTTATTTAAAAAAGTGGCTGTTATGGATCCATAATTATGTGATGGCTTGATTGGTATACTGGATCACGGAGGTGCATTAAGCCCCCTTTTGCCAGAGAGTGGCTCAAATATTTAGGATCCTGATGCAGCACGAGGATTTATGTACAAAACCCTGCTCAGCCTGATTCTATCAGAGGACTGTTGGAAAGCATTGTGATGGAATTTATCCAACTCTGTTTATGCTGTGTTGAGAAAATGTTAGTGTTGTACTGTTTTTCAATATGATTTCATTCTTTGCCCAACCATAAAACTTTAGACTAATCCAAATTGAAAGCGTTTGCAGATAACAGACCAAATGTGGAACACACAATGGGATTTGTGTGTGAAAGGTAAGAAAACATTGTGGGGAAAGGAGAAAATGCCGGTTATCAGCATTTTCTTTTTTTTCCCATAATGTTTTCAAAAGCTTTCTTTTTAAGGATTATAAGAACTAGGGATTGTGCTGTAAAGTAATAAACTATTGCACGCAAAAGGTGAATTGCGTTTAGCAAGCATTTCACCTTTTGTTACAATATTTATTCATGCAGCTTGTCCCTATTTTCAAAATAATCTGGAGCAAATTCATTTCTTTTAGTTCATGAGCAGAAAAAGGAGAGTAAGAAACATACTTTTAGGCTCCCTTTACTGTTTGAAATGATTTCTTTTTCAACTCTCACTGGATCTCGATGCGGCCTCAAGTCAACCCATTCTGATATAATAGGGGCACCCTGCGGCGATCAAAGTAAAACAATAAACTTTCGAACTTGCATTTTCTTTAAAAAATTGCCCAATTTGTGGCACTGGCTGGAATTGATATGCCTTTGGAAAAGTGATGCAGAAGTTCATAGATTCAAAAATTTGTTAGCCTAAACCTTAAACTGCTCTGGACATCAAGTAGAAATTTCCAGCTAGTAACAGAAACCCAAATACATACCGTGATTTCAAAAGTCTTTCTTGCTGAAAAAATCTAAACTTATTAGAATGGAGAGTTCTACCAAAATTAGTCATATTAACACCATGACTCATTTCGATTTATGAATATATACAAAATATGGTCTTTCTAACTTTCAGTACTTTTATTAATTCTAATCTCTCGTACAAAATTGCTCTATCAGCACGTTCATTCAATTGATATGTATAACTAAAAGATTTCATTACTAAAGAATCATGTGTTTTAAAGGTCACCATTACAAAGAAGCTTTGGAAAACAATTTCTCCTTTACCCACAATGTTTTTTTTTTCTTTTTTTTTTTTTTTTTTCCTCTCTTTCTCTTTCAAGGATGATTCCCAACCCTTGTGACACATCTAAAGTTTGTCATCTGGTAAAATAAGTTAATTTATCAGTACCAGATCACGATATTGGGTCGAGGGGTCGGTACAACTAAAAAATTCAACAAAACTCTCTGGTAGTGAGGCAAAGAAGTTATCGAATGCTTCACCTTAAGGTTTGGCCATAGATGGTAACATCTTTGTAAAATCCCATCTGTATCTTTCTGGTCCTTCTCTTTACTGAAGTTATTTTTCTGTCTAATTCCACCCAGGGAAACCATACCATTGACCCTAAAGTATGCCAAGATATACAATCTGACATCCAATGGTTATAACACACAGATAGTTCACAAAAAACAAGTTTCTGTATAGAAAAGAACAACTTTCTATTGTGTGGTTTTTTTAGCTCCACTGGCCGAAGGCCAGAGAGCTATTGTCATGGCGTTGTGTCCGTCGTGCGTCCGTCCGTCCGTCCGTTCGTCCGTGCGTGCGTCCGTAAACTTTTTCTTTAAAAAACTTCTCAGAAACTATTGACTGGATTTTTACCAAATTTCACAGGAATGTTCCTTTGGTGGTCCTCTTTCAAATTCCTTCAAATAATTGTGTTCCATGAAGAATTCTGGTTGCCATGGCAACCAAAGTAAAAAACCTTTAAAAATCTTCTCCTCCCAAACCGCTATTTGGATAGCATTATTATTTTGCAGGAATGTTCCTTAGATACAGGTTTACAGAATTCCTTAAAAAAAAAAAGATCTGTCAAAAAACATGGCTTTTATGGGAGACTCATTTTCCTTTTATGGTATAAAGTAAAATCTTTGAAAAATTTCTTCTCTAAAACTATTCATTGGATTTCATTGTTGTTTTGCAGGTAAGTTCCTATGGTGGTTGTCTACCAAATTGTTTCTTCAGTGAGCTAAAATGCAGGATTGAATGATAATTGTTAAAAACTTCCTTTCGCCATTATAGAAATATCAGGCCTGTGGAGCGATACAGGCGCTCAAGCGCCTCTAGTTTTCGTGACTCTTTCACGAGTATTTCAGGAATAACATGGTCATAGTTTACATGTTCATGTATTTCCTGGATTTCATTGGTACTAAACTCAGACTCTGCAGTGCTTTCCCAGAGAATACTCCCATGCATCCAGTATCGTTAGCAGATCCGTTGACCCTACAACTCTCGGATTAGTAATCTACAGCCTTACTTTTCAGCTATGGAAAAGCCCTGTTTTTGTGTAAGGTGTGTATGCAAACATGTTTTTACAGATAATTTCCAACATATAAATGTCTATACTTGAAGACCTTCAAATCAAACAAGAAAACAAACAACATGTGGAGTTACCTTGGAATGAAATAAGCATTATCATCAGTATATACCCAATTCTTCACCCATGGTGCTTTCACCTGGAAATAAAATTTTACCTTACCATGCTCTTTAGTGCTACCCATTTATTAAAATCTAGTACAGTTTGCTGAAACTTCTTAATGAACAGTTTTTTCCTTTCATTTCTTATGCTTTTCTTACCAATAAAAAATAGTTAAACCAACTGCACCATCTCTGTATTTGGAAATAGAGAAACAATTCACTGAAGAGCTCATTACTGCTTCAGTCTTGGAAATATTCTGGAAAAAAACACTTCCACTTCAAATTGCTATGCATTGGTCTATTCTCTATTTGACAAATTCAAAATTCAGTTAGCACTTCAAGTGTTCAGATAGTGGTGTATTTTGTACTTGTTTGTGCAAAATAATATAAATACATGTACATGTACAAAGGTCTACTGTATGTGATGATAACTCGATTCACTTGTAAACAGAGGGATATTACTTTCTTCCAATAACTTTGAATAGAGACACACATAGACTAATAATATTCTAATAACCATGATCAGGCCATACAGAACGTCATGTGTGATCTCCATTTAGCTCCTTTTTTTGCCTATGGATCTGAAAGGGTAGCGTGACGAAATAGACTTTCCTGGTCCACAGCAATTTTTAAGTGAAGTTCTTCATATACTATTTCAGGCTTCAATATTTAACAAAATACTGAATATTGTAGAGTCAAGATCAGACTGCATAGAACATACAGTTTGATATCCAGTGTGGTAGAGAATCAGAAAATTGACCAATAGGCTAACATGGGCCGGTACTTTATGCAGAAGCATTAAAAGTCATTTTCATAGAGCATGACTCATAATGTATTTACCTGTACTAAATGGCCCCTTACAGGATACAGCGACTTGTCCCCAATCAGCTCTCGACTTCTGAATCCTGTACAATTAACTACCACATCATACTGGCCAATCAACTGAAATATGTAGTTAGCAATCAGACTGAACTTTAGTCTTTACCTTGATCACTCTTAACCAGCAAACACAAAATTTAGACCTATCTAAATTGGAAGCATTTGGAGATGACAAGTTGAATCTGGTTCAAATGACCAGATTGACTACAATTTATATAGGGGTTGAAAATGCCAGTTATCAGCATATTCCCCTTTTCCAAAAAATGCTTTCAAAAGCCTTCTTCCTTGAGGGGTTGTTGAACTCTGGATTGTTTGCTAAAGGGTTAAAGATTTTTAAAAAGACATTGCAATACTTTCAGATAAAATCCATAAGAACTAATAACTATGAATTTAAGGCCCAGTTCCAGCCAGAAGTAAACAATACCAGTGTTAAAATGCATTCTAATATAAATCACACCATTATAAAGGAAGAAAATTGCTGTTATTGTCAAAGTGCAAGTTGCTGGTAGAAAAATGAATTTTAAAACTAGGCAAAACGTAAACAGGAGATACATATATATAGAGTGATTTGTCATTTTTTTACCTAATCTTACAATTCATTTTTATGTAAAGTTGCAAAAGTACAATGAAAGATTGATACCTCCTCTAGACTAGAAACTGTTTTGAACTGCACGATTCCCCCATGTTCCTTGAACCTGTAAGAAAATAATTCTTGAACTTGAACATCAGTATTCATGTTTCATCATGACAACAGCTGACTTATTCTTGTGGTTTTTAGGCTTCACTTCCACCATGTTTAGGGCTCTACAGTCACTTGAAATAATACGGTACATGTAATTGTCTCAAAAGCCATATTCTGCCGAAATAAAATTATATGCAGAACAGTTCCCTCAATACATTACCAGAAGCAACAACGACACTTCTAGGCACCATATGGACTAAGTCACAATATGACTGATTTTGTATGAAAAATAACAAACCGTTGAAATAACAACACATGCCACTAAAACTGTTCAAACATCAATACAAAAATTCACAGGTCAATCGAGTTTGGTGAAGCTAATCTCTAACAATAGACTTTGAAATGAATGTATAGTGCGGAAATAGATGTACAATAATTAGATCTAATTTCTTCATAAAAAGGTCATAATTTCATATTGAGATATGCAGAACCATTCATAACCTGAAGGTATTTTAAAGACTTCAAGCTAGATATAGCTTATGAGCTCGGCTGTTTTCGAAGAAAGCACCGAGATATTGTCATAGCTTCGGGCTCGTCTGCGCTTGCGTCGTCTACGTCGTCGTTGTGCAAAAACTTCCACATTTTATAATACTTCTGTTATTACCTAAAATATTTACTTCAAACTCAGACAAGTTGTTAACTATGAAAAGGAGAACCCATACTACAAAGGCAGATAATGTAACTATCAAAATATTTTTGACACAGTTGAGCCTCTTTTTCGACTTAAGATTTTCACTGTTCAAAAATCAAAGAACTGCAGACAAGCGTTGGCACCCGCATGCAGTGCTCTTGTTTTTTTATTTAGCCATGTCATCTACTGAACTTGCCAAGCCAAACGTATCGTGTAGGCTATGTCTTATGCATATATTAATTAAGCCAAATTCAATTCACACACTCAAACTGCTATCATACACGTACACGCATAAAACAAATTCTGTATCATCTCATTTTTTTTCTGAAAATACAAACAAACGCAGGAAATAGTCGAACAAACAAAAATCATGGATTTTCAAAAAGCTGTTACCACGAACAAGGTTTTATGGTCAAAGCACACCCATTCTTGCATTCAGTTTTCCCAAAGTTTCTAGCAGAACCTGGTTAGGGTTGTGAAATGCACTTTCATATGTTATATTTTCAACCCGGAAAGTCCAAGACCACCTGCTGTTATATCTCATATATCAGACACAATTTTCAAATAGTTTAATTACCAGTGATTCTTAATTGTATTCCAACTCTAGCTCTCAAATATTTTCTAACTTTCACAGGAACGCAGTTTCTGTTAGGCTGAACCGTACGTATGTCAAAGCAACGCACTTCTCATTTTCTGCGCTAAAAGGTTTGGCCAGAAGTTGTGTTCCTTTTTTAAGTCAGACATTTTGAAAACACAGGCCCTGCCAGCTATGTATGCGGCAAATGAAGATGAAAAATTCCAGAACACTTTTTTTACAAATATGCCATGCTAGTAGATAATCTGTGAGAGAGCTAGCCCAATAACCAGTGAGATGGTTAACCCCCTAATCCCTTTAACCCTTAGCCTTTTAACCCCTAATCCCTTTAACCCTTAACCTTTAACCTTTAACCCCTAATCCCTTTAACCTTTAACCCCTAATCCCTTTAACCCTTAACCCTTAACCTTTAACCCCTAATCCCCTTAACCTTTAACCCCTAATCCCTTAACCCCTTAACCCTTAACCTTTAACCCCTAATCCCCTTAACCCTTAACCCTTCAAACATTTTCCAAGAATTAATTTCCAGGAATGTAACCAGAAATTAAAACACCAATCAATAGATAAGCCAACACATCCACTAACCAACACATTAACTAATGTATGGGTCTCCCTCATATGTTAACATAGAATAAGTCCATGCATGAGGGACTACACATTTCATTTTTTCCCACATATACCTATATGAGCAAAATCTCAAACCTATATTAATTGATGTCCCCATGCTAATGTGTCTATATTGTTCTCTAAAATAAACCTTTTATCATCATTATCACTCAAGGCAATTTTATTTATTTCCTCAGTATATAACTCATGCTTATAACTCCTAATAACCACCATTTTCCTTAAATGTGTCTTCTTTTCAAACAAACACTCTTTATAATGCTTATGTTTAATAAATGCATTTACTACTTGCTTTTTAATACCCTTACATTTCTTACTCTCCTCTTCATCATCACACATTTTATAAGAGTATAGCTTAGACCTGAGACCTACAAACTCCTCTATAATCCTACCACATGTCTCATCTTTAAACATACCAACAATTTTCTTATTTAATCCTGTAGGAATACCTGAAGGATGATTAGGTGGATATTCGCTCGTATCAAACCATTCTTTAACATCATCACTAATATCCTTATAAAAATCTTCCGTTTCTATTTCATACATTAAACTATCTGTATCAGTGAAAAGAAGTTTAGCTGTTTCATTATATTTATTTTTAATATAGTTATAATGGAAGTTATACATCAATGTCTTACTTAAATCTAAAATACACATCCCCACATAAATAGGTTTATTAAAATACAATCGTTGTTTTTTCATTTGAATTATACATAAATTTTCATCGAGGATAGATGTATTATAATAATTTGGTTTAGCGACTAATCTTTCTGATTTTTCCTTGGTAGTAACTAATCTTATATCTACTCTATTTCTAATATTTTCCATAGTCTTACCAAATACAGAATTATTCATAAGTTTAAAGAAATCCTTTTCAAATGTGGTTTTAGCTTTTGTTCTTAGGTTAGTATTTTTATTAATATAAGTTTGTAACCATTCACTCTCATCAAAAGTTATACCTCTATAAATCTTTTTAAGCTTTAAGCCCAAACTTAAATATAACTTTAAATTTTCACAATGTAATATATATTTAGTTTTGTCATGTAAATTAGGTATAAGTTTCTCAACCTTACCTACCTTTAATCTTTCAGGAGCTAAGGGAAAATCATTATGCCAGTCATGCAATCCCTTAGGATATTCTAAATCAACTTCTAATATACATGGCTGATCCCTCCAATTTTCTAAATCATCCATCCATTTAAAATTACCAGTAGGAAGTTTTTGACACATTGCCCAACCATAGAGATTATTCGCATCTAAATAAGTAATAAATTTAGATGGTTCATTTGGGATATATTTCTCACCCATATATTTATTATTTGCTTTTGCAAATCGTTTAAAAATGGTTGAGACACCTCCTCTTATTCCATTTTCAATAAATAAAATCATATCAGGGTCTGATAATAATTCTAATTTTACCTTAGTAGTTTTTAACATTGCCTCCCAAGCTAATCCCGGCGCTGTATAAAACCAAGATGGGTCTAACCCATAATTATCGAAGCAAACATTCCTGAAATTCTCGAAGACATCCGCCAACAATAAAACATCAGTCTTATTATATAAATCATGATAATCTTTAAAAGTTTTCATATTAAATGTTTTCCATACATTTTTAGCGTGTTGATAATCCTCCTTAGTAATTCCACTACATCTAAGCTTCGAGTAAAATGCTCTTTGTTCAGGTAACTTCGTTTCCTCTAATTTACTAAGGTTATCAAACCATTCATATGGAAATATACCTTTTTGTGAGACCAATTCAAGCTTTTCCTCCTCGAAATATTTCGTGAGATTAGTCTTTTCTTCCTTAGTTAGGGTGCTAGCTAATTCATCTAAACTTTTACCTAGAAATTTTAAACTATCAAGGAATCTAATCTCATGTTTTTTAGTTTTATTTATTTTTTCTCCTGTTTTCTTATCTTTACCAGTATATTCTATTGGTACCATTTTAGACACACTTATATATGTTTCCTTATTTGTTGGTATACAACTCATATCACCAGGTGTACTCATTAAATCTTTTATAAATAAATGAACATCATACTTACTAAAATTATGAAAGAATACGGGTGTAAAAGTAGGTCTTCTATAATTTAAATTACATGAATTGTGTGCGGCTCCCCTATACTTTCCAGTAAAATGACAATGGTCTCTTACTTTTTTATCTTTTTCCGTAAATGTCTTACTACATATCCAACAATTTACTGCTCTATCAAACTTTCTTTTATCCTCAACTCTATAAATCATTTCCCTTGGTGGTATATTATCTATTTTTCTTATAACATTTTCTAAATCCTCTACAAATTTCTTAGCAGCATTTTCACCTGAATATTGGAAAATCCTTGAAGGGTAAAAATCTTCATAAAGAGATTTGATATAAAAACAATATCCTGAAATGTTATGCATATTAAGTACCCTTGTAGTGTTACCTTTCTTTTCGTTTTTCTTTTCTAACGTAGACTCCATATCAGCATAAATCGTGAAAGGATGTCTCTGTTGTTTATAGAAATTTTTGAAAGATATTTTGGTTCCCTTTTCAGGTAAATCTATTCTACAAGCATCTTTTTCACTACAATACTCTAAATGATTATTTAAAGTTTCTTCTTTTGTGAAATGATTTAAACATCTTTGACAAATATAAGTTTTACCGTTATGATTGGATATTTGTTTAGATAATAATTTACTCAAGTCTTTAATTAAACAATAATGTTTTTTACCATCCTTCTCAAGAAGTAAAAGATTAATATGATGTTCTCTTTTATAAACCTCCTTACTTATACTAAGTGGGTAAACACCATTGGAACCATATCCGTAAATTGATACTGATATTGAAGGATTTTGGCTCTCAAATTTAATTCTATCAGAAAGGGAAACGGGGTAGCAGATCCCTTTCATATCTATACTGTTTAACAAGGGTTGTAGGCTACTAATTCTTTCAGGGCGGATATTTGAGTTTGGATTTAAACCTATAACAATACAATATGCAAAACACATATCATCATTTTCATTTTTCGGGTTAATAACACTTTTTGTATTCGCTATCTTAGGAGGAGTTGGTATCCAAGAACTACCTCTTATTGGATTATATGTTACTGTATGTAATCTTAAATCAATTATGAAAATGACTCTCCAATAATCTGCTTCCATTTCCCTCTTCGCTACACTGTTTAATAGATCTTCCACCATTTCATCATATATTTCACCCACACTATCCCCATCTAAATTAATGATTGGGTAGCCAGAATCGAAATTCATCTCTTTTAGATCACCACTATAAGAATTTTCCATCATACACTTCATAACGAGTTTAAGTTTTGTTTGACGGTTATTTCTCATAATATTGGTTAATTTATCTTTCGCTAAATCAAGGAAATCAACCGGTGTATAACCTCCTTTACCTTCTATAAAATATTCTATGGCAGCCCCTTTTAGTGCCGATAATCTTTGTATAATATTTATTTCATCTTTATCTTTATATATCTTATTTATTTTTTCCTTTAAAGCCTTTATCCTAGGTGATATATTCCTAGGAATTTCATTAATACTATTTAAATACTTCTCCAACTCATTAATTTCGGTTATAGGTGGAGTTAGTGTCTGAGGTGGTGGTGTATAAGGTGTTGGTTGTAATATCGGCACTCTATGATTATCAATATTATAGTCTAATATTGGTGACTCCCGATTAATGGAGCGGTTAAGTATGCGGTTAATTAATGCAGCTCTTCTAAGCGTAGAATATCCCCTGATTCCTATAGACTTAGCTTCTCGTTTTAAGTCTTTTACTGTGAATCCTTGGAATTGATTATCAAGTCCAGGGGGTGAAGAACTACTTAGACGATCAATCAATTCGGCTCTTTTAAGACTAGAAAATCCTCTGATTCCTCTAGACTTTGCCAAATTTTTTAAACCTTTTACAGAATATATATTATAATTAATGTTTTCCATTTTTATATTATAATCTCTCATATTTTATAATATAAAAATAATTTCTTTAACTTAATATTAAAATTTACTGAATGTTAATCTTATATTTATTATTCCAAATTCCACCATTATAGTTCTTAACAATTTGTGGGCAGCGGTCTATAAATTGACTTGCCTTATAAATCGATGGAAAAGTTTTTATTTCACCAGTTTCAACATCCTCTATACTAACTTTTTTAGGATTACGTATAAAAGTTCTTACTTCATCATACTTAGGACCTTCGCTTTTTTCTTTTTTAACTAGCTTAGGCGACTGTTCTGGTAACAAACCATGTTCTTTTACCAACTCCTCCAACCGCTTTTTAGTCCAATAATTATAAAAACTTATATTATTTTGTCTAAGAATGTTTTGTAAATCTATAATCTTTATCATTTTTTAATAAAAAAAAAAAATAGTTAACTTAATACACTACACTCATTTTATTTCCATCAGACTGAAAGTTAATTAACCTATCACTAATAATAACAGCATATGCCTCTGTATTTGCAAGCACATTGTCAGTAAAATATGTTTTGATTTGGATATCAGTGACAGAGTATTTCAATTTCTCACTCTGTTTGGAAACATCAAACAAAAACAAAGGATAAAGGGTTTTATAATCTGAGGGAGTAATGTTAGGGTTTGACACCATTTCATTCATGTTATAAAACTTAGACCTAAATAGAGAAGCGTCCCCATACACTCTACTAAATTGGTTTGCGGTAAAACTGAGATTATAATCAACAGCGGGATATCTAGTAGAATTTAACGTAACATAAATGTTTTTAACGTTTCTATGGTCAAATATAGCTGGATTTTGTTGTTGGTCACCGCTTTTACCAGTTTGAAAACCAACAATAATAAAACGTGGCACTTCAGGTGATGATTTGACAGCAAGTCTCCAGGTAAATGATGTTGACTCGGGAACCGCAATAGAGTCACACTGCCTCATTCTATATCCAACCGGTATTTTTTCTTTTTTCTCAATAATTTTATAAAGTTGCATTTTCTCATCATCTGCAGGTAGCACGTGTGGTATAAACCAAGATACTCTAAGTAAATTAATTCTACCATCAGCAGGAGCAACACCATCTCGAAAGATTGCATCATTATCATTATTTCTCGTTAATGTGAGAGTTTGCTTCATTCCATACAATATCTTATCATAATCATCACAAAAACCAAATATATGTTTTAATGGAACTCTGAAGCTAAAGGTACCTCTTGGAAGAGGATCATTAATAATATAATTTCTTCTTACAATAAAACCAGTGTTTCCGGCACCCGCGTTAGCTGCGGTATCTTTATACCACAATTGATTTAACCCTTGTGATTTAGAGAAATCATCCGGATATTTTAACAAACCAATCATTGTAGTAGCCTGACCAGGATTCAATACAGATTCAATCTCCATACCTGAAAGTTGATACTTAATATTTTTAAAAAGATACATGAGACCATTGTTTGTTAAAGAAATATTAGTGTTAGCATCATAAACTGCTCCAGTATCACTTCTTACTAATTCACCTATAATAAGTAAATAACTTTCACTAGGATGAGTAAAAATATCTTGAGTCTCAATGTTAATCCTAATTTCTCCTCCTGCGTTGTTGAGATTGGTACCAGTGATTGGTTCATACTCATGGTGTTCATACTCATTAATACTATCATCTTTTAAAATTGGTTCGGTTATTTTTAGAATATCCATTTTATAATAGTAATTATAATTTTTAAATGAAATAAAAATTATAATTGTTCTAAATAAAGCTGGGGAAAAGACTTATTATTATTATTAACAAACACACCTCGAAGTTTAATGCTTTTTGCAGTATTCAGTGTAGTTTTAGGATAAACTCTATTCCCGTATACAAGTGTTATTTCAGGTATACCCCAATTTTTTAAATATTCATTTACCTTTTTCTCAATCTCTTTCATCTTGGTTACCTTTTCAGGAGATAACTTCACAACAGCTTTTTTATAATTATATTTCGTTTTATTAATTTCAAGGATTTCACAATCTTTTATGTTTAAAGAAGCACCTACTATTTCAATAGTAGCGGTACCATATTTTGCATGATCTACACGATTAAAATTTAATATAGACATTCTTTTTATATAATGAATATAATTTTCTTAACTTATCTATATTTTTCATACTGTTTTAATACCCGCTCCACTGTTTAACCTTTTAACTATGTCTTGAATAGAAATGGCACTTCCATCTATTAATGTGCTAATGTTTTGTGTTTTAGGAGTATCATTAGGTTTTGGTGTTGTATTATATTTTTGTAAAATTTGCTTTGATTTTGGTGTTAAAGCTTTCGTAACTAATTTTTTCCCTGCTTCTACTGCTGCACTTTTTCCAACCTCTAAAGCTTTCTTTGCTCCTTCCTTAGCTACACTCTTTCCTACATCAAGGGCAGAAGACGCAATTTGTTTAGCTGCACTACTAGTAAAAAGCCTCGCTAAAAAGTTAGCAATACTATCAAAGATTCCGGAACCACCGTATGAATATCTTGTTTTAAATCCGTGTTTCTTAGTGATTATCATCTTTTTTATAGTATAGACATTAAATTTTTATAAGTGTGTGAATTTAAAACGCCTTGTCTTTTTAGTTCATCACAAATGCTTACTACCTCATTTCTTACACCTGTATTACCTGCTTCTTTACTTGCCATCAACAGGTCTAGTCTTTCTAGTAATGTGTTAGGGTCAGATGGGATAACAACGATACCACTACCTTCATAATAATCTTTATCATTCCAAATATGACTAAGTATATATTTCCATTTTTTACCTTTAGAAGATTTAGGATAAATACTTTTTGGGTTGTTGTCACGATAAATGGAGTTAGTTTTTATTATCAACTTCCCATAATTTTTATAATCAACATTATTAAAAATATTATCATCAGGATTTTTAGATACGATTAACTCCCATAACCCGGGGGTACCATCATATATTTCGTCATCTACAATAATATCGTTGTCTCGAATAACAATTGGTTTGTTACCGATATAAAACCTACCATCTTTGTCATATATTCCATGTGTTCTATCAGCTTCAGACTTAGTAGTAAACTTTCTTAAATATCCTTCCGCTATTTCCCCGATAAACATCGGATCTTTTTCTGACGTTTTATCGGAAGCTGTGATAGAAGGAAATGCTGGAAATTTAATAGCCTTTGGTAACTGTTCGATACCCTCTTTAATAGGTTTAAGCCCCTCTGTAATCTCCTTTGTTGTAGCTTTTTGCGTTTCTGTTATAGGTTTAAAAAACTTTGAAAGGTCAGTTTGTAATTCTCGTTCACCTGTTCTCTCTGCTAGTAGATTATCACGAATATTCTTTTTCGTTTCGAGATACTCTTTTACAATTAAGTCTCTTTTTGCAGGGTCAGTTATTTTTAGAAATGACATTTTTTAATTAGCAACATATTTTTTTAATATATAAGAGCATATATAATGCTTTTATATATTTATTCATCTCCTATTTCACATTGACATTTACATCTAAACTTAGGTAATTTAGGTAACTTAAAAGGTATACTAGACAGTATGTTTGTTTTCGGCAAGCCTCCGAAGAAAGGACTCCCTCGCTTCTTGCCTCCCTTTCTCAATCAAACTTTCCTTTTCTTCTGTTGTTACCTTCTTCTTAAATTTACTTCTTATTTCACTCTTCATTTCTTCATATTTATTTATTTCATCCATTATCAACTTAAACTCATCATCAGATATATGATTATCCATTAAAGCCTTTGATACATGATTATCTATAGTATTAAGTTTAGAAGCAGCAAGCATTTGTATCTTCAAATGTTTTTCAGCTTTATAAGTAGTTTTCCTAACAAATACTTTACTAACCAATGAAGAAAGACCAATTACACCAGCGGCACTTTCCAATCCAACAGCAACAGGTGCCGCGGCAACCGTAGAAAGTAATATAACACCAGCCCCACCCAATGCTAATGAAACAACAACCAATGCACCCTCAACATTATCAACTACTTTAGCCATTCTAGCATATTTCTTATTCAATCTCTCCCTTTCATTTATTTCCTTCTTAAGAAAATTCAAGATTTCAGATATTTTTTGAAGCCTATAAGAATGACCATTATCCATTGTTTCCATTTCAATAGGTGGGGCGTTAGGGGTAACCTGTTCTTTGGGTAATATAGGATATAATTTATTAGGGTGTTCCTGATTTGTATCTGTCATTTTATTAATATAGTAATTTTTTTTATGGCAAATATTTTAGATAGCAGAATAACTCTCCCCCAGGTATTTCAATTGGTTTTTGTGAAAAATTATAAATGTAGACTAAGATATCATTAACATCATTATCAAGATGTATACCATTAGAAATGGTTAAACTATCTTTCCATTTATTACTAATAGATATCACTACAACTCCTCGTGTAGCTATATAACCAAATCCTAACGGAACTCTTATACCATTATTAGGAGGAATCTTGATAGTTACTTGTGAGTATATTTTCCATTTTAGAGAATCATGTTTTAAGGGTTGATATCTTACTCCATGCAAATGAGGTTTCCAAAATATAGTTTTATGTTGGGTAGTAATATTAGGTTTTATACCAAATTTATGAATATCCATTTTTTATTTGTTGTAAATAATATTTATAATATAGCTCCTAGGATAGGGATATTAGCAAATGGGCTATTAGGTCCAAGTAAAAACCCTTTTCCATCATACATTTTTCCTCCTTGCTTTAAATACAACCCATCACCAACAGACTCTAATCCTTTACCTTTGTATGGTTTTAAGTATAATCCACTTCCATCAGTTTCAACTTGACAAACACATCCTCCTTTTTTAAGATAAAGACCTGACCCCATAGCTTTTTGAACACCTGTTTGAGCTAATCCAGAAAGAGCACCAACACCTAAAGCTGGTAAAACGGTTTTTGCAAGCATCGGTAAAGCCCTAGCAGCTAACCCAGCTAACATTCCGAGGAAACCCCCTTCTATTTTCATGTTATATTTAAGTTGTTTTGTAGTCATTCTAATAGTTATACCCACACCATCCTCATAGGCTTTAGCCATTTTCTTCGCTTGTGAATTGGTAATTGCTAAAACATCATTACCTTGTAAATCTTCATGACCTAAACGAATACTTACTGGGCAACTAGCTTTAACAGCATGTTGAAGTTTTTGCTTTTGCCCTTCAGATATATTTACTTTAACATTAGTGTAACTCGTCATTTTATATACGAGTATTTTTTTATTTAGCTTATCTCGCTTCTCTAATATGAAACCTAATCGTTAATTTTTCACCTCTAAGATTTAGTAAATTACCATCTTGGTCCGTAATATCTACATTTAGGTTATGTATTTCATTTAACGTTATTGGTAAGTATACTAAATTAACTGGTGACTCAATTATCTTATATCCAGGTGCAACATCTGGGAAAAAAGAGTAAATAGTATTTCTTGGTGTACCATTAACATAACTTCCTGAGATAATATCTATGTTAACTAGCAAACTATTTATGCTAAGAATGTTTACTACATCCTCTGACTCGTGAAATCCTTGCGTATATTTAGCTCGAGTAAATCCTAATACTTTAGCGATGGAACCTGGTTGATTAAAATCTACTTGATAATTATTATCAATAATAAGAACAGACTTTAGGGTATTAGTGTTCGCAGAAAAGTTAATAGGATACTCTTCATTAACTCTATCGTAATGGTCATTTTTTCTCATTTCCTGACGAATCGTATCATTAATGTCAACGAGGTCATAACTTCCTTCAGGTATTTTTATTTTAATCCATGTGGTGCCATTGTCTGGAGAATAAACGAATGTGTTGTTCGTTTCATCAATGTTTGGAAAAGAGTAGTAAGTTTCAAGGTTTACCATAGCTATTTCATATACTTTATCCTTTTCCAGTTGAATTGGAGGATTAAACCTTGTTCTAAAACGTGTTTTGTTATCGCTTACTATGATTTGAGACGATGATTTATGGCTCGTATTTTTTACAATTTGTCCTAAAAGTTCTTCCATTTTATAATATTTAAATATTTTTTATACTGACTTAGGTATGTAGAAGTTATCAACACTGTTTCTATACTTTCCATCATTTTTTTTACTGGTTAAGTCAATGATAGCAAAACCATGTGGTCTTCCCCATGCATCTTGACAAAACTTTTTAAACTCTTTATAAGGCATATCTTCATCTACATGATCGCTATAAATATGATACATGTTTTTTGAGGGTTGTGGAAAAAGACAAATAAAATTAGTGTTTTCTCTAATAGTTTGTCTCGGCAGTTTAAAATAATTCTGGGTGAGGTAAAAGCAGTCAACATTATTATGCCTTCCTCGAGTGTAGTAACACTCACATTTATTTTGCTTTTCTGAAAGTAAATCATCGAAAATCATTAAATTTTTATTTTCTGGGTTTAACTCTCTCGGATCAGGCACATCACTCGTATTTTCAAATAAGGTGCAATTTATATCTGATTTGTTTTTAATCGTTTTAGCCCATTCTTCAATTAAAGCTATTGGTGAAATGTTTAGTCCTTGTACTTCATCACGCATGTTAAACAATCTTAAGATACATTCTTTTGGTAGTTTTTCTTCAAAAGCCTTTTTTATTATTTGATATTCCGGTTGATGAAGACTTCTTCCAAAAACATTTAAATAGTTGTAGTCAAGCCAATCTGGTCTGAGTAAAAGGTTTAGCAAAAAAGTAGTTTTACCACATGATGATTTACCTACAATTAAACCCCTAATACTTTTTGGGAAAAGGGGGTTATTAAATCTCTTTGATAGTACTTCATTCCATGATAAGTCCATAATATCCATTTTTATTTAAATATTTTTATTTTTTTATATAAAACAACATGTATTGTGTTAAATGTAAAAAACATACAGATACGAATGATATAAAATATTCTGTTTCTAAAAATGGAAGAAATATGATGAAGGGGAAATGCGTTATTTGTGGAATAACTAAATCACAATTTATAAAAAAAAAACTACTGGGAGTAGTATATTAAATAAATTTATAAATAATTTACCCGTTGAAATGCATCTACCAGGACACAATTTTACAGGGCCAGGTACCAAACTAAATAAAAGACTCAATCCTGATTTAACACCGAAGGAGTGGAGTAAACCTATAAACCGTGTTGATAAAGCCGCTTATCACCATGATGTTTGCTATCTTCAACACAACGATACTGCTACAAGAAACGCAGTGTGTGATAAGAATATGTTAACGGAGTTAGAAGGGATTTACAATCCTAGTATTAGAGAAAAAATGGAAAGAGGTTTGGTAAGTAGACTCATTGGAACGAAAATGAAATTTGGAATGGGAGTAAAAAAAAAAATTTAGCGGAAGAATTGCATAAACCCGTAAGAAGAAAATTTAAAAAAAGGAGAGTTATAGTAAACGGTATAGATAAGATATGGGCTGTGGATTTAGTAGACATGCAAGCATTTTCTAAGTTTAATCGCGGTATTAAATACCTTCTCGCTGCCATTGATATCTTTTCTAAATATGGATATCTGGTGCCATTAAAAGATAAAACAGGAAAATCTGTTGCTATAGCATTAAAAAGTATTTTTAAGGAGAGAAAACCCGAAAAAATGTGGGTGGATAAGGGTAAAGAGTTTTATAACAAAGATGTAAAAGACTTGGTTGAATTATATTCTACTGAAAATGAGGAAAAATCAAGTGTGGTTGAGAGATGGATTAGGACAATGAAAGAAAAAATGTGGAAGTATTTCTCCGCTAACTCTACAAACGTTTACATTAATGTGCTACCGGATTTAGTTAAAGAATATAATAATACAAGACATTCATCTATTAAGATGACCCCGGTAAACGCTAGTAAAAAAGAAAATGAAACGAGAGTTTGGAGAAATCTTTACCCTGATAATCTTGAAATAAGAGACTCTAATCCTAAGTTTTCCGTTGGAGATAAAGTAAGGATAACTAAAAAGAAAAAGACTTTTGAAAAAGGTTATACAACAAGATGGACTGAGGAGGTTTTTACAGTTTCTGAAGTAAAACTTACATCACCTATAACATATAAAATTAAAGATTTTAATGGAGAAGAAATACAAGGTACCTTTTATGAACCTGAACTGCAGAAAACTAGTCAAGAGGTGTATAGGATAGAAAAGGTTATTAAAAAAGGAAAAAAGAAATCTCTCGTAAA
Organism: Hippopus hippopus; assembly: GCA_946811185.2. Lineage (NCBI taxonomy): Eukaryota > Metazoa > Mollusca > Bivalvia > Cardiida > Cardiidae > Hippopus > Hippopus hippopus. The sequence continues at coordinate 43,029,950 of OX328103.1, read as the reverse complement.
GTGGAAAGGTTATCCCGATGAATTTAATTCATGGGTTGACAATAAAGATATTAGAAATATTTAACTATAAAAAAATGTCAAATATTTCGATTGAAAACGTAATTTTACCGAATAAACCGTTGAACAATTTCGAATTAGAGGGTGCCGTTAAAAGATTAAAGATTCCTTATTTTAGAGGAGTTTTTTTACTAGATACATTACCGAGAAAACCGAGTAAAAAAGAATGTGGTATAGTAAACTTTGATAAAAGTAATGGTCCTGGTACACATTGGGTCGCTTGGTATAAAAATGGTAAAACTAAAATTTATTTTGATAGTTATGGCATACAACCACCTATTGAAATTCGAGATTATTTAAAAAGCCCAATACAGTACAATACTGACCAATTACAACAAGCTGGGCAAGTATTTTGTGGTCATTTATGTTTGTACATTCTAAAAGAGTTATCTAGAGGTAATCAGTTTCAAAATGTTTTAAATAAACTTTTTTAGTACTATATAAAAAAATGCCTGTTAACAAATTCGGAAGAATGAAAGATGATGGTGAAACAAGCGGTGATGGTGTGTCACTCACTTACGTGAATAATAATTTTTTACGTAAAGATGGAACAACTGTTGTTAGTGGGTCTATAGACATGAATGGTAATACATTAACAAGGGTTAGTAATCCAGTAAATCCTCAAGATACAGCAACTAAGGCTTATGTTGACGCTAACTCAGGGTTGTTGGGTGAAAACGGAGGATACCATGTTACTGGATATTTAAATATGGGTTTTAATCCAATAAGAAATGTTAAGGACCCAAAAGAACCAGGTGAAGCTGCTACTAAAAATTATGTGGATAATGTTGATAGAGCCTTTGTTTATAAAGATGGAAGGTGGTATGAGGCAGATGATGCAATCTCAATGGGAGGACGAGTAATTAACAATCTTGGAATCCCTACAAGACACGACCAAGCCTCTAATAAGTTTTACGTGGATACCGCTATTGAGGCGGCTACCGCGGGTGAAAAAGCTTTAACAAAAAAACAAGATGGTTCCTATTCAATAGATGGTGGAATAGATATGAATGGTAACTCGATTACTGGGTTACCAAATCCTGTATCCCGTGACTCTGCTGTCAATAAAAATTATGTTGATAATGGTGGAGCTATTATAAAAAATCCGGATGGGAGTTTCATGGCGGTGACTAACATAGACCTTCAAGGTTTTTCTATAAAAAACGCAGCAACACCGGTAGAAGAGAGAGATTTAGTGACAAAATCCTATGTGGATAAAAAAGTATCTCTTCCTTCTCTCATAGGTCCTAAACCTATTATAACTGTGTGGGCTGAAGAAAATGGACCATTAGGGGATGGTAATTATGAGTTTTCATTCGGTAATGGTAATTCAGGTAGAAAGCATGGATTAGGGGGTTATTGTATGAGTGCTCCAGGTAGAATCATAAGAGGAAGTTTAACGGTTGTTAAAGATAATGTTAATGTACGAGGAGAAGAGATAAAAGTTAATATATCGATAAACGGAAATGAACAGGTTGATTACTCTATTATTAAAAAAGAGGATGAAACTTGTAGTTGTGTAGTTTTTCCGAGGGCGTTGGAGGTAAAACAATGCGACATCGTAAACTTTATTTCGAGAACAGATAGTCGTAATGTAACACACGCTTATATATCTATTTTGTTAGAGTTAGACTTGTAAATATATAATATATTATAAAAAAATATATTATATATTTATTTTACTTTTTCATATTATAACAGGGTAAATTCAATAAAAGGTGGAGTACAACAATAATTATTCCTTGTTCCTTCACAAAATGCCTCGTAAGCAATTTCTATTTCCGTTTTAAATGTTGAAATGTAGTTTTCTGGGTAACATCCTATATTAAACCAGAAATCTCCAACTCTATAGCGACCACCCTCATCTGAATCATAAAATCCAACCCACATCCGCGTTCTATAATGGTAGTGGTCTTTGGATTTCGAGAAATTTAAGCTATAAAAATAGTATGTAACAGGTATTAATTTTTCTTTTAACATCACAGCGTAATAATCTTCACTACGAGTTAGAATAGGATCATCCCAAATTGTATCCGCGAAATATACTTTATTTCGGTAAACAGAGGGATAAGCTATAAGTTTATTTTTTAAATTATCATTTAATTTTGTGATCAATTCGCTCGTTAATAGCTGTAAACAACTCATTTTTTTTTATAAATAATATAATTTCTTTAACTTATTTTAGATTCAATTATTTATTGTCTACATATAGGACATCTACTTAAGGGGTGTATTTTATCACATTCCTCACATATACATAGATGCCCGCAACCAAATGTTATATTAGGTTTATTAATGATACATATACAACATTTTTCCTCTAAAAATAATTTTTGTTTTCGATTAAAATTTGTTGGTTTAAGTTTTAAGAAATCTATGCTATAGTAATCTCTATCTCTTATAACAAAAAAAGAATCATTAAAGTCACTTCTATTAATAAAAGTTATTTTACCCAATGCATCAGTAATTTTAACAAGTGTAGCGTCATTTCTATTAGTTCTAACATAATTAGATAGTGTTACATTTTTTGTTAATTTTTTTATTTTTTTTAATGCTTCATTCACATCAGGGTCTCCATATAAATTTTCTAATCTATTACTAAATTCTATAAAAGGTGAAAGAAAATTAAAATTTTTCAAATTTTTACTTGGTTCTCTATGGTATAATAATACTCTAGGTTTGAATTCAAAAACATGCTTTTCACAAAAATTTATTTCATTTTGATAAGGAATTAGATGTCTTCCACTTCCTGGTCTAGTATCAAACCAATAAGGACCAACTCTTTTTCTTTCTTCAGTTTTATTATCGTAGAGACCCACCCACATAGATAAATCATGTGTACCATGAGCCTCCATTTCTTTACTAAAACAATAATATATAACAGGTGCCGCTTTTCTCAAAGCAGTACAATAATCGTTATGATGGATATTTGGGAAATATACTTTTCTTCCTGGAGTACCAAAAACAGGGATTTCTTTAGATTTATTTTTAATATGTCTTTTTAATATTCCTACTTGACTTGCGGTTAATCGTTTGAAACAACTCATTTTTTATATAATATAATTTCTTTAACTTATTTTATTTTAGAGAACAATATAGACACATTAGCATGGGGACATCAATTAATATAGGTTTGAGATTTTGCTCATATAGGTATATGTGGGAAAAAATGAAATGTGTAGTCCCTCATGCATGGACTTATTCTATGTTAACATATGAGGGAGACCCATACATTAGTTAATGTGTTGGTTAGTGGATGTGTTGGCTTATCTATTGATTGGTGTTTTAATTTCTGGTTACATTCCTGGAAATTAATTCTTGGAAAATGTTTGAAGGGTTAAGGGTTAAGGGGATTAGGGGTTAAAGGTTAAGGGTTAAGGGGTTAAGGGATTAGGGGTTAAAGGTTAAGGGGATTAGGGGTTAAAGGTTAAGGGTTAAGGGTTAAAGGGATTAGGGGTTAAAGGTTAAAGGGATTAGGGGTTAAAGGTTAAAGGTTAAGGGTTAAAGGGATTAGGGGTTAAAAGGCTAAGGGTTAAAGGGATTAGGGGGTTAACCATCTCACTGGTTATTGGGCTAGCTCTCTCACAGATTATCTACTCATGCTCTGACAAAAGGAGGCTTAACAAATCTCTGTGATGCATTACACATAGTAAGCCATCACGTGATTCTGGATCTTTGTAATCCATTTTGTCTAACAACCAACTGAATCATTAGGTAGACTGATCCCTGATCATGCAGAAAATTTACAAGTGGCAAAAAGTTTCGATCCATGTCAGCCTGCGCGGACTGCGCAGGCTGACATGGGTCGATACTTTTTGCAGATGCATTAAGCCCCCTATCACAGAGCACGGCTCATATATAACAAATAGGGCCTACCTTTTCATCAGCCAAGGCAAGTAATATGCCGGATCTGTGATTACTGTAGTTACTTGGTACCCGTATCTGTTACAAATACAAAGAAAATAACCGACATTCTGTCGTAAAATCCTGGGAGCGTTTAACTTCAAATATAAGCACCTAGATTGTAAAATTGTATACTACCATAAAACGGCAGAAAAAAAATGGAGCCAATAGAAAATAAGTGAAAATGCCAAGTCCTTTGAAAGAGAGAGCTTGAAGAAAAGATTAATTGGCATTAAATAAAAAAATAAAATCTATTCAAAGGGTCTTAGGTCATCTATGTGTTTGTGTTTTTAAGTCTACTATAGCCTACTTATGGGATGAATGGGATTTTTAAAAAATGCTTCAGTAAGCAAGCTGTATATGGTCATAATCTCTCGGCCAGTGATGTCAAAAACATCAAACATGCTTGGTAAAGTTCGATTTTGATTGAAAGAATCTTAATCCTTTGTTACAACTTTAGGCAAAATAAGCAGCTTTTACAGAGATCACAACAATTCAACATGATCCGGTTTCGTTACTTACTCGTACTGAACACCGAGTTTCTGCATTTCTACTTTTGTGAGTTCCCTAAAGCTGAATACAAGGTCTTTATAGAGTGGGTTCTGAAAAGAGTAAGCATGAGTTACAGACTGAAAAAATAATCTATATGACAACTCGGACTGTGTGTGTGTATATAAGATCCCTGGACTTTCGTAGCTGCCGACATACAAGTTTTCATATAAAAGTTCGTTTCAATCTGTGTGTTTGTCATAAACAATAAAACTGGGACGTTACTTCGTAAAAACTTACGGAACTGGGTATAATAAGTCTTCATGAAATACAGTGGCGAATATTAGAAAAAGAAAACTAAAGCAAAAGTATGTTGAATACTAAATAATTACCGAGGTATCAGTGGCGCTCGTTATCAATTTCCAAGATCATTTAGATGTGTAAACTTGTCTAGGTAATCAACTTTTAGTTGGAAATTTTAATTTCTAGATAAATTTTGCAACTCGACTTTAATTTTGTTCCTGTGCAGGTAGTGTAGATAAGGTAAAATTGCACAGACTTCCCAGCCTTATATTTCGGATCCACGCTGTCATACAGTTTGATAGACATTCTGGCAATACAAATTGTATCACTACTGCCTTCCATATTGACTGAAAATTATCCCTGCATTCCAGTAGACTAAGGATATCATCCAATCACAGGCTTACCTGTAGACCATAAAATAAAGATTAACCCTTAGGCTGCTATGCGTGAATCAAGGACCTTTTCCAGATAGTACAGATCAAGACCAAACTGCACAGAACGTGCAACTTCTGACCTTGGATATACACTTTCCGATACGGAAATGTTTTCCCAAAAAAGTAACTTTGAAATAGCAACATCTGGGTTTTTACAATCGGCTTGAAAGTTTCATTTAACTTTTTTAGCAGGTAAAGGGTTAACTCTTAGCCACTAAACAAAATTTCAGATTCGTTGAATTTTAAAGCATTTGTAGATGACAAATTCAACATGGCTCAGAATATGTGATTTGTCGTTCAGAAGGTAAAAAAGATGTGAGAAAAGGAGAAAATGCATGCTTCAAGCGCTTTCTCTCTTTCCCCAGATGTTTTCAAAAGGTTTCTTTCCCAGAGTCCATTAAACTCGGGACTGTTTAGCAAAGGCTTACACTTGATCTCTCTTTATTTTGCTGTTTATCATGGTTGGCAGATCTTTGTTCTTCTGCTGCTGTATCCCTGTTTAGTTCTAAGACATACATGTTTTGTTCAATGCCCCCTCAAAAAAAAAAAAGTGGAGAAAGTGGCATAATGAGAAATTATCTATTTTTGCAAATGCTCCTGAAACACAAGTACTCCTCAAAAAGTTCAGTAGCCCTCCCTGGTTGGAGCACATCTTTTTTTTTTGTCATAGGCTCCTAATAATTGTTAAATGAAAAAAAAAAAACACTCCATTTCTACACACATTGTTAAAAACAATAGCAGAAATGTAATTACTAAGACTGATCCTTTCATCTTACCTAGTAAAACAGTGTAACACAAGTGATCCATATCAAATTTTCAATATAAGAACTACTTTTGATCATAATGACCCGATCCAAAGGAATTTCGAATCTGAGTCACATCTGGTAATTCGGTTAGCTCTTCATTTTGACCAACTGGTTCTACTGTATTAAGTGGTTAAGAGAGAAAGCTACAAAAGACTTACAACGACTGGAGTATGGCTGAACACGTAACCAGCAATGATCATATGACCGGACTCGCTGGCTTCTGGTGATCGGGCTAGACTAGAGAAATGATCAAAAGCAGCCAGGCTCCACCTTCTGTGAATAGAAATCCAGAACAAACGCGCATAGCTAGCAATTTTACTTTTTGCCACAATATTTTCAAAGTAATCGTGCCTATCAACTTAATTAATATTGGTCATCCATATTATACAGGGCTGTTTTTCCAAGTTTTACTGTAAGAGGTAATTGTGTAACCCTAAACTACGTGTATACAGATGACATACTCTTTCGCTTGTCTAACTTGAAAACATTTACAAGTAATACGCCAAATATGGCTCACATGGGACATTTCTTCAAAAAGGTATAAAATATCTTAGGGAAAAGGATAAAAAAAAAACAGTAAGTAGTATTTTCTCCTATTAACCCTTTCGGCGACATAGGCGAAAACAGCGACTTTTGCGCACGGCATAGATCAAGATCAGACTGCACAAAACGTGCAGTCTGATCTTTGATCTATACCGTCCGCTTGTGTAGTCAAGCCTATACAATCAAAATCTTTGTAAGTTTCAATGGATTGTACTTAGAGCCGTCGAAAGAAGTCGAGTTTATTTTGGCGCTGAAAGAGTAAGGACTCTTTATGCGTTCAAAAAAAATTTTTTTTTATTTCTGAAAACTCCATAACCATCTACACACACACGTTTTTTGTCCTGGGGTACACCAGGTTTGAAAAAAATCTTTTAAATACAAAATTCACATGATTCTATCGATTTCTTCTTTGGTCACACCATTGTCCCATGTATTGGTATATCTAACCTTTATTCGGGAGGATCACCTATATCTTATAAGCTTTTTCAAAGATGTATGCTGCAACTTTGGTTCAAAGAGTAATGAGGTGATCACCTCTGAAAATATATGAGCCATGCTTTGTGAAAAGAGGGTTTAATGTAGATCTGCAAAAATATCGACCAAGGTCAGCCTGCGTTGTCCGCACAGGCTGACCTATGTCGACACTTTTTGCCTTTGGTAAGTTTTCTGGATGACCAAGGACCATTCTCCCTCATGATTCAGCCGGTTGTTTGCCAAAATGGGTTTTTTGGATCCATATATGGCTTGCAACACGCGAAAAGAGGCATTCGGACATTTGCGTAAAGTGTCGTCTCGGATCAGCCTGCGCAGTCCGCGCAGGCTAATCCGAGACGGCACTTTACGACTAAATTAGACTTTGTTCTTAAGTAGACTTGCGCAAAACAGAAAATTACATAAAAAGGGAAAGTGTCGTTTCGGATTAGCCTGCGCATTCTGCGCAGGCTAATCCGAGACGACATTTAACGCAAATGTCCGAATGTCCCTTTTTGCGTGTTGTAGGCCATATGATAACTTGCTTGATATACTGATTCAAGGAGATGTCTTAAACTCCGTTTTGTCAGCGCATGGCTCATACCAATCTTCGGTCTTACCTGATGGTGACAGCATCCATCCCTAATATATGTTGGACATTCGGTCGAAAAAGGCCGCCAGCTCCATAACTCGTTGTCTCTTTGTAAAATTTGTCTGCGATGACTGTGATTTTTGCCTTCGGTAAAACCATCTGCAAGTTAACCCCCGTGGATAATCCGACAACTCCCGCGCCAATTATAGCGATCTTTGCCATTTATATTTTGGGCTGTCTTGAACCTTTTGAAAAATAGACGAATTCGACTTGACCAATGTCTAGTGTTAGGCCTACAGATGTCCGTTGTCACCAACCGTTTGAACTTCGGTGCTGGCAATAAATTCAAAGACAAGCTATCTGATTGGCTGAGACAAAACTTTTAAGCCATTCAGATTGCTAGTCTTTGAAATGAAATTAAGAACTGAATTTCCGCAGAAACCTGTAGGTGATAACGACTCAAGTTTGGTATTCATTACACTAACGGTGAAAACAAACAACATTTTCTCCTTCTCCCATGATGTTTTCAAAAGCTGTCTTCATCAGGGTCGTTAAAACTCGGAATTGTGTTCGAAAATAGTTAAACTGATGATTTCATTCCAAGTCATTCACTGCATCATACTGACTCTAGTGTTGTGGATCCGGTAATTACACGTATTCCCGCGTTCAGTTAAAAACCCGGAGCTAATAATACATCACGACGCAGTCTCTCTTTAACAACATTGTTACATAGGCCTACATGTACTAGTATAGCATTAGTATTCATAGACACATTTAAATGGCGCATCCTCATAAAAAATGAATTCAATCTTTAGAGTGTACCGCACTATTTTGGTCCTTTTTACTGATAGGATAGGACCGAGTCAGCCTGCGAAGTATCATTCTATTCTTAAGTCTTTATTTAATACTGCATGTTCAAAAGCACCTTACAATTGCAATATCTGGTTTGAAATTGCATGAAACAGTCTGATTCATGTATTATCTAGTTACAGGATTATTTTCATCAATTTCTAATTGAATTTACACAAATGCTGACTCAGATATCCCCTTTTTCTTGTTAACGTTTCACCAAAATATACAGTTTTAACGACCCGTGAAAGAAATGTTGTGAAAATATTGTGGGAAAAGAACATGCTGGTAACCACTATTTCTCCTTTTTCTACAATGTTTTCTAACCTTTTAAAAAAGAAATCATCATTTGAGCCACATTTAGTCTACAAGTGCTTTCATTTTAGACAGGTCTAAAATTTTGTCGGAATCTAAGAACAGAAACTAGTGAGCCAGAGTTGTTTGTTTGAAACAGGATTTATACCGCTTTCAACAGTATTTCAGTCATTTGGCGATGGCATTTATCTCTTTCCTACTGTTCAATCGCTTCATTTTGCTCCTGCTGTATGAATAAATTGGCCTCGTTTCTCAGGAATTTCAGTACTTTGATTGAACGCATGACGCAGCGATGATAATCGTTACAAAATTATGGGTTAAAAGCTTTCGTAATAATAGATAAGAAACTAGAACATACGTTTCAGGTTATGAGCATCCTTGCTTTATTTATTTCCTGTTACAAAACAATAACTGTGATGAAGCGGAAATTAAAATGGAAAATAACAAACGCATCGATTCTCTCTCCCCAAACTTCCAATCCGTATCCGAATCCAAACCACAGTAAGTGATGGGGGGGGGGGGGGGGGGGTTGGTTTCATTCTCATCGCTTAACCCAGCTTCGACCTCTTTCGATTGGAGAGATATTCTGTGGCTTCCTTCAGACAGATTAGTGTAATTAGCACTGCTAAAATATCTTGCAGAACACAGTAATATGTGTACTGACCGCCGTTATAGGCTATATTATTGAAATACTGTTGAAACGGCTTTTAATATCAAATAAACCATTCCTCTGTTTCGAGAGGAAGAAACAGTCGTAATTCTGTTAAACAGTGTATGTGATTGTATTTAAAAAGTATCTGATATTCCCCGTATACCTTTTTTCCCTCAGCTCATCCTGATGTCTTTCATCTTGTACAGAATCTTTACAGCAAATTTTAAGAAATTTCAGAAGAAAAAAGGTTTAGAAATTAAAGTCGAATATTCACTCTATTGAATAACCGACATTAACTCTAGTAGACAATTTATCAGACGACAAAACTTTAGACTTGTCCAAATTCAAAGCAATCGCAGACGACAAATTAAAAGTGGCTCAAAAAATTAATTTGTGTTGGAAGGGTATTAAACATCATGTGAAACGAAGACAATACCTGATTTCAGCATTTTCTTCTTTTCCCCCAATGTTGTCAAAAGTCTTCCTCTTTATGGTTGTTAGAACTAGGCATTGTTTAGTAGAGGGATAAAGGGTTCGTTGATTAGGCCTAATTGATCGAACGGTGTTTTACGCTGCTTTCAACCTTATTTCAGCCATATCACGGCGACAGTTCACATACATGTATGTCCTGGGTTTCACCAGTACTAGGCTATGGCTCTAAATTGCCCTACCCAAGGACACTCCCACGATCAACCCAGTGCTTCATGTTACATGTTAACCCTGTACTACACACTCCCGAGTTTCGACGACCCTGTGGGAAAAAGGCTTTTGAAAATATTGTGGGGAAAGGAGAAAATGCTGGTAACCTCAATATTTTCAATACTTTCAGAGAAAAATTCCATTGTTTGAGCCATCTCCGATTTGTCGTCTGTAAATTTTCTCCTTTTTCTCACGACGTTTTCAATCTTTTCAGAGACAAATCCATTATTAGAGCCATCTCCGATTTCTCGTCTGTAAATTTTTTCCTTTTTCTCACGACGTTTTCAATCTTTTCAGAGACAAATCCATTATTAGAGCCATCTCCGATTTCTCGTCTGTAAATTTTCTCCTTTTTCCCACGACGTTTTCAATCTTTTCAGAGACAAATCCATTATTAGAGCCATCTCCGATTTCTCGTCTGTAAATTTTCTCCTTTTTCCCACGACGTTTTCAATCTTTTCAGAGACAAATCCATTATTAGAGCCATCTCCGATTTCTCGTCTGTAAATTTTCTCCTTTTTCCCACGACGTTTTCAATCTTTTCAGAGACAAATCCATTATTAGAGCCATCTCCGATTTCTCGTCTGTAAATTTTCTCCTATTTCTCACGACGTTTTCAGTCTTTTCAGAGACAAATCCATTATTAGAGCCATCTCCGATTTGTCGTCTGTAAATTTTCTCCTTTTTCTCACGACGTTTTCAATCTTTTCAGAGACAAATCCATTATTAGAGCCATCTCCGATTTCTCGTCTGTAAATTTTCTCCTTTTTCCAACGACGTTTTCAATCTTTTCAGAGACAAATCCATTATTAGAGCCATCTCCGATTTCTCGTCTGTAAATTTTCTCCTTTTTCTCACGACGTTTTCAGTCTTTTCAGAGACAAATCCATTATTAGAGCCATCTCCGATTTCTCGTCTGTAAATTTTTTCCTTTTTCCCACGACGTTTTCAATCTTTTCAGAGACAAATCCATTATTAGAGCCATCTCCGATTTCTCGTCTGTAAATTTTCTCCTTTTTCCCACGACGTTTTCAATCTTTTCAGAGACAAATCCATTATTAGAGCCATCTCCGATTTCTCGTCTGTAAATTTTCTCCTTTTTCTCATGACGTTTTCAGTCTTTTCAGAGACAAATCCATTATTAGAGCCATCTCCGATTTCTCGTCTGTAAATTTTCTCCTTTTTCTCACGACGTTTTCAATCTTTTCAGAGACAAATCCATTATTAGAGCCATCTCCGATTTCTCGTCTGTAAATTTTCTACTTTTTCTCACGACGTTTTCAATCTTTTCAGAGACAAATCCATTATTATAGCCAACTCCGATTTCTCGTCTGTAAATTTTCTCCTTTTTCTCACGACGTTTTCAATCTTTTCAGAGACAAATCCATTATTAGAGCCCTCTCCGATTTGTCGACTGTAAATTTTCTCCTTCTTCCCACGACGTTTTCAATCTTTTCAGAGACAAATCCATTATTAGAGCCATCTCCGATTTGTCGTCTGTAAATTTTCTCCTTCTTCCCACGACGTTTTCAATCTTTTCAGAGACAAATCCATTATTAGAGCCATCTCCGATTTGTCGTCTGTAAATTTTCTCCTTCTTCCCACGACGTTTTCAATCTTTTCAGAGACAAATCCATTATTAGAGCCATCTCCGATTTGTCGTCTGTAAATTTTCTCCTTCTTCCCACGACGTTTTCAATCTTTTCAGAGACAAATCCATTATTAGAGCCATCTCCGATTTGTCGTCTGTAAATTTTCTCCTTCTTCCCACGACGTTTTCAATCTTTTCAGAGACAAATCCATTATTAGAGCCATCTCCGATTTCTCGTCTGTAAATTTTCTCCTTCTTCCCACGACGTTTTCAATCTTTTCAGAGACAAATCCATTATTAGAGCCATCTCCGATTTGTCGTCTGTAAATTTTCTCCTTCTTCCCACGACGTTTTCAATCTTTTCAGAGACAAATCCATTATTAGAGCCATCTCCGATTTCTCGTCTGTAAATTTTCTCCTTCTTCCCACGACGTTTTCAATCTTTTCAGAGACAAATCCATTATTAGAGCCATCTCCGATTTCTCGTCTGTAAATTTTCTCCTTTTTCCCACGACGTTTTCAATCTTTTCAGAGACAAATCCATTATTAGAGCCATCTCCGATTTGTCGTCTGTAAATTTTCTCCTTTTTCCCACGACGTTTTCAAACTTTTCAGAGACAAATCCATTATTAGAGCCATTTCCGATTTGTCGCCTGTAAATTTTCTCCTTTTTCCCACGACGTTTTCAATCTTTTCAGAGACAAATCCATTATTAGAGCCATCTCCGATTTGTCGCCTGTAAATTTTCTCCTTTTTCTCACGACGTTTTCAATCTTTTCAGAGACAAATCCATTATTAGAGCCATCTCCGATTTGTCGTCTGTAAATTTTCTCCTTTTTCCCACGACGTTTTCAATCTTTTCAGAGACAAATCCATTATTAGAGCCATCTCCGATTTGTCGTCTGTAAATTTTCTCCTTTTTCCCACGACGTTTTCAATCTTTTCAGGGACAAATCCATTATTAGAGCCATCTCCGATTTGTCGTCTGTAAATTTTCTCCTTTTTCCCACGATGATTTCAATCTTTGCAGAGACAAATCCATTATTAGAGCCATCTCCGATTTGTCGTCTGTAAATTTTCTCCTTCTTCCCACGACGATTTCAATCTTTTCAGAGACAAATCCATTATTAGAGCCATCTCCGATTTCTCGTCTGTAAATTTTCTCCTTCTTCCCACGACGTTTTCAATCTTTTCAGAGACAAATCCATTATTAGAGCCATCTCCGATTAGTCGTCTGTAAATTTTCTCCTTTTTCCCACGACGTTTTCAATCTTTTCAGAGACAAATCCATTATTAGAGCCATCTCCGATTTGTCGTCTGTAAATTTTCTCCTTTTTCCCACGACGTTTTCAATCTTTTCAGAGACAAATCCATTATTAGAGCCATCTCCGATTTCTCGTCTGTAAATTTTCTCCTTTTTCTCAAGACGTTTTCAATCTTTTCAGAGACAAATCCATTATTAGAGCCATCTCCGATTTCTCGTCTGTAAATTTTCTCCTTTTTCTCAAGACGTTTTCAATCTTTTCAGAGACAAATCCATTATTAGAGCCATCTCCGATTTGTCGTCTGTAAATTTTCTCCTTCTTCCCACGACGTTTTCAATCTTTTCAGAGACAAATCCATTATTAGAGCCATCTCCGATTTCTCGTCTGTAAATTTTCTCCTTTTTCTCAAGACGTTTTCAATCTTTTCAGAGACAAATCCATTATTAGAGCCATCTCCGATTTCTCGTCTGTAAATTTTCTCCTTTTTCTCAAGACGTTTTCAATCTTTTCAGAGACAAATCCATTATTAGAGCCATCTCCGATTTCTCGTCTGTAAATTTTCTCCTTTTTCTCACGACGTTTTCAGTCTTTTCAGAGACAAATCCATTATTAGAGCCATCTCCGATTTCTCGTCTGTAAATTTTCTCCTTTTTCCCACGACGTTTTCAATCTTTTCAGAGACAAATCCATTATTAGAGCCATCTCCGATTTCTCGTCTGTAAATTTTCTCCTTCTTCCCACGACGTTTTCAATCTTTTCAGAGACAAATCCATTATTAGAGCCATCTCCGATTAGTCGTCTGTAAATTTTCTCCTTTTTCCCACGACGTTTTCAATCTTTTCAGAGACAAATCCATTATTAGAGCCATCTCCGATTTGTCGTCTGTAAATTTTCTCCTTTTTCCCACGACGTTTTCAATCTTTTCAGGGACAAATCCATTATTAGAGCCATCTCCGATTTCTCGTCTGTAAATTTTCTCCTTTTTCCCACGACGTTCTCAATCTTTTCAGAGACAAATCCATTATTAGAGCCATCTCCGATTTGTCATCTGTAAATTTTCTCCTTTTTCTCACGACGATTTCAATCTTTTCAGAGACAAATCCATTATTAGAGCCATCTCCGATTTGTCGTTTGCAAATTTTCTCCTTTTTCCCACGACGTTTTCAATCTTTTCAGAGACAAATCCATTATTAGAGCCATCTCCGATTTGACGTCTGTAAATTTTCTCCTTTTTCTCACGAAGTTTTCAATCTTTTCAGAGACAAATCCATTATTAGAGCCATCTCCGACTTGTCGTCTGCAAAGGCTTTAATATGGACTAGTCTAAAATTTTGTCGTTTGGTACAGAGTTAATTATGTTCTAAGCTTCAAATGAGGTCATGTCACAAAATATTAATATAAAAGTATGTCCATAATCAGACCACACGTTCCCTCTTCTCTAATCTGAATCTACACTGTCCGTAAAGCATGCCGAAATCGTCGGTAAACACATTACCTCCAGAAACAATACACAACTTTGAATTCATATTATTTGGATAACCAACAAGAATTGAGGTTTGATCTCTAAGTAAAAACTTTTTAGTAAGAAGAGAAGTTATTCGTAGTGAGTAATTCTTCCTTTTAGCACAACGTTTTCCAAATATTCATATACTTCAAGGTCATGTAGAGTTCAAAGCATAAAGTAATTATATAGTTAAGAGTAGTAGTAGCGTCTCTTTGCTTGTAAACAAAGATGCTAGGTTGTTATAGAAACATACATGTTGAAACTTGTTTCACCATGAAGACTAACCTACTGTGTAGTATACGGGTTATTATGATGTCATCTATTTGAATTGTTTTTCAATAGCGCCACTCGTCTTTAAGTGCTTTTCAAATATTGGTGATCGGTACTTAATCCGCCTAAAGATACTTTGAGGTATATGAAGACTGATTAAAGATGTAATTTGATTGTGTCTTTAAAGTGAAGACAATGTATACATTATTTGAAAAACCTTATTGGTACGAAATTTGAAGCTCTGATAAATGGTAAAAACATTGTGGGAAAAAAGATGGTTGGACGAGGTATTGAGATAAAACCCACCACCTTTTAATTATTATAAACCTATTGGCTGGTAAGCGCGACTAACTGACCTTTTATGGACGATGTAGATCGAGCTTAGACTGTACAGGATATGCAGTTTGATCTTTGTTAAGGACAGTGTAGATCAAGATCAGACTACACAGAACATGCTGAGCGACCTTCTAATTATAATTAACCCTTTGTGTAGATGAAGATCAGACTGCACAGAACATTCAGTTTGATCTTTGTTGCGGCTAGTGTAGATCAAGATTAGACTGCGCAGAACATGCGGCGCGAGCCCCCCAATTATTATTAACCCTTTAGCTGTTGCGCGCGACTCACTGACCTTTTACGGGCACTGTAGATCAAAGTCTGACTGCAGAAGAACATGCGCTCTAATGTTTGTTGCGGACAGTGTAGATCAAGATCAGACTACAAAGAACATGCAGCCGTCCAATTATTATTAATCCTTTAGCTGTTGCGCGCGACTCACTGACCTTTTACAGGCACTGTAGATCAAAGTCTGACTGCAGAAGAACATGCGCTTTAATGTTTGTTGCGGACAGTGTAGATCAATATTTCGGTTATTGATGTCGAATTGAAAATTTAAGTGTAGATCAAGATCATACTACACAGAACACGATAAGGTAATATTATTTCCCCCTAAATCATAACTTTGAAACAGCAATATTTGGGTTATTGGAGGTTATTGATGTAAAGGATGTGAGCAGTACGTTTAATCTCGTTCAAACGTGTCCAGTCAAGTTTCTTTTTGTCGGTTATTTCATTATATAAATTTTACTACGATGTCTTTAAACAATTATTGACTTTCCGCCCCAAATTATTATTAACCCTTTTAATTGCCAAGCGCCACTCACTGACCTTTTGAGGACAGTGTAGATCAAGATCAGACTACAAAGAACATGCAGCCGTCCAATTATTATTGTTAAGTTTCTTTTTGTCAGTTATTGCGTTATATAAATTTTACTGCGATGTCTTTAAACATTTACTGAGAGCATAACTTTCTGCCCCAAATTATTATTTAACCCTTTGACCGGTCGCGACTCGCGGACTTTTTACCGACAGTGTAGATCAAGATTAGACGGAGCGACCCACCAATTGTTATTAGCCCTTTGGCTGCTAATCGCGACTCACTGACCTTTTGTGGACGATGTAGATCAGATTAGACTTCACAGAACATGCAGCGCGACCCCCCCCCCCACCTTTCCCCAATATCATACCGTTAAAGTCGTTTATTCCAGGACCAAATACAAAATTTGCGTAGTAACAGTTTACCCTGTGGCAAAAAGTACAAGAAGCGTGTCCAGACAAGAAATGTATCATTAAAGTACACTATGAAAGAAGTTAACAAAATTCAGTGCTAACTTTTATTCAAAATTGTGATAGAGGTACTGATGCAGTAAAAACATTGTGGGGAAAAGAGATACTGATGCAGTAAAAACATTGTGGGAAAAAGAGAAATTACTCAAACTTTATTCGTGAAAGACACCGTCTGATAACTATGATCAAATTACTCGATTTAATGTATGATTCGGAAAACACTGTGGGAAAAAGAAAACGTATTATCCTTATATTTTAAACATGATTAAAGCACACTCGTAGTATCTATTTGTTAAAGTAATTGAGATTTATAGTTAGTAAACAAATTTGAAATCTTAAAGGAGATGAGATCGGAAAATGTCGTATTTCGTTTTACGTTATGTTTATCAACACTTAAGGTGAAAAGAGCCTTCATAAATGAAGGAACAAAGTTACTTGTATTAAGAGCGGGTTTAACATCGTTTTTCAATTACATTTAATTATGTACGTATAACCAGAGTTAGTGTTCTAGTATTTCTTTTCCGGTACAAACTTTTTTTATTATCATCCCTAAACCCCTGACTGTTATTTAACACTGACTAATGAACTTGTCCGCTGGTACGGGACGAGTCCGCGACCCCGTATAACTATTCAGCCATGCTAATGAGACTCGGTTTTGGCGCGATTTATATGTCATATACACCCTTAAACACACACCCACACACCATGTTGAGGTGGAACAAGAACATTGCGAAAAAAGAAAAGTCATTTATCAAACGAGAAATATTTTATCAAAATATTTTACAAGCTTTAAAAGATAAATTCCCCATTCACTACGTCTTCAGTTTTTTTTTTTTTTCTTTTTCGAGCGGTGTAAACTAATATCAAATTGCACAATTCACTAATTATGTAATTCATTCTCACTAATCAGTTACACTATAAAATGAGTTTTGTGGTAGTAAGTATTGTATTGTATTCGAGTTTAACACCGCTTTAACAGCATATGTCATATTACGGAGGTCAGTGGACCTATCTGTGTGTTTCCTTTTCTTACACCAGTACAAACACAACTTTCTTTCCAAGCCATTGGCAACTTTCTCACATGCATCAGAGGTGGGAGGCCTGAAACTCAAATAGGGATCCAACCCGCAACTCTCTGATCACGAGCTACCTGAGCTACCCGATCGGGTTTCGGGTAATAAGCGTTTCTGCATGTATGTATATCTTTAAACTTGTAAAGTACGTACATGCATGCGTTCATGTTTATGTGTCTGTGTGTTTAATATGTTGTTTTTTGTTGACTTTCCCAAGGAAAGCTTTTTATACTTTGAGTCAAAGAATGAAAACCGATCCGATTTGTTAGGTTTCCAACAGGATAGGCTGTTACAATGGGGAAAAATCTTGCTATTAAATACGCTCTGATAAAGCAAAACCGTAAAAAGAGCATACGACTTTGCAGCAATAAATTGGTTCTTTATTAGTGCCTGTGCCAATGACATAGGGAGATTTTCTCTCAAAAATCATCCTATTTCCTGAATGTGTTACGACATTATATTGTTCGATGGTAGTTCTCACAATGTTTTACGTTAAGAAAATATACAATGACTCACAATATGTTTACATTTTACAATGACACGACTCGATTTCTTGTTCATTATTGTTTATATTTCAAAATATCGCACCCCAATTCGTCGCTTATCCCTATTTAGACTTTACAATGTCACGCCCCTTCCCTTTAACCCGTTCTGGTAAATCAAACCCGTAAAAAAGAGCGTACGACTTTGCAGCAATAAACTGGTTCTTTATTACATGGTCACTTGTATCGCTCTTTCCAAAATATTTTTAGCAAAAAATTTCTCACTGTATCGGACAGAGTAGACTCAAGATCTGGTAGCTCGTTCTGTGCAGTCTCGCAGGCTCCTGGATCTTCACTGGGTGTAAAACCACATAAAGCCCCGCAAAGCAGCCTATGGATTAATGTCTAGTACCTATTTATATCATTGATTATGATGCAAATGACAAAAAAAATCAAGTCGTTTCCCTTTAAATTAAAAAAATTAAATGACTCAAATAAGATTGGACAAGACGCATCATCCTTTTAAAGTCCAGTACCCATTTATATGTCAATGTTTTTGACTTGAAATCGGATTAAGGTAACTTATAAAGAGAGCCGGTTAATGTTTACATAAATATTATTAATAACCCTAGTAATGGATTAGATTTAGCAAAAATGTAAGATATTGGTCGAAAGTTATAGAAGTTGTTTCTTTCAGCAATGGAATGATTTTTTCTTGACAACCCAACCTTCTAGCAAGTGAATTCGTGTACTGATAAGTTTAATTCTAGGAAATGTAGGCAAAGGCACCACATTTTAGAAAAACAAAGCAAAGAAATCGGTATTCAACCCTTTCTTTCAATTTCTGACAGTTTCTATTCATGAAATTTGAGAAAACCCTGACAAATGATACGTGACGCTTTACTCTTTCCTTTTGACCTGCGTATTTGTCGTTCAATTCCCAGCCGTTTTAGAGCCGATACTCCTTTTCCTAGAAAAATCGACTTTTTTATTTGCAGTCAGATCGAATCAATATAGGTATCATTGGAATGGCCTTGTCACACGGACTAAGAAAGTGTATAGTTTTGTGGGTGTCACTTAAATGACAACGGATATACAGGGGTTAAAGCTGTGGGTGATACGCGCTTTTGACATCCACTGACACTAAATGACTCCAATCTGTATTTACTGACCGACTTTTACGTTCTTGGTGTCTGTCCACGATAATTTTTCGCTTGGAATTCAAATTGGAAGTCAAAATTTACCTAAAGATCATAGTGAGATCGTAACGTTGCCTGAAAGATTTTAGATACGCTATTAATACAGTAACTTAAACAAAAAGTGGCTAAAAATCGTTTGTTATGAACCGAATTGCGTGATCTTTGTGTCCACTTGTATTAACTTTCGCTCAGAAATCCATTTATGGGGGGTAACGAATACATTCTGGTGAGATGGCGGTTAAAAATGACCTCATTTTCTATAAAAATTACCATAGAAGATCAGCACAAGACAAAAACAAAAACAAACCTTTGTATATGTTATTATACGCACTGGCATTAGCATTAAGAAAAAAAAAACAGGTAAAATCCTTTGAAATAACCCTCGTAGTTTATGAGAAGAAGTTGTTCGAAAATTGAGACAATGGGCGGACACAGGCATACACGCACGATAGACATAGGGCCATTACATAAGCTTGCTGACCTTTGGCCAGTGGAACTAAAACTTTCGTTGTGTAAATGATACGTAGGTTGAATATATTCTTCAAGATACTGGCATACCAGACTGTTACTGTAACCATTAGATGAAATAGATAAAACTTACCCATATAATGTTCACATTCCCCACTCCATATCAAAACTTTCCTTTTATTAGAAATATTCATAAACGTTAACACTGTTGGTCTCTAACCACGATAAGTCACTTTTGAACTCAGAATTCACCTAGAGATTAAAGTGATATCGTAATATTACCTGAAATATTTCAGATAGGCTATTAATGCAGTAACTCTAACAAAAAAATGCTAAAATCATTGTTCATGAATCGATATTCATGATCTTGGTACCTATTTGTATTAACTTTTGCTAAGAACTCCATTTACGAAGGTAAGGAATACATTTTTGAGGAGTCGGAGGCCGGAAATGACGCCATTTTCTATAAAGATTACTATAAAAGAACACCAAAAGGTAAAAGTAGCTTTATATATGTTATAACGCATACTGGTATTAGTGTATGGTTTAACACGTTTGCATTTGACTAAATTTAAATCGTCCTTGATTGGATAATAAAGTAGGCCGTCATTTATTAAGTTCATTAAGCCCTGCGGTGTTCCATTTACTTTATTATCGTTAAGAACTTCAGTATAAAACTTTCATTTCACATTTTCGACTTCTATCATCACAAAGCACTTTTAAACATGTAATTTAAGTGCCTTCGTAATTTTCAACAAACGAGTCATGCATAGTGTAATACAAAAGTGATTAAACCATACTGACACAGAGAAATGGTGTGGCAAACGCTTCAAAATGACCCAAACGTTCAATTATGATATCTGACATTGAGAATTTTATAAACCGAGTAACAAGCTGGAAATGATATTTACCAGGACAAGAAATGGCATCAGATTGTTTTAACTACTTATCCTGTTGTCTAGTTAATAAACTGACAAACATGATTGGACACGTTATCTATGTTTAGATCATGACGAAAATGACCTGTTAAGAAATCAGACAGTCGTTCTAAAATTAGACAACCAATTAACTGCAAAAGGAAGTGGACTAATCAGAAGAGATTCTGATCCGTAAAATACATTGTAAAGAGTGTGTATGTCAAAAAAAGTTCCCATACTGAAACATTTCAACCATTAAGTGCTTAACCATTCATGAGTCTGATTGTTTTACAAGCAGTACTACATCATGCATGCATTAAATAAAGCAAGACCTTTCCTGCATTTCTACTGATGTAATATATATAAATACATATAATATATTTAATTACATGTAAGAAATGTAAATTTCAGTATGTTGGACAAACCCACCAGAAATGTGCCAATCGCATAAATAAACATAAATTTGACATTCTACATTTCCCTGATATGATTACAAATGTTTCAGAACATTTCAATTCCCCTGGACATATCATTCATGATTTTACATTTATGTCTATTGAGAAAGTTTCAAATAACAGGAAAAGACTATTGAAAGAAACATCTTGGATGCACATTCTTGGTACTATTACTCCACATGGAATGAATTCTAAAGTATTATTTGAATTCTTTAGTAAGGAGCTTACTATTCTATATATATATATATCTAACCTTTTACCGCACAATCCCTACTTCTAAAAACCCTACGAAAGAAGCCCTTTGAGAGCATAGTGGAAAAAGGGGAGAATGATGGTAAAAGGAGAAAATGCTTGTAACCAGCATTTTCTCCTTTTCCTACAACATTTTCTACTTTTCCCACAATGTTTTCTACTGTTCCCAAAACAAATTTCAATTTCTAAGTCACATTTGATTTGTCGTCTGCAAAGAAATAATACTTTCATTTCAGTCAAGTCCACGATTTTGTCGTCTGGTAAAGAGTTAAAGTAATTAGAAGTAGTTGTATTGAATATGTATCTCCGGTAGATATGGTCTGAGTGATAGAAATCATCTTTAAAGGGATTGGGACAGTGTGAGGAAAGCAGCATTTGCGGGCTACTGGATTTTCTCACAGTGTTTTCATATTCCCGTTTTTTCCAATAGGGATTTTTGAAACAGGGTTGTTTGGTAACAGTTTATTTATCATTGGTGTTAATTTGAATCGGAGACAAGATGACTGATGACTTCAATTTACATGTTACTCAGGTCAGCCTGCTCTACTGCATTGTCTGATCTTGCCTCAATGCACACTCTCTATTACGATTATTAGGTAGCTTTATAAGCTACAGTAACTTTTGCATTGCTGTTTTTTTTTCCAACAGTTGTACGTAAAGAGCATGTGGGAGCATTGTGGGTGGGGGAGAAAATGCTGGTAACCAGCATTTTCTCCTTTTCTCACGATATTTTCGACTCCTTCAGAGATGGAGTCAATCATTTAAGCAAAAAAGCTAAATTGCTTTGAATATCTGAAAATTTTCCTAGTGGTAAAAAATTCAAAGTATTGGTGTCATACAGCTTTTATTTTCTTTTAACACGACAGTTTTTACATGCATTTTTCACATTAAGCTTTAAATTTGCATTTTTCCTATAATTTTTGCATCTTCTTAGATCATGTTTGTGTTAAATATACTAAAGCTGTGTTTCCCCCCCCCCCCCCCAAAAAAAAAAGAAAGCTTAATTATAACGCGTTGGAGGAACCTGGTAAATCAAATAGAGAACGTTGACGATTTCTTGCTTGTTTCATTAACTCAAAACACAAAGGGAAATTCATTCTTAATATCTTTTTATTTACAAGCAATACAATCATGATACAATAAGATGAACAACAGATGAGTAACACTTTTAAGAAAATGAATGACATTCTTAAGAAAATGATAGACACTTTTTGAAAAATGAGTAACTCTTTTAAGAAAATGAATGACACTTTTTAGAAAATGAGTGTCACTTTTTGAAAAATGAGTGACACTTTTTTGAAACGGACCCTACGGGAATTACGTTTAAAAGTACAAAAACGTAGAAGGTAGTGACCTTTTTGAAAAATGAGTGACACTTTTTTGAAACGGACCCTACGGGAATTTACGTTTAAAAGTACAAAAACGTAGAGGGTAGTGACCTTTTTGAAAAATGAGTGATACTTTTAAGAAAATGAGTGATACTTTTTAATATTTGTGTGACAGTTTTTAGTATCTGTCTGACACATTTTTTTGAAAATTGAGTGACACTTTCTTTTTCTTTTTGAGAATTGAGTGACAATGAAGAAATATCTTACAGGTTTATATATAAATGTCGTAATATCGTTGAAAGCAAATTTGACAGTGGTCGACCATCAAAACCCGTATGGCTCTGTATCAAAGAGGTCTACTTTTCGTCTTTTTGTATAAACCATTTGATAACTTTTTTGTTCTTCTCTATTATACAATTTTCTTTTCCTTTTGTCCCTACAAATTTTACTAGGATTGGTCACAGTGATATTTGAACTACTTTGAGGGTCTGCGACTATATCTTTCACGGTATGGAAATTAATGAGTTGACTGTTTTTATAATTTAGGGTAAATCCCCTCACTTTACAAGTTTCATTGTTTTCATTCGTTTTGTAAGCATAATTTTTTGGCCCCCCCAGACACAAACTCCACAATGTACTCTCCATTCTGAAGCTCATTCGTCAGTTCACCCAAATAATCACCTAGAGGTGGATCATACTCATTTGGACGACTCACGTATATGATGCTATCTGTGTCATAATACAGGACTCTTCTACCCAGCTGCTCAAGTACACCGTAAAGTTTAAGTCTGGCCCAGCACGTTGTAAATGTTGCCAAATATATGTTGGTCTTGTTATCTTCGGGTTGACAATCGTTCTTATACTGCCATTCAACTTGTATCATATCATTAGACAATATATGAAAATCGATGGGTTGCTTCAATGGATCGGAAAAAAGTTGAAAAAACATGTTGGCCTGACTTTCGTGAAAAAATTCCGTTTGTCGAATATTAAGTCTCTGACCAAACTTTCCCCAAAAGCTATTGAGACACAGTTTTGCCAAAGCTCTAAGTCCTGGGTTCTTTCGAATATTTTTTCGATCCAATGAGACCCCTTCTTTTTCCACATATTGCCCGATGTACTTATTCATATCATCGTAACATTTAATCCAAACGGGAGGACCACTTGCTTCTTGTTTGAATTTCAAAAATGTGTTAATATATTGAGCAAACAGTCCTCCTTTATTGGTTTTGGGGTCATATTGAGTGCTTTCTTCCCAGTGGTATACTTCATAAATTTTTGTGATTTTATACCCTAATCTGACAGCCGTTTGTATTTCGGGGGTGCACCACGTACCAGTCAAAACTCTCTCGTCGTCCAAACAGGTGCAGGGGTCAAGATTTTAGGGTGACCCACGGGATACCGACAATACTTATTCACCCAAGAATACAAGCTCGTGAAATCCACGTACTTGATCCTTTCCTGTTCTTCCGTTTTACGATAGAGTTGACTCGCATTGGTACGCCCGCCGAAGAAGCTCTCTCTAGGGTCCAATCTCTCTGTCATGTCTAACTGTTTGATGAAGGTTCTCAATTCTGAATATTGATGTCGTTCTTTTTGAAATTCATGGTCCCAAATGCACACGTATTTCATGCCTAATTGTTCTAAATAAGCTTTCTTTTTCATAGTCAGGGCATACAATTCATCCAGTGACTGGTGGGTTAGGGGGTGACTCTTTTCTTCTCTATTATCTGAGAAACACACAGGGCAGCCATGAAACACGCAGCCGTGGTACTTGTACGCCGTGTGTGTTTCTGCGCAGTACCCATCAAACTTGTATCGAGTTCCAGGGATGGTCTTTTACCCTTCATTCAATGCATGTTGAATATGTACCTTGTCTTCCATTGACGGTGCCGAGTTCTGTTTTTAAGCATGTATCTAAATAGTTTATGCTCTAAGGTCTTTATAAATCTTTCTGCAAAGTTTGCTTTGGTTTCTGTGTTCAGGGCGTAAAGGTGGTGAATGTTTTGACCGCGTAAATATTTATTGACTTTCTTACTTCGAAACTCCATGACTCTGTCAGTGCGTACAGTGTTGGGTTTCCTCTCCCCCGACAATATATGTGTCAGAGCGTACGTGACATCGATCCCCTTTTTACTTGGCATCAGTTGGGCATGTGCAAATCGAGAAAAAATATCTATGCAAACAATGACATACTTGAACCCTTCATTATATTTGGACAAGTCCATCATATCCATCATGTCTATATCCCATTGACTGTCTACACCGTTCACAATAACTCTGGACCGTTTAAACCGGCGTCTGGCCCCTCTCGTTAAGGAATAGGACTCTTGATCTTGTAACCATTTTCTTATTCTGTGTCTACCAATGGTGTTTTTTCCTTGGGCCTTTACATACTGATATAATTTCTCTGGACCTAAATGACTAGCAGGGGACTTTGGGTCGAAATAAAGAGTGGACAAATAGGTGTTCCAGTCTGACATCTTTTATTAATTTATACAAGCATAATGCATTCTTACAACAAAATAACTATAATACAACAGAATATAAAGGACGTCTATTTTCCTCTAAATACAAATTTAAAATATCAATAAGTCTCTCAGCACCCTCTCTGGCTTCTCGTCTTAATTGTCTACATCTCCACCACCACTCAAAGTCATTTATCAACATCACCGCCACAAAAACAAGTCCGAACATGTCTATCGTCTCACAAATAAATTGGCTCCAGTGTTACTATTTGACCCAAATCCAAAGGATGGGATATTTCCACCGTTTTGTCCAAATGAAGGGGTGAATCCTGACGCTGTCTGATTGTTCTTGCTCGCTGTCTCAAATCTAAAGTCACCTACAGGTTGCACCAAGTTCTTGTTTTCGCTTTTATAGCCAGTCATTTTTAAGTAAATACACGTTGGAGACCATTTTTCGTGTTCTACCCAAGGGTCGTCCGTCGATTCCCAGGACATAACGTTGACTGAACAAGCGAAGCAAGTAACCTTGTCGCTACTTCCAGTGTAATAAAAGCCGGCTTTCGATAAGGAAACGCGATCTGGAGTTATCTGCTTTGACCAGTCTTGAAACGTTCTTAATCTATCTTCATAAAACATCATATTTGGCTTGGAAAACTGGTTCACTTGTACCGAATCACTCTGCGTAAACAGATCCATGTTCATAGTTCAAAGTACTTTTCAGAACTGACAACTGGAAGAAAGCAGAGCCCAATTTATATAAAGTGCCTGTCGCTGATTGGTTGTTATTTTTAGAAATTCTCCATTGTCTTCTGTCCCGTCTGTTACTTCTGGAGAGTTGAAAGGGGTATTGTCCTGATATCCTGCTTAAGTCAGACACTCTGACGACTTGCAAAGGGATTACCTTGGGGAGTTGAAAGGGGTATTGTCCTGATATCCGTTCTTATATCATTAGAACCCAGACTGAGGGCAATGGGTCAAACCATAAATCATCGAGTACAATTCATATTTTATTTCATCATACAATTCAATAGAATCACATGACATACATACATTAGTATATACAGTACATTCATGTCATACATGATCAACTTCACAAATATATACAAATAAATTTGAGTCTGTTTTTTGGTGTGCTTTTCTTGCCTTTTAGATAAGAGTGATTTCCGATTGGTACGCTATATTTAGTAACAGTTTCTGATTGGTCCGCTATATTTAGTAACAGTCTCTGATTGGTTACCAGTTTGTACAGTCATTGTGGTTACATTCCGGGCACTGTAGCATCCCTATCTGGTTCATATGGTCCGACTGTAAGTAACACGGGACCACTGCGTCTAGTTCGGGTAGGGTCTTTCCAATCTCAGGTATCAGGTCTTTGAGGCGTTGATATTCTAGTGGTCGTAAACACAACCCCTTTTTTGTGGGTACTACTTTTTCTTTCGGTTTCCAATATTGTCTCATGTCCACACATTTGCTGCCTTCAGTTATTGTACAATATACATTGCCTCCCAAGTGACAGTTGTAGTCCGTTTTATCTGTCAATGCCTGATCCACGTATTCTATAGTGTCGACCCAGTTTTTCCAACGCATCAGGGTTAAACTGATACCTTTCTTGGTGGGTTTTTCGTCTTGCCATTCTCTTAAGTCCACTCGCCTCACCCCCTTCCATTCTGTCACCTCTACTACACGTCCATTACCCAAGTTTCCTCTGAAAATAGACATGTTGTCAGTTGTAATTCTGAAATCAGAATGAAGGATAAGGGCTGTTTTTCTTATTTATACACATTCTGATCTAGGTTCATTTCATTGGTCTCTCATTTGATTGGTCCGCTATATTTAGATATGTGATCATCAACTATATTTAGAGTCATTACATCACTGATCTCTGTTCTTATTGGTCCGCTTTATTTAGAAGAATTATGTCATACCTATATTTAAATGTAGGAAAACCTTAAGAGTAATATCTTTCACTATGTATAAGTCATTGTGGTTCAATGGGTAGTGGAAAGCTCTAATGATCTAGTTCCACACTGGTTAAAAATCGAACCGTGAACCTAGGGTTCAAATGATAGCTGAGGATCTGTTCTAACGTTTGAGGTGGTTTATAAAAAAGTGGCAGTGTAAACAGTTGTCCTAGAAGCTAAAAACGATTGCGTGGTTTAACAGTTTTATTTGGTTTTCAAAGGCCTTTAATATTTAAGAAAAGTAGCCTGAATACAGTGTATCCCCAGATGATGAACCCAGACTGGACCCAGACAACTTCTGAGATGGAATCGTCGAAAGAAACGAGAACTAAAACTTCGGTAGATCTCTCAAAATACTACCTACCATCGAGCTATAAGTTGCAGCAATTTAGGGGAATTTTTCCGATATTTTAAAGATCTTGTAAAAACATTGTCCCACGTTCTTTTCAAAATGAAATTAAGCCTAATCCAAGTCCACCAATATTGACGTATAGGGCGCAACAGCCCTGAAAGACTCCTTTTCATGTAAGCACTTGATAAAACTTGTTCATTCTTGCTTTAGCTACAGACAAGAACAGATCTATTTTAAATTTTTTCTCAAAATGGATTTCAAGACCATATTTACCGGAATTAGCGCACTATATTTCTATATTGAAGTGTGTATTGGGGAATTAAATGTCTTTTTGCAGGTTGGATTTGGAAGTTATCGATTTGGTAAATATTTTTATTATTTAATTATTTCCGTAAAATTTAGAGGCTGTGATTTTGTCATTTGAATGTATGCAGAACAAGAAGGATATTAGGTAAAAAATCTGAAATTTAAAAGTGTACTTATTTATCATGTATAAAATTCGTAATTGCATACTAATTGACCAGTTGAGATGAAAAATTATATTTCATGTTATATTCACCTGCATTTTGTCTAAAGCCTTACCTTAACATGTAAAACAGATACTGAAAGTGAATCTCAATAGGCCATTGTCCGTACTTCCGTCCCTAAATAAACAAAAATCAGACAGTGTGTCGACATTAACAATAGCTTATAAGACGTGTTTAGACACGTATGTGGATTGACGCATGCGCGCGAGTCATATCGGAAATACTCCTTTGTCATTTGAGTTCAGGACGTTGAAGAGACAACATCGAAGGTACCGTTTTTTTTTCTACCGAATTTTTGTAATTCTTTGTGAGAAACTTCAAAGAGCATGGATGTGTCGTTAGACCGACTTAACCTTATAGACTTGACCGAGAGTCGTAGTAAGGTTAGGAATCGGCTCTTTGACTTGGTGTGGCGTTAAAGATGAGTCTAAGCGGGAAAATCTCCGTCTCGTAAAAGGGCCTGACCCTCAATGCCCGCGATCATTACTAGATAGAGTATACAAGTCAGCTCTGTATACTGTTAGGGTACTCGCTTATACGACTCATTTTTAAAGCTATTTCTCTCCAAATTTATACCCAAAAGAAAAATCAATATTGTGCCAAAAGCACATTTAAATAAATGGTCGTTTAAAAAAGAAAATAGGTCATCCAAAATGGCTACTGGTCTAAAATAAAAATTAGGTCATCCAAAATGGCTGTCCAAAAAGCACGTCAAATTCTGCCAAAAAAAAATAGGTCATCTGAGATGGCCGCTGGTCTAAACATCCTTATATGTAAATGAGTTACTAAAAATAGTAACTAGGTCATCCAAGATGGCGCCCGTTTGTTTACAAGCAAAGAGACGCTATTACTACTGTTAAGTTCTTAAAGCTACTCTCTCACTATTGCGTATCAGCGGCGTATGCAACAAAATTTCTTTACGCGGGTCAATCGCCAAGAACTGAGGCGTATTTTGTTCAAAATTAAAGACACGGCGTATGTTCGACGTTTCTGTGGCGTTTCTGTGGAGTGTCTGTGTTTGCGTGGATTTCAGGGGACGTAAAGTACGGCGTACTAAGGCGTAAGCGTGGCGTAACCGCTTCGTTAGCACGACGTTCCTTTCTTATGTGCAGCCTTGACATACGGCAGTCACCGACGGAAAACGGCTCTGCTCATTTCGTTGCTGTCATTCGTTCAAAAGATGTCAAACCTTTCATCTTAACCAATACGTTTGCGTGACGTAATAAGTGTTCGAGCTACGTTCCCGCAGCGTCACTGCTACGTTGTTTTCGCTTTTACGGCGTATGTGTGACGTAAGCATGGCGTATCGGAGCTGCTACGTTTGTGTTACGTATTTTTAAGTGCGGACTTAAAAAAACGTAACACCTCCGCGTACAAGGAGATCGTGCTACGTACCAAAGAGTATTAGCTACGTAAGTTGACGTTAGTGCGGCGTTGTCGAGGCGTTCCTTTCTTATCGCGATACGCCGTACATACGCAAGCCGATACGCAATAGTGAGAGAGCGTCTTAATTACCTGTACTGCATGAAGTAAAGTAGTACAACTAATTTACAAAATACACGTATCGGATGTAATAGGTCCATAATTAGACTTTCAGAATGTTTTTTCTATCATCTTATCTCAATCCACACGGTCCTCGTGGCAACTAAAATATGCGAAAACAGAAACTTCTGCGGACGTGCAGTCTGATCTTAGATTTGTACCGTCCGCTGCGTAGTCAAGCCTACATGATAAAAGTCTTGGTTTTTTGTATTTCCAGCTTTCCAGAGAGTTGAGTTATATATTTGGCGCTGTAAGAGTGTAACTCAAAACATCCTTATCAATTGAATGGTGTTTTATGTCGCTTTCAACATTACTTCAGTAAGCTCACGGCGACAACTCACTTATTCATATCCTGGGTTTTACCACCAGCACTAGGCTACTTCGCACTAGAGAGTTTTGCCCAACACATTCCTACTAAAATACCCAGTGCTTCCAGTAAGGCTCAAACTCGTGGTCTCTAGGTTACGAGTCCAACACATTACCACTAAGCCACGCAGGACCCATATAACTCATATAATCCCTGAATCTGCTGACGAGAATATTCTTGTAAAAGTATAAATAAACAACTCTAGAACTTTGCCAGCCGATGAAAACAACTTGCAGACTGATTCAGAGCAGTCTGATCCTGATCTACATTTGTCGCAAAAACAAGTGTCTTACAGGGATAAATAAAGTAAACATAGCATATTTACCAACACAACAGAATAATCCCACTTATCTTATATCAGCGACCATTACAATATGCTGAAACAGTCTACCTGAAAGATAGTTTACTTTACAAAATGTAACTTTTGTAACGCGGTGTATGTATAAACCTTTTTTCGTTCATTAACCCTTAACTCTGTACCAACACAACGTAATCTAGATTAGTCCAAACTACAGGTATTTGCAGACGATAAATCCAATGTGCCTCGTAATTAGAGTTTTCTGTGGAAGGATAGAAAACATTGTGGGAAAGGGAGAAAATGCTGGTTACCAGCATTTTCTCCTTCTCGCACAGTGTTTTCATAAACGTTTTTTTTTTCTCTCCCAGAGCCGTTAAAACTCGGTATTGTCTAGAATAAGACTAACCTGCTTCTACTCCACAAGGAAGAAAATGTCTCATTAGCATAACATGGAAAACAATGAGTGAAATAATTGGGTATATTGATTGTTACAAGCACTTGTTCCTTTTCCCGCCATGTTTTCTTGAAAACTTCCACTGTAAATAGACCGGTCCCTTTACCACACTATCCCGAATAAGAAAGACTCTGAGAAAGCATGATTTTCAAAACATGCGGGTAACCAGCATTTTCTCCTTTTCCCACAACGTTTTTAATTGTTCTCATTTGAGCCACACTAAATATATCGTCTGAAAATACTTTCAATTTGGACAAGCCTAAAATACTGTCGTCTCGTAAAGACTTGAATATTTAGTGTACTAACTAGTACGCTTACACTGAAGGTCGAATCTGCCTGTCATGTCCTAGGTTAACATTTAGCCCATTACAGCACAGTCCCGAGTTTTAACGACCGTCAAGAAGATAGCTATCCAAAACATTGTGGGAAAGGAAAAAATGCCGGTGACTAGATTTTTTCTCTTTTTCCCACCACGTTTTCTACCCTTTCAAAAGCAACAAAAAAATAAAGATCATTTGAGTCACATGTACGTACACAATTTTTCGTCTGAATTGCTTCAGTTTGGACAGGTCTACATTTTTGTGGCTTGGATAAGGGTTAAGTCTTAAGGCCTACAAGACGACAACGATTTAGACTCATCCGTATTGAAAAAAAAAAACTGTAGACGACAAGTAAAATAATGGATTAAATAAATGCTTTTGGATAAAAAACATTGTGGAAAATGGAGGAAATGATTGTTACAAGGACGTCTTCCTTTACTAGAAATGTTTTCAAAATGACCATTCTTCCCGGGATGAGTTTGTAAAGATTTAAAACAACCACATAATTTAGGACTCCGATGAAGACTACTTTTAAAAATATCGTGAGAAATGGAAAACATGCTGGAAACCAACGTATTTTTTTCTTTTCCCACAGTGTTTTACTTTTTCAAGGAAAAATTCCCTCAGCTGAATCATGCAACGTCGTGATCGAGAATGCCTGTCCAAATTATCATCGAAAGATGGCCATAGTCAGTTGAACCCCGAAGGGCCTCTGATCCTCCAGAGAGACATGTAGTCGATGCTTCGGGTTTGACTCAAAGCTATTAACCCTTTACTATACAATGCCGAGTTTCAACGACCCTAAGAAAGAAAACTTTTGAAAACAACGTAACCAACATTTTCTCCTTTTCCCACAATGTTTTCTAATCTTTCACTGCCAGATCGCATAATTCAACGAACATTTAAATTGTCGACTGCAAATGCTTTCATTTTGAAAAAAAAAAAAGTCTCAATATAGGTTTAATGATCCATCGCAGAAAATTCAGGAAGGCATCCGAACAGTTTCACGTGACTATGAGAAACCCAGGGAATGCCTCTTGACCTGTTTTCTCGACAAAATGTCGAAAACGCATCGGTAAACTTTCAATGCAAACACTGAAAGTTATCGCAGCCGTTTGATTCTAGACGGCTTGCATAGCTCGATCCCAAAGATTTTCCAGGACATCGAAAAAACCTGTATGACTAGATTTACACCTCCACCAAGCTTATTAGTCTCCATCAGAATTCCCAGCAGCCAAAATGCCCAGTGGAACCGAGGTCGTGCTGAGCGATATATTTGCCTATATTATCAGATCAGCGGTTTCAATAGGTCAAAGCGTAGCTTACACTTGAATGGAAAAGTATCATATTTCACCATACAATGACCCTTCTAACAAAACAAAAAGAAAACCGAAATTTCTAGTTTCTTTCCCGGTTTTTGTTGTTGTTGTTGTTAGACCTAGACATTTTAACAGGGGTCCTACTTGTGAAGGACCCAAGCAGGCAGTCTATAATTAGCGATTCAACCAACGCATGTCGTATTACGATTTAGGTTGGCTTTACATGTGTGCGTCATCCGACTGCATCGTCCGTTTGCGATTGGCGTGTCCGTTTATCGCAATCGGAACCCCTATCCCATATACGAAACAACCGCACGGTCTGTCTTTTGAAACTGGATTCTAAACGACAAACATGCTAGATGAAACAGACTGTAGTTTGTTGTTAATGGCTGGTACCGGATAAATTAGATATAGAAAACATAACAAACACAGATGGTGGCTGAGGGCATTACATATGGAATAGAAACGACTATGGCACATACTATCATTTAGTGCCCGAATTAGAATTAAGTGGTTAAGACTTTCCATGAGCTACTTTAGACTGAAAAAGTGTCTAATTTGCCGTCGTTCTAGAATATGTTAGGATGTATCATAAAGGTCGGGGTTGCTTCTTGCTACTAATGCTAATTAATAAGTTTTGAGTCTTGTATTGAAGGAGCCAAGCAGGGATGTCCTTTTTCAGTCCTACTATTCCCTGATTATTAAAGGCTGTGCACCCAAAAACTGGTTTCATTTAGTTTATGACGAAGAGGTAGAACTCTGAAGTAAACACGGTAGGCCTAAGTGACTTTTGCAAAATGGACAAAATCGCTGAAAGAGCAATAACTCAATATTTGCATACAAAAAATGTCGAGTACCTCAAGATATCCGCACCGATATGGTAGCAACACTACCTGAATGATGCCCCTCCGTATGCTACAGTGAAAAGCTGGGTTTGCGGGAATTAAGCGTGGTTTGCAGCGGCTTGAAGATGGCGCCTGTCCCGAAAGGCTGTCACTATTGCAACCCCGGAAATTATCAATAAAGTCCATGATGTTGTTATTGCTGACAGGCGAGTTACAGTCGGTACATTTGGGATTTCACAAAAAGATTACATACCCTTCTTACGGAAAATCTTGCACTGAGAAAGCTCTCAGGAAGTTGGGCACGAAGACTTCTGACAGTTGATCAAAGGCACACCAGGCGGACTTTGTCGCGTGCTAATCTGAACCTTTTGGGGACAAATTCTGCAAACTTTCTGCAGAGGTTTGCGACTATGGATGAAACGTGGGTCCATTATTTCACCCCAGAGGCCAAACAACAGTCTAAAAAATAAACACACGCCGGTTTACCACCCAAATAAGCACCTGAAAGGTTATGGCATCGATTTTCCAGGATTCTGATGGTACCCTGAAGGTAGATTACCTATAAACGGGACAAACAATCAATGGCATATATCATGAATCATTTCTTAGGCATTTAAAAGAAAATTTTAAACTCAAACGCCGCTGAAAATTCAGTAGTGTTGTTCAAACAGGACAATGCCCTTATTCACAAGACTGTCATTGCCATGGCTGCCATTAACGATTGCGTGGAGCCCTTTGAATTGATTGAGCATCCGCCTTATGTAGCTAGATCAAACCTTAACCTATTTCCATAATTGAAAAATGTCATTTCCGGTACACTTTGGGTCAGATGATGACGTCATACATATAGTGGAAAATCTGATGAATGTTCAAGAAAAGGACTTCTTTAGAAATTGGATTTGGGCCCTTAACCCTTTTCCTGCTGAATAAGTGAAATGAAACATTCACGCCGACAGTAAAAGCCCAAATTTTCATATTTCAAAGGTACTTTTGGAGGAAAGATATCTCTTTATCGGACAGTGTAGATCCAAGATCAGACTGCACGTTCTGTGCAGTCTGATCTTGATCTACGCTGTCCGCAAAAGGTCAGTGAGTCGCGCTAAGCAGCATAAGGGTTAAACATCGCTGGCAAAAGTGTATAGATTTACTGAAGGGGTTTATGTTAAAAACTAATACAATGTGTCTGCCAAAAGTCAAACTCTTAGATATGAGGCTCACAACTTACCAATCAGCCCTCGCACATGTATGTCATTATTCAATAGTTGGATATTACAGGCTATAACGGATGCCATTTATCCCCCACCCCACCCCACCCGGCCAACCCCCCCCTCCAAAAAAAAATCCCAAAATTCTCGATCTGCACTTCAGTCACTTCACTCAGTATGTATATTGTATTCTACTGCTTTTCTTTTATTTTTTTCTTTGTTCACGTTTTCAAGCAACAAAAATTTAGCCTACTGTTTACGACCAGTGACTTCTTGAAAGTGATTACTATAATACAGATGATTTGAGTAGTTGAGTTGATAATGGAAGTCGCATGATCAGTTATCATGCTATTAATTGTCAAATATAAAAATTAATTGTTAGATTTAAATATAATATTGCTCGAATTGACCAATTCGAAATGAGCAATTTCTCCTTTTGTCATGCTGTTTTTACATAATATTTTAAACCTCCATGTATTAAACCCTAATTTATGACAAAATATCCCTATTGTACAAGAATGTTTTTTGTAGGTCGTCCGTTGCAGTCTGAAGTGTACGTGTATTACAAACTGAACCGACCGGTCAATAACCGAGTTTGATTGACAAAGGCATCGGTCATTGGTCTATTTGCAGCGGGTAACAAACATGAGTAATTCGAAAGGGATCTGGGTAACCGACTAAAGTTCTATGTCTGACGGTGTTGGTAAAATCTTCAAGTAAGGATAGTGACGGAGAATATCACCGACGGTAAATATTTTAAGTTAATTTAGTGTGTTATTTTGTTTAATGACGAAATTTTATAGAGGAAATGCAGTTTTAATGAAATCAGGGAGAAACATGAATGGGTGAGCTATCGCAGAGATGTGAGGGAAATCATTCTGAAAGCAGGGTAAAACCCCATTCAATTATTGCGATACTGGTAATGAATTGCGTCGATAAGTAATGGCACCGAGAGATCGTACGGAACTTTTTTCTTTGTATTATTATATATTATTATGGTTAGAATTTGTTAGACAGGATATTGACAGATATTGGACAACTTGGTGGTTGTGCATAGTACATTGAACTGTCCCGGTAGGATTTATTTCGGTGTATAGAGAGTTTCCGAAGCTACAGAGATTCCGTAACTGTGTCTGTGCTTTTTAGTAACGCTGTTCGATGATTCGGGAATGATATAAAGAGGGCCGGGCTGTGACAGATATTCATATATAGATAGTTTAGATATACAAGGGATATGCATGTAGATCTAGGTCTTTTTTTTTTAACTGGAACGTCAGCCCCATAACTAAAAGGTCCCGAGTTCGAGACCCGGGAGCGGGTGTCAACTTTGGGATTTTGCATTGGTCCACACATTCGGCGCTAGTACTGGTGTAGTTCACAGGAAGCAGAATTGAGAGAGATTAGTATAAGTTGTAAGAACTTGTTTCTCAATCGATGTAAAATAAATATGATTAAACTAAGTACACGCCATGACAAGACAAACAGTTGCAGGCTTCTATTTGAAATATGAGTTTAACTCTCTTCCAGAAAAATAGAAAACATTTCAAACGTCGAAACAATTTAAGCTCAAATGATGGATTTAGTTTCTGGGAGAGTTAAAAACCATGATTGTCAGGGAAAATGCTGGGTCCGAAAATGCTCCCTTTTTCCACTATGTTTTTAAAATAACCAGAGCTTATCTTGTAAAGCGATAAAGAAGTAATAATCAACCATCACAGCCTTTTATGACATTGCAATACATGGGTAGAATTTGCATGAGGCCTAGATTAAGATCAGAATGCATAATACAGTAGTTGTATACATATTGGTCTTGAACTAAACTGTCCACATTTTGATCGTGAAAAGGTTACACGATTAAGGCTCTTAATCTGCAATAGAAATGTATTTCAACCATCACAGCCTTTTATGACATTGCAGTACATGGGTAGAATTTGCATGAGGCCTAGATTAAGATCAGAATGCATAATACAGTAGTTGTATACATATTGGTCTTGAACTAAACTGTCCACATTTTGATCGTGAAAAGGTTACACGATTAAGGCTCTTAATCTGCAATAGAAATGTATTTCAAACCCTATTAGGGTTTGAAATACATTTTTATTGCAGATTAAGAGCCTTAGGCTATGATTTATAAACTCCAATCCTGCCGAAAAAAGAAGGGTTCAGTTATACATGTATATATTCTTTATCCGGACAATTTCATTTTTTCCCGAATCTATATAAAAACAAACTGCTTAAGCTGCGGAAGGCATGGACTAAGATGTGCCGGCTGATGATTGTCTATACTATCAACACGAACGGATAGATAAAGATTAACAATGCTGTTCACTTTATAATAATTTCGGTCATTGTTCATCACATATGGCTTGTTTAACTACTATGTCAGAGATGGTGGTAAGGATTGTGTCTTCCTGGGATGTAGGACAATTTGGTCAGTTAGGTATTATTATGGCTAGTTATCATGACCACATTAAACTATAAGACATCTCTCCGTTGTGAAAAAAATATTATTAAGATTTTATAGTCCTATTTTCTTTTCTGCATGTTCAGAAAAAAAAAGGACAACACTTTGCTGAAAAAAGGAGAATTTCCTTTTTATGAGCAATGATCCCTTTTCCCAAAACCATTTCAATCGTTTTCTTTATACAGATTTTAAACATAGGTCCAAAGCCTAATGGTGATTTTAAAATGGGTTTAAGGGGGGGGGGGGGGGGGGGGGTTTGGGGGTTAGATACTGATATACATGATTGATCTCTATGGTTTTATGCCGTTTTCAACATTATTTCTCTCAAGGCGATAACTTTTATATTTAAAATGTCCTGAGTTTCACCAGTACCAGGCTAGGGCTCTGAAGTGTTTTTCCAAAGGACACTCCCCCAAAAAAAACACTGCTACTAGTTACCAAACTGTGCCATGATATTTTTCGTCGGATAAATCATCCTGTGAAGTCAAATCGCCCTACACACTGGCTATACTGCATTCTGGTATATTGGACATTGAATATTACAGACAATGTTTTCTTTCTAAAGTGAAATGTGTTACGATTTTCATCTTAAAATGAAGCTAAAACCTGCCTCTTTGCAGGTTTAGATTTCACGTGTTACGGGGATAATTCAAACTTGCGGTTTTCACTTTTCTTACTAAACTATGTTTATGCAAAAGAAAGGGCATGCATAAAACTCGAGTTTAAATCTTTAAACCTGTATTATGCAACCGGCCCGTATAGTTTTGTAGCGATACTGTAAATGCTAGCAGTAAATACGCAGATAGGCCTAAATCGTCAATTTTACCATAACAATCCCTAATTTTGATGCAGACATATATAAGTGTTTCTCCATATAAAAGAAATCGAATGAAGTTACCGTATTCAGTTGATGATGACTAATTGCACAGAAGAACGAGTTAAATACACTACATTTGACTATTAACAGAACAACACTTTTCCCATCATTCCAGATTAAGCAGGGTTCAATCGTTTCATGAGACTTACAGGTAAAACGACAGTTTTAAAACCATTCATACACTATTACACTAGCTCATGATTGATCACAGGCAAACATACATATGCTTTGAAACCTTTGAGTTTCCTACATATTTGGGTTCGATAGATAGTGCATACGCAAGAGATGTACAAGAGAAAATTTTAAACCCATCCTTGTCTTAAAGTAGTATAAATACACGAGTAGATGAAGATTCGGACCTAAGAAGATTCGTCCAAATAAAAAAAAAAGGAGAAGATTTGGATACAAGAAGATTCGGCCTGAAAGGAGAAGATTCGGCCAAATTAAAAGAAAATTCAACTCATCCCCAATTTCAGATTTTGTTCATTATGTGATCTTGTTGTTTTCACTAATTGTTAGGTAACAATAGTCAAATCACCTTCAAAAGATCTTTAGAATTAAGGAATGAAACAGCAAATTTCATAGTTTGAAGGTAAATATGCAGGTGTACCTTTCACTAAACTGCATATACTAAAGCCTTGGTCACACCGAGCTAACGGACGAGTAACGGATAAAAAATCATTTCATCCGTTCGTGTCCGTTCGTATCCGTTTTTTGTCCGTTTCTTATCCGGTGAATCCGCTACTTGTCCGGCGATGTCCGTTCCATCCGGTGGAAAGTTTTGAGCATGTTCAAAACTTTCCACCGGACCAAACGGACAGAGACATGCAAATGACAGACTTTGGATGTATCTGACAATTTATACCCTCAGCATGTCACGTGACCGGTACGTTCCTCGTACGTTGGTGTTCGGTACATTTCCGTTCATCGTACGTTTTGTCCGGTTCTCATGCGTTGCACTTCCGTTTTATCTGGTACAAGTCCCTTACTCGTACGGTGATATCCGTTAATAGACCGTTTATTATCCTGTACATATCCGTTAAACGTGCGTTTTTTTCCGTTACATGTGCGGTACTCGTGCGGTCATTGTGTGGCTTCCTCGCTCTACACACCGATCGCGTGAGCCTCGAGCGGCAGAGGAGATGAATTTTGTCACCGGATAACCAAATTCTGCATGTTTTTGTCTGTTTCCCCCTCGTTACATATCCGTTAGCCGGTCTGACCAAGCCTTTAAATTTGCGCACACAGTTTTTGTAAGTCTGAAAACAGTTTCACTTAACTGCATAACTTTAATTTGAGTAAATATTTGCAGAACTTTATGCTAGTTCATATCTTTGGGTAAAGCAGGGATTATGTGAGTATATTCAATTCCCCCAAAAAAGTGTAAATCTAAGAAGTTTAGTGAAAGGTACCCCTGGTCATTAAAGACTCGTAATTGTTGTGATTAATTTTGTAGATGACATTATTTTACTTTGGCAGTTTCCAGATTGCAAATTTTATACAATTACCAGTTTGTTCTAGCTGTTTTATAGTAATTGCAATCTATAAGATTTTTTTAATTCTTATTATCATTTAGATATTGTAATTACTTGTAGATCATTTATCTAGATTGACTATGGATGAAAAGATTTTTGTCAAAGTATAAGATTTTATGTGTATGTGTGTGTGTTTGAGTTCATGTTTGATCTTTGACAAGGCATGAGTTTTTTATTTTTATTTGCATAAAAGTTGTGCTACAGCATCAGGATGCCCTAACACCCGATATAATTATGCAGCATAGAGTATGTTGAACCACAGTTTTGTTCAACTCTTTCCCAAACATCAACAAAATACACAATGAAATATTTGATGAATTATACCACAGGTTAAGTGTAAAAGCTAATTAATGGATAGAGATTCTGCAGAACAGTATTTATCACATCTTTACCTGGCTTTCGTAGCCAACACCTGTCTCTATCCATCAAAGAAAAACACAATTAATTGGAAACTAAACATTATTAATTCTACCCAAAAACAAATAGTGCAAAATGATAATGAAGTATGAAAAGCATTGTGTAACTTTTATGTCAATTAATCTTCTGAAATTAACCCCACTCAACTGCATACCTGTGAATAATACAATAAAAAAACATGCTAATGCCTTATGGTTATTGTTATCGACTAATTATACATTTAATTATTATAATAATTATGACTTATAGTAGAAAGTATTTTTACGTTTAAAAACTTATTCAGCTCATGATTATCACCTGCTTATAGTTCATTTAAACAACTTGGGCGAAATCCTGTCATTTTCGGATCCCAATCTTCTTTATTTTGGGGCCGAATCTTATCAAAATTAGTTGGTCTGCCTTGGGCAGAATTTCTTCAGTCCTAATCTTCTGGCAACTAGATACATGTATTTATAAGCATACAGTCAATCTGAAGGCTTGCTCTGATATTATTTTTGTGAATGTTTCTGTCAAGCAGAGACAAAATTGAAAAACAAACAACATCTCAGCAAGCCTCGGAATTGGGGTTAGTACCGGTATTAACTTGCATTGCCAATGAGACAGTATGACATGGGCCATACCATATTGTCATTTACGGTATAAACTGGGGGGTAGGGGAGAGGGATGCCTTTACCACATGGATGGCAGCATTTTCATGGATGGAAGCAATTTGTGTGCCTAAAGATGAGATTTGTTAATGAAAAGGTAAAAAACACTATGGGCTAAGTATTTTTTTCTTTTATCTGTAATGTATTCCAAAGCCTTCTATCTCATGGTCATAGATTGGGAGATTGTTTTGGTTATGGATGAAGTAATTTAACTTTTTACCAAATGATATTATTTTACAATGTCCAAGTTGAAAGTGTTTGCAGATGCCAACTTCAATTTTACTCAAAACATGGTTTCAAGCATTTTCTCCTTTTTGCCCAGTGTTTTTAAATGCCATCTTCTTCAAGACTGTTAAAACTGGGGATATTTCGGTAAAGGTTGAAGGAGTGTAAAACAGGAGACTCATTCTGTGCAGGCTGATCTTAACCCTTTACCACACGGCAAAATTTAAGACCTATCCAAATTGAAAGGATTTGCAGAGGACAATTTCATAGTGGCTCAAATGACACAACTTTTCTTTCATAGGGTAGAAAACTTTGTGGGAAAAGGAGAAAATGCTGGTTACCAGCATTTTCTCCTTTTCCCACAATGTTTTCAAAAGGCGTCTTTTTCAGGGGTGTTAAAAGGCGTCATTGTGTGGTAAAGGGTTAAGAGATCTGTATTTTCTTTCAAAATGGTCCACAGAATATGCTTCAGTTTCATTATTGTATTACTTATTGATTAGTACTTTACCACATACCCTGAGGAATAAGGTTTTTTAACACATTGTGGGAAAAGCTGAAAATGCTCCTTTTCACACAGTGTTTTCTACCATATCATACACAATGAAATATTCCAATGAACCATACCTCAGGACTGCAGCTAAGGTTCATCTCAAGGGGTGCAGGAGTTACAGTAAATAACAAGTACCGGTATGTTTAAAAAAATGTGTAACATGATTTAGGCTAAACATTTTCTCCTTTTCGCACAATGTTTTCTACCATATCAAGGCCACTGTTGATTTGTTGTCAGCAAATGCTTTCAATTTGGTCAAGTCCAAAATTTTGTTGTTTAGTAACGAGTTAACCTGTAAAGCACCATATAAACCTAATAGAACATCTTCAGTCTAGAAATAAGACCCAAACAATCCCAATTTCAGGGTTGCAGTCATACAGAATGTCTCATCAAAGTGGAGAGTAAAGATTTAAAGATCAGACAGCATGTTTTGTGCAGTTTGATCTTGATCTACACTGGCCATAAAAGCAGCTGAAATTGTTAAACATGTTTAATGAAGTGAGATACATTTTTTTAAATTTCTATTTTTTCTAGCTTGTACTTGGAAGAATGTTCTCAGGACAGATCTTGCATCGCAGTGCAAGACTTCACCAACTTTGTAGATCAACCAGCTCTGGCCTGCAATCATTTACTGGCACACAGCCTGTCTACAAGCACAATCAACAAAGATTTACTAAATCTGAATTTAGACTGTATCACAATGTTGGAAGCAATAACAAGTTTCAGACATGTCAACGTTGGAAACCTCCATCTCGACATTTTTCATCAGGCTCTAAAAAAGTTACCCCAGTATTCCTTCGTGCCAAGGCATTCAAAGACAAACTGGCATTTGTGAGTCAACATGGCAAGTATACATACAAAGACATTTTACAGTACAGTTTAAAATTGTCCAATGAAATCCAAAATAATGTAAAGATAGCAAATACAAACAGCGAAACAAGCAATTCTGTGTTGCCATTACTAGGAGAAAGGATTGCTTTCTTATGTGAGAATGATATGTCTTATTTGATTACCCAGTGGGCTATCTGGATGAATGGAGCAATAGCTGTGCCATTATGTAAGTCACATCCTGAGAGTGAGTTACAGTATTTTGTATCAGACTCGCAATCATGTTTGATTTTAGCAACTGATGACTACTCTAGTAAGGTCTCAGGTA
Organism: Hippopus hippopus; assembly: GCA_946811185.2. Taxonomy (NCBI): domain Eukaryota; kingdom Metazoa; phylum Mollusca; class Bivalvia; order Cardiida; family Cardiidae; genus Hippopus; species Hippopus hippopus. The sequence continues at coordinate 42,987,878 of OX328103.1, read as the reverse complement.
TTTCCCAAAAGTTGGGAATTCCCTTGATGTTGTTATCCCAAGATGATTATGGTGGGGATTATGATGAGGAAGACAATCCTTGGATCAGCCATAAAGGCTTGGATAGACATGACACATTAGAGAGATACTTGCAGCAAGACACCTTCAGGGACCTTAAAGCTATGATTATATACACTAGTGGAACTACTGGTAGACCTAAGGTACCGTATATTAATATACGTTTGACTTATTCTTCTATTTTGATAGAAATTTGCATGTATTCCCTTTTTTTTTCAAATTACAGCACTATTAAAAGTAACAGTATGTGAATTTTTACAGTCTCATCGTTGTCATCTTATGAAACTGTAGGAAAAGAAGCAATTGCTTGTAGGAACCAATTACTTTGTTTTCATACTGTTTAAAAGTGATGTAACGTAACCTTTCCTTTAATGTGCGTCCACTTATGTAATGTGTAACAGTTTTTGGTACATCTACAATAAAGTGTATGGTGAAGGGTTAAAATGTTTTAGATGAATCACCAGTTAGTACAAGGATTATATTAGGAGAAATATATGAAAAAGAAATACAAATTTAAGCCATGCTGTAGGAAAAAGGAGGTGTAATGCATCTCATGCATTATACAAAGCAAGTCATCACATAATTATGGATCCATAAAATCCATCCTGTGTTACAACCCACTGAATCATGAGGTGGAATGGTTCTGAGACATGCAAAAAATTACATATTTATGGCAAAATGTTTCGACCCAGGTCAGCCTGTGCAGGCTGACTTGGGTTGATACTTTTTGTAGATACATTATGCCCTTTTTCACAGAGCATGCCTCATTTCTATGTTGAAAAAGTTACGGAAAAAAATAGATTCTGCTTGTAACACACAACAGTCATCTTTTTTGCCATACTCGTGAAATGCTGTCAACTTTTGTCACAATGTTTTAAAAAGAGTCCAGCTGTAAGACAAAAAAGGTTGATCATGGTATTACCACTGTATAGCTGTATTTCTATAAAATTTCCAATTTACCCTGGCATAACATTCAAGTATTTATATGTATCTGATTATGATTGTCACTTCTATGGAAGTGAACAAAACATGCTTTTATTATACTGGATCATGTAACTGTTTATTTTTTACAGGGTGTGGTATACACACATGGCAATATCCATGCACAGATACAGGGTATGGTTGATGCCTGGCAGTGGATGTCGGAGGACGTTATTCTACATGTACTTCCTCTACATCACGTACATGGCGTGGTCAATGTCCTCATGACTCCATTGTACTGTGGAGCCACTTGTGTTATGGTGCCAAAATTTGATGCTGCATCTGTAAGGCTTTTTTTTTTTTCACATATATATTTTAACCCTTGCAGACAAGGCAGACAACTCTTTTTGTTTTATTGCAGACTTGTGACAGCATTGTGGCAAAAGGAGAAAATGCTTTCCATGAGCAGTTTATCCTTTTGTCTCCATGTTTTCAATTGTGTTCTTGAACTAGACCTTATTTCATGTTGATTATTCATTTTTAGCTCCACTGGCTGAAGGCCAGCGGGCTTATGTCATGGCCCGGTGTCCGTTGTGCGTCCATCCGTCCGTCCGTGCGTGTGTTAACTTTTATTTTAAACATCTTCTTCTCTGAAATTACCCATCCAATTTTGATGAAACTTAGCAGAAATGATCCTGCCATGGTCCTCTTCAGAATTTCTTGAAAGAATTTGATTCCTTCAAAAACGCTGGTTGCCATAGCAACAAAACCGAAAAATATTGAGAATTTTTGAAAATCTTCTTGTCTGAAACCACAAGGCCGAGGGCTACTAAATTTGGCATGTAGCTTTATCTAGTAGACCTCTACCAAGTTTCTTCAAATTATAGCCCTGGGGTCAAATTTGGCCCCGCCCTGGGTTCACAAGTTTTATATGGGCTTATATAGGGAAAACTTTAAAAATCTTCGTGTACCTAGCCATAAGGCCTAGGGCTACCAAATTTTGCATGTAGCTTTATCTAGTGGGTCTCTACAAAGAGGGCCAAAATGATAGCGCTGGGGTCAAGTTTGGCCCTGCCCCAGGGGATTACAAGTTTTTCATGGGCTTATATAGGGAAAAATTTAAAAATCTTCTCATACCTAGCCATAAGGCCTAGGGCTATCAAATTTTGCATGTAGCTTTATCTAGTGGGCCCCTACCAAGAGGGCCCAAATGATAGCCCTGGGGTCAAATTTTGCCCTGCCCCAGGGGTCACAAGTTTTACATGGGCTTATATAGGGACAACTTTAAAAATCTCTGCATACCTAGACCATAAGGCCTAGGGCTACCAAATTTTGCATGTAGCTTTATCTAGTGGGACTCTTCTAAGAGGGCCCAAATTATAGCCCTGGGGTCAAGTTTGGCCCCGCTCCAGGGGTCACAAGTTTTACATGGGCTTATATAGTGAACACTTTAAAAATCTTCTTGTTACTAACCGTAAGACCCAGGGCTACTAAATTTAGCCCTGTTTCAGGGGTCTAATGTTTAACAGGGCCTTTTACTGAGGAAACTTTGAAAATCTTCTTGTTTATAACCACACATTCTAGACCTGTATTATTTGGTATGGGGCTTTATCTTGTGGACCTCCTCCAGGATTCAAGTAATTTTAGCTATGTGGTCAAAAATGGCTTTGCCCTGGAATCATAACTTTCTCGAAGGATTTTATAGAAAACAATTTGTATGTCTTCTAGTTTGAAACCAATTGGCCAAGTATTGTAATATTTGGCTTGTACTGTTTTTACTTATTAGCCAGTGGAGCGATACAGGGCCAGCATGGCTCTCTTGTTGAAAGGGATCTGTTGGCATTAGTCTTCTGCATTTTTTTTCAGTAGATTCATCCTTCACCGCACAATCCCGAGTTTTAATGACGCTGAAGAAGATGGCTTTTGAAACAATTGTAACTAGTATTTTGTCCTTTTTCCACAATGTTTTCTACCATTTCAAGAACAGAAATTATCACTTGAGCCACTTTTTTTTTTGTCGTCTGCAGATGCTTTGAATTTCGTTTTGTCCAGAATATTGTCATATGGTAAAGAGTTAAAGCTAATGATAGTGTCAAACTAATTATTTGTTCATAATTATGTAGAACTAGATTTAAACCCTTTACCCAACAACAAAATTTTGGACTGGACCAAACTAAAAGCATTTGAAGTCAACAATTTAAATGTAGCTTAAAGATGATTTTCTGTCTTTGATAGGGTAGAAAACATTGTGGGAAAAGGAGAAAATGCTGGTTACCAGCATTTTCTCCTTTTCCCACGTTTTCAAAAGCCGTCCTTCCCAGAGTCGTGAAAACCAGGGATTGTTTGGTAAAAGGTTAAACCCAAAATGCAAGAAAGATGGGAAATAAGTTGGAATTATCTGTGCACTAGAATATATGAAGAAAGATATTTGCCTTGCTCTACATCAAAACCATTCAATGTTAATGGATGTTAAGTTCTAGCAGTCATTTTTTTTTTTACTTACAACTCTCTTTTTCATAATTTGCACACTTTGTCATGATTTGGATTTTATATTGACATAATTCCTTCTATTAACAATTTCGTAGACATGGAAAATGCTGCTGTCTGACAAACAACATCCATCTATCAACATGTTTATGGCAGTGCCAACTGTGTATGCTAAACTTATAGAAGAATATGAAAGTCACAAGTCAGATAATCTCTTCGAGAATATGAAAGATGTTTTGTCTAGAAAGATAAGGTATGTTGGAAGTTTTTTTTTTTGAAATAATATTAGAGTTAAAAAATTCATGGGCAGTATTCACCAACCATTCTATATTTAATTCTTAATTGTATTTTTAGTGGTTCCATTCTTTGTACTGAATGCCTTGATAGATCTGCCAACTTGTCTTGTACTAAGAATATAGGCAATACTTGATTGATTAGGTTGTAGAAAAGCTCAGTACATTTTTATCAGAACAACTGACAAAATATCAAACAGTGTAGAACCAGGGACAGACTCTATGTTCTGTCCAGTCTGGTCATGATCCACAGAATCTGCAATAGCAACTTTACCTTTTTCCAGGAAACAAAATTTTAAACTAGTCCATAATTATTGAAAGCATTTGTAGACAACAATTTAGGTGCAGCTGAAATAATGCTAAATATCTTTAAAATATTACAAAATGCTGATGAAAAGTAGAAAATATTTGCATTCAGTTTTTTCCCTTTATTTCTGGCAGTGTCTTCAAAAGCCTTTCTCAAGGTTTATTTCTGGCAGTGTCTTCAAAAGCCTTTCTCAGGGTTGTCAAAACACTGGGTTGTCTGATGAAGAGTTATCTCTGTACCAAATGATAACGTTTTAGACATGGCCAAATTGAAAGCATTTGTAGACAACAAATTTAGTGTAGCTCAAATAATGATTTCTGTGGATAAAAGCAGAAAATACTGGTTACCAGCATTTTCTCCTTTTCCCACAATGCTTTCAAATGCCTTCTCTTTCAGAGTCATAAGAAGTGGGAATTGATTGGTAAGGAGTTAAATCAAGTTTTCTATTACTGCAGAAATTCATGTATGACTTTGTAAATCCTGACTGTTGACTGCTCTGTAGAACTAACTGGGGGAAAAAAGCAATTGGCATGTTGCAAGCAAATGTTTTTATTGTCATTATGTTTTCCATATAATTAAAAACAAAATTTTTCCTGGAAAGCAGTTTGTACTTGATATTGGTTTGTGTAAAATAGTATATCTGATAATGAGCTAGCAAGAAATGATGCAGATCTGTCCATTGTTTGCTATGCCATTATTCCTGAACTACAAATCTGCTAGTATTAAAAAATACCTGAGAGATAAAGATACTTGTTGGGGTTATCAGTATTCATGACAGAAAGCCACTGAAAATATGGCTTTGTTTCTCTGTGAAATATTTCTAAGCTTAAAGATTTCGCAATTCTGATAGACATTCCAGTCCATCACTCTCTTGCTATATGTATGATACAGTAGAGTAATACAGGGATGTCATACATTAATATCAGGATCTTTTTTCAGTTTATTTAGTGCTGGTGTAAGGGAGTAAAAAGATTTGACTATGCTAAGGTGCTAATAAGGAAATAAATATTTTGCTTGAGAGTGCAGCCGTGCTGTGTTACTTTTGCTAATACATATACTTACAGTATATGTATCATTAATATTTAGATTGATGGTAAGTGGATCAGCAGCTTTACCACAGCCATTAATGGAAAAATGGCGGGAAATTACAGGCCACACTTTACTAGAAAGATACGGAATGACAGAGATAGGGATGGCTCTAACAAACCCTCTTACAGGAAACAGACAGCCAGGTATCTTCATGTTACTACAAAATCTTTATCAAGTGACAAAACTTTAGACTTGAAACTCTACAGTGTGTACTACATATATATGCATTTATAGTTTGTTTGTTTGGTTTTCAACACAGATTTCCATCTACCTAGTATCTGCCCGTCTATCTATCCATGCTTTCCTGGATGGAGTTTTTTGTACCAGTGCTTCACACAACACTTTGTGATAGCCACTGTTTGCTTCTGAACAGTAACATTGTTTAAATCTTTACCAGACGGCAAAATCCTAGACTTGTCCAAATTGAAAGCATTTGCAGACTACAATTTAAGCGTGGCTCAAATGGAATTTGTTGTTGAATGGGTAGAAAAAATTGTGGGATAGGGAGAATATGCTGGTGACCAGTATTTTCCCCTTTTCCCACAATGTTTTCAAAAGGCTTCTTCTTCAGGGTCGTTCTTACTCTGGATTGAATGGTAATGAGTTAAAGATTGTTAAGTAGTGAGAGAGGAAGAAATGCTGTTGCAACAACTATCATCAAATTGCGGGGAGACTCTAGCCTAACAGAGAATGGAACCAGCAACTCCGGGAATTCAAGCCGAGTATATTACTGACTGTACTACTGGTTCAGCAGAAGTATATTTTGACCGAATAATTCAACATCAGACTGTACAGACACATGCTGTCTGATCTTGGATCTACACTGTCATATAGTGGTGAAATTTTGCCGAAAAAGCAGCCATTAAACCTAAGAAGGCCTAATAAACACATCTGACGTTTTAAAACTAAAAATAACACTTAAATAATTGGAGTTTCAAGGTTGCTTTCTAGAATGTTTCAGCAAAGCAGACAGTTTAAATCAAAGATCAGACTGCATTTTCTATGCAGTCTGATCTTGACCTTCACTGGCTGCACGCTTGAAGGGTTACATTTCAAATTGAGGTTTTTTTTCTCAAGTGATAATGTCCATTTCTTCATCCCATTTCTTCAAAGTATAAGGAAAACGACCTTGAAAACATCTTTGTAGAATATGTATCAATAAAATAAGTAAAGGCTTGATGCATGAAGAGAAATTGATTATTTTAAGTGACTTCTCAATTTTCCATAATGGTTTCCAAAAGTTGGCTGCTGCTGTAAGGCAAAATGAGTGTTCAGTTGGTGTATATAGCGTTATGTTAACATAGCAATCAAAGGCACACAATATTACTCTAACTCGATAAACCTTTCGTTATAAGTTTACATTATTGTTTGTTTTTTGGAATACAGATTTAAAATCAGGAACTGTGATGAGATAACATAGACATAATCAAGTGGGGCTAATAAATTACCTCGTCACGATCCGTGATTTTAGACCTGTTATCCCAAACACAAACAAAAATATAAACTGATAATGAAACGTTTATCGAGTAAGAGCTACGTATAAATTCAAATCTGATATGTTGTCTGAATAACACTTAAAAATTGTTTACTTTTGTTACTTGTATAGGGGCTATGGATGTATGTTTTCTTAATGCCACTACACAATTATTTACTTTTATTATTTAGGGGCTGTGGGTATACCATTTCCCGGAGTTTCAGTTTGTATAGTAGACCACCATGACAATGGTTACGATGTTTTAGCCTCAGCTGACAGTCAGACTAGGACTATAACCCCAGGTAATGTATTGAAACATTCTTCCATTTCTTAAAGGTCCTATCACATTTTTAGTAGCTTTTGTGGACATTTGATCAAGATCTATTAATTTTTTTTAAATAATCACCATATGACACAATTTTTCAAAAAAAAAAATAATAGTTGTCTTTAAAAGGGCAGGAAAAGGAGAAAATACTGGTTGACAGCATTTTCTCCTTTTCCAACAGTGTTTTCAAAAGTCTTTTTACCAAGGATTCTTAAAACATGGAATTGTGCAGTAAAGGGATAAATGGACACAATATAGATAAGAGCCATATGACTGGAATGTCTATGGCCCATCACAGGCAAAGTGATTGTAGCTGCATTAAGTCCTTTGCCTAACAGAGAACTAAACAATATGAGCAGCAGAATATACGTGTAAATGAAAACAACAAGAAAGACTAAAAAAAGACTAAGAAAGACACACTGTCAGAGAAGTCTGGAAATGATTCCATGTCTACTGCATCAAGATTTTGTTCAGGATGAACTCATTTGTCTTAGTAACTGTATCCAGTAATTAATACCAAAAGTATGTTTTGTCAGAAAGTCCAGCAACAGATAGTAAAAAGTATGTGGTAGTTGCTTTTATTTCCTAAGTCACTCATTTTGCTAACTTCTTTATTGTCCTACTTTCATTGGTATGTTACAGGAAAAGAGGAAGAACAAGGGGAGCTGTTAGTTAAGGGAGACAATGTATTCAAAGAATACTGGAAGAAAGATGAAGCTACAAAGGAGAGTTTTACTCGTGACGGCTGGTTCAAAACTGGTAAGCTTCCATTCAAATCTCTATATTTCTTGCGTACTTTTACACGCAATGTCGGTTTTCATCACATAAAACCTCCTCCAGCAGTGTATGAAACTCATGACTTATTTTTGATAATACACTAGTGTAGCATCATTTTTTTGGTCTAAGTTCTGGTTAAGTTGTAGTTAAATGAGCATGTGAGGCCGGCTAATCTAACCACAGCTTGAGCTGAAATTTTTACTACTTTGCCATTTTGCAGGAAAATGATGTCATTGTTGCTAAGACATATGTATGTGTGGCAAGTTTTATGTTTTTCACGTTTTATAAGAACAAAAGGAATGCAGAAAAGGGTATCAAATTGTGGAAATCTTTCAGTTTACTCCTACCATACACTGTTTCATCTTACATTCAATGTAAATGTTGCAGAGTAATCTTCTTGTGTATGTACACATTTCAAACGGAATTATGTATGTAAACATGGTCCTGTGATTGGTATATAGGCTAATGATGTGATGACACTGGATACTTGTCTGTCAGTTGTTTTTCGTGATAGTGATAATTACAATCTAACTTTTGTATTTATATATTGTCCTTTTTATCAAACTCTTTGATGAAAATGTATTTGACACTTGCTAGGCTGGTGTCATACACTTTTAGTCAATATGTTCAATAAAAATGGCAATACATCAACTCTCATGAAACATCCTCTATTTCTTCAGCAAACTATAATCTATAACTTTATGATGAAGTTATAATTGTATGGCTTTTCTAATGATATGTTTGATATAAAGGTAATGTCACTATATTGGCATTGCATATGTAGCTTTATTTTAGCCAAAATCTTTCCAGAATAGGATAACTTATCCTAGCATACAGTTGTTCAAATTCATTGGTCAACTCCGAGTCCTGGAAGGAACAGACAAATCATATCTATAGAAAAGTAGCAGCAGCTCTGGATGCTCTTGTGTGCCTTCAAACCTGCTGTTGCACACTTATTCAAATTACAAACTGTGCAATCATATCTGCATGAACAATAACAATGTATAACTTTACATCTTGATCTATCTTGTGTTCCCATTTAAAGGTAAGAGCAGTTATAAGATATGTATGGGATATTCTGAGCTAATTTTGCAAGTATTGGAGATTTTATTATAGATGTGTCTACCCCTCATAGTGTCAAATGGATGAAATTAGCATTTTCAGTCCATAGCAAGAATTAAGATACTGCATTTTCAATTTTTGGTCACCATATCTGAAAAAATCATGGACAGAGTAGATTCAAGATCAGACTGTGCTTTCTGTACATTCTGATCAAAATCTACCCTTTCCACCATAGCAACTTAAGGTTGTGCTGAATTCCACCCTCTACAGGAGACACAGCTGTGTTTAAGGACGGCGCATTTAGGATAGTTGGACGTACATCAGTGGATGTTTTAAAGAGTGGTGGATACAAAATCAGTGCTCTAGAGGTAGAGAGACATTTATTGGAGCATCCAGCCATTAGGGACACAGCCGTTATAGGTATCTATTTCATAATATCCCTTTATCAAACAATCTAGACTTATAACAACTCTAAGAAAAAGGTCTTTTGAAAACATTGTGGAAAAGAAGAAAATGCTGGTAACCAGCATTTTATTCTCTTCCCACAATGTTTTCCACCTTTTCAAAGACAGATCATATCATTCAAGCCACATTTATCATCTGCCAATGCTTTCAGTTTGGACTTGTCTAAAATTTTTTTGTCTGGTAAAAATTTTGACTCTTACCCTTGATTCTGATAAATGACTGAAAAACTTAATGTAAGTCTGACAAATTTGTACCTGTAACTGACCCTAGAATCTGATTTGTATTCAATGGTTCAACAAAAACAGATCATGTGAATGTAGAAAAATGCAATGTGGTTTTGATAGTATTTTCTGTTGTGTTGATCTGCAATTTAACGTACACAACCTACAATATGTTGTAGTTGCAGTTGAGAAAGAATGAGTATGACTAATTTCTCAACTAGCGGTTTTTGAATGGCCAGTATAAATGTGTTTTGACTAATCTCAAAACAATGTCATGCATTAAAGAGATATATAAACTTTTGGGTACTTTCTGTTTGTACAACCAACTCTAGAGTTACCAAATAAAGGATATAGACTTGGATATTGCAGTTTCAAATTGGTTTTGGTCATATTATTTCATTTGGACAGTATAGATGCAACATCAGACTACCTGTTTTATGCTCATTATTTTATGCTATTTATGACAAAAATAATCCTCTACTAGACAACAAAATTTTAGAATTGTCTAAATTCAAAGCTATTGCAGACGACAAACTGAATGTAGTCCAAATAATGAAATCTGTTCTTAAAAGAGTACAAAATATTGTGGGAAAAAGGAGAAAATGCTGATTACCAGCATTTTCTCCTTTTCCCATGGTGTTTTTAAAAGTTTTCTTTCTCAGGGTCATCAAAATGCCAGATTGTGTGATAAAGGGTGAAGACTAGCCAGCATTGAAAGTATAAAAGATGATTTTTCTATATGATAGGGTAGAAAACATTGTGGGAAAAGGAGAAAATGCTGGTTACCAGCATTTTCTCCTTTTTCCACAATGTTTTCAAAAATCCTTTTCCTTGGGGTTGTTAAAAGTTGGGATTGTGTGGTAAAGGATTAAATGAGGAAATTAGTCTTTGAAAATGTACCAACATTGAGGGAAAAAGAGAACATGTAGGTTACCAATATTTTCTTTCCTTTTCTTTAGATGTTTTTAAAAGCTTTATTCCTCCTCTGAGCTGTTACAACAATTGATTGTTCAGTAAAGAATTTAAATAGAGGTCAAATTGCTTTTAAATGCTGCAGGTCTACCAGATGAGACTTGGGGCCAGAGGATAACAGCTGTGGTTGTTGTTAAAGATGGTCAAAGTTTGAGCCTCTCAGAGCTGAAAGACTGGGCTGCTGATAGAATGGCTCCTTATCATATACCTACCATTTTAAAATGTTTGGAGGAAATGCCCAGGAATGCCATGGGAAAAGTCAACAAAAAACAACTAGCCAAGGATGTATTCCCAGAGTATTTTAAATAAATGTTCTCTTGATTGATTCAGCAAAGGATTTAAGCCATCACTTTACAAATGAGCTATGCTCTGTGAAAAGGGAGCTTAATGCATCTGCGTAAAGTATCGACCCAGGTCAGCCTGTGCACTCCGGGCAGGCTGACCTGAGCCAGAACTTTCCGCTCTTAGTTAATTTTCTGTGTGTTTAAGGACCATTGCTCCTCATGGTTAAGCTTGTTCTTTAAAAAAGCCGCTAATATGGATCCATAAGCATGTGATGGCTTGCTTGGTACCATGGATCACGGAGATGCATTAAGCCCCCTTTTGCCAGAGCAAGACTCGAATATGTCTGAGCAGCACTCTGTAAAAAGAGGTTTAATGCATTTTGTTAATGCATTATACCAAGCAAGTTATCACATTATTATTTATAGAACCATGAATTCTATTTTGTCTAACAACTGACTGAAGGGACATGAAAGAGATTTAGAAATAGCAGAAAGGTTCGATCCATGTCGACCTGTGCAAACTGTCCGAGCTGACAGGAGTTGATACTTTTTGTAGATGCATTAAACCCCCTTTTCCGAGAGCATCGTTCATCTCTTTTTTAACTCTGGAAGGTACATCTATGGAAGAAGTTACTTGAAGCAAGAAGTTGCTGTACTTCAAATCACAATATTTTTAAATCTGCTGAAAACAAATACATGTATTTCTCTTTTTCTCACTCGATGGTCTTGTAAATAATAATAAAGTCATAGTAGCTTTTGGTAGATCCAAAAATGGCCTGTAGTGTAATGGATTAATACCTTTCTACCTCAATTGTTCAAGGCAAGACATATCAAAAATTGATTGTGATACAAAAAGAAATGGATAGTATACGAGGGCTGTTCGATATGTAATGTGTATTGTACCACAGCGCGATAATGCTTTGCACGATTTCGTGGATGATGATACGCTTGAATAGCTCTATTCAATACCTTTGCAACGGTATAAACACGAGCCTTCAGCTCCACATAGTTTTAAACTTATAGTCATTTCAGTAGAGCCAGTCGTTGACCACTGTTGTAAAAATGGTTAGGAAACGGATTAAGAATATTGAAGAAATTAGAGCTTATATAAAAGTTCGCACAAAACTCGGTCATTTGGTAATGCAGATTTTTACTGAATTGGGGGAAGTTTATGGGTCTTATAAGGTATCTTATGAGACAGTTCGTAGTTGGAGAAAGAAATTTCTGACTGGCACAGAGTCCGTCAAAGATACAGCAAAATCTGGCCGACCTGTGACTTTAACAGGCAAGGCAAATGTCTCAAAAGTCAGGGAAATGATTGAAAGTGATGGCAGATACACGATTCGTGATATTGCCAACGCTGTTGGCATATCGCTATTGCAGGTGCATTTCATTTTGAAGCGTATTTTGAAAGTACGAAAGATTTCTGCCAGATGGATACCTCATATATTGACAAATGACCAAAAACGGGTACGAGTACAAACCGCTAAGCAATTGCTCAAAATGTTTCCCAAATTCAATCAAAGACAATTTGCAAACATTGTTACTGGTGACAAAACATGGGTCACTATTTCGAACCAGTAAGAAAAATTGGAAACAAAATATGGCTAACTAAACACGGTAGAAGGCCTGTAGTTGCCAAAAGAAGCACAAGCACAAAGAAGGTTCTTTATTGCGTATTCTTCTCATGTGATGGTATAGCCGTACAAATTCCTGTGCCGAAGGGCAAAAGTGTTACAGGTCGGTATTACCGAGATGTTATACTAAAAAAGGTCAAGAAATATTAATTTAAACGACGCCCTGTGTCAGGATTTAGGCATGTTCGTCTACTTCATGATAATGCTCCATCACATACATCTGAGCTTGTGAAGCAATTTTTGAAGTCAGAGAAGGTTACCGTCTTGCCACACCCACCATACTCTCCAGATCTAGCCCCATGCGACTTTTTCCTTTTTCCAAAACTTAAAAAGTTCTTATCTGGTCGTCGTTACAAGTCCCGACAAGCCCTTGGCTCAGCCATCAGTCAGTGCCTCAGAGGTCTGCCTAAATCAGCGTACCGTGACGCATTTCAGAAATTGATTCAGAGATTGAAATTATGTATTTCAAACCGCGGAGAATACTTTGAAGGGATGTAATGTTCATTTCACTATTTGAGTCAAATGCTTTTGAGATATCGTACAATACACATTACATATCGAACAACCCTCGTATTTTAGATTATTATAATCAAGACCATTATTCGATTTAGCAATTATTAGAGTTACATATTTCTAGTCAAAGTTGTCAAATAATCTACATTTTTCTTACATCATGGTGCTGAAAAGTTATTAGTGATGTTACTATTTTCTGTCTGAGAGCCTGTTGTTTTACTTTTTTATATCTCATGTTTTTAACTTGTCTATTATTATTTTGTTTTTCTATAGCAGTCTATGTATTTATATGGTATCAGGTTGACTCTTTACCAAATGATAAAATTTAGACTTGTTTGAATTGAAAGCATTTGCAAGCAACATGTTAAATGTTGGTGAAATGATCGGAATTGTCTGTGAAGGTGTAGAAAACCTTGTGGGAAGAGAGAAAATGCTGGCCAATAGCATTTTCTCCTTTTCCCACAAGATTTTCAGACGGTTATTTCGTTATGGTCATAAAAACTTTTTTTTTTCCTCAGGACTGATTGTTTTAGTGCTTTTATTTTAGTTCAACTTGCAGAAGGCCAGCTAGCTCATGTCATGGATTCTTTTACTTCTAACATCTCATCTGAAACTGCTGAACCAATTTTGACGAAACTTCACAGAAATGTTCCTGCTCTTACATCTTCATTTTTCATTTAAAAAAAAATAGATTCCTTGTTAAACTCTGCCACCATAAGAGTTAAACTAAAAACAAATAAATTTTGTTTTATGAAAAACCTTCTTCTCCAAACTTGTTTGGATTGACTGCACTTTGCATTACTTTGCCTTGGATCTCTGATATTTCATGATGGAATTTCAATCAGCCTAGTTTCCCTTCTCTAAATAACACACAAAAAATAAGCTTTGCAATGGTTTAAGGGAAATATCTTACGTTTTCCATGCTACAGTTCATGTATGTATTTACCTCCACCTAATATCAAGGTTAGCTCTGACTTGTATGGTTGTCTATGAAGCAAATATTCTTTTTTCATTTATAATGGTTTCTTTTGTTGTTTAGGGTTATGCTAGGATAAGCTTTGAGGCAACAAAAAGGGGTTTTATTCACTCGTAATCTGTTCAATAAATTAAATAAAAGTTCTCAGCCAATACAAATAAAAAACAAAATATATTACCATAGTTCTTTGTGCTGGAAAAAAAAAACTCACAATACAGGATAGTGTAGATCCAAGATTAGACTGCACTTTTTGTGCAGTCTGATCTTGATCTTCACTGTCCACAAAAGCACTTTGAGTTCCCACTTAGAAGCCAGAAGGTCAAATATTCAATAGATTACAACTTTCTGACAGATGGATGTCACTCTCACTGCTAGTTATGGCTTATAGGCGTGTAATCCTGTGTAGCAATACAGTGCCATAACTGGGTGGAGACATTATGGCCCTCTGGTTTCTATTTGTAAGTGATCTGTGATAACCCTTATAGTGCTAAATACATTAAATTAACATTCTTGTGCATTACAAAAGATGCAAATATTGCAATTTCAAAGCTGTTTTTGTCAGAATATAGGGCAAAGAAGTAAACTGCAGATCTAGATCAGACTACATTTTGTGTAGTCTGATATTGATCTACTCTGTCTGCAAGTTAGGCAGGGTTAAAGTGCTCCAACGGTTACATGTAATTGTTAATCTTTGTGAAATCAATGTATATGACTGTCTCTTTCTCATATAAAAAGGATAGGAAAAGATAGCTTTCTTTTTCCCAAACAGAAGGAATGGGAAAAGATAACATTCTTTTTCCCAAACAAAATGGATAGGAAAAGATAGCTTTTTTTCCCCGAACAGAATGGATAGGAAAAGATATCCGTCTTTTTCCCAAACAAAATGGATAGAAAAAGATAGCTTTCTTTTTCTTAAACAAAATGGATAGAAAAAGATAGCTGTCTTTTTCCCAAATGAAATGGATAGGAAAAGATAGCTCTCTTTTTCCCAAACAAAATGGTTAGGAAAAGATCGATGTCTCTTTGCCATAGAGAAAGGAATGGAAAAGATAGCTTTGATGCGTTGGTTTCATTGAAAACTAACAGAATTTACAATGTTAATTTATTTCATTATGTGAAAAAAAAGTCATTACTTTGAAACAGATAGTTAGTGTTTATTCTAGAGTAAAACTAAATGGTCAGTTACATTTCATTTTATATGTGAGATGTCTGATTGAAGTCTAATACTAGTAATATGCACGATATTCTTCCCAAACCACTGTCTGCTTTCCCATATAACCATAGTTCAAACAACAATCAGCTGTAAGAGAGGAATGAACCCTGTTGCAGTGACTATCATTATTCCCTTAGAAAAAAAATTGACAGAGCTGGGAATTTGAACCAGCGACCCCCTGTTCTCAAGTCTTGTACTCTACCAATTGTTTCACTGGGGATTGGCAAAAGACGGACAAGACAGGGTTGGTGAATTCCCTTTATGTTCTCATATTTCATTACATGGAGAGCCAAAAGAGGATCTTATAAACCAAAGGCATAGTTTTCATATTTTTGTTAATATGTACTTTTATTGTGATCCACATAGGAGTTATTGCTGATTTGTGAAAGAAAATTGAATAATTACCCAAAAGGCGGTAGGGAAGTAGACATTTTTTTTTATACCAAAGACAAATTTTTAATTTTTAGCTCCACTGGCCAAAGGCCAGAGAGCTATTGTCATGGCGTTGTGTCCGTCGTGCGTGCGTCCGTCCGTCCGTCCGTCCGTCCGTCCGTGCGTGCGTGCGTCCGTAAACTTTTTCTTTAAAAAACTTCTCCTCAGAAACTATTGACTGGATTTTTACCAAATTTCACAGGAATGTTCCTTTGGTGGTCCTCTTTCAAATTCCTTCAAATAATTGTGTTCCATGAAGAATTCTGGTTGCCATGGCAACCAAAGTAAAAAACCTTTAAAAATCTTCTCCTCCCAAACCGCTATTTGGATAGCATTATTATTTTGCAGGAATGTTCCTTAGATACAGGTTTACATAATTTCTTAAAAAAAAAGATCTGTCAAAAAACATGGCTTTTATGGGAGACTCATTTTCCTTTTATGGTATAAAGTAAAATCTTTGAAAAATTTCTTCTCTAAAACTATTCATTGGATTTCATTGTTGTTAGCTCCACTGGCCGAAGTGTTTTGTTGTTTTGCAGGTAAGTTCCTATGGTGGTTGTCTACCAAATTGTTTCTTCAGTGAGCTAAAATGCAGGATTGAATGATAATTGTTAAAAACTTCCTTTCGCCATTATAGAAATATCAGGTCTGTGGAGCGATACAGGCGCTCAAGCACCTCTAGTTTATTTTAATATTGACTTTTTATATGAAATCAATAAAGTGAAAATGGCATTTTTCTAATTTTGACCCTTAACTCTTTACCAGACTAGAAAACTTTAGCCTTGCCCAAATTGAAAGCATTTGCAGACAACAATTTCAATGTGGCTCAAATGTTGTAACTTTTCTTTGAAAGGGTAAAAACATCGTGGGAAAAGGAGAAAATGCTGGTTACCAGCATTTTCTCCTTTTCCCACAATGTTTTCAAAAGGCTTCTTTCCCAGGGTCGTTAAAAGTCGGCATGGTGCAATAAAAGGGTTAAAGCACCAAATAAACCCAAAGGACATCTTCAGTCTATAATAAAACTAAGATAATTGCAATTTCATTTTTGCTTTTGTCCATAGTTTTTCAGCAAAGTGTACAGTGTAGATCAAAGATCAGACTGCAAGTTTAGTGCAGCCTGATCTTGATCTTCACCAAAGGTAACTTTACTCATGAATAGTGCTTTAAGTATTTAAAAAACATGAATAATTAAGCCTGGTATACATTTTGTATGGTAACCCAGTAAAGACAAAGGTATTTTTGTACTCTGATATTCTCTTTCTTTTTGTTGTCCATTCTGATCATGATTGATTGATTGATTGTATGGTGTTTAACACCATTTTCAATATGATTTCAGTTATATCGTGGTGGCCAGTGCACCTTTCCATGCTATCTGGGAGGTTTTTTTTACCAGTACTCCGCACAATATTCTTTCCAAGCCACTGGCTGCTTTCCCACATAAACATTGTCAAAACAATGATCAGAGGTGAGAGAGGAACGAAAATCCTGTCGCAGTAACTATCATCAGTCCTCGGTAAGAAATTGCCCTGGCCGAGGATTGAACCAGCGACCCCCTGTTCTTGAGTCTTGTATGCCACAGACTGCGCTGCGGGGCTCGGCCATCTGCTCTTGAAACAAATTTGCTGTGTATAACTTTGATAACACCTTTGCAGAATATTGATATTTAGCCATGTACTACACGAATAGGAGTCTGCAGATGCTTTCAATTTAAAAAAGGTCTGAAATTTTGTCGTTTGACTTAAAAATGCAGGCATTTTTAATCCATACCATTTCAAAGTAAGGACATTATTTAGTTTCATAGTTCCCAGAGATATGGCTCCCAGAGAAATGAGTTGTAAGACTAGATTTAAATCTGCCAAATGATCACATATCAAAATTACTTATCTGCATGTGGCTGAAGGGTTTCTAGAATATTAATTTACAACACAGAAAAAGCACGCTGTCCACGGGAGTAAAGACATATTCAGAAATAATAGGGAAATGATTTATCTCCCTTAGACCAATGACGGCGCTCGACCGACCGGTTATTGAACAACTGTGCCTTAGACCAATGTCGGCGCTCGACCCGTTATGGAACAAATCTCCCTTAGACCAGCGTCGGCGCTCTACCCGTCGTTGAACAACTCTTCCTTCGACCAATGTCGGGGCTTGACCCGTTATGAAACGAATCTCCCTTAGATCGGTGTCGGCGCTTGGTCCGTTATGGAACAATCACCCTTAGACCAATGTCGGCGCTCGACCCGTTAGGCCTATGGAACAAATCTCCCTTAGACAAATGTCGGCGCTGGACCCATTATGGAATAATGCAGTCTTTTTAACATATTAACCCTTTCCCAAACAATCCCTGGTTTTTACGGGTCAGGAATAGAAGCCTTTTGAAAACATTGTTGGAAAAGGAGAAAATGCTGGTAACCAGCATTTTCTCCTTTTCCCACAATGTTTTCTACCCTATCATATGGAAAAATCATCTTTTTAGCAACTGTTAATTTGTCATCTGCAAAATGCTTTTAATTTGGTCTGGTCCAAAATTTGCCGTTTGGGAAAGGGTTAAAGGAGCATCGTCTGGTTAACCCTTTACCACATAATCCCAACTTTTAACGACCTTTTGGATGAAGACTTGAAATCATTGTTAGGAAAGGAGAAAATTTTGATAAGCAACATTTTCTTCTTTTCCCTCAATGTTTTTTTTTTTTTTTTTTTTTTAACGTATTCAAAGACAACTTTCAAGTTTTGAATCACATATAATCTGCAAATGCTATGAGTTTGGACAGTTTTAAAATTTGGTCATCTAGTAAAGAGTTAAAAACGGTCATCAAGATGCAAGTAAAGGTCTGTGACTAATATTGTTCCAGGACTAGGAGAATCTTACTTGCAAAACTAGTTGACTCATTGCCGCTAAAGACCAATTTCTGTGTGTTGCAGCAGACAGTTTCTAAAAAAAAAATGTGGCAAAAGAAGACATTGCTCGTAACAAGCTGTTTTTCCTGTGGCAGCGATATCCTGAGAACTTGCATGGTGTGAAAAGAATTATGATAATACATCCCTGGTTATCTTAGAATTATATTTGGGCAGCATTTTCTCAAATTGTTTATACAATCGAATCTGAATTTCACGTTGTTAGATGGCCACATATCTATAATTGAACCATGCTCTGGGAAAAGGGGGCTTAATGCATCTCCGTAATGCATGATACCAAGCAAGTCACCACACAAATAAGGTTCATAAAATCTATTTTGTTTGAATCATTAGGTACACTGGTCCTTGGACTTGCAGAAAATTGACTTATAGCAAGATATTTCGACCTAGGTCAGCCTGCGCGGATTGCGCAGGCTGACCTGGGTCGATACTTTTTGCAGATGCATTAAGCCACTTTTTCACAGAGCATGGCTTATATATTTGTTGGTTCACGGCCAGCAAAGAGCCTTTCATGTTTTCATGAGTCTTTTGTTTATTGATACCAAAGCTTCCCCACAAAGCTGCCATAGTGTCCATCCGCTTTACTTGAAACAAAACTGTAACATAACACTTTCAGTATGTTCATAGCCATAAATTTAAATGCCACAATAGAATTCTTGTACATAGGTAGCGACGTCTCCCCTAAAAGGTGGCCAGGGTGAATTAATGTCCATTTCATTCACTTTGCGCTTTGAGAAGTTTTTTTCTTTCTGCGGATGGCATACAAAGTTGACAGGCAGTCACTCTTGTCAAAAATTTCATCAGTTATCCTAACTCTCAAAGCACCTTTCACAACTATAGATGCTCTTTCGGCCAATGTAGATCAAGATCAGACTACACAAAACGTGCAGTCTGATTTTTTATCTACCCTGTCCGCCTTTCTGAGACGTTCTGTACAAAAGCAACCTTGAAATTGACGTTATTTGGGTCTTATTTCTATATAGAAAGAAATTGTCTGTTGGGTTTATTCGGCGCTCACATGCTGAAGTTTCTATCTGACAAGATTTAACCCTCTACCTCGCAATCTAGGATTTTAACGGTCTTGAGGAACACAGAATGGGTTTGGAAACGGGTCTTGGAAACAGATGAAATATTCAGTGCACCTAACCATGCTTTCCTGGAGTTTCTTTTACCAGTACTTCGCACATTATTCTTCCAAGGCACTGGCCTCTTTTCCACATACACATCGTCGAAAAAAATGATCAGGAGCGAGAGAGCAATGAATCCTTTTGCAATGACTAACGTCAACTCCGGAAATGAATTGGCCTAGCTGAGGATTCGAACCAGCAACCACTCTGATCTCATGTCCTGCACGCTACTGACTGCGGAACCGGGCTGCAAACAGTAAGGCTCTTGTTTAAACAGCTATTTTTTCTAAACATTGCAAACACTCTTTTCTGCCGATGTTGGGCTTCTTCAAGATATGAGCCTTACTCTTAAAAACTGGGTTTTATTAATTTCCATGATGCTTTATACCTGGCAAGTCATCACTTAATTATTCATGGATACATTAAATCCATGTTGTCTAACAATTGACTGAATCAGGAGGTAGAGTGGTCATTTGGCAAGCAGAAAATTTAACGAGAGTAATGGGTTTCGTCCCAGGTCAGTCTACAAATTACAAATTACAAATCTATGAATTGATTTTTGTTTCACTAAAAAAATGAATTTAATTCAGAAATTACTAAAATTGAACTTGATAATCAATAGACAGTCTGCTACTTGACAAATACATTTTTTTTTTTTTTGACGCCACTAAAGCTCAAAGCTCTGGAAAATATTCCAGGAGAAGGAGCACTTTCTTTTTGCGAGCAAATTGCTCTTTTTTTTGCAGCATGTCTTTCGAGCTGTAACCAATAATTTTTCGTTCGCTTTTAATACAATTTGTTACGAATATTTGGTAGTTTCGAAAAAGGTTTGTACGTTAATGGATGAATAAGTCCGTTTTCTGCAGCATTTTCAGTCATCTATTTGAGCCTAAACCACTTAATTAAACAGAAAAAACTGTTAGATGGGGTAGGGTGATAATCTGTTCTTTTTATGTCTGTCTCTCAGGTTACCCACAACCCATAAAGAGGGGTGTTTTATCGTGGGTTAACATCACCCAACCTCCCTAACCCCCTAATCTGTACCCACCATCTCTAGCCCTTATTTTAGGTTGATAAAAAGGTAACCTTCTGCTATAATATGTGTCACATGGTTACTTCTTGTACAATATCTAAAGTCACATCGATAAAAAACTCACTTGAAAGATAACGATTTAAAAAAAAAAGAAGGAAAAACTGTAAGCGAAGTTAGGTAAATTCTAAATTAAAGTGGACATTTACAGTGTAGAAATACGATGTTATTTTATATTATGCTAACTCGACAAGAAAAACTCATAAAATTTCGAACAGAGAATATGCATATTCAGGAAATTTATCACAATCTGATCGTGATCGACACTGTTCTTTATTGCTCCTGAAAGTGTGCCTCGAACTTTAATGGTCAAAAGAAACCATCTTCAAGCAAATTCGATTTTTGTTACATACTTTTTGCTAATGAATATTTGTACATTGTTCTACATGTTAACCGAGTTCTTGCTATTCGAGACCGCAGGTGTCATTTACGAAAATTGCAGACAAAGACCAGCCTGCATAACTGTGCAGTCGGATCTTGGTCTACACTATTCGATATCCAGTTAATTGCACAATCAATAATCATGTCCAGAATACTTTCTGTTTCAGCTTATTATTTTAATTCTGAGCGATGAACGTTGACAGCTTGAGACTAGGGGGAAACAGTCAAGATGCTTGGTACATTAACCGATAGTTTGCTAAGCGTAACTCTAGGACCTTTTGCGGACAGTGTAGATCAAGATCAGACTGCACAGATCAGATCAGACTGCACAGTCTGATCTTGGATCTTCACTGTCCAATCAGGGAAAAAAATCACAAAAATAACTTTGAAATAGCTATATTTGGGTTTTTTCCTTTCGAATTGAAAGTTTCATTTTGGTTATGGCAGGTTAAGGGTTAATGGCCCAGCTCTTTCATCTGAAGCCCAAATGAGGGTTCTGGGTGACAAATTAACGGGGTCTGAAGATGCGCCCCGCAATACAATGTGGGTACAATGTGCTCTCTTGTGAGCTTGATACTCGATAGCCCAAACAGAGTCAGTGGTCCGTGGGGCGAATTTCATGTCGAGGAACATTATAAAGATGTTGGCGCTCTTTAATGAGGCTCTTCACTAAGTTGCCCCATACGCAGTTTCTCGGTTTCTCATGATGCTGTCAATGGGATGGAAAAAGAATGAAAACGTTCAAAGTATTGAGGATTATTTCCTTGCGTTACAATCATTGAATGTACGCATATATATGGTATTATTAAATTTCAAGTTATTGAATATCCAACTGAGAAAAATAATAAAAGCCATTGTTCTATATTAGTAGCTGTCCCATACGAGTTGCTTACCATTTGATTAAAACAAGCAGTGGCTTTTTTTTTCCAAATATACTTTCAAAGGTTGTCGAACAAGGAGCATAAAGACTCGTATGCAATAAAGTCAAGTTGAAGAAATCCACAAGAGAATTTGTTCATCTTTTTTCAAAGGACAGCAGGGGCCGTCTGCGCCAACGATTCCAGGTTCAATTCTAAATAAGATATAACCACGTGGTTTGACGAGATAGAAAGTCTCAGTCTATCAGGACCCGTATTTGCCAACAATTTTAAGTTTCATTCTTAGTCTTATTCTAGATTAAAAAAAGTAACAAGTTTTGATTAACTAAACCGAGTGGTTTTTCAAATTTAGAAAAATCCTTGAGAATAAGACTTAGAATGTTCTGAAGAATGTTCTTAAGAATGGTTGTTGAATACGGACCCAGAGGGCAATCATTGAAATTTAACGTTGAACAATATTTAATCATTTGTTGAAGATCAGGTTTCGTGAAGTTTTCGTTAAATTCTTGTAAGTCTCTATGCATCACCCGTGGAATCGGCTTTACTGCCGTTACACACAATTTGAGTATCAGAATGATACTACTAAGTCTAACTCTAGGCCAACAAGTATATACTCTTTCAAAGACAACTTACAGCTGTTGACCCACATTTAATTTGTCGTCTACAAATATTTCAAAATTAGAAAGGTCCAAAATTTTGTCGCTTGGTAAAGAGCTAATGAGTTTACCTTTTTGCGGCTAAGCTCGACTCAGTGCTCTCGATGCAGATCAAGATTAGACAGCAGAGATCGCACAGTTTGAAGTTTGATCTACGCGGTACGATTCTGATAAATTGTTGTAGTTAGAAAACCATGGAGGCGCAATATTTGGAATATAACAGTAACTTTTTGCAGAAAATGTATGTTTTATTTATTTATTATCAGTTTAAGGTTTAAATTTTGATTCTGTATGCTCGACATGCGTGCTCAAAGATACAAAAGGGTAAGTAGCGGGAGGGAGGAATATTTAATCCTTCACCACACTATCCCGAATTTAAAGGACCCTAAAGAAGAAGTCTTTTGAAACCATTGTGGAAATAGGAGAAAATGCTGATAACCAGCATTTACTTCATTTCCACGATAGTTTCTAACCTGTCAATGAAAGAAATCATCATTTGATCTACAGTTAATTTGTCGTCTGCAAATGCTTTCAATTTGGTCAAGTCCAAAATTGTGTCGTCTGGTAAAGAGTTAAACAAAATAAAGTCATCAAAAGAAGTTGTCAGAAACTTGACTTATAATTGACTGCGTTCACCAGCTATTCATAGACGATCGTTTACTCCCCATAAAAGATGCAATTTCACGCTCAAAAACGTCCCTACCATAAAGATCGCATCAGGAAGATTTCCTCTTTAACCCTTGCCTCAGTTAGAGACAAATTTCGCGGCGCCCATAGCTATAGGACGTGTATTCTTAAGGATTCTCTAGTTAAAAAAAACGTCGAATCGGGAGACTCTGCCATGTTTAGCCCTTTATCAAACAAACCCGAGTTTTAGAGACCCGAAAGAAGAATACTTCTTCAGAAAATTGTGGGAAAAGGGAGAAAATAGCGGTAATCAGCATTTTCTCCTTTTCCCACAAAAGTCTCTACTCTTCAAAATAGAAAAAAATAAAATCAATTTTCAATTTTTGCGTCACATTTATCTTGTCTGCAAATGCTTTCAATTTGGACAGGTCTAAAATTTTGTCGTTTGGTAAAGAATGAATCCCAGTCTGAACCCACTTAAAGGCAGAGCCAAATGCGGCGTATCAGAAAAATTCTGGCATTGGTATGAAAGAGGTCTCATTTAACCCCTAATCTGCTAAGCGCGACTCACTGACCATTTGCGGACAGTGCAGATCAAGATCAGACTGCACAGAACGTGCAGTCTGATCTTGGATCTACACTTTCCGATAAGGAGATGTCTTTCCCCAAACAATATATTTGAAATAGCAAAATTTGCGTTTTTAATGTCAGCTTGTAAGTTACACTTCGCTTATTTAGCAGGATAAGGGTTAAACGGCGATAAAGTAATCGCTCGTTTACAAGGAAAAGAGCTTGTGACAATATTGTACAAATTCTACATTGGTGATTTCTCGATTTTACAAGCTTCCTTGGTCATTTATCAGTACTGTTTCTATTGTAGTGCTTGTCCCCAAAGCCCGTCATACATGGCCAACCCATCTTGGAATAATGGGTGCAAAAGGCACGGAAACAGAGGATCTCTGCCATACTTTGGTCTTTGCACAGTTGCACTATGTACAATACCATTGTTTTGGTTTGGCGATGGCGAACGTTCTTTTAGTAATATTTATGTCACCGAGGCCAGTACATGTACATAATTCCAGGTGTTCCTTTAGTTTCTTTGGCCAGTACTGAGCATAATGCTTTTTCCAAGAGACTGAGTGCTTTCCCTCATCAAAAATTGGTTAATCTTTGTACAGGGGTAAGAGAGTGATGATTCTTGTCGATACTATTTTCATCCGTTCAATGAAGGAGGTTTGGTCGAGCCGTTGCTTCGAAATCACCAGAACTAAGTAACCAGGTTAGCGCACTATCACTGAGCTACGGGACTTCGGCTTGACTCCTCTGCGATCCAGTTTGTGCAAATACTGAAAAAAAAGTAGTTTACACAGATTAAAAGTTAAGAAAAACAGAAAATTATTCCTTTTTTTTTTTTTAATAAAAATATCTGAAAGCTTCCTTTTATAGGAAGAGGAAGAATTGCAACTTTTTTTTTTTTTAAATGGTACCCGTTCAATGTATATGCTCTTAAATCGAGATCGCCTCTTTTCGCAAAAAATCTTAACCCCTATGGTCTTTTTTAAATGTAATAGACATTCTCAACCAGGATAAAAGATACAGATATAGTTCAAGGCTGTTTTTTAAAACAAAATGTCTCACAGAGCAGCTGAGAGTGTAACTGCAATCTATACTGTTTGGAAAAGCAGCTACAGCCATGTTCCGCGCTTTAACCCTTTACCTCACAAGCTCCAGTTTAACCCTTATCCTGCTAAATAACTAAAACGAAATTTTCAATTCGATAGTAAAAACCTAAATATTGCTATTTCAAAGTTATGTTTTGGGGAATAATATTTCCTTATCGGACAGAGTAGATTCAAGATCAGACTGCACGTTCTGTGCAGTCTGATCTTGATCTACACTATCCGCAAAAGGTCCGTGAGTCGCGCTTAGCAGCCTAAGGGTTAAATGACCCCGAGGAAAAAGACTTTTGAAGACATCGTGGAAAAAAGGAGAAAATGCTGGTAAACTTTTCCCACAATGTTTACTACCAATTCATAGAAAATCCCGGCCTTTGAGCCACATTTAATCTTTCGTCTGCAAAGGCTTTCAATTTGAACAAGTCAAAAATATTGTCGTTTGATAAAGAGTTAAGAGTAATTTTAGTGACTAGTTTATCAATATGTTTCTGAACCTCAGTGCGTTTCAATTTTCAAACAGAAAAATAATAATAAACTGAAATTAAAGTTCACGCCTTGTCCGTAAAGGAAAAAAAGTATTTCAAGGGTGCATGGCGGCTTCATCTTGAAGCTATTGAAAAAGGCGGGACCCACGAGAGGGCGCCAGCACGGATAATGATGTTGACTTTTGACGGTGAATTGAGTGCGAATAAAAACAGAATTATTGTCCGCGCGGATGTAAAACGATCCATTCTAGATTGTATAGACACTCTTGACGATTTCATTGTTTTAATCGCCATGTTTTGTTTCTTTTTAGTTTCCTTTTCTCTTTTCTTTTTCAGCGTTTTGAATGCCCCCATTTGAAGCACAGTCTCCTTTCATGATCAATTTAGGGACATCGTGAGTGCTCTACAAATAGAAAACCGTGTTACAGGAATACTCAATTCTTTACCAAACGACAAAAATATATTCTTTTTAATTTGACAGCATTGGCAGACGAAGGTTACTCAAATGATAGACTTTGTCTTTGATATGTTAGAAAACATTGTGGGAAAAGGAGAAAATGCTGGTGACCAGCATTTTCTCTTTTTCCCACATTGTTTTCAAAGGCATTTCTTTCCCAGTGTCGTAAAGCCACAACTTTGTTTGGTAAAGAGGTAACTCAATAACCCCCAATAACAAACTTTTCGGAGACCACGCGCTCAATCCTGTAGTTAGAAAGTACCTAAGGTAATCTCATATGATTGAATGTTGGTTTATGTCATTTTCAACATCAATTCAGTCGGCGACTGCTCATTTATTCATGTGTGTCCTGATTTCACCAGTACTAGGCTAAGGCTCTGAGATGTCTTGCCCAAGGACACTTCCAAAAAACCCAGCGCTTCCAGTGAGGCTCGAACCCGAGGTCTCCAGGTAACGAGTCCTACACTTTACCACTAAGCCATGCAGGACTTCTCCATAGATAATTTCAGGTGCATGCTTTAGTTATAGACGCTTGTTTTTGGAAACTCAATACTTGCTTGCTTTAAGCAGCAATAGCTGCAATAAGTAAACAAAGCAGGTGCTAAAATACATTTAAATTTAAATCATATCATCTAAAAGTAAGGAATTTATTGTGAAAATGACACTCTGTTAGTGTACGGTCGGTCCAAGT
Organism: Hippopus hippopus; assembly: GCA_946811185.2. Taxonomy (NCBI): domain Eukaryota; kingdom Metazoa; phylum Mollusca; class Bivalvia; order Cardiida; family Cardiidae; genus Hippopus; species Hippopus hippopus. Next base: position 42,961,389 of record OX328103.1, on the reverse strand, counting down.
GTTAGTCACTGGCAGAGACTAGGTTAGGCCTATAAGTTGCGAGGTCATTCTATGTTTTGTTTACTTTTTGCCTGATTTTGAAATTTAGTCTTCTGCTAGCGACTAATAGTTAGACCGACCACACAATAACAGATTGTCGTCTTCACAATATTTTCCATACTTTTGATTTGTAAGATTTAGATTTAAATGCATTTTAACTCCAGTGTTTTTTTGTCTTTTTTGGTCGCTATCGGGGCTTTAATACAGGTCGTATGAGTCTGTGAAGAATTTGTGTTCTAGTGGTGACTAGTCTAAAGGTGGAAACAGACAATATTGTTTCCTGGGCTACGTTTAGTAAATTGTGATTCTCATCTCAGAAAGTAACACATTGGTTTAGCCAAATGTTTTGGTCAGTCAGAGTGTATTTCTTTCAAATTCGGAAAATACGTGAGGTTTAGAATCAAAACGCATTATAGACTGGATGGTAACTATGGTTGACGGTGCGCTGACTCCTAATATTCCAAAAAGCCGACTTGATCAAGGAACTTGTATAGAATAATCTGTTAATCCTTAACCTGCTTAGAAATAAGTTAAATAAAACTTTCAAGTCTGTAGTATAATCCCGAATAATGTTATTTCAAACTTATTTTCGGATAAAAAAAGATATCTCCTTATCGGACAGTGTAGATCCAAGATCAGACTGCACGTTCTGTGCAGTCTGATCTTGGATCTACACTGTCCGCAAAAGGTCAGTGAGTCGCACTTTGAAGCCTGAGGGTTAACATGGAGGGCTACGCCATCATTCTGTCAGCCCCGTCTAGAAAACTTCGGTCTTAACTTGTCAAGATTGTTTTAGTTTGAAGAGCCTCGCTCATTTTAGGATGGAATTAGAAGAGTCCAAACAATTTTAACCTTACCCTTAACGAAAAGACGAGATCTTAGACTAGTTTAAATTGAAAGCAGATGCAGATAGCTTGAATGTAGCTCAAATGAATGGACTTGTTTTTAAAGGACAGAAATCATTGTCAGGAGGGTAGATAATGCTAGTTACTAGCATTTCTTTTTCTACCTCACAATGTTTTCAAAGGCCTTCTTCCTAAGGATCGTTTAAATGCGAAATTGTTTGGTAAAGAGTTAAACTGCTGCACAAATTTAACCCTTTACCAAACAACAAAATCTTAGACTTGTCCAAATTAAAAGCATTTGCAGACGACAAATTAAATGTAGCTCAAATGAAGATATTTGTCTTTGAAAGAGGAGAAAACATTGTTGAAAAAGCAGAAAATGCTGGTTTCCCATAATGTTTCCAAAAGGCTTCTTCCTCAGGATCGTTAACATGTGGGATTGTTTGGTACAGGGTTGAATGAGAGTCTTCAGTCTTTAGAAAAAAACAAAATTGTTGCAACTTCTTTTCTCCGGATTGATCATCTCGCAGTGTCGGACAATATAGGTTCAAGATCAGACTGTACACTGGTCAGCCTGATCTTAGATCTACACAGTCGACAAAGGCGTCTGAAGTTTTGACGCCTGAGAGTAATGAGTTTTTTTTGTGTTTTTTTTTAGTCCATACCAAGAGACAGAATTGTTTAGGTCCTGCATGGCCAAATGGTAATATGTAGGACTCGTGACCTGTAGGCCCTGAGCTCGACCCTCATTCATGGGGAGCGCTTGGTTTGCCATGGGAGTTTCCTTCGGCAAGACACATTAGCGCCCCAGTCTACTACTGGTAAAACCCAGGACATACATGAATATGTGATCTGTAGCCATGTAATGACTGAATCAGTGTTTAAAGCGGCGTAAAGCAGCATTCAATTGATCGAGAAAATTTTAGACTATTCAAACTCAAAGCATGATCTTAATCGCAAGTGTCTGAGAAAGCGTGTTTGAATTCTGAGTTATCAAATATTCACTTCCTGCTTGTTCACCGCCTTTAAAAACGTCCTTTGTAAGAATATACATCATCATCATAATCATCATCATCTCCATGAACATAGGTCGTGACGAGCAATTTCTCTGACTGAACATTACTTTGCAGGTTTAGTCTGCAACAATCGTATGAGGTAATGAGTTAACCCTTTACCAAACAATCCCGACTTTTAAAAACCATATGGAAGAAGGCTTGTGAAAACAATGTGGGAAAAGGAGAAAATGCTGGTAACCAGCATTTTTTTTTCCATTTACCACAAGGTTTTCAATTACAATATATGAGCCACATTCAATTTTTTTTGTATGTAAACGCTTTTAATTTTGATGTGTCTAAAACTTTGACGTCTTTAAAAAGTAAATTGCCACCCTTAAAACAGGTAGCAACTCGTTTTTTATGTTTTAATTTTATCTCATCATGGTAATCCTTTACCTTGTTCAGAGAGTGTTCCTCTAGTTTTGATTTAAATAAAATCGAAAAGAATGTCTGCATCCGTTACAATAACGGTTTCACATAACACTGGATTTATTAGATCTAATTAATCAGCTTTCAAGTATATCGCAATAAGTTACTTTCGTAGCGAGGTACTTATATAGCCATTCTTAACTCTTTACCAGATGTCAAAATTTCAGACTTGTCCAAATTGCAAAAAGTTTGCAGACGACAAAGTAAAGGCGACCCAAAAACTGAAATCCCTCTTTTGAAATTTGGGACGAGGATAAAACGCTGCTTTCAAGCATTTTTTTTTTTTTTAAACATTGTTTTCAAATGTTCTCTTCAATGTCGTTAAAGCTCGGGATTTTCGAGATAAGGGTGTTGAGTGCGGCGATTAAACCGGGTACGATAGAGCGGGGGAAAAAGTAAGATGTAGTCCAAATTTATAGATTTTGTTTTTCAACCTCCATCGATTTTTGGCTTAAACATCAATTACTCCAGTCTAAACAGCGATAAATTGTTGAACAAATACTGCGCCTTAGGAAGACTTTATTTTCGCTTCTTGAGATGGAGTTGAAAAGAGGGCCTATATTGGAAAATATGCGAGAAAAACAAACAAACCTAAATGAATACATCAAATGGTTAACCCTTTTCTCTCAACTAACGATAGCGGCCATTTTGCTTCAGAAGCAGACGATCCGGTTTTGTAAAAGCTTTTTCGAACAAGAAGCCTTTTCAAGTAAGGCCATTTCAAACGACTTGTCTTATAGTAGACTAGAAAGAAAAAAAGTTTGTTAGCGGTGAATTGAAATAAGTGCTATATGTTTTTTATGTTTTAAATCAGTGTACAAATTTTAACTCGGTAGATCCAACTCCAACAAATTTGCAGGAGACTTATTTTGAAAAGATTGTTGTAAAATAAGACTAACAGCATGACTAAGGTCGTGGTTTCAAGGACAATGTGAAAATATTGTAGCAAAAGTACAAAACTCTCAATACATGCAACTTTCTAGTGAGGATCCCGAGGATTAAAAGATGGTTAAGGTTTGTAATTTGACATAAAAGTTATCTGCAGACGATAGATCCAAATGCATTCAGTGGTTCGAGCTAGTGAGGGAGAAGGCTGACAAATAACGAAACTGAAAAAAAGAAGTTTCCTTTTTTCTTGGATATCGATATCTCTTTAAACGTGATCTTTCAATAGCTACTTTTAAGTGTGTTCTCATCCTACTTTTTTAAAAAGATGTTTTAGATCTAAGTCAATAATCACCGATTAAAGATGAAATACATTTGATATGTCTGAAACAAAAACCTGGGTGAATCAAAGGTCTTTTTCACAACTTTCAAAGTTTCAAAGGTCTTTTTCACAACTTTCAAAGTTTCAAATTTGTTAGATTCAAAAAGTTCTTTCTCGTCGTTCATAAAGCCAGTGTAATTAGGCTGTACTATTTTATATACCTAGTTTGTCTTGACGAGTCCAGGGCCCGGATTCACCAAACTTCTAAAGTGCATTCTTGGGTTTTTCTAGATTGAGAGAGTAACGCAAATTATTATTTCTAATCCTTATGGTTTAGCCAATCAGAAATCAGAAATTGCGTTACTTTAAAATTTAGAAAATTATTAAGGATTGAAATCAGGATGGTTGGTTTACATTTGCCCTCTGGTGAATGATCCAAGAGCACCGATTCCCGTAGGCCTCGGTCTCCGATTCAAACCTGAAACATTAGGAGTCGTCATCACTATCCATTATAAATTACAGACATGCTCTGTGAAAGGGGGCCGTAGTGCATTTGCAAAAGCATCGACCCATGTCAGCCTGCGCCGTTCGCGCAGGCTGACGAAAGGCGCAGGCTGACATGGGCCGAAACTTTGCTTTTTGTAATTTTTCTACATATCATTTTTTCTACATATCAAAGGACCATTCTTCCTCCAGGTCCGATTGATTTTTAGACTAAATGGATTTAATTGATGTATACTTATGTGATGAGTTGCTTGGTATAATTATAAGGTATAACGCATTAAGCCCCCTTTGGCCAGGGCGTGGCTAATATGTTCTAGTACTAAATTTCAAGACTTATAGTCAGCTGATTTGCTAACTCAGAACCTCTTTTACCAACTAGATGGCTACTATGGGCTAGCCTTGGTATCTAGAAATAGAACAATAATATTGGTTAGAGAAAGCGGCATTGCATTATCTAAGTCCACGTCATTTTCCTTTAATGGACGAAGCAGAACTCAAGTACTGAATAAGCGCGTTTCTTCTTCCTTCTGAGTTGGTCTGATTGCTTTCATATGTACAGACGTATCGAATTAAGCACAGCTTTGGTAGCAAGGTACATCTATCTTTTCATCTTTTGCCGTTGAACTCTTTACCAAACGGAAACGGCTAACACTTACGATGCTAAGCTCGACTCACTGACCATTTGCGGACAGCGTAGATCAAGATCAGACTGCACAGAACGTGCAGTCTGATCTTGGATCTACACTGTCCGATAAGGAGATATCTTTCCTCCAAAAATTGGAAAATTTTGGTTTTCCCTATCAGCGTTGAAGTTTCTTTCTTTTTATTTAGCAGGATAAACGTTAAGACTTGTCCAAATTGAAAGCGACTGCAGACGACAAACTAACTGCAGCTCAAACGAGGGGATTTGTGTCAGAAAAGGGTGGAAATTATAGTGGGAAAAGGGGAAAACCAACACGTTCCCCTGTTCCCACAGTGTTTCCAAAAGACATCCTCCTGGGTATCGTTTTAAAGCTCGGGATTGTTTGGTAAAGGTGATATATGGCTTACAACACGCGAAAAGGGGCATTCAGACATTTGTGTAAAGTGTCGTCTCCGATCAACCAGCGCAGTCCGCGCAGGCTAATCCGAGACGGCACTTTACGACTACATTAGATTTTGTGCTACAATAGACTTGCGCAAAACAGAAAATTACATAAAAACGGAAAGTGCCGTTTCAGATTAGCCTGCGCGGACTACGCAGGCTGATCCGAGACGACACTTTACGCAAATGTCCGAATGCCCCTTTTCGCGTGTTGCAAGCTAATTATGGGGTTTGTTAAAGCTATGTAATCTTAGAAGCCTTCAAAATATACATTATGACGTAAATGATGAAAAAAGCATCTTCACGGCTTATTGTTATTAATTCACATGAATTATGATCACTATTCTAATATCGACTGAGGAGGTGGGGGTATTTTGTAACCCTTTTTCATCTTGTAAAGAATTGGACACGATTTGATTTCATTCAATATTTTAGATCTGAATAAAAAGTAGATGGTTCAGCTTTCAACAGATGATGTCCAAGTAAAGCTATAGACTGGAACAGAATTGAGATATTCCGCCATCCAAAACGACGGTTGCTTTGTCTGCAAAAGTTTTAGGTATTGACAGTGAAATTTCCTCTCTTCAGGGTAGAGGGCTGAACCAAGTTTGGTCATGAATGTAAAATCGATCGAATTTCGGAATAAAAATAAGAAAGGGAGATGGGGGGGGGGGGGGGGGGGGGGATGAAGTGGGCTTAAGTGTTCAAACCCTTTGAGATAGACAAACAAAAATGGAGCTTTCAGTCAGTAGGAAAGGACCCCAAATACTAAACTGACAATGTAGTTTTTTTAAAAAGATTACGGGTATATTTCACAAAGTAACGGGTAGTCTAGATCCAAGATCAGACTACACGGTTTGTGCAGTCTGATCTTGGATCTACACTGTCCGCAAACGTACATCAAAGTCGGGCGAAGCATATAATGTATTTTTTAAAAACATGATAATTAATTATTGTGTGTTTTGAATACATTCCGTGTCTTCATGAAATATTGGATTTGTCACTGCTGAAAAAAGATGATTTAACTTTCAGTAGCAACCGTTTCCACCCTCAATTTACCTGTCGGGTTTTAGGAACTGTATGCAAATATTGCGTTACCATTAGCACATTACTTTTACGAGCGTTATCGCCTTCTACCACAATGTTTTCCATATGTCTTCATGATCAAACCGCGTTGTGTTGGTTATCCTTTTTTCCCCGATTGATTGCATCGTGTTTTACGCTGCTTTAAACATTATTTCAGTCATATCACATATTCATATACATGTATGTCCTGGGTTTTACTACTACTAGGCTAGGATTCTCAAACGTTTTTGCCCAAGGACACTCCCATGAAAAACCCATGGCTTCCAGTGAGGCTCGAACCTGGGACCTCCAGGTTACGACTCCTACACTTTACCACTGAACCATGCAGGATCCCCTTTTCCCCAGGGTGTTTCAATGTTGATTGAATTTGCGTTTATTTATCGTCGCCACCGGTTGCCCATATGGGCGACGCCCCCTGAAGGCTGTTAGTATTGTTACGGGGGATAGTGCAGATACAGGACGAAACCCATCTTAAGTGAAGCCTGGTTCTTTAACGTGCTCAGTGTATAGCACCGTCACACGGGACCTCGGTTTAACGTCTCATCCGAAAGACTATTAGTAATTTTAGATGGCCAGCCGTGGGTATCGAACCCACACCCTCAAGTGACTCGAAACATCACGTTCATGAGTCCTACGCTCTACCTATTGAGCTATGCGGGCTGGTCGTGTTTCAATGTGTTTTAGATACTGCTGTTTTGTAGCCCGACTGACCACACTGGCTCAATGTCGTTAGTTTCATGTGTGAAAATTATCACATAGCCAACAGACTTTTTTTTTTTTCCGCCCTGGTGCAGACAGCTTATGAAATCATTGCAGCAACAGGAGAAATTTCCTCAACTGTTTATGAGAACACATTCATTTTTTCCCTTTTTTTCTTCTTTCTTTCTACTCCCTTTTTATTGTAAAAATGTATACAACAGCATTGTCTTCTATGCTATCATCTTTTGTATGTGTGTCACTGACTTATACCGTAATAGATTTATATGTATTTTTCTTGTTGATGACGAAAAACTTTGTATAGTTTAAGTCAATAAAATATTCTGTATTCGTTACCGGCATCCTTGTTTGTCGTTTCTGCATTCAATATCCGTATGCAGTATACATGTAACCCATTCCCAACAGCAGACGATATTTGTACTCTTACAGAACGTTACGAGTACGTTAACCTTCACCACACGATCCCGAGTTTTACCGACCCTGAGGAAGAAGGCTTTTGAAAACATTGTGGGAAAAGAAGAAAATGCTGGTAACCAGCATTTTCTCCTTTTCCCACAATTTTTTCTACTCATTTACAGATAAATTTCATCATTTCAGCGACTTTTCGTTTGTGGCGTGCAAGTGCTTTCAATTCGGACTAGACTAAAATTTTGTCTTTAGGGAAAGAGTTACAAGTAGAACTAGCATTGTAACGTATCCGTGATCGATGTTTTGTGCTTTCGACCATGTGACTGTTACACCTACACTATTTAACATATTTCTTGTAAGGAGCATGTTCTTCTTTTAACACAATATTTTCACATACATGCAAATATCAACCATGAAGTTTTTGATGATTATATTCACGTTCTGTCCAGTCTGGTCTTAACTTGCACACTGTCTGCAAAACAAACAGGCACTTGAAGCGTTAATAAAAACAACCCAGAGATATTCTGAAACAATGACCGTTTTACTTTAGCAAATTACTGCATGCCATTGTTAGTCAATTACTACCAACAACATGCTATAATTCGAATACAAACGTGCATCTGCAAAAGGTATCGACCCAGGTCAGCCTGCGCAGCTTGCGCAGGCTGACCTGGATTGAAACTTTTGCTAATGAACAATTTTCTACATGTCTAAGGGACAGTCTACTTCATGATTCAGTCGGTTGTTACACAAAATGGATCTTGTGGATTCATAGCTATGTGATGACTTGCTCAGTGAAATGCATTACGGAGATGCATTAAACGCCCTCTTGCCAGAACATGGCTACAATATAATTTTCAAAGGTATCTTCGTATGAGGACATAAAAGGGCTTGAACATAAAACTAGTTTGGGAACAGTACCATCGTCTCTATGCGAGTATTGATTAGGTTTGCCGCCTTTGCCGCAACTCAGTGGTGTCTGTTGCTTTGGAGGAAGACAAGGTTACCCTGCGTTGCGTGTGTAATCTGATTTTTTTGTCCATTCATTTCGATACAAAATACATCTTTTTTAACTTACCACGCCGATTTGAAATCAGTTCGTAGATTAAACAATGATTGGTATCGCTGGTTAACTCAGGGGGATTGGAAGGGTGCTCAGTATTTATGGCGTTTTGTGTGTACCCAGGATTCGGTCCAAGCCGGGGGTACTGATCACGTGTAAGTGTCCTTCGGCAAATGTCTGCAGAGCCTTCGCCTACAACTTGTAAAACCCTGAAGATGTGTTCATAAAATAGTTGTCAAGACAAACGCTTTCAATCTATAAGAATCTTAAATTTCGTCGTCTAGTAATAAGTTAAACCGATGGTATTTATCATCCCAACTATGTTCGCAAAAGAAGTGCGCGTGGTCCCTACCTTTTCACGTTTTTTTTTTTTTCTTTACATGAACTCTACGTCGGCAAATACTTGTGACATTGATTTGCTTCTTTTTCCCATGGTGGTTTTGGAAAGCTATCCACAACTACAGTTGTACATTCCAATGGCATTGCTAGCCCTCTTTTCAGTTACATTTTCCCTGAGCGGATAGGGGCATTTCCCCCTCCATCGGAAAACTTTAAAAACGGCCTTGGATTTTGCCTCACTCTGAGCGTTCTGATGACGAACTGGGATGGTTTATTTTGTTCAAAAGATCTACCATCCACGAAGTCTAAACCAAAAATATGCTTATGAATAAAAAATTATTCTAACAAACGGTGAGGACAGAAGCAATACGAGGATTGCGTACCGGTATCTGTACCTGTGAGCAAACTCGGCAAAGCAACAGGTGCTGATATCACTTAGTGAACATTGTGATAAATTATGTCAAAATCAACAGATATATCGTCAGGAAGGCCTGGGCTATGTTACACAATAAAGTTTGATAAAGTTTTTTGCTTCATCCAGAGGACTAGCATGAGAGCATTAGAAAACCCCATTGTTTTAATATTTTGACATATGTGAAAACTAGTCTGAAAAGTATTACAGAAGAAAGAAGAACATTTTTCAAAATTTGCATTCAAACGTTGACAAGTGCATGCATAAGCTATAATATCGATTCACTCCATTAACCCTTATCCCGCTAAATAAAAGAAATGAAACTTTCAACGCGATAGAAAAAACCAAAGTTTTCCAATTTTAAATGTATTTTCGGAGGAAATATATCTCTTTACCGGACAGTGTAGATCCAAGATCAGACTGCACGTTCTGTGCAGTCTGATCTTGACCTACGCTGTCCGCAAAAGGTCAGTGAATCGCGCTTTGCAGCCTAAAGGTTAAAACTCTTTAGAGAAAAAGGGGTTGGTAATGGGTTAAAAGGTAGGCTGGCTGTTTCACCACAACTACTCACTATAGTTGCAGTATCAAATTAATATTTTTTGCAGGATTTAGAAAAGCTTTTTTTGTCACTTCAGATACTCGTTGTACTGTTTCTCTAATGTGGTTTAACCCTTTACCAGACAATCCCATATATTAAGACCCTGAAGAAGAACACTTTTGAAAACATTGAGAGAAAAGGAGAAAATGCTGGTAACCAGCCTTTTGTTCTTTTCAGACAATATTTTCTACTATTTCGTCTGCAAATGTTTTCAATTTGGGCGACTCTAAAATATATTGTCGTCTGGTAGAGAGTTAAGATTTTCGTAATGAGCATAGGCCACACTGCGTATGGAAATTTAATACCAATGCAATTCAGGCAGCAAAACATTACTGGACAGCTTTACTGGGGATGACTTCAAACAGATTGACATGAGTCGATGCTTTTGCAGATGCATTAAACCCCTTTTTCACAGAGCATGGTTCATTTGTTTTGACGACGCTTTTGGTTCAAGTTGTGATTATTTAGGAGGACTTCCAAAATGTGAAATTAGCGAACACTCTTACTTTGAAATTATGATAATATGGTGTTTAACGCCGTTTCAACATTATTTCAGTTATATCGCGGCGGCTAGTGCACGTATGCATGCTTTCCTAGAGTTTCTATTACCATTACTTCGCACAATATTCTTCCCGAGCCACTGGCTGCTTTTCGCATATAACCATCGTCGAAACAATGATCAGCAGTGAGAGAAGAATGAAGCCTGTCGCAACGACTTTCATCAATCCACGGAAAGAAATCAGCCGAGCTTGTGATTCGAACTGGTCAGCGACTCTCTGTTCTCAAGTCCAGTGCGCAACCGACTACGCTATTAGGGCCCGGCAACTTACTTTGATTCGGAGAGCTCAACCAGAAAGCACCATAAGAAACGGGGATAGTTACTCATCATGAACAGATCCACCTATGCATCGTAATGCTGTTTTTTTTTTTTAATCCGCCGCCGGTGGGTTCATAAAATAGCAGTATGAAGTGTCAATAATGCGAGCACTTTTTTTACATGTCGCGATTTTACATGGAGTATTGTCAAACATGGCCGTTATCCAATCAGTTTATAGAGGTTGAATTATCCACCATTTATGCATGTAAAAGCCCTCGTCTACCCGAGTTCTGTCTCCCATTTGTCGTTATCTGTCATCTTTCTCTTTACCACACAATACTGACTAAAAGAACCCGAAGACGAAGGCTTGTGAATTGAAAGCATTGTGTGAAAAGGAGAAAATGCTGGTATCCAGCATTTTCTCCTTTTTCCACATTTTTTTCTATCCGATGATAAATACATATTATGTGTTGAGTTGCATTTAATTTGTCGTCAATAATTTCACTTTGGAAAATACTTAAGTTTTGTTGTCTGTTCAAGAGCTACATATTGAAATCTTCGCTGCTAACCAATAAAGTCAACTTTTTTTTGAGGTCTAAAGGTAGAAAACCTCTCCATCAAATCAGGGATCGTATATACACATATGTATATACGATCCCTGATCAAATATTGATTATCAACGCCAGCAACGGTTGAAATTAATGTATAAATGCGTGCGAAAACATAGTGGTATTAGGAGAAGTGGCTTATCACGAAGGATTATTCCCTTGCCACGGTGATTTTCCAAAGTTGTCTGTTGTACCTCGCAAAATGTTGCTTCTTCAACGGTTGACTCTGTATCAAGCCATTACCAGCAAACCCTTTCAGGGCCATTGGAGAAAACAGGGGCTTTTGTGGATGACAGATTAAGATCATACTATCAAGAACACGCATTCTGATCTTAGATATACACCGTCTGCCAATTCACTAAAGCATACAAGATAAAAAAAAAAATCTTTATGAGTTTCAGTGGACTGCATTTTCAAAAGAAAGAACTCAAATACTTGGCTCTAAAAGTTTTAAAATAACTTACTGAGTCCCTGTAGTAATTAGCTTTAGTTCTTTAGAAATACCTGTGGTAAAAGGAGTCATAGCTTATTACATTTGAGTCATGCTCTGTGCAAAGGGTTTCAATGCATCTGCGAAAAGTATCCACCCAGGTCAGCCTGCGCTTTTGGTAAATTTTCTGTATTTCCAAGGACTGGTCTGCTCTATGATTAAATCGGTTGTTAAAAAATGTGGATAACTTATGGATCCATGATTATGTGATGAATTGTTTGGTACCGTGGATCTCTGAGCTGCATTAAGCCCCCTTTTGCCTGAGCATGGCTCATTTCACTATAAAGAAACAGTTTCCTTTTCTTCGAATATTTCTCTCTCACGTCACTTCCAAACAGGCTCGCGCTATGTTGTAAAATAATACACATGGTTTCGATTTAACTTGTTCCTATCTGCATACAACATTTCTCTGTCTTGCAGCAGACCACTTTTGAAGACATTATGGTAACAGGAGAAACCCCTTGTATAGCTAGCAATTTCTGCTTTTTGCCACAGTGTCATGTTTTTCACCTTGAATTGGTTTTGATTATCAATATTTAAAAAAATATATATATTTTTTCAATGTTTTCTGCAGTAAAACTGTTTCGTGTGATAAGTTAACCTGCTACCATACAATTGCTAATTTTTGACGACCCCGCGGAAGACGACTGTAGAAAACATTGTGAGAGAGGAGAAAATGCGGTTAAATAGTTGTTCTTTTTTCCTCACACGGACAAATAAGCCCATTGTTTTCAGACTCATGGTTTTATCTGCCGTCTGCAAATGCTTTCGGTTTTAACAAGTCTTAAAATTAGATCTAGTGAACCGACTGTTAAAACGTATGAATTTGAATTTACCTGAGGTAAAAGTAAATAAAACTTTAACCGCTTTTCGTTGTGTACCGGTCTTTTTCACGAAATCGAAATTACCTTCTCAAGGCGACCGGATAAATGAATGCGACGAAACAGCTGAGGAAATCTTTTGTTTTTCGCGTATTCTGATACTGTCCTCTTTTTGTTTCTAAATATGATAAGTAGAATCTTTTTTTAAAGCGTCGTGAGGCTCCATTAAGGGGAAAAAAGAGATTTTCTGACTTGAAGCCGGAAGAGGAGTTGATTTCTATATACCGTTATCAGTTCGATTGTAAAGTAAATTTGAATAGGTGCTGAGGTCTAATCACTTGTAACGTCATCAGAATCCCTTCCCAGTTTTATTGGGGTGTCAAATGGGAGCTATGATGTGTTTGAAACAATTATCTACCCGGTGCAGAAAAATCTGGAATTCATTATCTGTTTTAGAAATGTCTTTTAAAACGATTAATTTGACAGCTGACTAATCCATGCTAAATTAAAAAAATATATTTATATATCACACTGCTAAATACCAAACAGAAGCGAAACTTTAAAAACAAAACAGAAAATCCGGAAAGTTGTGAGAAAAAAAAAAGGATTTTATTGATCAAGTTTACCTACCACTAAAAGACCGTGAGTCGTAATCACCAACATTCGCCTAAATGAACTCTTAAATTCTGAATGCTTAGACAATCAATTGTTTCAAACATCTAGTCAGAATAGTTGTTTTAACCAATCAAATTAGATGTTCATTTAATCAGATTGGATGTTTCAACTAATCTGATTGGTCGAAACAGCCATTCGGAGAGTTAGTCTTTGATTTAATAGTTGCAAAAGTTCTGGTAGTAGTGATGAATACGTTACTTCGTAGTGATTTTTTTTTTTAAATAAATAAATAAAGTGCCTTTCACAACGTGAGTTGGCTTCGATCAATATCGGAGTGCAACATTGACATCGGAATTATTTGGGTCTTACTTCTTGAGTTGAAATTTCTGTTGGGGTTATTCGGCACCCTGAGGCTTAAAATTAGGCCCACTAGACAACAAAATTTTAGACTTGTCTGAACTGTAAGCGTTTGCAGACGACAATTTAACATTGACTCAGATATGGCTCTCTTTGAGAGGGAATAAAACATTGTAGGAAAAGGAGAAAATACTGGACAATGCTTTAAAAAGTGTTTTTTTTCTCGGGTCGTTAAAACTCTTTTTTATTTAAAAATGGTTAAGAAGGTTAAAAAAGTATCATCGAAATATGTGTGAAAGTTGGCTTATTTGTCCATTTATTTCGTTATTGTCCATGAATTTTCTATTGACACTGCTTCTTTTCTTCTTCTATTTTGCAAACCATGGGAACAGCAACCTAAACCTTTCTCACGTTATGTACTTATAAGGGCTTTTCCCTTCAATACCAATAGTAAAGAGAATTTCTCTTAATCACTCCTAATCTACCCAATATTCGATTTTATCGTTTTATGTTTTCCCCAGCTGTATGTATACATACTTCGTGTAATCCGCTTTTAACATCTTTTGGAAGCTTTCAGGTTTATAGCAGAACAATACTGGTATTTTGACACCCTTTACTCCACTATTGACCAATACTATATAGGCTTCATTTCTTCCTCAACGAACACCCTGTCTTCGGTGAATTTCATTCATGGCTGACACCCATTTCTTTCTGCAGACTACTTGTCTTGCCCTGCGTAGCATGCCACTTTTTAAGACATAGCACAGCAATAGGAGAAATTGCTGGAAATGGTCAGTTTATTCTTTCATAACAATGTTTTCACGATTACTCGATTTTAAACGTTGATAGTTTACATTTCATAGGAACTTCGTCTACTGCACGTTCGGTTAACATTAACAACTTGTACCATTAGAATCAAGAATCACCATCACAAAAAAAAAGTTTTCGTTATCCTTTAGCCACCTCAAGATTTAACGACCGTGAGGAACAAAGCTTTTGTAAAACATTGTTGGAAAAGAAGAAAATGCTGGTAACCAGCATTTTCTTCTTTTACCACAACGTTTTCTAACCTTTCAAAGATAAATTAGAATTAATTGAGCCGATTTAATATGTCGTCTGCAAATACTTTCAATGTCGACATGTCTAAAATTTTGTCGTTTGTTAATGAGTTAGATATATTTTTCATTTCGTTTTATTCCATTTTATTGTCGCTTCGTGGTGGTTATGACTGTTCAAAATGTCCATTGCGATGGCAAAAATTGTAGAACAATATCAGATTGTACGCCTGTAAAAAAAAAATGATCCTTGAACAAGAGGTATTATTTGTAACGAACAATTGATCTTCTTGCTGATCCCAGGTAGCTCTGTAACCATGGGGGTAATGATTTTGACCCCCCCCCCTTCCACACAAACATTTTTCACAGCAGATTGCCTACCTCTGCACCACACAATCCCGGGTTTTAACGACCTAAGAAAGACAGCTTATGAAAAAGAATGTGGGAAAAGAATAAAATGCTGGTAATCAGCATTTTCTCCTTTCTCCCCCACAATGTTTTGTTTCCTATTACAGACAAATCCCATAATTTGAGATACATTTAGATTGTCATAAGCATATGCTCTCAATCTGGACAAGTCTAAAATATTGTCATCTGGGAAAGAGTTAAATTTGTGACATGATTCATTCTTCTATCACAGCTGACGCGGCCAAATGTTTGGAGAATACGTTGTATGCAGTGCTTTCCGAAGAAATTCCAGAAACACAACTGTGTTTCCCCCCCCCCCCCCCCCACACACGTAAATACATGGTATACTGTTTAAAATGAAATTCTCACAGAAAATATGGTTTCCCTTCATTACTTTGTACTTGGTCTGAGAAGGGTATACATCAGGAAATGCTAGAGCCCACATTAGGTTGGGTTTGGTTAAGAATTTTCTTATTCCAAACTTTTAATTTGCAATATAGCTGCCGACATGATAGGTCTAGGATCCTGAATCTATGTACAATGTTTGATACCCATCGATTATAGCTAGACTAGCACTACGCACTCACTACTTTTTTTTTTTACAAATCTGAAGTGGGAGGCTTTTCAAATATTGTTGGAAATAAAGACAAAGCTGGTTTCCAGCGTTTTCTCTTTTTCTTAGGATGCTTTCTACCCTATTATGGACAAAGTGCTATATTTTGAATCACATTCAATTTGTTGTCAGCAAACGCTTTCAGTTTTGACGAATTTAAATCCTGTCGTCTACTAAAGAGTTAACATAACAATACATAGTTTGAGGAGCACTTTAAAGGCTAGAATATACAAAAGCCATCTGCTACAAATCTGTTTCAATAGGAAACAAACTCTCATTACTGAATAAATAAATTGCATTTTCTGAAAGGCTACAAATATAATCTTTGGTGCAAGATCTAGAGAGAATTCAGTCATAATCCAGAATAAAGCAGTGGTCAGTGTAGCTCATAGATCAGACTGCGCGTTCTGTGCAGTCTAATCTTGATCTACACTGTCCACAATAGCTTCTGGTGTCATCAATGGTATGGAAAGAGTTAAAAGTTCCCCACCGTTTTATACAAGAAACTTTGGAAATGCAGTATCACTATAAGAAAGAGAGCGTTACAGATGCATTGAAAGCTGACATTTTGTCGGGTAATCCAGGATTATCCCCTCCAGCCTTTTTATAATTAATCCATCCCCAGTATTACAATGTTCAGTTGACTAAACTTGGTTACTGCATATTGGAGATTGGGAATTTATTTACAATACGGCTTAGTCCATATTTTTTTCGCAATGTCTTTCTGTCTCTTAATAAACACACACATGCATACAAAAAGATATGAAATGTACTTACTGTACCTCTTAGATCTACATGCTATAAAACATTATTGCCGCAGACGAAATTGAAAATTTTGATTATCAACACGAATCAATAAAAGACTGAAAAACATTGTATTTAGATGAGAACTTGCTTCAACTGTCTCGATGTTTTTAAAAAGTGGCGTGTTGAAAGAAAAAAAAAACATTTTTTTTTGTTTAGCCTATGATGGAAATTATCCCGTCGTTAATAAAATGTTTCATTTGAAAAAAAAAGTATAAGATAAAGCTGGAAAATATTGCAGCAACTGGAGAAACTGCTATCAATTGGCATTTTCTCGCTTTGAAAAGATGTTTTCAAAAGTTGTTGACTCAAGCCGAAAAGGTCGGCTATAAGGGGCTGCCAGGAAGATGTTGAATATTTAAACCTGACAGTCCTGGCGAAAATCTGTGAAACTGCTGCGGTCTACAGAATTGTGCCCAAGCAGGGATCGTACACCCTGGCCCAAGTGTCTATATATATCATAAATTACGTAATCGTGTTTAAAATCTTCCTTCAGATAACCCATCTGTGTCCATTATAGGTATACATGTAATCGATAAAGAATACTTCGGGACTTAAAAATTGGAAAATAAAATCTATAATGGTTTTTGTCCCAGACATGTCTGTACCTATTCTCCCCACCGAGTGCCTCATTTCATCCGGTAAAGGCGGACGCTTAAATCTTTTACATTACCTGTACAAAGTGTGGAAGAACCAATATTGTTCAGTCAAATACATTTGGCTCGCGACAGGCACTGAATCATGTCGCGCAGAAAACAGGCGAAACCACGGCCCATTTTTGGTAAGTTGTCACTTAATTTTTTTGTCTATATTTGGTAATTTATGTTAATTTCAGCGATTTCATCTTTATTTAACGTAACTCTTAAATAACCCACATAATTTTAGACTCGTCCATATTGAAAGCATTTACAGACGACAGGATTAAATGTGGCCATAATTATGGTATTAAGTTTTTTCGGATACGGTAGAAAACTTTGTTGGAAAAGGAGAAAATGCCGGTAACGGCATTTTCTCCTTTTCCTACAATGTTTTCAAAAAGCATTCATCCCGAGCGTCGTTTAAACACTTGTTTTTTTTTGTTCTGGTAAAGGGTTTGAGGGCTTTTAAGTAGATTCCATTGAGTTTGGTTTGGCTCATAAGAAATTGATTACGTATATATCAACCAGTATTTGCAATCTTCATGTAAGCTATGTATTTTGATGTCTAGTCGCCATACATCAGCTGGCACGTGAGTTATTGTGTTATTGTTTTCTCTGAGTAACTTTAGTGGTTACTGAAACCGCATCTTGAAACCAGAAACCTGAGTTATCTCACGTAATATTGGGCGGCAAACTTTATCTACTGTGCAGTCTGATCTTGATCAGCATTGTTCACAAGTGTGTCTGACTAAAGCACTGTTCAGTCAAAAAGTGTATTTTTAATATTTTTCAACCCTTTGATGGACAATAATTATGATCGAAATTTTTTTCTGATCTATGATCATTATGTCACTTAGGCTTGATATGAAATTTCTGTTCATCCAGGAAAACTATAGTTGTCCATCCCTATCTCCGCGCTCCCCCCCCCCCCCGTCTCCTCTATTTCCTTTCTCTCTCTCTCTCTCTCTCTATAAGATTTTGAATTACTGATACTTCTTTTAATTTTCTTAATATTGTGATTTATCACCATGGAATTTAAAAGTATTCAATGTAGCTCTGTTGCTTATCTCATAACCAGCAAACAAGGCAAAATTTTGGACTTGCTCCAAAATTAAAATATAGTTATGTAGATGACAAATCAAAAGCGGTTCATTATTATTTACATTGGAAAGTGTTGAAAACCTTGTGTGAAAGAAGAAAGTGCTGGTGACCAGCATTTTCTCCTTTTCCGATAATGTTTTCAATAGTTCTTCTTCCTTATGGTCATGAAAACATTGAATTGTTTGGTAAAGGGTTAATAATGGAACAACACTTAACCCTCAAAGTGCCTTTCACAACTGTAGTTGCCTTTGCGGCCAGTGTAGATCAAGATCAGACTGCACATACTGTGCAGTCTGATCTTTGATCTACACTGTCCACTTTTCTTAGACAGTTTGTGCTAAAGCGAAATAAAATTACAATTATTTGGGTTTTATTTCTGGGCTGACAGCGTCCCTTGGGTTTATTTGGCGCCAAACATTATTCTTTCACTTTTTCACTTGTTTCCCTTTTTTCACTTTTTTTTCACTTTGGGTATGTATTCATTAATTTACTCTGTACTATTCATGTCTCTGCAGGTAACCACTTTATAGAGAATTATTGGGAAAAAAGAAGTGATAGCTAACTTACTAAGCATTAGCTCCTTTTTCCCACGATACTTTCCTTGCTTTTTTTTTTTTATCATATATAATAAGTAATAATTTTGGTAGGTTTAAAAATAGCTTTTATAGTAATGAGTAAAAAAATAGACTTTATAGAAATAGGGTTATTTTTTTATGGTTGTTTGTTTTGCCATCTATTTTGAAATAAATGTTTTAGGAAAAAGGTGGTCATTGAGAAATAGTACTTGGTTATTGTATAAAGTGCATAATTCATTCATTCATTCATTCATTCATTCATTCATTCATTCATTCATTCATTCATTCATCCATCCATCCATCAATCCATCCACCCATCCATTCATCCATCCATCCATCCATCCATGGCAAGTTATGACAATTTATCTTCCTCATCTAAGATAGCAGTCACATTTTACATGGAAACATTTAAGCTGTGCTCTGTGAAAAGGAGGTTAAAAACATTGGCTAAAAGTATCGACCCATGTTACCCTGCACAGTCGGTGAAGGCTGACCTGGATCAAAACATTTTGCTTTTGCTATATTTCTGCATGTCCAAGAACATTCTATCTAGGGATTCAGTCAGTTTTTAGTCAAAATGGACTCTATGGATCCATAATCATATTGTAACTTGCTTGATGTAATGCATCTCAGGGATGAATTAAATCCCCTTTTGCCAGAGGATGGCTTATTTGCATATTGTAAAGAAAGGAAATACTTATAAACCTGCAACCTGAATGAGACATTTTTTGGATATACAGTTTCATCAACATATGACATATGAAATATTGTTACAAAATACCAAATTGCTTCATTGAAGAAATTCGAAAATGATTATTGTCTGTTTTAATCAAATAGAGAACATTGTGCAAAAAGAGCAGTTACTTTTAACAAGAAATTGCTCTTTTTCTCACAAAATTTTATAATTAAAACAGTCCATTGCAGAAGCATGGTTCAGATGCAGATATCATGAATTTATTTGGTGCTTTATTCCCTGAACTCTTTACCACACAATCCCGACTTTTAATGACCCTGAGAAAGAAGCCTTTTGAAAACATTGTGGGAAAAGGAGAAAATGCTGGTAACCAGTATTTTCTCCTTTTCCCACAATGTTTTCTACCCTTCCCAAATCAAATTTCAATTTTTGAATCACATTTATTTTGTCGTCTGCAAATGCTTTCAATTTGGACTAGTCCAAAATTTTGTCGTTTGGTAGAGAGTTAATCCTTCACCACACAACCCCTACTGTTGACAGTCTCTGAGAATAAAGAATTTTGAAAACATAATGGGAAAAGGAGAAAATGCTGGTAACCAACATTTTCTCCATTTCCAACAATGTTTTTTCCCCTCCTCCCCAGCAACAAACTTTAAATTTTGAGTACATCTAACACATACATTACTGTCTGCAGATGCTTTTAATTTGGACAAGTCTAAAGCCTGTCTTTTGGTGAAGGATTAACTCTTTACCACACAATCCCGACTTTTAACAACCCTGAGAAAGAAGCCTTTTGAAAACATTGTGGGAAAAGGAGAAAATGCTGGTAACCAGCATTTTCTCCTTTTTCCACAATGTTTTCTACCCTTCTCAAAACAAATTTCAATTTTTCAGTTACATTTATTTTGTCGTCTGCAAATGCTTTCAATTTGGACCAGTCAATAATTTTGTCATTTGGTAAAGAGTTAACTCTTTACCAAATGTCAAAATTCTAGACTTGTCCAATTCAGAGGACTTGTGACAACAAATTGTTTTCAAAAAGGCTTTCAGTATCAGAGCTTTGAAACAGGGGATTGTTTGCTACAGAGTTATTCAGATTCATGGAGTTTCTGTTACCAGTACTTTGCACAATATTCTTCCTAAACCACTGGCTGGTTTCCCATATAACTATCATTGAAATACTGATCAGCGGTGAGAGATGGATAAATGCTATCACAATGGCAGTCCGCAATCCTCAATCCGGAAAAAAGTTAGGTGAGCTGGGGAACTGAACCAACAACAGTTACTGGTATCTCAAATTGTTCAGAAGTTGAATATGATGTTCTTGTATTGAAAAAAATGTACTAACAGAAACTGCATGAAACAATCAAATTCATCTAATTGTACCTATTTTAACCCTTTATTACACAACCCAGAGTTTTAACTACCCTGAAGAAGAAAGCCTTTGAAAGAATTGTGGGAACAAAGAAAGAAAATGCTGAAACATTTTAGTATTTACCAACAATGTTTTCCAATCTTTCAAACACAAATTTCGTCATTTGAGCTGCATTTAATGCAAATACTAACCCTTAGAGTGCCTTCAAAACTACTGTTGCCTGCACAGCCGGTATAGATTGAGATCAGACTGCAAAAACCTATAGTCTGATCTTTGATGATGATCTACACTGTCTGCTTTGCTGAAACACAACAGGCATAGGCAACCTTGAAATAGCTCACAATCAGATTTTATTTCTAGGCTGAAAATGTTTGCTGGATTTAATCTGTGTACTAAGGGCTAAAGGTGGCCCTTCAGATTTTGGGACGAAAATTTTGCAAAAATACAAAAAAATCATCCTTATATTCCCAAAGCCTTTTAATTTTCATTAATAAAACCCCACTAGTTGAAAACCATCCGACAACAAGAGAAATTACAGATTTACTACAGCCCGGGTCGACACCGACAGTAAACACGTCTATTTTTACATGAGCAACTCGCTCATGTACATACCGGAAATACACAGACGCAGCTTCAAACATAGCGTCCGAAGAAGACATTATGGAAAATAATTACATGTTTGTTATGTTATGGAATTTAAGCATCATTAGTCACGTGCCAGTCACTTGACATTCCCACAATGCTTTTTTGATTTCTGGCGCGAAATCTAAAAATACCTGAAGAGGCTATGTAGCCTTTTAAGGGAACACTATCAATAAAAATTTTTTTTGTAATGTTATGATTCTTAATTATTGATGATTTGTATTGCTTTTTCATATAAATTTCAGTGATATATATGTTTTTTAATTTGGTGAGATGTGAAAAATCTAAATACCCACCTTTAAAATGGACAGGTCTTAAATTATTTCTTTTGGTAAAGAGTTTCCTGTTTGTCATAATGTTTATTCCTTTTCTTTTTCCTCTTTTCTTGAAAAAAAAACTTTACTTTAGAATAATTGGGATATTGCTATATGCAGCAGGTGAAGGAGATGTCATTGAGTGCATTGTGATTTACATGCAGAAAAAATCTCCACCCAATAATCTTTGATTTCTCATTTGTTATGAGTTAACCCTATACCAAACAATCTGAAGTTTTAAGGACTCCGAGAAAGACGGCTTATCAAAACATCATGGGAGAAGAAGAAAATGCTGGTAACCAGCATTTTCTTCTTCTCCCACAATATTTTCTATCCTTTGAAGAACAAATCCAATCATTTGATCAATATTTATTGTGTTGTCTGCGAATGCTTTGATTTTGGACATTTCTAAACAAAAAAATTGTGGTAAAGATTTAAATGTTTTATTGAAATTACAAGGGATGGAGATATGCAAAAAAAAAGAAAAGTATTTTATATTATTTGTTGACAAAAAGTTAGCTTGCTCTTGTGCAATGCTTTCACACTGGCAAGAGCAAGAAGATACTTCGTGAGAGCCATTGCAGCATGACAAAAGGAAAAGTAACTTTGACTTTGGGGGTAAGACTTATTATGCATCAGCATGCATTTTCTTTGTTTCAACTCTTTACCTGACAATAAAATTTTAGACTTTCCCATATTGAGAGCTTTTTGCAGACAACAAATTAAATGTAGCTAAAAAAAAAAAAGATTTGTCTTTTTGATAGTAGAAAATATTGTAGGAAGAGAAGGAAATTATGATTGGTTACCTAATAAACACAATAAAGGGAAACAAGCCTTTGTAAAATGAAACTTGTTTGGGTTTTTAGAGTGAAGTGTTGATTTAAGTAATGCAATCTGCAACAGGATGCAGGCTTGTGAACCTTTTTGTCACTCTGACAATTATTTTGTCTTGTATTTTACTTAACCCTTTACCACACAACCCCAACTTTTTACAACCTCAAGAAAGAAGACTTCGGAAAAAATTGTGGGAAAAGGAGAAAATGCTGGTAACCAGCATTTTCTCCTTTTCCCACAATGTTTTCTATCCTGTCTTAGACAAATTCCAACTTTGAGGCCACACCAAATTTGTCGTCTGCAAATGCTTTCAATTTGGGCAAGTCTCAATATCTGTCTTTGGTAAACTTTAACAGATGACAGTTTCATACTAGACTGAATTGATGGCATTTGAAGACGTCAAAATGTGGCTGAAATGATAGGATTCAGCTTATGAAGGGAAGAAAACATTGTGGGAAAATGAGAAAATGCTGTTCACCAGCATTTTCTCCTTTTACCACAATGTTTTTTTTAAGATTTTCTTCCGAGGGATGTTAAAACCCAGGATTGGTTTGGAAAGGATTAATACTTTATGGAAACAAGACTTTTTGTCACAGCACTTAACATTTTTTTTTAACATAGAAGGTAAAGGAAATAGGTACTTGCTCCTTTTCCAACATCTTTTTCTATCTTCTTTTTTGCCACAATGTATTCACTTGCATCTGTGTTCAAAAGTATACTTCATTTTCATCATCCATATGATCCCCGTTTTTGCCACAATGTGTTCACTATTATTTGTGTTCAGACTTACATATAAATGCACTTTATTTTCATCATCTTTATTTCACTTTGATAATTTGAAAGTCGTCTGCTGCAGTTTTGTTTCAGGAGGTTATTAGAGGATGTGTGTATTCTTGGATGTTGTTTTTCAAACAATAACTTAATATATACACTATTATGTTTTCTTCATGGCATCTTTTCATATAATTACACATGGATTGTTTTCAAGCATCCTTTATGGATATTCATGACTAGAAAAACACAAACTTCAAAAGGGTTTGTTTTTTCATTTTCTGACATGATGGCTATCTCAATACAAGAAATGCTCTGGCAAAAGGGGGTTAAATGCATCTTTGTGATGTACATTATCTAGCAAGTTGTCAGATAATTGGATCCATAAAATCCCTTTAGTCTAACAGCCGTCTCAATCTAAAGGTAGAATGGTCCTTGAACATGCAGAAAATTTACAAATGGCAAAAGGTATCACCCTGCAGACTGCCCAGACTGACATGGGCCAATACTTTTTGCAGATTCATAAACCCCTTTTTACAGTGATGATTGCTCGTACATTTTGTTGAAATTCAAGCACATTTACCAACATCTTTTCCTCCTCATTTTAAAATTTTACACAAGGAGTTATATGGATACAGAAAACAGGCAGTTTGAAAATTGATAATTTTTAATGTGTTGATAATGAACTTTGCCTAATAATTACGAGTTTTACTAAGCTTGAGGAAAAGAGCATATGAAAACATTGTAGGAAAAGGATGAAATGCTGATAAACCCTTTCAACAACAAATCCCATCATTTAACCCTTTACCACACAATCCTGAGTTTTAAGGACCCTGAAAAAGAAGACTTTTGAAAACATTTTGGGAAAAGGAGAAAATGCTGGTAACAAGCATTTTCTCCTTTCTCACAATGTTTTCTACCCTATTGAAGACAGAAAACAGCATTTATTTTGTCATCTGCAAATGCTTTTAATTTGGCCGAGTCCAAAATTTTGTCATTTCATAAAGAGTTAGGCAGTATTTAAATTATTGTCTGCTAATGCTTTCAATTTGGGCAAGTCAAATATTTTGTTGACTGGTAAGAACTGCTTAATGTTTTTTAGGGCATAAGTAGAAATCCATTTTGGAAATTAAAGTCTGCTTTTGTCTCTTTAAATATTGGACATAAAAGATCAAAAGTCAGTCTTGATATTTTGTGCGTTTGGATTTTGATGTACACAGTCCACGCTGCTCTTTCGGTTATGCTTAATAGGTTAGAGAGAACATGGATACTTAACTCTTTACCAAATGACAAAATTTTAGACTGGTCCAAATTGAAAGCACTTGCAGACGGCAAACTAAAAGTAAGTAAAGAATTGAAATTTGTTTCCAGCAGGGTAGAAAACATTGTGGGAAAAGGAGAAAATGCTGGTTACCAGCATTTTCTCCTTTTCCCACAATGTTTTCAAAAGGCTTCTATCTCAGGGTTGTAAAAACCAGGGATTGTTTGGTATAGGGTTAACTGAATATCTAATACTATGGAGTTTAGTGTAGTATAATTAGCACTTTAGAAAAGAGGGTCTCTGGTACTAATCCCAAAACTCTTTGAATTCTTTCCGATGATACTAATTGTGACAGGACTCATTCCTCTCTCACCACAAATCATTGTTTTGACCATGATTATGTGGGAAAGCAGTCAATGGCTTGGGAAGATTATTGTGCAAAGAACTGGTAAAGGAAACTCTGAGAAAGCAAGGATAGGTGCACAGGACACAGCTAAATTACTGAAATAAATTTGATAATGGCGTTAAACACCATACAAACAAACTGAAATAATGCTTGCAGAAAAAGTTTCCTTATCAGGGATGGTGAAATTAAGATTTAACTTTCAAACTTGTTCCTGGATGAAAAAGTTCCAGATTGACCTGTACACAAAGTAATAATGGAGCAGCTTTCTTGAAAATTCATTGGTCCATATCTGCCACACAGGGCAATGCAGGATAACAGGCAGGCACAGTGGATTTTGCAGCCATGATCATTATCTGAAAATATTGAATGCAGTTTTCTAATTATAGGAAAAAGATGGCTCATAAAGAATAGCATATTTCTAGATGAAGTGGACATTAATATTTATTACCTCTTTCTAAGCCTGCATTGAAGTTTTTAAAGCATCCAACAGTCATAGTTAATGCACTGTATTACTCCTTGTTTGGTATCAATCTATTACCACATAGGCTGATTCTATGACTGTGCCTTACGACAATGAAGGAGTTCGAGGAAAAATGATAAAGCTAGAAAATGCTGTGAAGCTGTTTTAAGTAAATGAAACCTTTGTTTGTATAGTGGAAAAGAGTAATTTATAAAAAAATATGGGCACCTCTTATCAGAGAAACAATATTCAGGGACCCGCAGTTACACGGGTACTACCTAGAGCAGGGGGATTAGTTCTCATCACTTGTCATTGGGCTTTCGGGTGTTTGTCAATAACAGCAAGCATCCTAAAATCAATTTGGAGCCCTCAACTTTGTCGTCTGCATCGGAATTTCAATCCTGCTTTTCAATAAATTTATTGGTCTAATCCCTGGATTTCTGCTCCTTCATTGATTTGCAGATAAGATGTGAATTAACCCATCACCACTGACAGGCAAATAGTTGCACAATTTGACAAAAAGCAGCAAAGCCTGAAGAAAAGGGAACTATTCTTCTTTAAAACTGAAAGGGAAAAGGAGCAGTAATTACCAGTATATTCATTTGCTCTTCCCTTTATAATACATGTAGATTTTTTTAGAAGCTTTGTAGTACAGGGATGGAAAAAAGTTGCATTTTTTATGGCAAAAGAGTGAGGAATACAGCTGTATCTGCCTGTTGTCATGTATGCATTTAGGAGTGGGTAGGGTTACAAAACCTTGTTGCACAAAACTAAATTCCATATATTTTGGAAGAAATTTTGATTATTTTTTAATCTGATACATCTTTCACAGTCCAAAAGTCTAAATTTAAATCCAAAAGTAACTAACTTCTCAATTGTTAAGATGTCGGCTGCAAACTCACTTTAAAATCATGCTTCTATCTTTAAGTCTGTTGCACACTGCATAAACAATGCACTAACATGATTTACCATACATTTTCAATGACCCTGAGAAAAAAGTCCTTTGAAAATACTGTTGGAATACAAGACAAAATGCTGTAACTTCTTTTCTTACCATGTTTTCTAACCTTCCCAAAACAAATTTCAATTTTTGAGCCACATCTTATTTGTTGTCTGCAATTGCTTTCAATTTGGGCAGGTCCAAAATTTTTTTGTTTCATAAAGAGTTAAGGGATATTTTTAAGTTTGTTTCATGAGGCAAAAGACATTGTCTACTGCTTATTATATAAAATTCATTTAACTTTTACCACACAATCCCAATTTTTAATGATCCTAAGCAAGAGGGCTTTTGAAAACATTCTGGGAAAAAGGAGAAAATGCTGGTAACCAGCATTTTCTCCTTTTCCCAAAATGTTTTCTTTCTTATCAAAGACATTGGATTTGTCATCTGCCAACGCTTTCAATTTGGACCATTCTAAAATTTACTGTGTGGCAAAGAGTTAAATGAATTAAAAGATTAAGTATGCTATCTTTTTGTCATAATTTTTTATCCTCCATTAAACAATCAAATGTTATAACGACTCTGAAGAGTACAGCTTTTGAAAACTTTGTGGGAAAGGAAGAAAATGCTGGTTACCAGCATTACCACATTTTTCTCCTTTTCCCACTGTTTTCTATCCTCTCACAGTTAACTCTTTACCAAACAACAAAATTGTAGACTGGTCCAAATTGAATGCATTTGCAGACAACAAAATAAATGTGAGTGAAAAATTGAAATTTGGTTTGGGAAGGATAGAAAACGTTGTGGGAAAAGGAGAAAATGCTGGTTACCAACATTTTCTCCTTTTCCCACAATGTTTTCAAAAGGCTTCTTTCTCAGGGTCGTTAAAAGTCGGGATTGTTTGGTAAAGAGTTAAATGAGTTGACACACATTTATCATCTGCAAAATTGGTTTTGGATATGGATTTGTCTTAGTGTTGGATATGGCTTTGTCTTAGTTTTGGATATGGATTTGTATTAGTTTTGGATATGGATTTGTATTTGTATTTGTTTTGAATATGGATTTGTCTTACAGAAAAGTTTGTTGTCTGGAAAAGAGTTAACTCTTTACCAGAGGACAAAATTTTAGACTTGCTAAATTGAAAGCATTTGAGGACAAGGCTTAAATAAATGGATTTGATGTTGAAAAGCTGGAAAAACTGTGGGAAAAGGTGAAAATGCAGGTTATCAACATTTTCTACTTTTCCCACAATTTTTTCAAAAGTCATTTTCCTCAGGGCCATTAACCCTTTACCACACAATCCTGCATTTTAACAACCCTGGGAAATAGGACTTTTGAAAACATTGTGGGAAAAGGAGAAAATGCTGGTAACCAGCATTTTCTCCTTTTCCCACAATGTTTTCTAACCTTTCAGAAAAAAAATCCAATCATTTTAGCCACATTTTATTTGTCGTCTGCAAATGCTTTCAATTTGGACCAGTCTTAAATTTTGTCGTGTGGTAAAGAGTTAAAACAGGGGATTGTTTGGTAAATGGTCAACATGCACAAGGAACACAAAGGAGAAATATCTGAAGGAAAGGAAAATATTGTTTGTTGGTAAAAGTAAACTTTGCTGGAAATTAACTAGTTGCTTCAGACAACTGTTATTGCCTTTTTTCTCACAATATTTTCAAAACAAATCTTTTTTAGAGATGTAAAAAAGTTGTGTTTGTATTTATATGGGTAAATTGATTATTTCAAAAGATTTCTGTTCCAAGATACACAAAAAATATCCACCAAGCTTCACATGATGTCCTGTGTTTATATAACTATAAGCCCCAATGTGGGTTTGTATTGAGCCATTGTTTGCATTTTGTCGAAGGGGATCAAACGCACTAAGATGCTTGTATTGACATTATGTCACCTTCTATGGGAAGTATGGTATCTCTCCCCAGATGTGTGTCTCTCTTGTCTCTCATGTCGTTTTTGTCGATATTACCTGTATCTGAGGAAGAGATAAGGCGAGTATATTAGGCTTGAGACAGCAAATGAGTTTTTCAACCCATGTTGTAGATACTCATCAAAAATGACTCAACAAGACAATTTTGATAAGCAGCCCATAACATAGATTTAGTAAAGAAATAATGAAGTCAGGATTTGGTTTTCCTCTTAACCCTTCACCACACGGCAAAATTTTAGACCTATCTAAATTGGAAGCGTTTGCAGATGAAAATTTCATAGTGTCTCAAATGACGCAATTTTTCTTTGATAGGGTAGAAAACTGTGTGGAAAAAGGAGAAAATGCTGGTAACCAGCATTTTCACCTTTTCCCACAATGTTTTCAAAAGGGTTCTTCCTCAGGGTCGTTAAAAGTCGTCATTGTGTGGTAAAGGGTTAACTCTTTACCACACCATACATGTTTACTTGTCCGAATTGAAAGCTTATGCAGGTGACAATCTAGATGTTGCTCAAACCATAGAATTTGTCTATGATAGGGTAGACAACATTGTGGGGAACATGAGAAAATGCTGGTTACTTCACAGAGCACGGTTCATTTTCATTACTTTGCTGCTTGAACATATTCTATGTCAATTCAAATATAGAACATTAATTTTAACTCTTTACCACACAATCCCGACTTTTAACGACCCTGAAGAGAAGGCTTTAGAAAA
The DNA here is from genome assembly GCA_946811185.2 of Hippopus hippopus. Lineage (NCBI taxonomy): Eukaryota > Metazoa > Mollusca > Bivalvia > Cardiida > Cardiidae > Hippopus > Hippopus hippopus. The sequence continues at coordinate 42,932,353 of OX328103.1, read as the reverse complement.
CATTGTGGGAAAAGGAGAATATGCTGGTAACCAGCATATTCTCCATTTCCCACAATGTTTTCTACCCTATCAGAGACAGAAATTGTCATCTTAGCAACATTAGATTTTTCGTCAGCAATTTGGATGAGTCCAACATCTTGTTGTTTGGTAAAGAGTTAACATACTGGATTTTTCCACATCAGAAACCAATTCCAGTGAGGAAAGTGTATTGAATAGACAAACATTGTCCTTTATAATTCCAGAATAAGGAAACATTGACAGGAAAACTCAGCATGAAGCGGGATGCACAAAATGCATTTTTAATGCCTCTCTACTAGAACAGTGGTCGATTTTCCATTGAAATTATTATCAAGTGCCTCCACCAGTGTTTTAACCTTTCACAAAGAAATCTTAACTTTTACTGACATTGGGAAAAAGGCTTTTGAAGACATTGTGCAAAAGGAGGAAATTGTGGTAACCAAAGTTTCTCCTTTTTCTCACAATGTTTTCTACCCTCTCCAAGACAAATCGCACCGAGTGAATCAGATTCAATTTGTCTTCTGCTGATGCTTTTAGTTTGGTTAAGAATTAACCCTTTACTACCGAATCCCAAATTTTAAAGATTTCGACAAAGAAGCCTGTTGAAAAGCATTGTGGGAAAAGGAGAAAATGCTGGTAACCAGCATTCTCTCCTTTTCCCAGATTCACAGTTTTCTAGCCTTTCAGAGGCTAATCCCAACATGTGAGCTGCAATTAATTTGTTGTCTGCAAATGCTTTCAAATTGAAACAGTCTAAAATTTTGTTTGGTAAAAAGTTAAATACTGAATGGAAATTATTATTCCTTTTATATAGCACTTTAAGGCTTTACTTGGATAACCTGATAATGTGTGAAATGTTGATACTTTAACCCTTTACCAAATAATCCCTGGTTTTTACGACCCTGAGATAGAAGCCTTTTGAAAACATTGTGGGAAAAGGAGAAAATGCTGGTAACCAGCATTTTCTCCTTTTCCCACAATGTTTCCTACCCTGCTGGAAACAAATTTCAGTTTTTGAGTTGCAGTTGGAAATGCAGCAAAAAAAGGAGGATTTTGTTTATGGCCTTAAATCTCCTGGGTTTTATTTGTTTCTATTCTATACCAGATAATGCTTATAAATTTCCTACAATGTTTTCAAAAGCTTTCTTTCTTAGAGTCATTAAAACTTTGGATTGTGTGGTTAAGGGGTGGTGTGAACTAAAGATCTCAGCTGATTAGTAATTTCTCTTACTTTCTTAGCTGAAATGTAAATGTTGGTACTCAGAAGAATGAATATTGTCATCCATATCTGCAAGGGTGATTTCTTGAAAAACAGGAGGAATTATTGGAAAGGGGTTGTTAGGTAGTCCAACTGTTTCATCTTTCTTAAACCTTTAATCCTTTATCAAAAAATCTCAAGTTTAATGACCCAGAAGAAAAGGGTTTTGAAACATTGTGGGGAAAAGGAGAAAATACTGGTGTCCAGCATTCTCGTCTTCCCATAATGTTTTCTGTCTTTTCAAAGACAAATCATTTGATCCACATTTGACTTGTCATCTAGAAATGCTTTTATATAATTATGGTCAAGTTCAAAATTTTGTCATTACATAAGAGGTCCAGCCACCAAGGAATAAGCCCCAAAAGGTATTGTTGTTTCATTAGGTTGCTATTGGCCAGAATGTCTTGGCATAGCAAGTACTGTAGATCCAAGATAAGACTGAACTGTTTTGTGCAGTCTGGTCTAAATCTATACTGGCTGCAAAAGGGGCTTCAGTTGTGAAAGGTGCTGTAATGGTTGATATCTGTCATTGATTATGTTGGATAAATTGACTGGTATACGTGAAGAGGTCCTTGACTTGAAAATGAATTGAAAGTTTGCGTCTCATCTTGGCAGTGTTAACTTCAATAACCAATGATTCAAGTGGTTAGATGTTGAATTCGTGCAGGTTTGCACTTGTCCTTTTTTTAGCACCTTGTCAATGGATCAGATAAAACCCTTGCAGCCCATCTCTGGGGTATTTCAAATTTTTTGCAATCCTATCAGCCACATGTACAATTAACCCTTTACCACGCAATGATGACTTTTAACGCCCCCTAAAAGAGAAGGCTTTTGAAAACATTGTGGGAAAAGGAGAAAATGCTGGTTACCAGCATTTTCTCCTTTTCCCACAATGTTTTCTACCGTATCAAAGAAAAATCATTTCATATGAGCCACATTAACACTGTCATCTACAAATGCTTTAAATTTGGACAGGTCTAAAATTTTGTTGTGTGGTAAAGGGTTAATATTGTATTACTGTTGTCTGAAATTAAAGGTCATTACTTCAACTGAAGAAACTGTCTAGTCAAAGAGTCTAAGATTTAGCGGCATTTCTAACTGTAAAATCCAACATCATTTTACACAATGTCATACTGATGCAGTCTGATCTTGGTCTGCTTTATCAACAAAAGCTGATAACATGTATGTGGCTGAAAGCATCAAGTGACCTGGTTGAAACGGTTTCAGATAGAAAAAAAATGTTACAAATTGCTTTAAAATAGTGATTATAAATATTTGCCAGAATGAATTTTTGACTCATACCGAAGTGAAGTAATAACCCTTTACCACACAAGCCGAGCCCCGGTAGCTCTGTCAGTAGCGTGCAGGACCTGAGAACACGGGGTTCAGGGTTCGATCCCTAGCTACGACCCCTGGCTTGGCCAATTTCTTTCCGAGGATTGATGATAGTCACTGCGACAGGATTCATTCCTCTCCCACCACTGACCATTGTTTCGACGATGATTGTGTGGGAAAGCAGCCAGTGGCTTGGAAAGAAAATAGTGCGAAGTACTGGTAAAAGAGACTCTAGGAACGCATGGATAGGTGCACTGGCCGCCGTGATATAACTGAAATAATGTTGAAAACAGCGTTAAACACCATACAATCAATCAATTTACCACACAATCCCATGTTTTAACGTTGCAGAGGAGGAAGCCTTTTGAAAACATTATGGGAAAAGGAGAAAATGCTTCCTACCAGCATTTTCTCCTTTCCTACAATGTTTTCTAAAATTTTCTACTGCTTTTTTTCTCAGGATCGTTCAAAGTCAGGATTGGTTGGTAAAGGGATAATGTTCCCACATCAAGGAATAACCTAGAGTAGATCAAGATCAGACAGCACTAGACATGCAGTCTGATCTTTGATCTACACTATTTGCCAGCTGACACTGAATCAGCCTGAACATTTATCTGCATTCTCACTTTTTACCACTCAACAAAATTTTAGACTTGTCCAGATCAAAGTCATTGACAAACAACACATTAACTCTTACTCACAAATCGAAATTTGTGAGTAACTGTTACTCACAAATCGAAATTTGTGTTAGGAAGAGTAGAAAACATTGTAGGAAAAGGAGAAAATGCTGGTAACCAGCATTTTCTCCTTTTCCAACAATGTTTTCAGAAGTCCTCTCGCTCAAAACTCAGGATTGTGTGGTAAAGCGTTGATCTACACAGTGCACAAAAATACCTACTTGTTGCACTTGAAGATTCTTTAGTATGGAATTAAATATCATCAGTCTAGGGTAAAGTTTGTACCTGTCCTTGCTGAAGTAATTTTGGAGAAAAATATTATTCTCTTATCAGACAGCATCAAATAATCAATACAGGTTTACAGAAAAAAAACGGGCCGTAGAGGTACACAAATTCTCTGTAATGATGGGGGGGGGGGGGGAATCTAAGAGGAGTTTTATTATCATTATTGAACTGATAGGTTGTTTTGTATATAATAGGTTCAAATCCCATCATTTATGTTGTCAACTGTTTGCCACTTCAATTTTAATTAAAGTTGCGTACAACCAGGTTTCCTGCAAGAATTTTTTGCTTTGTTAAAAAACCTATTATATCATGCTCATCTGCGAAGATGGCTTTTAAACTGAGAAATTGACATAAAAGATAGATAGAAAACACCAGGGATGCCTAAAAACATCTTTCAATTTGTATTTTTTGTAAAGTTTCTTACTTGTTTGTCATCTAGATAGCCATTATCAATTAACTCTTTACCAAACGACAAAATTTTGGACTTGCCAAAACTGAAAGCATTTGCAGATGACAAAGGTGGAACCATGACACCATTTTTCCTTGATAGAGCAGAAAACATTGTGGAAAAAGGAGAAAATGCTGATTACCAGCATTTTCTCACCATGTTTTCAAAAGGTTTCTCTCTCAGGGTCATTAAAAGTTGGGACTGTGTGGTAAAGAATTAAAAAGGTTGAAAGGCATTACAACTCCTTACAAAACGAGAAAATTTTAGACTAGTCCATATTGAAAGCTTTTGCAAATGATAATATGTTACTAAAAAACTGAAATTGGTTTTGGGGGAAGGTAGAAAACACTATGGGAAAAGGAGAAAATGCTGGTTACCAGCATTTTCTCCTTTTCCCATGGTGTTTCCAAAAGCGTTCTTTCTTGGGTCTTTGAAAGTCAGGATTGTGTGGTGAAGAGTTAAAGACACCCAATTGTTACTTGTTGCAATATAGTTCAGTCAGTTAAGCGATTGGACTATAATTTTGATGGTCTTTGGTCCAACTTCCCACTGGCTGCAAATGTTGGCGTATTTTTTATTTTCCTGCTAACCTGGTCCTGGTCCTGATTAAATTTATCTCCCAAATATCAACTTTCTTCTGAAAAATTGTTTTTGGTCAATGTCTCGGTGTAAATGCAGCTCTGTTTACCTAACAATAAAATACTAGACTTGACCTAATTGAAAGCATTTGCAAATGATGAATTACATAATTATTATGTCTCATATATCATGTAACATTATTATGAAAGGGTGAAAAACATGGTGGGAAATGAAGAAAATGCTGGTTACCAGCATTTTTTTCTTTTTCCCACAGTGTTTTCAAACTTCCTTCTCTATCAAGTGTAAAAACACAGGATTGTTTGGTAAAGTTGTAAGCTAGAAAAACAAGGTTTTATGACAGAAGTCAAAGATAACAGAATCATCAGATGGGAATATTATCTTGGAGGGAAATGACTTGTGCAGTTCTATCAGTAAATAAGGATTGGTGGTACTGTGTCAGAGTCGTGACAAAGATGGATAACCTTTTGTCTATTGACAGCTGGTCCAGTTCCCATCTTGAGGTTACAGATACCATCCACCGGTTCTCTGTGATCTACAACACAAGATACCGTGTCAGAGTATGATAAAGTTGGCGAGTGTATGAACACATGCAAATGTGACTCCTTTATTTCCTGGGAGTGTTTAAATGCTTTTTGAAAACATCTTTGGTGAAGGAGCATTATGCTTGTTATGCTATTGGAAACCTTAATTGTTGGAAAATTAGCATAATACTATGCTTATTATGTGTCCAAACTTTTCTTTCCATAATGCTTCTGTTATCATCCAAAAAGGATGTTTTCCCGACGATACATGTAACCTTCATATATTTGTAACCAGGGTTTTAAGACTATCCAAACAGATACATGTATTTAGTGATGAGTATGACATTAATTGATCTAAAGTGAGAAAAGTATATTTGGTGATTTTAAATTTTTTCTCATTACACACACACGTGTGTTTAACGTCCTTGATGAAAAAGACTTGTGAAAACATTTTTGGAAAAAGAGAAAATGCTCAGATAACCATCATTTTCTCCATTTCCCGCGATACTTTCTATCTCTTCTTAGAAAAATCCCATCATTTGGGTCATGTTTTATTGTCGCCTGCAAAATCTAACTCTTTCAAAATGGAAAAGTTCAAAATTTTATCAACTGGCAAAGAGTCAAAGCATTACACCTTAACTTAGACAGTATAAAGCCATGGTCACATTTACGGTCATGCACATAGTTGTCGGTAGTTCATTTCAAACGTAGTCTGCCGTAGTGTTACTACAGCCAACTAAATGGAAGTACATTCCAAGTAAGCTCAAAAATTGCAAACAGAGGAAACAGAGAAAGTCTAAGTAGGTTGAATTATGTGTGAGTACAGTCAACTACATTGAACTGCGAGCTAAGTGGCTAGGATTAACTAGGGTATCACTACGTCTAACTACATATAAACTACGTCCTAAGTACAGGCAACTATGTTTAGTTAGTATGGAATGTGTTAAGCTACAGTAAAACGTTGTGACTGGGCCTGCTCAGTACGGGTAATCTATGGTCATTGTGCTTTTGGAAGTTGATGAGCCAAAAATTGCTGTTTGCTTATTCTGCCATGCCGCTGTGGAAGAAAAGATGTTCTTCCAAAACTACAGCCAACTGCAATACACACTACAGTTAAGTAGGATTAATTACAGTTAACCGAGGTCAAATACGTTTAAACTACGGTCACAGCAGGGTAACAACATCATAGTTAACGGTAACAAATTTTTTAACATGTTCAAAAATTATGTACTTACTACGGGCAAATCGTAAGTTCAAACTATATTAATTACTACGTTGAACTATGGTTTTCTACGTTCAACTATATTTAATATGTTCAACTACGGTCAACTATGGTCATTCCTCACTACGTAAGGTGTGACCACGGCTTAACTCATTGCTAGTTACTTATCAGTGTACAATCATGTATTTTAAAATTGTCTGTGTCAAAATGAACTATTTATTAAATTTGAAAAAAAAAAAAAAAGATCTTAACTTATTGATGAAAAGCAGACTTGACAAAACTTAATTCAACACAAAACAATTTTTTTTAAAAATTTTCTAAGACTAGTCAAAACTAGATCAACAGAAGATTTTTTATTGGAGAAATTGAAAGGCAAAGTCATACCACCAGCATGTTACTGACTTAGAACTAATATCTCAATTTCTGTGATTACTTATTTTTTTAATAATTTTTTTCTCAAAAAAAAAAAAAAAAATATCCTAGAGAGTTATGATTATAAAGAAACAATCCCTGCATTTGGTAATGACCATATTATTATTGATGACTATATTCACGGCTTAGTAATCTGAAAATTCCCAAGATTCTTTTTGTGCAATTTGTAAAGGTATAGAGCAATTTAAAGTTACTAATTGAGATATTATCAAACAGTTGTTATCACCCAAATGTACGGCAATGGATCGGTGTTTGGTTGTAGTTGAAAAGAAACCAAAACTGGAGGGGGGGGTAGACATAACATCAAGGTTGGGGATAATTTGAAGTCTAAACTCTTTACCAGATGACAAAATTTTTTACTTCAGTACTGAAAACATTAGCAGATGGCAAATCAAAATGACTCGAATGGTTGGATTTGTCTTCGAAAGGGTAGAAAACATTGTGGAAAAAGGAGAAAATGCTGGTAACCAGCATTTTCTCCATTTTCCACAAATGTTTTCCAAAGACTTTTGCTTCAGGATTGTAAAAGTATACAAGTGTTTAGTACAGGGTGAAATGGAAGAACATTTATATAATTGCAGAAAATTCTATTCATTGCCATATGTATGTCCTGTCAGAAACCCTTGACAAGGATGTTTAAGAGGTCCAGATTAGTGGACCAGGGTTTTCTATAATCCTATACTAAAGAGTGTAGAGGAATCCCTGACAACTTTTGAGAACATTGTGGGAAAGGAAAAAAATGATGGTAACGCATTTTTCTCTTTCCCACAATATTTTCCTTCCTTTTGAAGACAAAACACAATCTGTTTGAGGCATAGTTAGTGTGTTGTCTGCAGCTGCTTTCAGTATGAATGCGTGTACATGTCTGAAACTTTTAGTTTGGTAAAGAGCAAAGGAGCCAATAGACATGAGCCAAAATGCATTATGAAAAGAGGGTATAATGCATATGCAAAAAGTGTTGACCCAGGTCAGCATTGTAAGTCCTCGCAGACCAAACGCTAGGCTAAAACTTTTTGCTATAAGTCAATTTTCTGCTTGTTCAAGGACCAGTCTATCTCATGCTTCTCTTGATTGCTAGATATAATGGATTTTATGGATCCATAGTTATGAAATATCTTGGTTGGTATCGTGCATCACAGAGATGCATTATCTCCTATACCCAGAGCCTGGCTCATTTATTTTTCACCAAGAATCCAGGTAGCCAAGTAATAAGGTATTGGATTTGGAGTCAAGAAATTCTGGTTTGAACTCTACTGGTGGAGGTAGTCTTTTGGGAGTGTCCTTTGGAAAAGCTTTGCATGGTCCCAGTCTGGTATCAGTGATACTCAAAGTAGACATGATTAAGTGAGTTTTTACTGTGATGTGACTGAAGTACTTTTGATAGGGGTATATAAACTTTCTAACAAATGAAGACAGGCTTCACATCCTATGTTGTCTGATCTTATTCTTAATCAAAGAGGATTTGTAAGACTCGGAGCGTGGCAAGGATTAACCTATCAATACATATAAAAATTCAGTTTCTTGCAGTCAAACAAGGTTTGAAAATCATAATGGGCAAAGGATCAGTTGCCTGCACGAAGCAGTTGCTCCTTTTCTCACAGTTTTTCATATTACTGAAAAGCTTGATATTTTCATTTTCTTCTTATTTTCAATATAAGTATCATAATTTGCTGACTTGTAACTGGGATCTCCTATTTATGAGCAGTCTTTTAGACAGTTTTTCACCTCCATTTGTTTTCACCTAGTTAAAATTTGTTACAACTGCTATGTACATCATACCCATTGTGATACTCCTGGAGCAAGCAGGTTCTTAAAGACTCTGAGATTAACAGAGAAAAGTTCTCAAATGGTTAAGAAAGCAGCCAATGGCTTTAGAAAGAATCTTTTGTCAAGAACTTAAGTAAATCTCCGGAAAGCACAGATAGATGCACCAGCCACAACCATCTGAAATACTGCTAAAAGTGGCATCAAACACTATCCAGTTGAACAGACAAAAAAGCGCAGTTTACCTTTTTAGGGAACATACTTTAGTGTTAGAAATGGTAATGAAAGGCTTAGATGAAATGCAGCAATTGAAATTATTATGACTTAACTCTTCACTATACAGGCTATTGTTATATGTAGTTATAATTATCATTATAAACATTATAAATAACACATTGGAAAAGTATTTATTGACAGGGAAATGATTTTTCTGATTTGCAAAACACACTGCACTCAGGAGAAATTTTTGCCTTTCCCACATTGAATGACTTAATATCTTGCAGACTTTAAAAAGTAGTATTTGCACAGTAATGGGTTAATGTTTTGTAATGTCTACTTATATATCAAATAATCATCACTGTCAGGGTTGCAATATAATTATTATTTATCTCTGCTCAAATAAACTATCCAGGTGTAAAACCCTGTCCTTCGTAGTACAAAACTTTTGTGGCAAAATTTGAATTACATGATGTATTTTGATTTATTGGCAGCTGACTGCTGAAAACATTGCTGAAAACATATAATTCTGAAAATTTAAGCAATTTTTTTTTTGCTTGTCTCTATGAGATATGAGTAAATTGGTAATCTGTATACAAATTTTTATTCTTAGAATTTAATGAGCGAAGCAGAAATTAAGTTAGATCTACTTTTATGGAATATATGTTGCACCACACTTTCCTCCAGGCAGTTCTCCAGGAATCGAATGTGTTACTTTAAAGGAACATGCTGAAGTCCAAAATTGGCATTAAGTCTGTAATAAGTAATTAGAAATGGTATTTTGCAAAAAAATCCCTCAGAGTATTGGACAGTATTATGCCAGATCAGACAGTGTATTTTATACACCCTGATCTTATAACTTGGAACTGTCCACAAAGCTGCCAAGTTGTCAAAAAAATTGTAAAAATACTGGCTTTTTGAGATGATTGTCAAAAAAGCATTATGATGCTGATCATCTGAGGGACTTTTTGGTACCAATAATTTACAGGACTTTTTGGTGTAGATCATCTGAAAGGCTCTTTGTTAATGGTCATCTGAGGCACCTTTTGAGGTAGGTCATCTGAGGGACTGATGGCACTGATAGTCTGAGGGACTTTTTGGCATGGTCATCTGAAAGGCTCTTTTGAGCTGGTCATCTTAGGGACATTTTGGTGTAGATCATCTTAGAAGCTCTTTTGAGCTGATCATCTGAGGAACCTTTTGGTGTAGATCATCTGAAAGGCTCTTTGGAGCTGATCATCTGAGGGACCTTTTGGTGTAGATCATCTGAGGGACTTTGTTGTGTAGACCATCTTAGAGCCTCTTTGGGGTAGGTCATCTGAGGCAGTTTTTGTATAGATCATGTGAAAGGCATTTTGGTGCTATCGTCCAATAGATTTATGGTTTAGAGCACCTGACAGGCATTTTGGTGCTGATTGTCATTCTGATATATTTATTGGCTTAGAGCATCTGACAAGCATTTGGTGCTGATCATCTGAAGGATTTATTGGTGTAAAGAGCAATCTGATAGGCATTTGGAGCTGATTATTTTAGAAGTTTGTTGGTGTAGATGATCTGAGAGGCTTTTTAGTGTTCATCATCTGAGGGACTTTTTGGTGTAGATCATCTGAAAGGCTTCTTTTTATATTAGTCATCAGGAAGATATTTCTTTGTTGTTGATCATTTGATTTTTTTAGCATCAACTTTTCTGAAAGGCTTTTTTGTATTGATCATCTGAGTGGCTCTCTGTTACTGATCAAAATAGTTCCTGTTCAGAGGTCATCAGAGTATGCCATGTATCTGTTGACTAGATTTGCACTTAGTTTTGTGTATAAGGGGTTTTCTTCATAATTATGTTCATTGGACTTTTTGAAAAATGGTCCAATATAGCAATGATAATAGGAGGCCTTGTATGGAGGAGCTTATTTTTTTTTCCTTCTGTGTATGTAATTCACCATCCATTGTTGAAAGTATAGTCTAAATACTAAAGAAAATGACACTGCTATTATCTATCTCAATGACAACTTTATCCTTGACAGATGAATGTTGCGCTTTTTACCCTCAAATACAATTACTCAGTCTGGGTATAATTATGTATGAGGGGGAATATTATGTTAATCGATAGAATGCATCATTGCAAAATGAGAAATTTTTTCTTACAAGGAATTTCTTCAGATGACACAATTCTTTTATATGTGGTCCATTGCAAGATGCAGAAAGTCATCTGCAGGAAGCAGCATTCTGCCAAATATCCCTCGCCACACAATCCTGTATTTTAACAACACTTGAAGATGAAGCCTTTTGAAAACATTTCAGGGAAAGAAGCAAATGCAAGTGACCAGCATTTTCTCCTTTTGCCATAATGTTTGTACCTTATCATAGACAAGTTCCATTGTTTGAGTCAAACTTTACATTGTAGTCTGCAAATACTTTCATTTTGGACACATCTACATATGTGTTGCTTGGTAAAGGGTTATTCAAAGAGGGAACAATTGTGCAATACACTTGCACAAACAGTAGATTATTTTCTGAATTAGTGAGACAATGCACTCAAGACTTTTTCTTAACCGTTTACCACACAATGACGACTTTTAACACCCTTTAGGAAAGAAGCCTTTTGAAAACATTATGGGAAAAGGAGAAAATGGTAACCAGCATTTTCTCCTTTTCCCACAATGTTTTCTACCCTATCAAGATCAAATTCCATTATTTGAGTCACATTAAAATTGACGTCTGGAAATGCTTTCAATTTAGGCAAGGCTAGAATTTTTTCGTCTGGTAAAGGGTTAATTAAAACTTAAAAGGGGACAAAGTCCAGTCTTTGTCATTATTACGAGACATTTTCTTATTCAGTGGGGCCAAGTGCAGTAGCTCAGTGGTAACATATAGAGGATATTTGTATTTTTTGGTGAAAGATGGAAATTTATTTCATTGAGTGAACATCATCGGTTATATTTTTACGAGTGGCATAGCCACGAGTGAAAATATTACCGATGGTGTTCACGAGATGAAATAAATTTCGATCTTTCACCGAAAAATACAAATATTCTATTTATTTGATGCTTTTAACCCTTTCTGGGAGAAACTTCATCAAGATCCAGTACAGTTCTTTTCAGTGATTCCCCGTGGCGTACGCCCTCCACATAGCAACACATTACAATATTAAGTCAAGCGCGAGAAATGTAAGGTAAATGACGTCATATTTCAATCTCGGTTGTGAGTCACGTGCATTTTACCTAGGTAACTAGAATATAAAAATCGGTATTTTCACTGGTCGTATCCGTGGAATATCAAAAAATATTTTCACTGCTATTTCTCGATATCCTACCGGGAAGCATGAAATAAATAGGGTTATCAAAAGTTGGAATTGGTCTCTAAAAAAGGTTGGAAACATTATGGGAAGAGGAGGAAATGTTTTGTTACAAGCACTATCTCCATTTCCCCCAGTGTGTTCAAAAGCTTTTTTTCCTCGGGGTTGTTAAAACATGGGATTATGTTGTAAAAGGTTAACTAACTTGCTGGTAGTCTAAGAAATGCATGATATTATAAGTCTAGTGCCTAGAGTGCCAAATGGCCAAAATTAAGATGGATGTTTTTTTGGTTCTGTATCTTACAAAAGATTTAAGATCAGACTGTGAATTTTTACCTTGTTCTACACTTTTTTCAAATGCAAGAATAGTTGTGATAACCATTCAGAGGGGTTAAACATGTGTATTTTGCTTCTCAAGTAGTAAGAAAAATCTCATCTTCACCCTTAGGCTGCCAAGCAAGACTCACTGACCTTTTGCGGACAGTGTAGATCAAGATCAGACTGCACAGAATGTGCAGTCTGATCTTGATCTACACTGTCCAATAAGGAGATATCATTCCTCCTGAGTGAGAATCAAGAGAGATTAATATAAGTTGTTAGGACTTGTTTCTCAATCAATGTAAAATAAATGTTTAAGCTAAACTAATAAGATAAAGAATCCAGAGGTATTGAGTTCAATCCTTTCCTGGGGAACTGGGATTTTTGTGGGAGTGACTCAAAGGAAGGCAATTTGGGGCCCAAGCACAGTATTAATGAAACCTAGTACACACATGAACAAGTAAGCAGAGTGAGTGTCCCCTGATTTGACTGAAATAATGATGTACATGTAAGTGGCTTAGCTCTTTACCAATCAACAATTTCCAGACTCTTCTAAAGTGGTGTAAATAAATCAAAGTTCTTTGACAAGGTAGAAAAAATTGTGGGAATAGGAGAAAATGATGATTACCAGCATTTTCTCACAATGTTTTCAAAAACCTTGAAGTCTCCATCAGGGTTTATAGAACTCTGGACTATTTTGCTGAGAGTTATTTCCCTTGAAGCACCTTTCACTACTATAGTTGCCTTTGTGGCCAGTGTAGATCAAGATCAGGCTGCACTAAATGTGCAGCCTGATCTGTGATCTACACTGTCCACTTTTCTGATACACTGCAGACAAAAGTAACCATGAAAGTGGGATTATTTGGGGCATAGTTCTAGGATAAGAAATTCAGTTGGGTTTTTCTGTACTCTAAAAGTTAACCCTTTACCACACAATGACGCCTTTTAACTCCCCTGAAGAAGAGGCCTTTTGAAAACATTGTGGGAAAAGGAGAAAATGCTGGTAACCAGCATTTTCTCCTTTTCCCACAAAGTTTTCTACCCTATCAAAGAAAAGTTGCATCATTTGAGCCACTATGAAATTGTCTTCTGCAAATGCTTTCAATTTGGATAGGTCTTAAATTTTGCTGTGTGGTAAAGGGTTAAAGCACTATTAAATCACTCAACTGACTGCTGAATAAATGGAACGGATATTCTTTGTCAGTGCTGTAGGGGCAGATACTGCATTTTCAAAGTGGTTTTTGTCGGTACATCTGGCAGAGAGGCTGACAGTGTAGATCCAAGATCAGATTGCCTGTTCTGTGTTATCTGATCTTGATTAACAGTGTTCTTTCCATTAACTATCAAATCTGGGTTCAGTGTGACAGTGGGTAAGAGAAGAATTTTTTGATGGTTTTAATTGAGCTGGCTGGAATCTGTATCGGTGAGCGTGGTTAAGCCTCAAATAAAAGAGAGGGGGATGTATATATGTAAAGCCTGAAAAGGTCCATCCATTCTATGTACACAATCTTTTGTCAGCTTTCGGGGTAGACAAATATTGGCTGAATGTATAACTTTGCAAACATGGCCGATTTCAAATAACGGGGCAATTTATGAGTCTCCATCCATTGCTTGGTTACAATCTCCCTTCTCCCTCGGATACAATTCACCCGTTGTTGTATTTGTTAATAGTTCTTAATATTGTATCATTCCTAAACTTTTAGCTAGTTATTTGATTGGCTAAAAACATGGGTAAGAAAAGAACAAAAAAACAGCATAAAATTTAACCAGGATAATCTTGATTACAATTCCAACATCTTATCCCTTTATCAAACAATCCAGAGATTTAACAACCACGTCAAAGAAGGCTTTTGAAAACATTGTGGGAAAAGGAGAAAATGCTGGTAACCAGCATTTTCTCCTTTTCCCACAATGTTTTCTACAATATCAAAGGACTGGGAATAATTATTAGGGTCACATGTTATTTGTTTGTCTGCAAATGCTTTCAACATGGGCAAGTCTAAAATTTTGTCTTTTAATAAAGGGTTGATAAAATTTAATAAAACATTCATCCAAATTTCAAGTACCAGTTTGGCAAAGCATGAATTTGGCTCTGTTCATTAGCTAACATTTGACAAGTGCAGTGAAACCATTTATAAGAGTTCACATAGTTTGAAGTTCTATAAGATAAGGAGAGTTACACCAAACTCTCAAGATTGTGAAATTTGACATGCATCAAAAGTACTTGCATATCTAGCTGAATGGGGACATTTTGGAATTCAGTATTTGAACAAGATTTATCGGTTTGGGGTGGGTTTGAAGGTAGATGGAAAAGCTGTCATGATAAAGAGGGAATCTACAGTGGCAGCCTTTAGAGATGTACTCCTCCTCATTGTTATTTGAACATGAAACTGTTTACTAATTGACTCAGTGGTAATTGTAATAAAAAGATCCTGGGTCAATTATATGCTGTTGGCTCTTGTCATTTCCTATGGCAAGGGACTGTATAGCCTTAACAAGATGGCACAAGCAAAATCCAGGAGAGGCATGAATATTCCCTGTAGTGCTAAATGAAGGGAAAGGACATTCTCGGTTGATACTAAAAATGCAAAAATTGCACTTTTAAAGCTTTTTTTCTATCTCTAGCATAGAAGTGGACAGTGTTGGTCCAAGATCATACTGCATATTCTGTGCAGTCTGATCTTAATCTACAATGTTTGTGTGAGCAAACAAATCTGGGTTCAGTGCTATGCACAAGAGTTTAATAAGCTTTGTCCCTCTTCTTTACCAGTAAAATAGTAGAACCATATTTCAACAAAATACAAGTACAAGGCTGAGTTGGAAATGTTCTCAGGAACAGGATGTCCGGAGAAATACTATTTAGCAGCATTCAAGTTTTTGGTCATATCAAGAACCATTAGAATTCCTGCCATTGACTGCTTCTTACAAATTCTCAAATTTCTTGATTTTTACAATTCATTCTTAAGATGCCAATTTTAAGTTCTGAGTGGCCTTTTCTTCCCCTTAAGTCAAATAATTCGATGTTTTGCACCGATTTCACAACCCCAGGTAAGACCTGAAGACTTAGGCTTGCTGTAAAACTATGGACTTGTCAAGAAATGGTGAATTATGGTCACCCAATCGTGACGGAAGAGAACAATTTGAAGATGACATTTTTTTTTAACTCATTAACTCTTTAAGACCTGTCATTTTGCAAATTGATAAGCCATCAGAATTTGCCAATAAGGAACAGAATGTCATTTCTTTCCTGTCGAAAATCCATTAAGCTTCCATGCATTTAAGATGATGCCTTAAATTGATGGCATGTCATCCTTTCCTAGAAATTAACTTTCCTTGTGGTTATTTTTACTACATTTGGTGAATTTGTAGTGTCAAGTTTGTTTGTCTAAGTAGGATAACTAAAAAAATTGCAGTCTGTGTAAATAAAAAATTGGACTGTACCTCCTCTACAGTCTAATCTGAATCAAAACTGGCAGTCTGAATCTGAATGAAAGCTGTCTGCTAAACCCAGTAAAGGTTTTCGAGGCACACTGATGCACTTAAACTCTTTAGCAAACAACAAATTTTTAGACTTCTCCAGATTGAAAAGAACTGATAGATGACAAATTGAATGACAAAAGTTGGACTTTGTCTTTGATTGGGTAGAAAACATTGTAGGAAAAGGTCGTGATAAGAGGGTTGCAGATAACACACTATGTGTTGATCAAATGACGTATGGTAAAGGTTTAAATAGACAAGACTAATAATTATGCTAAGGTTCATTCTACTTCCACCAAAATAGAAACTTATTAACCCTTTACCACACAATCCCGACTTTTAACGACTCTGACAGAGAAGGCTTTTGAAAGCATCGTTGGAAAAGAAGAAAATAATGGTAACCAGCATTTTCTCCTTTTCCCAAAATGTTTTCTACCATGTCAAAGATAGAAATTGTCATTTGAACAATATTTAATTTGTTGTCTGCAAATGCTTTAAATTTTGTCAAGTCCAAAAACTAGTCATTTGGTAAAGAGTTAAAGATTAACAGGAAACTTTTGAGTAATAGATGGGCTTCAGTTTTGAAAAAGCTGAAAGTAAGCAGATATATTTAAGTCATCCTCTGTGAAAAAGGGGTCCAATGCATCTGCAACAAGTATGAACCCATGTCAGCCTGTGCAGACAGCACAGGCTGACGTAGGTTAAACTTTTTGCTATTGGTAAATTTTCTGCATTTTACAGGACCATTCTACCTCATTCTACTGTATAATTCTGCTGGTTTTAAGGTAAAATGATTTTTATCGTTATGCGACAACTTGCTTGGAATAGGGTATCACAAAGATGTGTTAAACCCCATTTTCACAGAGCATGGCCCAATTAACTCTTTACAACATGACAATAATATAGACTTCTCTGAAAGTATTTGCAAATGTCAATTTAAATGTGGCTCAAATGATGGAATTTGTCTTTAATAGGGTAGAAAACTGTGTGGTAAAAGGAGAAAATGCTGGTTACCAGCATTTTCTCCTTTTCGCACAATGTTTTCAGAAAACTTCTTCCTTAGGGTTGTTAAAACTCGGGATTGTGTGGTAAAAAGTTGAATGCGGGTATCCCTGGTAAGGGATTGATTTTACCTGCTGAAAAGGGGTCCTTTGTTGGATTTGAAGACAGAAATGCTTTATCCTTGATCTAGTGGCACAGTTACTTCTTTGGCAGGGCACAGTAGAAGCTTAGCTTGATACTCGATCAGCAGGTGAAGACCAGGAAAGATTGTTCTTTATCCAAACATGCAGTGTGTTGATGACACTGAAGAAAAAAATCTTTTAAAACATTGTGAAAAAAATAAATATAATGGGAACCAGCATATTCTCCTGTGTCTACAATGTTTTCTACCCTTTTAGACACATTTTGTTTATCATCAGCAGATGCCCAAATTATATTTTATCAACAAGTCTTAAATCCTGTTGTCTGGTGAAGGGTTAACCCTGCACCCTATAATCCTGGCTTGTACAGACCAGTAGAAATAGGCCTCTTGAAAACATTGTGGCAAAAGGGAGAAATGCTTTACAATTATTTCCCACAATTTTTTCTGTATTTTCTAAAGCAAATTCCATCATTTTAGCTGCATTTAATTTGTCATCTTCAAATGTTTTTGATATGGACATATCTAAAGTTTTGTAATCTGGTAGAGAGTAAAAAAAATGCTGTTTTTGAAAAGAACTTGAAACATTATTCAAACATAATTTAGCATTCTTTCAGTTATACTTTAACCTTTTACCAAACCCCGCCCCCATGTCTTAACCACCTTGGGGGAAAAAGCCTTTGAAAACATTGTGAGAAAGAAGAAAATGCTGGTAACCAGCATTATCTCCTTTTTCCAGTATGTTTTCTGTCATGTCAAAGACCTTCAGTTCCTTTGTACCACATTCAAATTTGTCATCTGCAGATGCTTTCAGTGTTAAAATCCCCCCCCCCACCCCCACCCCCAAAAAAAAAAAAAACTTGAAATTGCAGTATTGGTGTCTTTTTGCTCCTCAAACTGAATCATTAAATGCCACTTTTTAAAAAATTTTGTTTGTTATTCAACGGTTTAAAGTATAGTAATTAGGTACAGAAATTTAAAAGCCTGAACCCATTCAGTGTAAAGGTACCTCCTAAATGCTCATATAGATAGTTTAGGCCAAGATCAAATTGCATGAAAAGAGCAGTCTGATCTCTTATCTGATTGGGTAGTATTTTGCTAGATTGTAGACACTACTTTGAAATAGGAACATATATGCTTTATAAGTAAACTTCTCTGTAAATGTTCACTTTAACCCTTTACCACACGGCAAAATTTAAGACCTATTGAAATTGAAAGCATTTGCAGAAGACAATTTCATAGTGGCTCAAATGACGCAACTTTTCTTTGATAGGGTAGAAAACTTTGTGGGAAAAGGAGAAAATGCTGGTTACCAGCATTTTCTCCTTTTTCCACAATGTTTTCAAAAGGCCTCTTCTTCAGGGGCGTCAAAAGGCGTCATTGTGTGGTAAAGGGTTAAATGTTTATTTAGTGCTCAAGAGTTAGTATGAGATTGTGATAATCTGAAGCTTTTTTTCTCATTTTTCCTCAAAAATTTTAGACACATTTTGTTCATCATCAGCAAATACCCTTACTATGAACATGTACCATTTAAACGTGGACAATAAAGTTACAAAAAAAAAATGTCTAAAATCTTGTCTGGTAACAAGTTAACCCTCCACCACATAATCCCAAATTTTAAAGACCTATAGGTGGAGACCTTATTCAAAAGGTTAACTATGGTAATTAGGTAAAGAAATTCAAAAGCCAGCTGAACCCTTACAATACTAAATAAATTCCTAATTGCTCATGCAGATAGTTTAGTTCAAGATCAAAATGCACAGAAAAAGCAGCCTGATCTTGTATCTGGTTGGGAGTTATTTTGTAAGAGTACTGGTAGTTTGTATTCTTGCTAAAACTGCTTAAAATACTAATAATATGCTTTTTAACTTCTCTTTAAATGTTCATTTTATTTATTTAGTACTTAAGTATGAGAATGTGATAATCTGAAACATGTTGCATGAAAACCACTGAAATATGGATGGAAATATAAGCTTTGTAAAGAAACGGAACACATATAATTATTGAATACATGTACATTTTTTCCCCACTCCACACCAGCTTTTCACACCTTCAAATGTGGCACAATATTCCTGAAATAATTAGGAGAAAGGATAAACTGAACAAATATGCCATCATTGAAGTGACGCTAATGATCGTAATGATCCTGTCATCACATGGCTACCCATCTTAAGTTCCCGTTTTTACCACTTATTCAAGGTTCTTTATTCAATTCACATCACAAAGGCTTTGAAGATCTTTCAACAGATAAAAAAAAGAATTTGTCATAACTGATGGACATTTTTTGACATGACTCACTGCTAACTCATATCAATCATGCTTCTAAAAGTAATTGAATGGTGAAGCATCCTCTTAACTCTATACCATACATCAAAATTCTAGACCGGTTCAAATTAACCCTTTACCCAACAATCCCTGGTTTTTACGACCCAGAGGAAGAAGCCTTCTGAAAAAATTGTGGGAAAAGGAGAAAATGCTGGTAACCAGCATTTTCTCCTTTTCCAACAATGTTTTCTGCTCTTCTAAAGTCAAGTTTCAATTTTTGACTTATGTTTATTTTGTCGTCTGCAAATGCTTCCATGTTGGACTAGTCTAAAATTTTGTCGTTTTGTAAAGAGTTAAAGCATTTGCAGACAACAAACTAAATGTTGCATGAATGAGGAAATTTTTGTTTGAAAGGGTAGAAAACATTGTGGGAAAAGGAGAAAATGCTGGTTATCAGCATTTTCTCCTTTTCCTACAATGTTTTCATAAGTTCGTTTCCTAGGGGACGTTAAAACTCGTGATTCTATAGGAAAGGGTTACCCCTTGGCTTTGTACCAGATGACAAAATTTTAGATTTTTCAATTTGAAAGTTACTTGCAAATAACAAATTGTATACCTCTGGCTCAAATAAAAAGTTTTTTCTTCAACAGGGTAGAAATAATGGTAGAAAAAGGAGAAATTATGCTGGTTACCAGCTTTCTTTCCTTTTCCCCCATCTTCAGACGCCTTTTTTTCTGAAGGTCATGAAAAGAAGGGATTGTGTTGTCAAAGGTTAAATTATTAAATTAACTAAAATTTCCATTCAAAATGACTTGCTTGACTCAAATAGCATTTTAAGTTTTTTTCCTTTCACATGTATATGTATGTAATAAACCATTATAGTGCCAAAAAATGAACTGGATGAAATTTTAGTCATTACTAAAGTCTTGTACATGTTGCATTTTCATAGCAGTATTTGTTAGAATATCTTACAAAAAAGCAGACAGTGTAGATTCAGGGTAGGACTGTACATCCTGTGCAGCCTGATCTTGATAATTATACACAGTCCATATAAGCAAATAAGTCTGAGTTTAGCACTACAAGGGTTAAAGGCACTTTCACCTTCAGTTTAAGGACCATCTGTATACTGAGACCATTCAGTATTTAGTACCCAGTGTGGTCTTATTTGAAAGCTTTTACTGTAATATTTTAATACTATACAGCATAATACTCCTAACAGCATAAAGATTCTTCTTTTGTGGTGACTTGGCTGGTACATTACCTACTCATCTTTATTCTTTCAACTTTTCAACATCCGAAATTTAATATGTATTCAGCTGCACAGCTGCGGAACATGATTTCAACATCCATCGAAATGTTTCATACATAGATTCATTGAATCGAACAGTTTTTCTCACCATCATTTAACGGGAAAATGTTTATACCATGGAGCGTTGTCATGGAGGTTTGTTCCCCATCAGTAATAGCCATGGTTGCTTTTAATCCTATACCGAACAATCAACAATCCTGAGTTTTAGTGACTCATTGGGATAAGACTTTTGAAAATGTTATGGGAAAAGAAAAAAAATGCTGATAATCAGCATTTTCGTCCCACAGTATTTTCTATCCTTCCGAAGACAAATCCTGTCTTTGATTTGTCTTCTGCAAATGCTTTTTTTAGGAACAAGGCTAAAATGCTGCCTATTTATAAAGACTTAACCTTTTACTACATAATTCTGAGTTTTAATGACCTCTGAGAAAAGAACACTTTTGTGTACAATCGGGCTTGGAGAGAATATTGTGCGGAGTACTGGTAAAACAAACTCCAGGAAAGCATGGATAGGTGCACTGGCCTCCGCAATATATAACTGAAATAATGTTAAAAAAAAAAATTAAATAAGGTCACACAATCAACCAGTCTGATAAGGTAGTAAGCATTATGGGTAAAGGAGAAATTGCTGGCTCTCAGCATTTTATCCTTTTCCCTCAATGTTTTCAAAAGCCTTCATTCTTTAAGGGTCATTAAACCATGTGACTGTTTGATAAAGGGTTAATTCATAATTCCCTCCCGAAGATGACTTTTTTTTGTGTTTTACAGTGGCTTTTGAAAAAAAAAAAGACAAAATTTGGAAGTGTTAGAAAATAACCAATTTCTTCCTTTGCCACAATACCATGTATCATACTTTTAATTTATTTCATGACTGACTGTAAATATATGAGATGTTCTCTGGCAAAGGTGAGTTGTTTAACTCTTAAATACCATACATCCCGAGTTTTAAGGACCCTGAAGAAACAGGCTTCTGAAAACCTTATGGGAAAAGGAGAAAATGCTGGTAACCAGCATTTTCTCCTTTTCCCATCAGGTTTTCTACATTTGCCATCATTTTAGCTACATTTAATTTGTCGTCTGCAAATGCTTGCAATATAGACCAGTGTCGTTTGGTAAAGGGTTAATGCGTCTCTGTGATGCATTTAGCATTATACCAAACAGGACAAGCATTATACCAAACAGGACAATAACTATTGATTTATGAAATCCATTTTGTCTACCAACCAAATGAATCATGAGATAGCCTGCTCCTTTGACATGCAGAAAATTAACCAGTAGCAAAAAGTTTCGTCCCATGTCAGCCTGACTGCGGACTGCGCGGGCTGACATGAGACGACACTCTTTGCAAATGCTTTCAACCCCCTTTTCACAGAGCATGGCTTATCCATTTTATTCCTCTGGCACACTAGGGTTAACCTTTTATCCAAGTTTTTAACTGTTTGTTTAACTCTTTACCACATAATCCCGACTTTTAAAGACCCTATAAAAGAAGCCTTTTTAAATCACTGTGGGAAAAGGAGAAAATGCTGGTAACCAGCATTTTCTCCTTTTCCCACAATGTTTTCTACCCTTCCCAAAACAGTCTTCAAAATTTGAGTATCATTTACTTTGTCGTCTGCAAATGCTTTAAATTTGGACTAGTCTTAAATTTTGTTGTTTGGTAAAGAGTTAATTTGCGTACTATACTAAGAGTTGCATTGCACAAAACATGATCGTAACATTTGGACAAAATTTGATATTAGGAATGATCAATTACTATTGCAGTAACTAAAGATTTTGTTACCCTTATCTACCAATCAGAATCGCCATGAGTGAGGAGGTGTGATCATGTGACCAAAACCCTTCAGAGATTGATGCTTGGCTACTGACCAAGACTTATTTCAGAATATTCATCAAAAACTTTTTACACAATATTTCTTAGCCCTTTACCACACAATTTTGAGTTTTAACAATTACCCTGAGAAAGAAAGCTTTTAAAAACATAGTAAATGGAGAAAATGCTGATAATCAGCATTTACTGCTTTTCCCACAATGTTTTCTACTTATTCAAGGAAAATTACTATCATTTGAACCATTCAAATTGTTTGCTGTAAATTCCTTCAATATGAATGAGTCTAAAATTTTGCAGAGTGATAAAGGGTTAAATCTGCCGGTTTGGTACTTGGTTAACCCTGTACCACACAACCCCATGTTTTAATGACCCTTCGGTAAAAATCTTTTGAAAACATTGTAGAAAAAGAAGGAAATGCTGGTTACCAGCATTTCCTCCTTTTTCTACTATGTCTTCTACTCAATAAGAGACAAATTCCATCATTTGAGCAATGTTTAATTTGTTGTCTATAAATGCTGTCAATTTGGACCAGTCAAAAACTTTGTCATTTGGTACAGAGTTAATTTAATAGCATGTTTTGTGGTGGGCACACACATACAGTCGGTGTTCTGATTGTGAAGATACAAAGATAAATGGGGACTTGGCAGTTGAAGCAATTGAGAGATTTTTTTGTTCATAAGAGGATGAAATAATACAATATCCTTGGATGTAAAATTTGATTGTCATTGAAGATATGAGAAACACCCTTATCCAATATTTCGAGTATATTAAAAACATCTCAATGCTATATCAGGAGCATGAGACATTTTCATTTGGAAGCAGATGACTGTAGAAAACATTTTAAGAAAAGGCGAAATTACTTGTATCACCATCATTTTGTCCTTTTCTCACTTTATTTTCAAAAGCATTCTTCATCAGGGCCATTAAAACACAAGAATGGTTGGTAAAGTTTTATCTTTGAAAGTGTCAAAAACTTTAGGAGAAAATGCTAGTTAACTAGCATTTTGTCCTTTTCCTACAATGTTTTCAAATGCTCTCTTCTTCAGGGTCGTTATTTGAAAACATGGTATCATTTTGTAAAGAGCTTAGCAGGATAAAAGATGGCACTTTCCAACTTCATGACAATAATTATTCTATAGAAACTACAAGCTGATCAGGTCTTCAACCATGGGAAAGTAGAGCAACTAAGACTGTACTTACAGTTTTCTACTTTAAAAATATTTGGACAAGGATAAATATTGTCAAAATCTTCTTCATTCAAAAGGACAGCTTCATTTGAAAAGGTTGTCAAGGTTTGAGAAAGTGAGTAGGCGTATTGATGCCATTTCTCAAGTACAACTTCATTTTTTCTCCATTCTATTCATACTTGTGGTACTTTGACTTTGTGATGTTACTATTTGGTACGGGGTGGGGGCAGGGGATGAGGTATTTACTCCCTACCTCCTCCCACAGACAACTTTTTTGTGGTTGCTGCAGACCACTTTTATAAATGTTGTGATAGAAGGAGAAGTCCCTATGAAGCAGTTTTTCTTTTTGTTAATGTTTTTACATTTATTAAAACCTATTTTTTTTCTATTCCTATAATTATATCATGCAGTTTTCAGAGGTGTCTGATGCAATATATTATTTATCAGCCATCTATGAAGTTTAGCAAACTATCTGTTTGTCCCATCACTAAATCTGCACAAATATAGAACAAACCTCAACCCCAGCTTATTGTTTAAAATTATGAGCATGATCCAAGAAGGATGTGAGCCTTTGTCTTGAAAACAATACCACAATCACGTCAGCCAATTCAGGGTAGCCAGATTGAACTCTGTATGTGACAGCAAATGCAGACTTTAAAGACTTTTGTAAATTGAAGCATTTCCAAACAGCAAATTAAATACAACTCATATAAAGAAATTTTTCTTCAGAAAGATAGAAAACATTGTGAGAAGGGTAGAAATGCTTTTTACCAGCATTTTCTCCTTTTTCCACAATGTGTTCCGGATGTTCATTAGAAATTGGGATTGTTTTGTGAAGGGTTAATCAGATTTGATATTGAGGCTATTGTAACCAATAACATCCCAGTCATTTATCTTCATAATTTTTGGCAAAAGATGGTTTCAAACACACCTATAGGTTAATTGTGTGATGCATAGAGACATTCAACCATTATTCTTTGTTATCATGCATCAACCAATTGTTGATTAACCCTTTTCTAGACAGTCCCTGTTTTAACACTTGAATGAATTAATATACTGGACTGTTTCAATTATGAAAAATATCAGAAATACCGAATTTTCAATGTTGTTATAGCCAGAATATGTAGCAAAGTAGCGGACAGGGTAGATCCAAGATCAGACTGCACGTTTATTGCAGTCTGATCTTGATCTACACTGTCCTCAAAAACAACTGAAATTGGTTCCAGCGCATCATAGGGGAACAACCCAGTCTTAAGTCTTTTCAAAAACTTGTGATAAATGAAGAAAATGCTTGTAACCAGCATTTTCTCCATTAATACCCACAGTGTTGCATACTCTTTCACAGCCGAATTTCATTGTTCCAGCCTATTCAGATTTGTTGTTTGCCAGATGCTTTCAATTTGGAAAAGTATAAATTTTTGTACTTTTGTAAAGAGTTAACCCATTACCGTCCGAATTTGCTTTTTTTTTTTTTACCAGATGACAAAATATTTTGGATCCTTCAATATTTAAAGCATTTGTAGACGACAATTTCAAGTAGGCTGAATTAGTCATATGTATGGGTAGAAAACATGGTGGGAAAAGGAGAATACCCTGGTATGAAGTAGATCTATGGACAGGACATTGGGTAGATGACATAAGGAACTAATTATTACATTACAAGTAATTAAGTAATTCATCTTTTTATGTCATACTATTTTGAAATCATTGTATGACACACAGGCATGCATTTCAAATGGCTTTCAAAGTATTGTCCCCCCTTCCCCCACATAAAAAATACTATTTGTCATGGATTATTGAATATCAAAGATGCTTGGATACCTTTACCAGATGATGACCTAATTCTAGACTTACCAAAATTGGAAGCATGCGCAGACAATGAATTCAATATGGCGGATGATGAAACTTGTCTGTCTTTCTGCAGGTTGTTAAAACATGGAATAGTAAAGGATTAATTATTCTTAACTCTTCACCACACGACAATATTTTAGACTGATCCAAATTGAAAGCATTTGCTGATGACAAATTAAATGTGGCTCATATATTTTAATTTGTTTCTGAAAGGTTAGAAAACATTGTGGGAAAAGGAGAAAATGCTGCTTACCAGCATTTTCTCCTTTTCCCACAGTGTTTTCAAAAGCCTTCTCTTTCAGGGTCGTTAAAAGTCAGGACTGTGTAGTAAAGGGTTAATATTTAGATTGTTTAGTCACCCATAATTCTTTATCAGATGAAAAAGTGTAGATGAAAAATTGAATGCCATTTAAATGATGTGATCTGTCTTTGGTTGGGTAGAAACATTTAGAGAAAAGGAGAAAATGCTAGTCACCATTTAGGCTAATTTGAATTTGTCGTCTGGAAATGCTGTCAGTTCAGAAAAGTTTAAAATCTTGTCTTTCGTTAAGGACTTAATCCATTGCCTTCTCAATTTACGTATTACCTTTTGAATTTATGAGCATTCGCTCCTTTCCCCAATGTTTTCTACCCATTATTTTTGCCACATTTATTTTGTCATCTGTAAATGCTTCTAATTTGGACAAGTCAAAAATTTTTGTTATTTGACAAAGAGTTATAGGTTGAACTAATCTATAGTGGGATGTATTTATCAGACTCCCTGGTCACCAATGTGTACCTTATGTCAACAAATGTTATAAACAGTTTCACACATCCACATTTCTGCAAATAAACTCCATGAGCTCAGCCCTTATTTGGCTTTATTGAACCGTCTGTGATAATTTTTGTCCACTTCATTGAGTTTAGACCAAGATCAGAAAGAAATTAATGTAGATTTAGGCAATCTAAGGAGGAACATACAATATTTTTGACACACCCTGATCGCAAATTTATACCTACTTGTGCTGCTGCAGAATCAGAACACAATAGTTTTATTTGCTCGGAAATAATGCTAATGTGTTTCTGTATAACACTTGTATATCATTTTTGTTTTAGGATCAAAATATTTATACAAAAGTTCACACAACCTTAGGTAAAAAAGTTGCTAGATCTAAGTCAAAGTGTGTAGTATTCCTGAACCATCTGTTATTAATTATCCTGGCAAAATAATATATAAATCAATCCGATTTGAACTAACAAGTCTGTCTGATGGTACATAATTACATATGCAGCAAGTGATATGATTTCCTTTCTTAACTTAGTGTGGATAACCAACTGCTCACTTGACTAAATACATTAATGAAAAACAAGGAAAATTATAAATATTTGTAAAAACATGCAATTCATCATCTTTGTGGATAACAGGTAAGGGCAATTTTAGCAGTTTTCATCAGGGCTATGAAGTTTTTGGGCCTTAAAATTTGCTGCAACCTTGATGCTATGCATAAATATTTTCTTGTTTAAACTATTCGTCACATTCATATTCCATCCTCTGTTAGATCTAGATAGTTTTGTGCAAATGTTGATCACATCACTTGGCAAAAAGACCTGTTATTAGTTACAAGCAAATTCTCCAGCTCCCACAATGCTGCAAGACCAAAAAAATTGTTTGCAAGCGGTAATGTGTTAAGACCTGACCTAGAGGCTGGTATCAAGAATGACACATTGAAGGCCCTTTTCTGCAGCATGGACCTCTTCCAAGAATTATGATGTAACCAGGGAATGTGGGGATTAAGTTTAAATCACTTGCCCCAAATTGCTTAGTTTATAGTATGATTATTGCTTTCAGAATCTTGCTCTCTGTCAAAATCTTGCCATCTTATTTTGCACTAAAAACTGCAATGTTTGTAAAAGAGAGTCGTTTTATTGGGTTACAAGTTTTAAAGCCCATTGACAAACAAAGACTGTGATAAATGACAATAACCAGTTCCCAACTTAGCTATAGCACATAGAAATGCTAGGCAGTATCAGTACCATAACCCTTCTCCAAACAGTTCCAACTTTTAATGACCCTCAGATAGAAGCCTTTTGAAAACATAGTGGAAAAAGGAGAAAATGCTGGTAACCAACAATGTTCCCTACCATTCTCAAGACTTTTTTTCAAATTTTGAGATACTTTTATTTTGTTGTCTGCAAATGCTTTCAGTTTGGACAAGCCTAGATTTGTCATATGCTCAGTTCCATAAATAAGTGTGCACTTAATTTTCTTTTATTTCTCGTCGCATGTTTTACTGAAGACCAACAAATTTGGTATCATACTTTAGTTCAGAGTCTGTAGAAAATGCCAGGCTAATCAGATTTTGACTAACAGAAAGTTTAAGTTAGGTTTTTGCAGTTTAAATGAAGGTGGTACTAAAATCAAAGTTGCAAAAGTACTCAAAGACTAAGGTAACATTAAAGTTAGGTTTTTCTTAAAGTTCTTGTAATTTTTCAATCAATATCTTGTATGGCCACCTCTGCTGTCGATACAGGCAATTATTCGACGTTGCATAGACCTTACATAATGTAAAATCGTTGCATCAGGAATGTTATTCCATTCCTAAATGAGAGCAGTGGCCAAAACTACTATCATTTTAAGCCACACTTAGTTTGTCTTTGTAAATGCTTTCAAGATTGACAAGTCTTTATAATGTCGATTGGTAAGGAGTGAAAGGTGTCTGAATAAAATATTGTGGAATTCTGATGTTTTACATGGTTTACAACACTATTACAGTCATATCGTGGTGACACTCAGCTCGCATAATTATGTACGTATGTCCTGGGTTTCACAATTACTAGGCTAGAAACCAGCATTTTCTTCTTTTTTTTTCCACAATGTTTTCTACCCTTTTGAAGACAAATGCCATAATTTAAGCCAATTTTTTGTTATCTGCAAATACTTACAATATGTATGAGTCTAAAACTTGGCCGTTCTGTGAAGAGGCAATGTTGCTGCTAAAGAAAAGAATATGAAATGTGATCAGTGAAAAACTTAATAAAATGATGGGTTACAAGCAAGGAAACATTGCGATAGGATAAAAATGATCACCTTTGACCTTGACCTTTGATCCATGTGGCCCAAAAAGAATAGGGCACCATTTTGTGGCATGAGTAACACTTATATAGAGTGTCAGGGTCCTAGATCAAATGGCTTTTGAGTTGGAGCACGGAAACAAAAAGTGTAAAGACAGCAGGTAGATGGACAGACAGACAGACAGACAGACATGGTGAAATCAGTATACCCCCCTCTACTTCAAAGGTGGGGGGTACAAAAAGAGTTGCAGCAGATAGAATTGAAACAAGTAAATTGTATGGATAATCATAATTGTACAGGTTCTGTTACCCATCAACCATTCTTAGGAATGTTCTTTGTCTTATTCTTCAATATTACGATATCTAATTTGATGGTAACACAATTTCTGTTTGCTAAACCAAATGATTTAGCCAATCAGAAGTTGTGTTACTTTCAATTTTAGCAAATTCTAGAGAATAAGATAAAGAACGTTTTTAAGAATGGTCGGTGAATAAGGACCCAGGTCTTGAAGTGAATAGAGAAAGTTGTCATCATGGATCTTGACACGGCCCGAAAAACAAACATCTTCGAAAGGTAATCTTGAAATTGCACTTAAATGGCTTCTGTATCAATTTTTACCTTTACATATTAAGATTCTCCTCCAGACATTGCATCGCAGCAGTTTCTCATGGAAAACATTGTGGTAACAGGATAGAATACTCCTAATAATCAATTTCTCATAGTACCAGAATGTTGAGGCATAAAGATAAACTGAAAAACAAAACAATTCTCCTTTTACCACAACGTTTTAGCAATTGCTCTGTTTAAGACAAAACAACTTGTCCTCAGGTAGTTAATTGCTCTGATCCTTGACTGAATATTCCTGTAATTTTTAGGAACCTGATAATTAAAAGGGGATGCATCTGAAAACTTTGTGATTACCAGCATTTTCTCCATCTCCCACAGAGATTTCTGCCTGATAAGAGACAAGTTACATCATCTTGTCAGCCATGCTTCCAATTTAGTAAAGTCTAAACTTTTACTGTCTGGTGAAGAGCTAATCAGCTCAAAAGATTTGAGCCATGCTCTGGCAAAAGGTGTTTAATCCATCTGCGTAATCTATCATACCAAGCAAGGCATCACATACTTATGGATCCAAAACAGCCGCTTTTTTTAACAACTGACTTAATCATGAGGTAGACTGATCCTTGGACATTAAAAAAGTTGACCAATAGCGAAAAGTTTCGGCCCAGGCCAGCCTGTGCGGACTGCGCAGGCTGACCTGGGTCGATACTTTTCGCAGATGCATTAAGCCCCCTTTTCACAGAGCGTAGCTCATTTAAATCTTTACCAGACTACAAAATTTTAGACTTGTCCGAAGTCAAAGCATTAATTTTGCAGGTTACAAATTGAACATGCTTCAATTAGGCATACTCAGTTGTCTTTGAAGTGGTAACCAAGCATTGTCACAGGTTACCAGCATTTTCTCCTTTTTTCCACAATGTTTTGAAAAGAATTATTTCTCAGGGTCGTTAAAATTCGGAATTGTTTGGTATAGGTTTAAGGGTGGTGAAACATTTGACAGCAATTAAATTTATAATTGAAAATTTAGGCTGTTAGAAATGGACCATATCTGTTTGATACTTAAATGTCTGTCTGATCATACAAGTATCCCAGATACAAAAGATACAAAGAAATTGTGTTTAATTTTCTCATAAACATGTTATGGAAACATTGTAAAATTTAGCGATTGTTACAGGGTGCAATCACTAACCTTGCTGTTAATTTGCTGATTTCCATCAAAACATCAATATCTATGCCTCGAAGGCCTGATTTATCAATACATCATTTTTCCGCCCAATCATTTGAATGTCTTATCCCCAGGATTTTTAATTTCTTTTCAATTTGGTCGTTTTACAAGGTCGTGTAATGGAAGATGAGAATGATATTTTTGCAATTAAAATTATTCGGCTTTCATGAATACAGCTACCTCTTTATGTGGAGGACAATAATGGTAAATTGGAGAGACTGTCCAATTATATAGAAAACTGAAGCAAGTTTCAGCAAGAATGGCTGAGTGGGGAAAATTTATCACTTCTTCAGAAAGTTTTGTCAATAGGGTAGGCCGACACTGCTGCTACTTCTGTAGAAATTGAAGAGGACTTCACTTGATCCAGTTACTCGCTAAACATCTTTCTAAAATCAATAACACTTATAGCACCAAATTAATGAAATGGACCTTTTCAAAAAGGGGAAAAGCAAACATGGTTATTTCAAAGTTGTTTTTGCTTAAACATGGTTATTTCAATGTTGTTTTCACTTGAACATAACAAAATTGCACACAGAGTAGATCAAAATTCAGATTGCACATTCTGCAAAGTCTGTTCTGGATCTAAACTGTCTGCTAATACAACTTACTGGTAAGTTTAGCTGAGCTTGCTGAGGGTTTAAAGAGGTGGCTTTTCTTTGACCAAAATAGAGTTTTTTTTAACTCTTTGCCTTGTGAGGCAAACGCTTCCCGCAGCAGACAAATTTGAAAACATCCTATTAACTCTTTACTGGATGACAGAATTTAAGATTGTCCATATTGAAAGAATTTGCAGATGACAAATTGAATGTGGCTTAAGTAAAGAAATTTTCAGACGACAAATTAAATGTGGCTTAGGTGACGGAATTTTTTTTTTCAGCTGGTTACCAGCATTTTCCCCACAATGGTTCAAATAGCTTTCCTCCTCAGGGACATTGAAACTCGGGATTTTTATTTTTCCACAATTTTTCAAAGAGTTTTCTCCCCCCTGGAGATGTTAAAACTCATGATTGGCAAAGTGTTAAAGATGAATAACCAATAAATACATGAATATAAAATTTTGATTTTTCTGATTAAAACTCTAATTATCTCTTTACGAAACAACAGAATATAAGATGAGTCCAAATTGAAAGCATTTGCAGACAACAAAATAAATGTTGTTAAAACATTGAACTCATGTTTGGTAGGGGAGAAAACTTCCAGCATTACAAGCATTTTGGCCTTTTCCCACTATGTTTTCAAAAGCTTTCTTCTTGAGGGTCATTAAAACTTTTTTCTAAAGATTGTTTGATAAAGGGTTAAACAGTTAATTTTTTTACGACCAGATGGAGAGCTAGATGTGGCACAAATGATGAAATTTGTCTTTGCAATAGGCAAAATAATGGGGGGGAGGAGGAAAAAATGCAGCTGTTACCAGCTTTTTCTCCTTTTACTACAATGCTTTCTAAAGGTTCATTAAACCTGAGATCATTTAGTGAAGGGTCAATAATGATCAGTAATTTGTATGCAATTTCATGCAATATGATCTTTATCTACATTTTTTGAAAAAACAACAGTTACTGTAGTGAGTTTACAGTTATATTTACCTATGTCACTGATGCAGATGAAGACGCTCTTATCCCAAAATCAACAAGAAAGTTCTTTGACCTTCAAATTTACCTTTTTACATTAAGCAATATGTGAAATATTTTGACATCCCTCTTATCAAGTTCCCTATCCGCAAAACAGAATCAACTCTTTACTCCTTTTAACAAGTAATAAATTGTATGGTGTTTAATGCCATTTTCAACATTGTTTCAAGTATATGAGGGTGGCCAGTGCACCTATCCATGCTTTCCTGTAGTTTCTTGATAAAGGTGAAACTATTGGAGCAACAGTGGGGAAAAAAATATGTAGAGGATATTCATTTGTAAACAAGTGAGAAAATACATGCATTTTTTGGCAAAAATTATTAGAGTGGCAAAATTTCATATTGTAGTTTGTTTCCATCTATTTCTATGCATTTTGTCCACATAGAAAGGTATCATTGGCTAACTTCTTTGATTAGACTTTTATGCTTCCATAGTTGTCTGGAATTTACAGAAACAAATAAGGAGATATAATGTCATGGTTTTGTAATGTTACCCAATATAAGTCATTGCATAGAATGAGTATTAAAAAAAACCCATAATTATCTTTATTTTACACTTTACCACACAATCATGAGTTTTAATGACTTTGAAGGCTTTTGAAAACATTATGGGCAAAGGAGAAAATGCTGGTAACCAGCATTTTGTCCATTTCCTAAAATGTT
Organism: Hippopus hippopus; assembly: GCA_946811185.2. Classification (NCBI taxonomy): domain Eukaryota; kingdom Metazoa; phylum Mollusca; class Bivalvia; order Cardiida; family Cardiidae; genus Hippopus; species Hippopus hippopus. The sequence goes on along the minus strand of OX328103.1, from coordinate 42,899,778 downwards.
TGTTGCCCTTTCAAAGAAAATATTCACCATTTTAGGTGATCTAATGTGCTATATGAAAATGCTTGGGATTTATACAACTCCAAAATTTTGTCAGTTGGTACAGAGTTACGATAAACTTACGGGCAATCATGTTATAACGAAATCAAGAGTTTGGGTTTTCGGGTTCAGATACTAGCTGACATAACTATACAGGGTTGCCATAATAAAGAAATCCAATCGGAGTGAGGAACGTGAAAGTTGAAAGTGGATCCATTTTATCACATTTTTCTCCCATTGTCCTACTTGGCACAGGCTTCATTGAACTGCTATTGGGCTTTTCACAGTATGATACCCTAATTTTGACTCCCCCCACGCTTGGTTTGTTTTCATTTCTACCCTTCAGCAAATGATCCCTTGTATTAACTTTTTACCAGACAACTTTTTTTTAGACTTGTCCAAATTCAAAGCACTTGCAGACAACAAATTTAAAGAGGCTGAAATGATGGACTTTGTATGTGAAAGAGTGGAAATCATTGTTGGAAAAGGAGATAATGCGGGTTACCAGCATTATCTTCTTTTCCAGCATTGTTCCCAAAAACCTAATTCTTCTTTTCCGGCATTGTTTCCAAAAACCTAAATCCTCAGCGTCATAGGATTGTTTGGTAGAGGGTTAAGTATGTTAATTACCCCAAGGAAGAAGGCACTTTTAAATTTGTTGAAAACAGAGATGCTGGTCAGTTGAATTTTCTCTTTTTTCCAACAATATTTTTTTTAATAAAAATCCAAACATTTGATTTGAAACAAATTTTGTTTGTCATCTACAATTCTATGACTTGATTGTCTAGTAAAGAGATAGATAATAAAGGGGATCATAGGTACACTGAACATGAATGGATGTAGATATATAACACTGCCCTTGATGTTTGTCCTGTGTTCCCCTTGAAATTTATTGTTAAAAACTAAAATATATTAAAATCTATTAGTGTGGACAGCTACCACTTGTTGATCACAGTGGCCATTAAAATTTGTAGAAATAGGAATGGTTTTCCATGGAAATCGTGCGGTACCATGTCTGTTGAAATTTGTCAAAATCTTTTGCTGTGAAGATGAGAAAGAACATCCATACTAAGGAAAGTGGAAAGAAGACAAAGCCAAAATACTTGTTCATTGTTCGTGTTCAACACCTAATACAGGCTGACTCTTACACCCTGTCTTTTGTTCAGGTGATTTTTGTATCGTCATGATATTGTTTTGAATACGGTTGATTAGTTCCATTCTAATGGGCTTTTTACTTTCCTTTGGCATGATGGCAAAAGATGATAACTTAAGATAACATTAAGTACTTATTTTTACCCCTCTTATGAGGAATGATCTAGCCATTTATCAATTCTTTTAGATTTCTAGGGATTTTTTGTGTAGAATTTATTTTTAAGGAAGTTGATACTAATGATGATATACACAAGATTAACTATTTTGGGGGATTTTATACCACAGTTGTTTTTAAATGAACACAATGATGAATGTAACTTCTAATCAGAAATTTACTGCTTTCTTTGAAAGAGTACGGGTGAGACAAAGGATTGTTTTTTAGTCAGACAATTCATTATTTAAGCTTAGACTAGTTGCAGCCTGAATTGCGTTAAGGAAACAAAAGCTACTTCAAAGATAAGATGATGAGACATAGATAGTCTCCTTGAGAACCAGTCCAAAGCTTTGTGAACAAATCCAAGGCTTTGTTTGGTATCAGGTTATTGGATCATTCCAGTCATGCCTCTCATAGATTTGAACCCAAATAGTTGTGATAATTAGGGATTAAATATCCTTTTCTCTTTCACTTTGTCCATTCTATGTCCTAACGTCCATACTCTGGACTCTGCATTGAATAGTTATACAACATTTATGTTTCAGGCTAGTCCTACTTAATGCATATTGTTCATGCAAAACTGGTGAATTGTAAAAGTTTTAAATATGGATTATACATTACAAAGCTGGGGTTAAGACATTTCTTAATCCAGCTAGTGATGTTGTTGTATTTAGCCTTTGGTTTTTTTATCAATGCATTTTTTGTGACTTGACTGACTGTAGGACCAGAAATGCTTAAGATTATTGCCATTTCAGCTAACAAATTTTTGTTCATAATTTGTCATTGCAAGACAAGACAAAATTGACATGTGTTATTTACATATGCTCTCACTTTATAAAATGTTGGATAAACCATAACTTCCAGTACAAATATGACACTTGTATTATGCCATGTGTAACATTTTATTGTCCCTAATCAAAGAGGTCCAGTTGAAACATATACTAGCAGTATGACCAGTCCAAGTGGTAGAGGGTAGGACTAGTAAACGTCAAGTCTTGGGCCACTTGAGGGTGTGAATTTGCGCCCCACTGCTGACCATCTAAAATCACTAACAGTCTTTCCTATGATATATTGTTAAACTGAGGTTCCCTGTGACGGTATTAAACACCAATCACGTTTAAGAACCAGGCATTATGTCAAATGGGTTCCGTCCTGTATCTTGCACTAATCTCCGTAACATAACTAACAGCTTTCAGGGGGTGTTGCCCATGTGGGCAACCAGTGACAGTAATAAATGACCAGAAAATCGATCAATAAACCAGTAGGATGTACAAGGTAAAGCTAGTCTAAGAAATGTATTCCAGAATGAACGTTATGGCACTAAGAAGAAAAAATCTAACAATTTCCATTTAACCCTTTACCACACGGCAAAATTTAAGACCTATCCAAATTGAAAGCATTTGCAGAGGACAATTTCATAGTGGCTCAACTGATGCAACTTTTCTTTGATAGGGTAGAAAACTTTGTGGGAAAAGGAGAAAATGCTGGTTACCAGCATTTTCTCCTTTTCCCACAAAGTTTTCAAAAGGCCTCTTCTTCTGGGGCGTTAAAAGGCGTCATTGTGTGGTAAAGGGTTAAACAATTTTCTTTGTCAAACTGTTTTCTTAAGATACGTTCTTTCACTATTGCACTAGTTTAGCAGTCCTACAAACAAATGTTTTGGTCATGCAACAGTTTACTTTTGAATACAACCTTGCTCAAGGAAAAGTTACTCCTTACCAGCAATCACCCCCTCTGACACAGTGTTTTCGCTTGTATACATGTATATAGACCCTAATTTTTTTTACAATTTCTATAACCCTTAGAGTGCAAAATAAACCCAACAGTCAACAAGAAAGCCCCAAATATTACACTTTTATGGTTGCTTTTGTCTGTGGTGTTTCGGGAAAGCAGACAGTGTAGATCAAAGATAAGACTGCATGAATTGTGCAGTCTGGTCTTGATCTACACTGGCTGCAAAGGCAACTATAGTTGTAAAAGGTCCTTAAAGGGTTGATATTATTGTTAGAAGGTTGTTTTCAGTAATTTTCTGTAGTATTGTTTCTGGAGGTGATAAATTTTAAACCTAAATAACCCTTTACCAAACAATCCCATGTTTTGACAACATGAGGACAAAACCTTTTGAGAAAAATTGTGGAAAAAGGAGAAAACTCTGTTGGTATATCAGCATTTCTTTCCTTTTCCTACAGTGTTTTCTAACTATTTGGTTGGTTGTATGGTGTTTAACGCTGTTTTCAACATTATTTCAATCATATCGCGGCAGCCAGTGCACCTATCCATGCTTTCCTGGAGTTTCTGTTACTAGTACTCCGCACAATATTCTTTCCAAGCCACTGGCTGCTTTCCCACATAACCATTGTCGAAACAATGATCAGTGGTGAGAGAGGAATGAATCCTGTCGCAATGACTATCATCAGTCCTCGGAAAGAAATTGGCTGAGCCGGGGATCGAACTCACGACCCCCTGTTTTCAAGTCCTGTGCGCTACCGACTGAGCTACCGGGGCTCGGCTTCTAACTATTTGAAGACTTGTCTCATCATTTGAGTATCATTTTATTTGTCATCTGCAAATGCCTCAAGATCGGACAAATGTAATGTTCATTTTGGTGTCAAAAAAGGTATAGGAGAGGGCGGAGATTATGATCTCTTCTACCCTTTACAGAAAAATTTCATGTTTTAACGACTCTGAGGAAGTAGGGTTTGGAAAACATTGTGGGAAAAGGAGAAAATGCTGGTAACCAACATTTTCTCCCCTTTTTCCACAATTTTTTCTACTCTTCTTAAGACCAATGGCATCCTTTGAGACACATCTAATTCACCGTTTGCAAATGATTTCGGTTTAGGCAAGTCTCAAATTTTGTCCTTTGTTTAAGTTTTATTGTTAAAGGTTTCAACATTTAAGTGTATCATACAATTATGTAGTAAAATGTCCAACTAAGCGTGGAATGTGGCTCATTGTTTAATAATTTTTGTCTTCTCCGTAGATAAAACGATATTTTCATGGTTCATCAGGTAAAGAGATATACTGACTGATCCCGAATAGAAATAACGTCTGTCATTGCTAGTAACACACCTCTAGTACCAAAGAGTTTGATTTGCCCTTAAAATCTTTTGCCCACATTGATCCAGAGAAGCTGTAAATTAACTCATTACCAAACGACAATATTTTAGGCTTGTCCAAATCGAAAGCATTTGCAGACGACAAAATAAAAGTGACTGAAAATTTGAAATTTGTTTTGTGAAGGGTAGAAAACATTGTGGTAAAAGGAGAAAATGCTGGTTACCAGCATTTTCTCCTTTTCCCACAATGTTTTCTAAAGGCTTCTTTCTCAGGGTCATCAAAAGTAGGGATTGTGTGGTAATGGGTTAACAATCTTCTACAAAATCACAACTTCCAATGACCCTGAGAAAGAAGGCTTTTGAAAATGCTTTGGGAATTGAAGAAAATTTGCTTCTTTTCTGACTATGTTTTTTACCCTTTTAAAGACAAATTTCATGTTTTGGGTAAAATTCAATATATCCTTTGCAAATGGTTTCAATTTGTACAATTCTTGAAATTTCTCCTGTATTAAAGAGTTAAAAAAAACCCAGGTAATATTTATCATTCAAACACAAATACATTCTGTCAATCTGTTATACAACAGACAACAAAATTTTAGACATTGCCATATTGGAAGCATTTGCAGACATCAAGGTAACTCTTTACCACACAGCAAAATTTTAGACTGTTCCAAAATGAAGTTCTTCTCATACGACTAATCAAATGTGCCTCACATAATACATTTTTTGTTGGAAAAGATAGAAAACATTGTTGGAAAAGGAGAAAATGCTGGTAACCAGCATTTTCTCCTTTTCCCACAATGTTTTCAAAAGGAAATCTCCCTAGGGTCGTTAAAACCTGGGATTGTGTGGTAAAGGGTTAACTCTTTACCTGACGAAAAAAAACATGTCCATATTGGTAATCTGTGCAAACAACAAATCAAATATGGCTCAAATGATGGATTATGTTTCTGTAAGTCTAGAAAACATTTTGGGAAAAGCAGAAAATGCTGTTTGCCAGCAGTTTCTCTTTTTACTACGACATTTTAAAAAGCTTAGTTTTTTTCAGGGTGGTTAAAATGCAGGATTGTGCAGTAAAGGGTGAAGGAAACATATATATGCACATGGCAATGTTGTTCAAATGATGGAATTGGTCCTTGGAAGGGTAGATAACACTGAGGGAAAACTTGGAAAACGCTGTAGTTTTAATGAACTCTTTACCAAATAACAAGATTTTAGACATGTCTACACTGAAAGCATTTGCAGACGACAAAATCAGCGTTACTAAAAAATGAATCTTGGTTACCAGTGTTATCTAGATAATACATACTTCCAGGAAAGTTTGTTTTCTTGTATCTCATGGGAGAAATACGCCACCATAGTGCAGGAATGAATGAATATTGTAAAATAAAATTGAGTGAAAATCTTCAATCTCTACAGAGTTCGGGTTACAGATAAAAAAGAAGGTGAAAAAGGCTCAACAATGATTCATGAATACTGTGGAAGAAGCCTTTGTAAGCTTATCATAGGTAATGATTCAGGCCTTTTTATAGATGGGGATGAACACATGGTTCTCTTCAATTATAAATCAGTTTTAATTAACTTCTTTGTAATCCCATCAAGAACTCTTCAGATGTGGAGATAAAAATTGTTACCACAATCTGTTTAAAAATTATGTAAAATGCCAAATATAATACCTAAAGAGAGAATTACCCCATGGCATGCTGAAAGGTAATAATTGGTGCTAAATCTGGGGCTAATGTAGATTTAACTGGAGATCAGATATTGGAGAACTGTCTATTTTGATCCTAGATGCTGGAAGCCAGCTTTTCTTCCTTTTCCACAATGTTTTTTACCCTTTGAAAGACAAATCCAGTCATTTGAGTCCTATTTCATTCCTCTTCTCCAGATGCCTTTAATTAGGAAGTGTCTAGATTTTTCATCTCTGGAGAAGAGTCAACTAATTTTCTGAGTTGACAAGGATTTTTGTTAAGTTGATGAAAGTGTCAGGGAACTGACCTGTAACAGGTGGTAGTCATGGACCCATAATGCATTTTTTCTCACCTCTTTACTAAAAGACAAAATTTTAGACTTGTCCATATTGAAAACATGTACAGACAACAAACTGAATGTGGCTTGAATGATGGAATTCATCTTTGGAAGGATAGAAAACATTGTGGGAAAGAAATAATTATGCTAGTTACCAAAAGAAACAGATGGTCATGATGCTTCACTTTCACCAATGTTTTCAAATTGTACAAAAAGTAAAGTAATTTTCTTTGGATTTTTTGGTTCTTTGTATTTTCTTTTGTCCCTGTTATCAAAAGTTTCAAAGAAGGATAATTTGCGCTTTTTTTTGTCAATCCCAAGAATAGAGAGGGAAGTTCTGTCTGTCTATGGATGCAATTTTCTGTGCTCTTCTACTCCTCCAGTTTTCAACTGAATTTGCTGAAAGTTCATCTCTTTGCCTAACAACAAATTTTTTAGACTGAACCAAATTCAAACTATTTGCAGACGACAAATCAAATGTTGCTGAAATGATGATTTCTATCTTTGATAGGGTAGAAAAAATTGTTGGAAAGGAAAAAATGCTGGTTTTCAGCATGTTTTCCTTTGCGTACAATGTTTTCCAAAGCCTTTTTCAGGACCCTTTAAAGTCAGGGCTGTGTCGTAAAGAATTTATGTTAGCCTACCTTCTTACTAAAGGAAATTGTGCACCTGCAATTTCATTACTGTTGATTGACTATAACAGGAGTTATGGCCCTTTGAATTTTTCCCTCTTCAGTGACATAAGGAACCAGTGGGGGTATTCATTGGCCTCTGACTCTTCTAGTGTGATCTAATGTAGACAAAAGCATTGTAGGCTTTCTAAACTGCATCTGCTAATTAATGTCAGTCTGGTATGAAGGGCAATAATGAACATATCATTTCAAATTTATATAATCATTATATGATTCAGCTGTCAGATTTAACCTCAAGGATTATCTTTCTCTGAGGCTTAAAGCTGTTTAATCCAAATATCAATTTGAAAAAAAAATCTTTTGTAGAAAAAAATTGATATTTGATGAAGTAATGTTATTACAGATTATATGTATTAAATTAACAAATTGCTCAATAGTTGCATGTGATTTCTTCTCATGCCTCAATGTTTTCAAAAGAGATGTGCTGTAGGAGGGAAAAGTAATTACAGGAGTGAGTTCATCTCCGTTATTTGTATATGAGTAGAATAGAAAGAAAAGGTGATATACTTTTATCACATAACCTCCCTTGTTTTCAGTGTAATATACCCATTACAAATGTTCTTATCTCATACACGTTTAATATCACTATTGCGTGACATCATTTTTGACGTCATTTTGTACATATTTCGTAGAAGTGAATGGCTTTTATGGATATTACTGTGTGTGCATCTATAGATGGTTTTGCATCTTCTTATCTATGATTTGTGAAATATCGTTATGTGATAAAAAGAATCTGACATTCGTTGGCGTATGAGATAAAATTTTTTATTAAACTCGTCAAGAAAAAATGTTATTAAGCTTGCCAAAGGCTCGCTTAATAACATTTTCCATAGACTCGTTTAATAAAACTTTATCTCAACACCAACTCATGTCAGATCCTATATATCTCTGTTCCACGCAATCAGAGTTTTAACGATCCAAGTAAAGACGGTTTTAGAAAAACATAGTGGGAAAAGAACAAAATTTTCTCCTTTTCACACTATGTTTTCTATCTCATCAAAAACAAGTTCTATCACTTAGCCACATTTAAAGTGTCATCTGCAGTTGCTTTGAATTTGGACCATCTATAACATTATCATTCGGTAAAGGGTTAATAATCTTTGTTTGACCTCTGTTACCCCCAAGGTTACACCATCTTACACCATAAGGAACACAAAAATTGTCATACAAAACATGGTGTTCAACAATGGAGACTGATTGCCTAGAAAGGTGTGTACGGATTAGGAAGTCATGATAAAAAATGTTTTGCTTCATTCCACAATATTCACGTAGGAATCAGAAGGGAAACGCAATCACTAATTTCATAACAATAAAATTTATGTAGTAATGTGTGTTAATTTTTCTGAAGAAGAAAGCAAACTTTATGTTGTATAAGGATTAAGACTTGGTTTTACCATTTAAACAATCCATGAGTCAACACATCATTCTGAGAAGAGGAGAAAATGCTGGTAACCAGCATTTTCTCATTTTCGCACATTATGTTTTCTACCCTTTCAAGGACAACTATCATCATCTGAGCCACATTCAATTGCAATGAATTTAGTCAGTCTGTTATTCTCTTTAATTGTAAAGAGTAAAAGTGGTATCAATGTCATTAAATGCAAATTAATGCAAAAGTTATGCATGAAACTAAAAAAAACTATTGATATAAATCTGGTTACAGACTAAATATGTCTCATCACTGCCCATCAAAATCTTGTGATCTTGCGCCCTACCTGTCTAAACCATTGCAGAAAACATGACCTTTTATCTTGAAGTACCACAATCTCAGGTTTGAATGACTCTGTAGGAAACAGCTTTTGAAAACAAACTGGGAAAGGAGATAATGGTAGTATCTAGCATTTACTCCTATTCCAACAGGTTTTTCTGTTGTTTGAAAGATAAATTCCATCATTTGAGGCACATTTGTCACGTGCAAATGCTTTGAATATGGACAAGTCTAAATTTTGCAATCAAGTATAGAGTAAAACATTGTTAATACTTCCTTCTTTATCAGTTTCCAAACATTTAGCCATCTAAATCTGTAGTGCAAACTTTTTTTTTTAAATTATTGTGGTACAAGGTACAACTGCTTGTTTTATTCTGTCAGTTATCTCTATCATTTGTAAGAAAATTGTCTCAAGTTTTAGTTCATTTGGTAGGCTTGGTAACTCTTGAAACATATGTGCAGGGGACAGCCTTGAAAATATTGTTGTGAAATAGGTTTAACACTTTTTCAACCTACCCAGATGTTTGAACGACTTTTGAAAACTTTGTGGGAAAGGAAGAAAATGCTGGAAATGGTAGCCAGCATTTTGTCCTTTGCCCACAATACTTTCATAGACCAATTATTGTCTGTGCCACATTTAGTTTGTCTTAAGTAATGTTTCAAATTGGACGAGTGTTAAATTTTGTCATTCTAGTAAAGAGTCAAATGGACAGCTCAGTGTCAAATGTACCTTGACATGACAAGTGTATAGGTGACCATCGTTCGAGATGGATGTTATAACTGCATATAATGGTAAACATAATTAGCAATTAACCTCCATTTTGTCAGATTATGTAATATGTACTTTAGGTTGACATAAAAATAGAAAGCTTGTAGTGAATGTTGTGGTCTTACATTGTTGCATTGAAACTCTGTTTGATAATATTCCACAATAAAATTCTGCACAAATAAATGTTGTCATTTGCAGATGACAAGCATTGCTCACAAACAGAAGTCAGCTTTGACGGGTTAGAGAGGAACACTTTGGAAAAGTATAGAAAGTGCTAATTACTAGCATTTTCTCCTTTTCTTTCAATATTTTTGAGAGCCTTATTCCTCATAGTACCTCAGGATATATACTTGTAGTACCATATTTGCAGAACAGTGCAAGACATTACACCAGTGAATACCAATGCCTTACTTTTAAATTAACATCTTTCCACAGGTTTTGATTGCTTCTTACCTGTACATTAGCATTTTTAGGCAGATTAACTCTTACCAGGACTTTTCAATAATTGGTGGCGTTTGTAAGTGAAAATATGGTTCAAGTGATAGGATTTGTACTTTACAAGGATAGAAACCATTGTGTGAAAAGGAAAAAAATGAATGCTGGTTACCAGTTGGTTGTTGTTTGCAATTATTACTTTCAATATAGACAAGTCTAAAACGTCAATGTGTTGATAAGGGTAGGATAATACAGAAAAGAGTAGTCCTGTTTGTTTTTCTTATGGAAAAGAAAAGCCCTATGGTGACAAAATATTCGTCCATCACTTATGTCAATAGGGCTTTGTAGCAGAGTGAGGATCAGCATAGAATGTTTTTACTGGGCTTTTCTTCATTGTAATAGTACAAGTATATCCTACCACCTTCAGATGTCACTTCTTATTTTGTGTTAGTTGACCAGCCCGAATAGCTCAAGTGTTAGAGGGTAAGACTTGTAAATGTCAAGTCTTGTAACACTTGAGGCTGTGTTTGAGCCCTATGGCTGGCCATCTAAAGTCACGTTAAACCTAGGTCTCATGTGATGGCGCCATACACCGAGCACGTTAAAGAACCAGAACTAACCCGGATGGATTTCGTCCTGTATCTTGCACTAGGCCATAGGGGCAAACGATGGCCAGCATAAATAAACAGAAAATCAATGAATCCTGTATAGGTTGGACTCAAAGCAGCTCTTGAAACATATTCGACTCTTTACTGTAGGAAAAAATTTTAGACTTGTCCAAACTGACAGCACTTGCAGACAACACACATAAAATGTCTCTTAGATGGTATATGCACTTAGCTTTGGAAGAGTAGAAAATATTTTTGGAAGAGAAAAAAAAAATTGCCTTATCCACAATGTTTTCTACCTTTGAAAGACATTTATTTCATATTTTGAGCAACATTTGTCATCTGCAAGTTCTTTCAATTTAAACATAGCTAAACTTTTGTCCTCTGGTAGAGTTAATTTGATGCAGCACTAGTACACAAAAGTAACTGAGGTTAATCTGCTCTGAAAACAGAAGCTCTAGCTATTAACTAACTCGGTGACCCTTATGTCCTCTACTATTAGCACGAAGTCTTTTGTTAGCATTTGGTGTCTTATATCCAAGACAATGTCATGCAAAAGGAAAAATCCCATACAAGTTATGCTTGCAACTGGCAGTGGCCACTTTACCCACACTATTTACAAACCGACAGAGAGCAGAATTTTTCTTCTTTCCCATTTTCAAAAAAAAATATCTCTCTCTTTCTCTCTCTCTCAACTTTTATCATCTTGTGGAGTTAAGGTAAAGGATAAAATCAAAATAAAAGCTAATCCCTCATCGTTATACAATGGGTTAGATTAGCCTATTCTATTTAGGAGGCTATACTTGTACTGAACAGCTTTTAGAAACATTGAGGGAAAACAAGGAATCCTTTACCTACCATTGTTCTAAATTGTCCCAGAATGCAGACTGCACATGGCTCAGGCTGACGTGGGTTGATACTTTTGGCAAATGCGTAACACTCACTTTTCTCATTGCATGACTCATCTCTATTATTTATTTTAGGCCTCTTGTCCACACAGCAATAAATTATTTTGAAAAAAATACAAATGTTCAGTAACATTCCTATAATGAATTAATTTTCAAAGTGACAAGTAAATATATAATCAAACATCAATGTGGAGTATTAAATGATGGGATGTCTTTAAGTAACAATAGCTGCCAAAAGTAAACAAAACGTGTATTGGAATGCATTCGAATTTGAAAAAATTTGAATTAAATCTATTTCAAAACTAGATTAAAAGTTGCCAGGTCACTCTATCTTTTGTATACTTTTTGCCTGATTTTGAAATTAATTTTTTCTGCCAGCAACTAACACTTGGACAGAACACACAAGAACACATTGTCATTTTCACAGTATTTTTCATACTTTTAAATGGTATGATTTAAATTCAAATGAATTTTAACAAGTGCATTGTGTTTTTTGCCGCTATTGGGCCTTTAAAATTGCCTGTATAGTAATGGTTGAAGCCAATGGGTTTATCCTGTTTCCAAAGCTTTTTAACTGTTTACCAGGGGACAATATTTTTGACTGGTCCAAATTCAACGTATTTGAAGATGACAAATGTGGCTCAAATGATTTGATTTGTTTCTGAAAGGTTAGAAAACATGGTGAGGACAGGAAAAATTGCTGGTTACCAGCATTTTCTCCTTCGCCCACAATGTTTTCAAAAGGCTTCCTCTCAAGGGTCACTAAAGCACAGGATTGTTTTGTAAATGGTTGAGTCTTACAACTAACTTGCACAAGTTGCACAAAAGAGAAATGTTTAACACTTTACCAGACAACAAAATTTTAGCCTTGTCCAAATTGAAAGCATTTGCAGACAATAATTTCAGTGTGGCTCAAATGGTGCAATGTTTCTTTGATAGGGTAGAAAACATTGTGAGAAAAGGAGAAAATGCTGGTTACCAGCATTTTCTCCTTTTCTCACAATGTTTTCGAAAGGCTTCTTTCCCAGGGTCATTTAAACTCAGCATTGTGTGGTAAAGGGTTAAGGGAAAGAAAAATTACCTCATATGACATCAAAGACACTGTGGAAAAAGGAGGATTGTTTTATTAGGTACATTCTGATTCAAGATCTACCTAAGTAATCTGAAATTTCAATGGTATTTTATCCAGAACAGCATTGAAAGTGCCGCAAAAATGTTTTTAAAATTTTTTGTGCAAAAGTCATGTTCATTTATTTAGCAGTTACTATTTAAAAGAATAGATTTATGGTAAGCTGTTACTATAGACAGAAACTGAATGCAAAGCAAAAGGGTTGACAGAACAAAAATAGGCATCATTTATTGATGGCTGGCATTGATTTGTCTTTTATGAAATGTTTGTCAACCATCCTAGCTGGTGAAAGCAATACCGCTGTATAGATGGGTTTCTGTTGATTCATTAATGAATAATAGAAAGTACCGGATGCGCTGAAAAGATGCTCAATAGTCCCGATGCTGGCCAGTCTTTGTATTCTTTATAGTTGGCTATTGATGTCTGCTGAAACATTAATGTACCAATTTGAAATTTGAAGCCTCTGAATGACCCTTGATGCTATTACTGGAAAAGTAAATTGTTCTACATTTATTTATCTTTTTTTACGCTGCATCTATAAATGGGGTGGAATGAACAACAAATGTAAGCATCTGACTTGAAAAATGATTATTGGGTACAACCTAAAAGGTGCTGGATTAGAGATTGAATTTCTACTACTGTGGTGTCAGGCTATTTTTGTACAATCATCTTATTTGTTAAAAAATTCACCAATGTGGTGATTAATGAGTTCATTTTATGCCTTTATTTATCTGTCATGTGGCAGGGCAAAAATCATTCTGACCTGTGAAATATTGTGATGACATTCAAATTCCCTTGGAGACATCAGCATCTGTTTATCACAAACAACTTGTCTACTGCCTTCACCAGTAGGGGGCGCTACTTGTGCCGATAATGAAGCTTGTATCTCACCTGTAATATCTTGAAATCTCTGTCCTTCATAAAGAGTATCTAAAGTTGGTTGACACAAAGCAGAATTCTGGGAAAATGCTGTCATTAGTTATACCAGGCTGTCAAGGTATATATCTATATTCTGCATACATAAAGAAGCATACAAATGTTTTATACTTAACCCTTTACAACACAATCCTGAGTTTAATGACCTTGAGGAAGAAAGCTTTGTGGAGAAAGGAGAAGATACTGAAAAGCAGCAATTTCTCCATTTCCCAGAGTTTTCTACTCTTTTATGACACCTTTCATCATTTGAGCAACATGTAAATAAAATTATTTGTAGACTTCAAATCTTTTTGAATTGGACAAGTCCAAAATTCTGTCTTCTGTTAAGAGTTAACCCTTCACCATACAATCCTGAGTTTAACAACTCTAATGAAGAAGGCTTTTGAAAACATTGTGGAAAAAGGAGAAAATGCTGGCTACCAGCATTTCCTCTCTTTCCCACAATGCTTTCTATCCTATCAAAGACAAATCCTTTAATATGAGCCTCATTTTGTTTGTCTTCTGCAAATGTTTTCAATTATGAATAATTATGTCTGAAATTCTGTTGTTTGGCAAAGAGTTAGAAACACTTTTTCTGTTGCATATAATTTTCTGCTTGGTCAATGCTTTCAAAACCCAAGGTGGTGCTGTAGCCCTCTGTTGTTGTTGTCATGCAAAAGCTTTGACTTTTTTCTCGTATCTCTGTCATTGCTGAAGATACATGTATCTTTTTCAAACACTGGATAGTTATTAACTATCTAAAAGGAAACCCATACAACAAGGGCAGGCTACCCTAAAATATTTTTGACACTAATGCCCCTTTCTTGACTTACAGTTTTGGCTGAATAAGTAACTGCAGGTAGAAGTTGGCACCTATTCAGTCACTCTTGTTGCGTCTCTCAGAGGACCACTCTTGAAAAATTCAACCCTATTTCATTATAATTAATGAGTTAACGCTTTACCACAAGACAAAATTTTAGACTTGTCCCAAATGAAAGCATAATTATGCAGATGACAAATTAAATGATGAGCTTTGTCTTTGTTGGTAATGGAGAAAGTGCTCGTTACCAGCATTTTGCTCTTTTTCCCAGTTTTCACAAGCTTCCTTGACAAGGGTCATTAAAACTCAGGATTGTGTTGTGAAGGGAAAATACAAATTTTAGAGGATGTTTTCAAAGTTTACTGCAACAAGTATAACTTTTGGAGGTAAGTGGTAGATTCTTTTTTTTTTTTGAAAAGCAGCCCCATTCTAAAAAACCTAATCACCTTATCATGATTTTCTTGCACAATATTTTCAAACAGGAAGGAATTTAGTAGTATCGGCCTGTGAATGTTTGTTTGATATCTGTGGTCAAAGATCAAGCTCTTCAACTGCAAGCAGATGTTGACATATAGTCAAATGTTTTCTGTATCCGCCTAGAGATTCATCAAGCCTGTCATGAGAAGTGTTAGAAACAGACTTATTCGCTTCATTTGATCCTTTTTCTCAAATATAGATGAGCCATGTTCTGGCAAAAGGGGGCTTAATGCATCGCCGTGACGCATGATACCAAGCAAGTCATTTCAGTGTTATAGATCCATAAAATCTGTTCTGTATAACAACTTACTGAATCATGAGGTTCAGTGGTTCTTTGACAAGCAGAAAATTGACCAAAAGCAAAATGTTTCGGCTCAGGTCAGCCTGCGCAGACTGTGCAGGCTGACCTGAATCGATACTTTTTGCATTGGCATTAAGCCCCCTTCTCATAGAGCATGGCTTAGATATACTCTGTTTGATGCAGCACAGGAATCCAGCATTCACCCTGTGGAGACGGCTTTTGGGAAAGGAGAAAATACTGTTAGCTAGCATTTTTTCCTTTTTCATTAATGTTTTCTTGTCTTTCGAGAACCATATTTAATATGTTGTCTGTAAATGCCTTGAAGTTGGACAAGTTAAAATGTTCATTATTTGGTAAAGAGTTGAGCAAGCTTTCTCAATCCTTACATACACAGTATCAAAACTGCCATTTAATAATGAGAAAGACATCATTCCCAGAAAAGATAAAACCGTTTTTCACATCTTCTCATGTTTCAAAAATCGCCTGCTTGCTATTGTATGTGTGTTATGGATATCACACCCTTGCTTTTTTATTTTTTAGCTGAATGGAGATCATGTGAAATATTCATTGATGTCCATTAAGATTACTTTGCTTATATCAGTGTAATAGCCTGCATAAAAATATCTTGGATAAATACTGTTGAAGAAATTACTCGGGGACACTCCTCACAACTTTGCTGATTCTGGAATTGCATCTAACCTTGTCTATATCATTGAGGTTTCCATTTTGAAATACCCTCAGTCACATGATCTTAAACATGGCAGCGACCTTGAAAATGGATTATAAACTACACAACAGTAACATCTATGGTGAAGTTAATCACATTCTTTCAGTCTTATAGTGAAAACAAACTGCTAACGAAATTGATACATCAGGTTAAAAAAAGAATTTACTAATTGTTTGTGAATTGTAAAACATGTACATGTATTCTCTTTTTAGTGGAGTCTTGTAATTTTACAAGCTGTAAAGTGTTATTTCCAGGGGAAAAATGTAAGGCATAAGTGTAGCCAGGATTAAAATACTCATATGCATAGTGAAACACAAAGTGCTGATGGGGGAGGGAGCAGAAGGGAAGCATTTACTGTAAAGCATAGAAGAATTCCCTTCTCATCAGTGCATCAGTTTTACTCTTCTGTTTATTTTGAAAAGTTGCGCAGATCTTGAGAAAAGTCAAAACATGTATAAAAATTATGCTACTGTGATTTACAACTTTGGTTGTGGATTTTTTATACGCATGTGCGTAGTGGGCGCTAGGCCCTTGTAAGGGGTATGTGAATATCACACATTGTAATACAGCCAAGGAATTTTATCAACAGATCACTCAAGGTTTGCGGATTGATTTACTTGGGTATAAGCATACTGATCATATTA
This sequence comes from Hippopus hippopus, assembly GCA_946811185.2. NCBI lineage: Eukaryota > Metazoa > Mollusca > Bivalvia > Cardiida > Cardiidae > Hippopus > Hippopus hippopus. Next base: position 42,883,216 of record OX328103.1, on the reverse strand, counting down.
ACCATGACAATGTGGTATTCACAGCATCCCACCTCTGTTGATATGAAAACAGGAACAGTGTGACATGGAAACCAAGTTGAAATCATTACCAGACAACAAAACTTTTGACTGGTCCAAAAATAATGCAGACAATAATTTGAATGAAAGCAAAATGATTGCATTTGTGTTTGAAAAGGTGGAAAACTTTGCAGGAAAAGAAAAAAATGGTGGTTACTTGTATTTTCTCCTTTTTGCACAATGTTTTTAAAAGGCTTTTTTCCCCAGGGTCATTAAAAACATGAGATTGTTTGGTAAAGAGTTAATTGTGGCTGAAATAGTAGGATATAACTTTGAAAAGGTAGAAACCATAATAGGAAGAGGATAAAATGCTGGGTTTTCTCGTTTTCCAATAATGCTTTCAAAAGCGTAATTACACATTGCAAGAGTGAAAAATAAAACAGGGTTGTTTGGTAGAGGGTCAATTATTAGGATGTCAAATCAGAATATTCATGTTGGGGCACACAGTCTTGAGTTTTAATGACCCTCCAGGAAGAAGCCCTTTGAAAACATATGGGAAAAGAAGAAAATGCTGGTAACCAGCATTTTCTCCTTTTCCAATAATGTTTTCTACCCTTTCTTATTCAAACAGTATCATTTGTGCCACATTTTGTTTGTCGTCTGCAAAAGCTTACAATTTGGACAAGTCTAAAATTTTGTCCTGTGGTAAAGAGTTAAACAATTTCTGTTTTATCAAGATGCTACTGGCTAGAATGTCTCGGGACAGAATGGATCAAGAGCTGCCTTTGTCAGTCTAATCTCTATCTCAAACTGTGGAAAAGGTGACCATAGTTGTGAAAGGTACTTTCCAGCCAATGAGTTGTAGCAGGTATCTGAGCGTTGATTTGATGACAAGCTTTTCATGGTCTGTCCTTTGAGACAGGTTGAATGTAAGCCAGTTCAAATAAGCCAAGAGACTGCCAATTTTCACACAAAGTGCCTTTTCCTGCATTTGTGCAGTATTATGCCACTCCTATCATATCTCCAAAAAGGAAGACAGAAATACTCATTATGTAAAGGGTAAACATAAATGTGTAACTGTGTTAATTAAGTCATTACCTGAATTAGCAATCCTTTATCTCATTTCCGAAATGACTCTTTACCACACAATCCCGAGTTTTAATGGCCCAGGAAAAAAGGCTTTTGAAAACAATTTTGGAAAAGGAGAAAATGCTGGAAACCTTTTGCCTCAATGTTTTCTACCCTATCTAAGACTGAAATCATCATTTTAGATATATTTAATCCGTCATCTGCAAATGTTTTAATTTGGACTGGTTTAAAATTTTGCCATGTTGTAAAGGGTTAAACCTTAACTCTCTACCACACAATCCCCATGTTTTAATGACCTTGAAAGAGATGGCTTTTGAAACATTGTGGAAAAAGGAGAAAATGGTGGTAACCATTATTTTCTCCTTTTTTCCAAGCTGGTTATCAGCTTTTCTTTTTTTCAACAGCCTTCTCCCTCAGAGTTGTTAGGTCCTTGGATTGACTATTTCTAGGCTGAAAATGTTAATGTAGGGTTATTTGATGGTCTCATTGGTTCAAGATTTGTTGCAGACCATTGCAAACATATCCATGTGGAATGGGGATAATCAGCGTGTATTGCAGTTCAATACATCAAAATATTGTGGCAAAAGGAGAAACTGCTTGTCACATACATTGGAGAATCAAGTTGAGGCATGCTATGCAGAGGCCCTAATCAGTGTATCCATAAATACTATTTGTGTTACAAACATTTCCAAAAGGGCTGCTGTCTGATCTTGATCTACACTGGTCGCAAAGTCATGAAAGGCACTTTAAGGGTTAATCCTTGTTTGTTCAGTGTATAATGCTAGTTGCAACATTATTTCAGTTGTATCACTTGGGTCAGAGTACCTATCCATGCTTTCCTAGAGTTTTTTTTACAAGTTCTTTGCTCAACATTCTTTCCAAGCCACTGGTTGTGTGTCCCATGAAAACCAACATAGACACCACATTAAGCTGGGAGTAAGGAATGAAACCAGTTACACTGACTATAATCAATTCACAGAAAGAATTGAACCTGTGTCCCCTGGGTTTTAAGCCATGTACATTGTATGTTACAAAGTTGCTAGGCTGGATTTTAATTCTTTACCACACAATCTCAAGTTTTAACAACCCTCAAGAAGAAGACTTTTAAAAACATTGTGAGTAAATGTAGGTAACCAACACTTTCTCTTTTTCCCTCAATGTTTTCAAATATTTCTGTAACAAATCTATTCACGGTCACATCTGTCATCCGCAAAATTTATTCCTCAGGATTTGGATAAATCTGAATTTGCCAATTGGTAATGAGGTAAATCATAAGAAAGAGTGAATTTACTTATCTATTTCAAGACAGACCAATTTCTGTAAGAGGACTGATGATAGTCATTGTGACAGGATTCATTCCTCTCTCACTGCTGATCATTGTTTAGATGATGGTAATGTTGGAAAGCAGACAGTGGCTTGGGAAGAAGATTTTGTGAATTACTGGTAAAAGAAACTCCAGGAAAGCATCAGTTCATTGTTGCTCTGGCTACCATGAAAAATCTGAAATGACATCGGGGATTGAAAATCACGTCACACACCATACAAACAAACAATAAACAAACTTACCTGTTGTACAGCAGAAGAGCTCATAAAAGAGTACAACACACTTTTCAATAACATACCTTATTACCACAAAACTTTTAAAGTTATCTTGATGACATGGATTTCATTCAATTTAGTGCAAAATACTGGTAAAGGAAAATCCAGTAAAGCATGAATAGGTGCACCAGTTGGTTGCTCCAGTATATCTGAGAAGATGTTGAAAATGGCATTAAACATTATACAAACAAACAAACTTACCTGTTTGATATGCAGAAGAGCTCATAAAAGAGTAAGTTACACAATTCAATAAAATACCTTTCAAACTACAAATCTTTTGAAGTTGTCTTGATATGAAGTAAACAATTTAAAAGTTAAGTTCTGTATCTGAACCTTACTTGACAAGACAGTGAAGAAAAACTATCCTGCATTTTGTTAATCGTCCTGCTGCTTTTTCTACCTTGTTATTTTTTAAATTTGGGAGATAAAGGATGGACTCTGAGCTAAAGGATATGCAGCATCTTTGCCTGTATACCTTTAAGTTTCATTCATAAGCTGAAACACTGATACTGGGGTCATCAGTGTGTGACAAATGGGAGGATGGGTTGAATACTGCTCTATCTGATACACCTGTCTTTTCAAAGATACAATACTTTACACCTGAGTAAGAAACTGCATAGAGAAGAGATGTTGAAATTTACCTGGGCTGCTGTAAAATGAGAGACTGATTCAGCGTCACAGTGGTTGCAGAGGGACGGCCATTTTGGATGAAGGTCTTGTCACATGTTCATATGTTAGTTAACCTGTTAGATTATAGTTTATTGATGATGGATGTTCACTTTCTTGCATTTAATTGAATTAGTGACTTTAAATATGATGGAGGAGATCTGTTGGTGGGGTAAGTAAAGAGGGCAGATTTAGATTATCTATAGTGGACTATTTGAATTGTCTATATTCAAATGAGGGAGGACTGGATTTTGTCTATTTTTAGAACTTTTGTAAATGTTCATGTTTGAAGATTTCAGCACGGTAAAAAAGTTTTTACTGCTCAATAGCAAGTTTCACTTTAATTCTTTACCAAACGACAAAATGTTAGACTGGTCCAAATTGAAAGCACTTGTAGACGACAAATTAAATGTGTCTCGATTTATGAAATTTGTCTCTGAAAAGATAGAAAACCTTGTGGGAAAAGGAGAAAATGCTGGTGACCATCATTTTCTCCTTTTCCCACAAGGTTTTCAAAGCTTTCCTTCCCAGGGTCATGAAAAGCAGGGCTTATTTGGTGAAGAGTTAATTAACAATACAAATTAAGCTCTTATATTTTACAAACAAATTAGGTACAGTATTGCGTAATATCCTTGTGACATCAAGGAAGATCTGGACAGGAAGTAAAACAAGGAGACAAACCTACCTTCTTGGTAGAACTTAGTTCAAAGGTCATGATACATTTATGGTAAATAACAGTTGGCTATTTTCACATTGATTTTTTCTTCTTTTCACACAATGATTCTAACCCTACTTGCTAAAACATATCTGATCTTGTGAGACATTATGGTATGTTGTAAGCAAATACTGCATGTCCATATGGGCCCGCTGAAGCAGTTGTCATCAGTTAACCATATTTCACTACCACAGGCAAAAACAGATGTTTTGTGGAAGGCATAGATCAGGATCAGACTGCATAGAATTTGCAGTCTGATCTTGGATCTATACCATCCACTTCTTCAATGAAACCCATTTTAAAGTAAACATCTTTCTGAGTTTAGAAGGATAGCATTTTTAGCTGTTGAAAGGCAGCAGGCATTTCTCCTTTTTTCACAATATTTTCAACCCTTTTTAAGACAAACCCCTATTATTTGGTCCCTCTTTAACCCTTAGAGCCCCAAACTCAACACACATTTTAAGTCTAAAAATAAAACAAAAATAATATTGCAGCATTGTGGTTTGTTTTGTTTACAGTTTAAACAAAGCAGACAGTGTAGATCAGAGATCAGACTGCATGTTTTGGGCTGTCTGATCTTGATCTACACAAGCCGCAATGACATCACTAGTTGTGATAGGTGCTTTTAGACTTTGAATTGCAATATGCTGACCCCAGCACTTCTAACGCTTTAAATAACACATTACAAAATTTTGGACTTGACCAAACTGTCAGCATTTGAAGACAAGAAATCAGAAGTAGCTCAAGGAGAGAATTTTTTTCCTCTTGATTTTCAGATTTCAAACGGTCTGATGCAAAAACATGAAACTTTTCACAAAATTATAAATTTTTTTTTATCAAGACTTCAAAAATACATCCTTGAAAAATTCAACCCTCAAATTTTAATAGATGTTTTGCACAAACACAGTACTATAACATCATTTAACTCTTTACTAGACGACAAAATTTTGGATTTTGTCTAATTTGAAAGCATGTGCAGAAGACATATTAAATGTTGCTCAGATAATGGAATTTATTTAAGAAAGAGTAGAAAACATTGTAGGAGAAGGAGAAAATGCTGTTAACCAGCATTTTCTCCTTTTACAACAATGTTTTCAAAAACCTTTTTCATTGGGGTCGTTAAAACTGGGAATTGTTTGGTAAAGGGTAAAGTAGTTGGCAAGGTTTGCAGTAGAGACGTAGGTTGCTTGGACAGATTTTTGTTGCTCCGTCGTTAATCTCCCGGTCTCTTTTATCATCTATTTATGGGATTTGAAGATAGATTTCGAGATGTCATTTCCTTTACAATATTTATCTTGGTCCTTGAGACAGGTAAAATTGATGCTGCCAAATCGAGAAGGTAAATCACTTGGGTCGTGCAAACAAACGATTTTTGTTCGAGATCTTAGGCAAGATTATCTGAAATTACGACGCTGAAGGATAATTGTGGGGGATATTTGAAGGAAATTTATTACTGCATTTATTCGGTTGTCACCCTCTATTTCCATGGAGCTAACAAGGGTATCAGGTGCCAGTTAACCACATTATGTCATACATATACTTGGGTGTTCCAGCTTGCAGTTGTAGAAACCTGACATTAGAGTCCATATTAACCAACAATCTTTAATTTTATTCTTGATTTAATGCTAGATTTAAAAAGTAATACAACATCTGATTGGCTAAACCATTTAGTTTAGCCAATCAGAAGTTGTGTTACTTTCAAAGTTAGAACATTCTAAAGAATAAAACTTAGAATGTACTTAAGAATGCACGGTTGGTGAATATGTACCCTGATATTGAAATCATCCATTACCATGATTGTAGATACAACCTTTTAGACATCTACAGTGGACACAATTATGATAATACTGTGGAAAAAGGAGCAATGCTTGTTACCAACAAATGTTCCTTTTCTTACTCTGTATTCCAAAAGCTTTTCCCTTCCTATAATCGTTTCCATTTTTTGCCTATTGTACAATCATTTATTAGATTGTAATATGTCTGGGAATCAGTTTTTTATCCTTTGGAAGACAAGTTTCATTTTCTGAGGAGTATTTAGTTTACAAGTAATCTGCAAATGTCTTTACTCTGGTAATGCTTTATCACACAATCCTGAGTTTGAATGACCCTGAACAAGAAGGCCTTTGGAAGAATTGTGAGAAAAGGAAAAAATGCTGGTTACCAGCAATAATGATAGTACTTAGTATTATTTGCAAGTTTCATGGTTACATGATGTATCACAAATGAGGATTTTATGAGGCAAAGTCTTGTTGGATTATGCATAGCAAAGAACTATTTTAGGTAAAGAATGTATGAATACTGAATAGTGTTTACCAAAGCCTTCTTTTTCAGAGTTGGTAAAAAATGTGATTATTTTGTTAAAAGGTTATCAAAACAAGTATTGTTGATCCCAGATGACACTTTGTGCAGTCTGATCTTGATCAGAGCTGTCGATAAGAGCAACCTTGTATTGATATGCTTAACCCATTACCACACAATCCCTTGTTATAACAACTGTGAGGAAGAAACCTTTTGAAAACATTGTGGGACAAGGAGAAAATGCTGTTAAACCAGATAAGTCTGCACGCTTCTTGCAGTCTGATCTTGATCAGAGCTGTTGACAAAAGCAATGTTGTATTAATTTGCTTGACATATTCCCACTCAGTCTTCTTTTTGCAGGAAATGTCTCCTTAACCTTGTACGACACAATTCTAAGTTTTAATGACCTTGAGGAAGTAGTCTTTTGAAAACATTGTGGGAAAAGGAGAAAATGCTGGTAACCATGTTTTCTTGTTTTTTTTTGTAAAGGCAAATTTTAATTTTTGAGTCACATTTAGTTTGTTGTCTGCAACTGAAAACTTTGAAATTAGGCTAGTTTAAGTTTTTGCTGTTTGGTAAAGAAATATCTCTTTACCAAACGATGAAATTTTTGACCTGTCCAAATTGAAAGCATTTGCAGATGACAAAATAAATGTGACCCAAATATTGAAGTTTGTTTCGGAAGGTTAGAAAACACTGGGAAAAAGAGAAAATGCTGGTTATCAGCATTTTCCCCTTTTCCCTCAGTGCTTTTAAAAGCAGTCTTCCTTGGGGTTGTTAGAAGTTGGGATTGTGTGGTAAAAGGTTAAGCAGGTGTGTCTGAGCCCTGGCAATATACAGGGCTTCAAACCCAGGGGTCTCTTGTTTGATTCTAAGCTTGGCCATTCTCTTTCCAAAGATTGATAGCAGTCATTTTGACAGAATTATTCCTCTCTTACAGCTGAACATTATTGAGCCTGTCCTTGTGTGGGAGAGCAGCCAGTTGCTTTAGAGAATATTTTGCAATGTCTGGTGAAAGAAAGAAAGTATAGGAATGCATGGATAGGTGCACAGGCTACTGCAATATAATTGAAATAATGTTGAAAATGGTGTTACACACCAAACAAACAAACTTGAACAGGTTTGTGCTCATGACGACTGTTCCTAGGAAGTAAAGGTATTTCGAGATCGACCCATCGTCTGCTGACATCAATAAATTTAGGATACAAGGCACTTGTCGTGTCTCACGGAGTGATGAAATTGATTTCACAAGTTCAACTTATGATAAATTATATGGCATCCGATAAGCTAATATTGGACAAGGATGTAAACAGTTTACTTGAAGCTCACGACAGGGGTTTTATGACATAGTGCAACAACAGCCTAGTAACTGTTGGTTCTATTTTACCTCCTTAACCCTTTACCAGCATTTTCTCCTTTTCCCACAAAGTTTTCTACCCTATCAAAGAAAAATTGGGTCATTTGAGCCACTATAAAATTGTTGCTGCAAATGCTTTCAATTTGGATAGGTCTAAAATTCTGCCCTGTGGTAAAGGGTTAAGTCTTTACCACACAATTCAATTTTTTATCATTCATGGGAGAAAAAAGGCTTTCGAAAACATTACTGCATCTGGTTGTGAGGTAAAGGATCAGTCTCGCTGCCGTAAGGACCTAAGTATGATTTCAGGAAGCAGGACTGTGTCAACTTTTAGACTGTTATAGGCCTACACATTTGGCACAAGTACTGGTGTGGTTTCAAGGAAGCAGAATCAACAGAGTTGTATAAGTTGCAAGAACTTGTTTCTAAGTCAATATAAAATAAGTACATATATTTTTAAATCAAAACATTGTTGGATATGGAGAAAATGCTGGCAACTAGCATTTTCTCCTTTTCTGTCGGTGTTTTAATCTAAAATTTTGTCATCTGGTTAAGGAAGTTCCAAGAAAGCATGGATAGGTGGCTGCCATGGTGTAACTGGAATGTTTGAAATGGCATTAACTCTTTACCAAACGATAAAATTTTAGACTGGTCCACATTGAAACATTTGCAGACGACAAATTAAAGGTGGCCCAAATGACAAAATTTGACCCTGATAGGGTAGAAAACATTGTGGGAAAAGGAGAAAATGCTGGTTTCCAGCATTTTCTCCTTTTCCCACAATGTTTTCTAAAGCCGCCTGCCTTAGGGTCGTTAAAACTCAGGATTGTGTGGTAAAGGGTTAAACAATACAATCAATCAATCAATCAATCAAGTGGCATACCTATTTGACAGCATTTCCATGTTCCAAATATTATTCTGTTTTCTGTTAGGCACAGTTTTATGGCATAATATCTATATCATGAGAAAACAGGAAAAGGCTTAACCTTTTACCAAACAATCCGGACTTCTAGGGACCTTGAAAGAGAAGGCATATGAAAAATTTTTTGTCAAAGAAGAAAATGCTGATAAGCAGCATTTTCCTTTTTTACCAATATGTTATCAAATAGAGAAATCATCAAATAGAGAAATCATCATTTGAGCTGCCTTGTCAGCAAAAGCCTTCAATCGAGTTGAATTCAAAAATTTATCAATTGGTATAAAAGGGTTAAAATCTTTATCAGGACAAAATTTTGGAATGTCTAAATTCAAAGCATTTGCCAATGGTAATTACCATTAAAAAGATGTTGTGTTGCTCTTGAAATTGGAGAAAATATTTGTAGGACAAGCAAAAAATGCTGGTTATCAGCATTTTTCCACAATGCTTTCTTTCCCAGGGTTGTTGAAACTTGGGATCAAGGGGTAGAGCACAAAAAAAATACTCAACACTTATTTTAGAAAAAAGCCGCTGAGGAGAGCAATTTCTGTGTTGTCTCGGCAAAGCAGACGCTGTAGATAGAGAGTGATTGATTCACGATCTCCAATCTTTGTGCTGTCCACTTTCTCCAAAAGCATTACAATCGCGCTCGCTGATAATGTCATTCGAATTCCAGCTTGCACTGGAACCCTTCAAAAGTTTTACCATATGCAGTGAAATGGCACCGCAGGAGGCAGTTCGATGTAATAACTTACTTGGTATAAGATGTTGAAGTGGTAAACTCAATTCATAAAATTTCGATACGAAACATTGCTATGGGTTTATATTTTTTAAAGGGAGGTAATTGACGGAAAATAAAAAAAAACCATCAGCTTTCTAACGAAGTCTGCAATTAAATGACTTAAACCGCCTTTCATAACTATAGTTTGCTCTTGCGGCCAGTGTAGATCAAGATTAGACTGCACAAATCGTGCAGTATGATCCTTAATCTACCCTGTATGCTTTGCTAAAACCTTCTAGACTAGAATTTAAAATGTAGCTTGTTTTACAGTAGTATCTGTTGGGTTTACTCTGCGCTCTACCGATTAAGATGTTTTTTTTCCCTGGAGAAAATACCATTATTAACCCTTTTCCAAAGCAGTCCCTCAGGTTTTCTACCCTTGAGAAAGACAGATTCAAGAACTTTGTGGGAAAAGGAGAAAATGCTGATTATTAGCATTTTCTCTTTTCCCCTCAAGAATGTTAAATAGATCTAGATCCTTTTCTAAAGAAATCCCATCATGCGAGTTACATTTGATTTGTTGTCTGTTAACTCTGTCTTTCCTACTGGAATTTTAGATTTTGTCATATTGTAAAAAAATATCAAACATTAGGCAATGTTTTCAATTTGATAGATTCCAAAATTTTGTTCTTCTGTGAAAACTTGATTAGTGGCATGCAAGTGCTCCGAATATGGACTCATCTAAATTTTGTCATCCATAACCCTTTACCAATCAACAGAACTTTGGACAGGACCAAATTTAAAGCATTTGTAGAGGACTAAGAACATGTAGAGCTCTCAGATGGTGATTTCTGTTTTTGATAAAATAGAAAACATTGTAGGAAAAGGAGAAAATGCTGGTTACCAGCATTTTCTCCTTTTCCCACAATGTTTTCAAAAGCCTTCTTGCTCAGGGTCTTGAAAACTGAAAATAATTTTGTAAAGAGTTAAACTCAACAAATGTGGAAGCTTTCTGTAACTTGCTAAATATTTTCTGAAACTGTCCCACAATGTTACCAGATCATGTAAAAAAAGAAAATTGTGTATTTTTTTCATAAAATGCCAGTCCTTTCATGTTATTAGTGATAGTTTTTGGTCTTTCAAAACTCATCCTTCATGGAAAAAGGTGGAGTAACCATTTTAATCCATATGCTTCCTTAACACTTTGCCACAGTACAAAAATGTAGACTGGCTCAAATTGAAAGCATTTGCAGATGACAATTCAAACATGGCCCAAATGATGGAATTTGTCACTGATAGGGTAGAGAACATTGTGGAAAAGGGGGAATTTGCTGGTTACTAGTATTTTCTCCTTTTTCCCACAATATTTTCAGATTTAGGCTCTCCCATCAAGTTTGTTAAACCCGTTCATGATTGTGTAGTAAAGGTTGAAACAACTGTCACATTGTGGCCAGTGCAGATCACAAAACTACAGAAACATTGTGCGCAACTTCGAAATTGCAAATATTTGGGTGCTATTTCTTAACCCTTTACCACACAATCCCGACTTTTAACAACCCTGAGAAAGAAGCCTTTTGAAAACACTGTTGGAAAAGGAGAAAATGCTGGTAACCAGCATTTTCTCCTTTTCCCACAATGTTTTCTATCCTTCCAAAAACAGATTCCAATTTTTGCAGTCATACTTAATTGTTGTCTGCAAATGCTTTCAATTTGGACAAGTCTAGAATTTTGTCCTTTAGTAAAGAGTTACATCAGATAGAGTCTGCCTGTTAGGGTTAACTCTTTACCTAGCAAAGAAATTTTAGTTTGGTCCAAAATGAGAGAATTTACAGATAAATAATGTACTGTTGCTCAAACGATAGAAAATGTGTTTGAGAGAGTAGAAAACACTTTGGGAAAAGGAGAAAATGCTTGTTACATGCATTTTCTCCTTATCCCTCAAGGTTTTCCATAGCTGTTTTCCTTTGGGTCGTTGAAACACATTCCTGATTGTGTGGTAAAATGAAATACCAAGTGATCTAGTGAAATTAGGACCCTGTGGAAGAAGGCTTTTAAAAACACTGGGGGAAAAAAAAGAAAATGTTGGTAACCATCATTCCATTCTTTTCTTATAATATTCTTTACCCTTTCAAAGTCAACTCCTATCTTCTTAAGCAATATCTTAACCCTTTACCACATGGCAAAATTTAAGACCTATCCAAATTGAAAGCATTTGCAGACGACAATTTCATAGTGGCTCAAATGACGCAACTTTTCTTTGATAGGGTAGAAAACTTTGTGGGAAAAGGAGAAAATGCTGGTTACCAGCATTTTCTCCTTTTCCCACAATGTTTTCAAAAGGCCTCTTTTTTAGGGGCGTCAAAAGGCGTCATTGTGTGGTAAAGGGTTAATTTGTCATCTACCATTGCTTTTAGATTGGACAAGTCCAAACTGTTGTCTAGCATATAGAGTTAACCCTTTACCACACAATCCTGAGTTTCAATGACCCTGAGAATGAAACCTTGCGAAAACATTGTAGGAAAAGAAGAAAATGCTGGTAACCAGCATTTTCTCCTTTTCCCACAATCTTCTACTGTATCAGAAACATATCCATCATTTGAGCCACATTTAAATTTTCTTCAAATACTTTCAATTTTGACATGTCAACATTTTTGTGATTGTGTAAAAGAGTTAACCCCTGTACCACATGATAAAATTTTTGATTTGTCCAATTTCAAAACATAATTATTCTGACAACAAGTTAACTGTGGCTGAAATGATGGAATTTGTGAGTGGAAGGATAGAAAACAATATGGGAAAAGGAAAAAAATGCTGGTTACAAGCATTTTCTCCTTTTTCCCACAGTGTTTTCCAATGCTTTCTCCATTAGAGTCGTAAAAATTCAGGACTGTGTGGTAAAGGGTTAAACCAGACCAGAGTGGAAGCTTGTTGAAACTTGCTGAAACATTGTGGGTTCCAAACAATGGCATACTAGGATAACTGATGAGTGGGAAATTTGATCCAAGTCAAACACAGGATGGTTGAATGATGGTAGGCCACTTGTAGGGTTTGATTGAACTGTTAGGTTATTACCGTTATCTGATTTGGAGTGCAAAATAAATGAAATGTTCGCAGACAAGACCTAGATATTGCAAATATATCAAGGCTTTTTTTTTTGCATGATATTTCATTTTGAAGACCCACAATTAGTCACATACATGCTTTCTGATCTAAATCCTCACAGTCTGCAAAAGTAATTGAAGTTGTGCTAAGCAGAGTCAGAGTATATTTACCCTTTACCAAACAATTCCATGTTTTCACATTTCTGAGGAAGAACATTTTTGAAAACATTGTGGGACAAGAACAAAATGCAGGTAACCAGCATGTCCTCCTTTTCCCATAATGTTTTGTGCCCTTTGTATATAAAAAATTATTCATTTGATATGCATCTAGATTGTTGTCTGCAAATGCTTTCAATTTAGATGAGTCTAATTTCGTCGTTTAACCCTTTACCGCACAATGCCGACTTTTAACGACCCTGGAAAGAAGCCTTTTGAAAACATTGTGGGAAAAGGAGAAAATGCTGGTAACCAGCATTTTCTCCTTTTCCCACAATGTTTTCAACCCTATCAAAGAAAAAATGCACCATAAGAACCATATTGAAATTGTCGTCTGCAAATGCTTTCAATTTGGACAATGCTCAAATTTTGTCGTCTGATAAAGGGTTAATAGAGCTATCATGGTTGAACTTCATAATGTTAGGAGCAACTTTGGTTGCTTAATATAGATTAAGATCTGACTTCATTTGAACAATTTGATCTTACGTCCCTGCTGTCTAATACTAAGTGAGATACTCATGCAAAACAGAGCCTCTGAAATTGCAGAATTAAGATCTTTTGCAGTAGGAGAAAAATATATGTTTATTATAGCAGTCAAGGTTTATAACTTTGAATTTCAATACTTTTTTTCCCCCCTGTGTCAACTACCTATTACATATATTGAAATACATGTATATCAGCCATGCTCTGTGGAAAGGAGGCTTAATGCATCTGCGAAAAGTATCGATCCAGGTCAGCCTGCGCAGTCCACACAGGCTGACCTGAGCTGAAACTTTTCGCTATTGGTCAATTTTCTGCATGTCCAAGGACCAGTGTACCTTGTGATTCAGTCAGTTGTTAGACAAAATGGATTTTATGGATCCATAATTATGAAATGATTTGCTTGGTATCATGGATCACAGAGATGCCTTAACCCTTTACCAAACAATCCCTGGTTTTTACGACCCTGAGATAGAAGCCTTTTGAAAACATTGTGGGAAAAGGAGAAAATGCTGGTAACCAGCATTTTCTCCTTTTCCCACAATGTTTTCTACCCTGCTGGAAACAAATTTCAATTTTTGAGTTACGTTTATTTTGTTGTCTGCAAGTGCTTTCAATTTGGACCTATCTAAAATTTTGTTATTTGGTAAAGAGTTAAGCCCCCTTTTGCCAGAGATGGCTCATACATTGATTAGATGATTTTTGTTAAAGATGATACAAATTTTACATGGATTTGTTCTGTATCTTAACTCTTTTCCAAACTATCCCGTTTGTTAAGTATTATATTTTTCAAAAATACATCTATACAAACTGAAAATTGGAGGATTTCTTGATAACTCGGTGCATACATTATATTGAGACAAGGAAACATTGTTGCAATTTTTATTTCTTTCTAGTGAGTTTTTCAAAATCTGTATTACTTGAATTCAAAAGATGTTTTTCTCAACAAAATGTTAACGGCACCAGAAGTGAAGATTAATAGAAATAATTTTTTTCTTTTCTTGCAACATTTTCTACTTATATTTCATTTTTGATTGGTTCAGCCCCCACAATTGTGTTTTCCATGTTGAAAGACTTTGGTAGATCCCCCTTCCTTCATTACAAAACAATGATCTGTTTCACTTAAACCATTACCACACAGCAAAATTTTAGACCTATCCAAATTGAAAGCATTTGCAGACGACAATTTCAAAGTGGCTCAAATGGTGCAATTTTGCTTTGATTGGGTAGAAAACTTTGTGGGAAAAGGAGAAAATGCTGGTTACCAGCATTTTCTCCTTTTCCCACAATGTTTTCAAAAGGCTTCTTCCTCAGGGGTGTTAAAAGTCGTCATTGTGTGGTAAAGGGTTAAAATACTGAAGACAATTCAAAGCACTTTTGCTTACAGTGTCGATCATGTTCAGACTGCACAGAAAATTAATCTTTATGATAAAAACACATACTTGATTCATTGTCTTAGAAATGAAATAGAATATATTTGGATGAAAGTAGGAAAACAATGCAGACAAAATCAAACAATAAATATTGTGGGAGATACAAAAATTAAGTGACTAGTAGTTACTAACAAATACACATCAGGTCCATTGGCGTAAGTTTCATGGTAATAATTATTGGTCTTAACTTACGCTCTTACGTTATAAGAACCAAATTTCTTGACAAAACAGGATACAGTCTGGAGCACCATTTGTCATGATTATTTTCGAAGAAAAGAATGGCTTTAAATTCTATCCCTGCATCTTGGTTTTGTTGCAGAAGTGCCCCTGTTAACCCTTAAACTGCTAAGTGCGACTCACAGACCTTTTGTGGTCAGTATGATTCAAGATTAGACTGCACAGACTACACTGTCTGATAAGGAGATACCTTTCCGTTCAAAAATACCTTTGAATTTGGGTTTTTATCATAAAATAAAACAAAATTTTCATTTCACTTATTTAGTGGGTTGAACTCATGTCCATCTCAGAAACATATTTGTAGCTGACCACTTTCCATATAATCAATGTAATTTATACCTGTGTTAACTCTTTACCAAACGACAAAACTGTGGACTTTACCAAAATGAAAGCATTTGCAGACAACAAAACAAATGTCGCTCAAGTGATGATTTCTGTCTTTAATAGGGTAGAAAACATTGAGGGAAAAGGAGAAAATGCTGGTTACCAGCATTTTCTCCTTTTCCTTCAATGTTTTCAAAAGCTGTCTTATTCCAGGTCGTTAAAAGTTGGGATTGTGTGGTAAAGAGTTGATATAGTGGCTAAAGGGGATGTTGCTTGTTGAGTCTGTACTGGACAGCAAAATTTTAGACCTTTCCAAATTGAAAGCACTTACAGATGACAAATGTGGCTCAAATGATGATGTTTGTCTTTGAAAGGATTGAAAACACTGTGGAAAAAGGAGAAAATGCTGGTTACTAGCATTTTCTCCTTTTCCCACTATGTTTTCAAAGGCCTTCTCTGGTAGGGTCGTTAAAACTCAGGATTGTGCGGTAAAGGGTTAAAAAATGACATTGAATACAAACCAATCAAGTTTGTTGTAATAAGGAAGGGTTTTTAAAGATTTCTATAAGAATGTAAGTAGCAAATTGTAAATGCATTGAAGAAACTTTGGACTTTTTACCAGATGATAATGTTTTAGACCTGTTCATATACAGAACATCTGCAGATGGCAAAGTGTGGCTGAAATAACGGGATTTGTCTTTTAAAGAGTTGAAAACATTGGTGGGACAGGAGGAAATGCTGGTTACCAGCATTTTTCCCTTCTTTTTCCGACAAAGTTTTCAAAAGGTTTCTTTCTCAGGTTCATTAAAAGTCAGAATTGTCCAATAAAGGGTTGACAACGATTTGTTTGTTATCTATTGACTTCTATCAAACTGCAGTCA
Source organism: Hippopus hippopus (assembly GCA_946811185.2). Classification (NCBI taxonomy): domain Eukaryota; kingdom Metazoa; phylum Mollusca; class Bivalvia; order Cardiida; family Cardiidae; genus Hippopus; species Hippopus hippopus. The sequence continues at coordinate 42,867,186 of OX328103.1, read as the reverse complement.
AAGAAAAGAATCCTTGATGTGCTTGAAGCTTGAAGATTTATTCTATGGGAGATCATATATGTATCACATGACAGTCACATCCTTGAAGTCAGTTTTTTTGGCCAATTAACTCTTTACCAAACAACAAATTTGTAGACTTATCAAAATTGAAAACATTTGCAGACGACAATATAGATGTGGCTCAAATGATGAAATTTGTCTTAGATAGGATAGAAAACATTGTGGGAAAAGGAGAAAATGCTGGTTACCAGCATTTTCTCCTTTTCCCACAATGTTTTCAAAAGGCTTCTTCCCGAGGGTCATTAAAACTCGGGATTGTGTGGTAAAGTGTTAAACCTTTACTAAACAATCCCTAGCTTTAACCACCCTAGGAAAGAAGCCTATTGAAAACATTGTTGAAAAAAGAGAAAATGTCGGTGACAGCATTTTTCTACCTTCCTCACAATGCTTTTAGTAGAACTACAGAGAAATTGCTCATTTGATCCATATTTAATGCGGAATCTGCAAATGCTTTGGGTTTGAGTCAATCTAAATTTTTGTGATTATTTGGAGGAGATTAATTTTGAATACTAATAGTTTAGTTTCTCTCAAATAAGCATTAGAATAATTAACTCTTGAAGCTTTGGAAGCATTAAGTGGAAAGTATTTGTAACAAACAGTGACTCCTTTTCTAGAACATTTTCTGAACAGATTGGAAGTGGTCCCCCTTTTTTTTTAATGCTCTGCCTTTATCTCTTTTTAAAGTTATTTTGTTAGTCCTAATTTACCCCATGTTGCATTTGGTTAACCCGTTGTTATACAGACAAATACAGTGAAACTTAAATGGTACAAATCCCAGAAAAGGGAAAAATTTGAACTAAAAGAAAATGATTTTTGAACAGTATTTGCAAAACTGTAGGAAACAGTAGGAAGCACATAAAAAGTTGTATAACTCTTAACCTGGTTAAAAAATCCCAAGTTTTAACAACCCTGAAGAAGAGAGATTTTGAAATCATTGCAGGAAAAGGAGAAAATGCTTGTAACAAGCTTTTTCTTTTCTTTTTTCACACAATGTTTTCTACCCATTCAAAGACAAATATTATCCTTTGAGCCTCTTTTATTTTGTCATCTGCAAAATCTATCTATTTGTACTACCGGTAATCTAAAACTTTTTGTTGTTCAGTGAAGAGATAATCTTTGGTGAAAGAGGTTGAGAATTTTTTGGTAGATAACAGTGTATCGCCTGCATAGCTCCCAAGGGTTCCCATGTTTGGCGATTTCAACATCTTTATTGCGCACCTGTTGCATACTGATTAATATTACATAATAACTGACTGGCACACCTTCATTTTAGCAGTAAATTCTTACTCACTTTTAGCCCAGCCCTAGAATATCCTTGAAGAGGGTTTCGTAAATAAGGGTTGTGAAACCTGACTTAAAACATTGTAATCTCCTGTTTAAAACTCTTTGCCGGACGACAAAATTTTAGACATGTCCAATTTCAAAGCATTTGCAGATGACAAAGTAAATGTGACTCAAAAGTCAGGGTTGTTTGGTTAAAGATTTAAGATTTGAGAACATTCCTTTGTCTTAAGTAGTTGTTCTGTGAAAAAGCAATCTGACTAGTCAGGAATTGTTGTGTATAAGAAAATGAAATCCAGGAACTCATGGATAGGTGCACTGGCCACCATGATATAATGGAGGGATTGTGGAAAGCATATAAGTAAAACATTTCTTGGAATAGGGTACAAATGAATATGGAAACTACAATTATTTTATGTGAAACCTTAACCCTTTACCACACAATCCTGAGTTTTAACGACCCTGAGGAAAGCAATATTAAACGATTGTGGGGAAAAGGCGAAAAGCTGGTAACCACCATTTTTTTCCTGTTTTCGGCCCTTTCAATTACGAACCCTATCATGTGAGCCACATTTTATTTGTCGTCCGCAAATGCTTTGAAATTGGACAGGTGTAAAATTTCTCATTCAGATTTTTAACAGTTAATTACAATACATGTATATGTATGCCATGCTAACATAACAACTACTTCCGTAAAGTTAGAAAGGGATGGATGAGGCAGTATTTTATTTTTTACCACATACTCCTGAATCCTAACAACCCTGAGTAAATGGCCTTTTGAAAACCTTGTGGGAAAAGGAGAAAATAGCGGATACCAGCATTTTCTCCTTTTCCAATAAGGTTTTCTACACGTTCACGGACAATTACCATCATTTCAGGTAAAGTCTATGACATCTGCAAATGCTTTCAGTTTGGACCAGTCTACTATATTGTTTTGTGGTAGAGTTTATTCAACCCTTTACCAAGGTATCCTTCTTTTCATGATCCAAAGGCCGTATGCTTGAGAAACATTGTGGGAGAAAGTGCAACTGCTTGAAGCCAGCCCTTTTGTCCTTTTCCCACCATGTTTTTCAACATGTCGAAGACCATTCATATCATTTGAGCTTCATTTAACTTGTCGTCAAATGCTTCAAATGTAGACAAGTCTAAAATTTTGTTGCCCATTAACCCTTTATCAATCAAACAATACATGGTTTTTACAGCCTTGAGAAAGAAGCCTTTTGAAACATTGTGGAAAAAGGAGAAAATGCTGGTAACCAGCATTTTCTCCTTTACCCACAATGTTTTCTACCCTTCCCACTAGAAATTTTGATTTTTGAGTCACATTAATTTAATCGTCTGCAAAGGCTTTCAATTTGGACAAGTCCAAAATTTTGTTGTTTTGTAAAGAGTTAAACAGTTATTGCATTTTGTAATATTATATAGATGCATTTGTAACTGCATGATAGCAGTTAACCCTTTACGGAACAATCCGGGTTTTAAATGGTCCTTGGGAAGGAGGGTTTGAAAACAATGTGGGAAAAGGAGAAAATGCTGGAAGTCAGCATTTTCTCACTTTCCAACAATGTTTTCTGCCCTTACAAAGTTACAAACACATATCCCATCATTATAGTACCATTTCATTTGTCATCTGTAAACCTTTTCAAAGTGGACTGGTATGAAATTTTATCATTTGGTAAAGAGTTAACTCTCACCAAACAATTCCGTTTTTTAATGCTCTCAAGGAAGAAGCCTTTTGAAAACATTGTGGAAAAAGGAGAAAATGCCTGTCACCAGCATTTTCTCCTATTCCCACAAAGTTTCCTATCTTAGCAAAGACAAATTGCATCATATGCACCAAAATTATGTTGTATGCAGACACTTCAAATTTGACATGTCTGAAGTTTGGTAAAGAGTTAACTCTTCCCCAAACAACAAAACTTCATACTGGTCCAAACTGAAAGCAGTTGCAGACAATAATTTGGATGTAGCTCAAATGGTGATTTCTGTCTTTGATAGGGTAGAAAACATTGTGGGAAAAGGAGAAAATGCTGATTACCGGCATTTTCTCCTTTTCCCACAATGTTTTCAAAAGGCTTATTCCTCAGGTCATTGAAACTTGGGATTGTGTGGTAATGGGTTAATGCAGTACAGTATACTCTGGGAAAATGATTTCATATACACATGCTTTCATCATCATTTTGTGGGTGCTTGCTTTGTAATTTAAGACAACATTTTAAATTGATTGTGAATCCTTTAATAAATAACAATTTTATTTTAACCTGGCCAAATTGAAAGTATTTACTGACAACAAAGTAAATGTGGTTCAAATGATGGGATTTTTCTCTGAAATGGTAAAAAACATTGTGGGAAAAGTAGAAAATGATGGTTACCAGCCATATCTCATTTACCCACAATGTTTTCAAAAGTCAGTGTTCTCAGGAAGGTTACCAGCATTTTTTCCTTTTTCTGCTGTGTTTTCTAAAGCCTCTCTTCTCAAGATCTTTAAAACTCAAGATTGTTTGACAAAAGGTTGACACAATTATACAAATGAAACTGATGTTACTGGAATTAATATAACATATGCTGCAAGTGATGAAAGTCTGATGATATCTCATTAACTCTTTTCCATACAACAAAATTTTAGACTACTCCAAATTGAAAGCATTTATTTTGCTGACAACAAATTCTAAATGTCGAAAAGGATTGGACAAATGTCTTTGAAAGGTCAGAAAATATTGTGGGAAAAGGAGAAAATGCTGGTTACCAGCATTTTCTCCTTTTCCCACAATGTTTTCAATAGCTGTTTCTTTTGGGGGTCGTTAAAACTCAGGATTGTGTGGTAAAGGATTAAACAGTCAATGTATTGTAGCACTCATTTTGTAAATTACCTTACTCAACAGTACTTACCAATTAATGCCAAGCTTAAAGGACCCGGAGAAAGAAGCCTTTTGAAAACAATGTTGGAAAAGAGAAAATGCTGGTTACCAGCATTTTGTCCTTTTCCTACAAGGTTTTCAACCATTCCACAAACAAGTTCAACTTTTTAGTCATATTATTTAGTGGTCTGCAAATGTTTTGAGTTTGGACAAGACCAAAACTTTGTTGCTTGGCCAAATCTTTGCCCACAATTCTGCTTTTCAGGATTATGAGTCCTTTGATTTTCTCTGTCAGCCTAAGTTTTTCATCAAATGATGGGTAATACATGTTAATGACGTTACTTGATGGAACTTGCATATGTTACGATAAGTGAAGTTGATCAACTGAGCAGGCTTACAGCAATTTTAAAGCCTAAATGAGTAAAAAATTGATTCATTGGACTGACTAGCCATTGCATCATCTGACACAATTTTCTACTGCTACATGTTTAACCCTTTAACACACGACAAAATTTTAGACCTGTCCAAATTGAAAGCATTTGTAGATGACAGTTTTACTGTGACTCATATGAAATGATTTTTCTTTGATAGGGTAGAAAACATTGTGGGAAAAGGAGAAAATGCTGGTAACCAGCATTTTCTCCTTTTCCCACAATGTTTTCAAAAGCCTTCTCTTTCAGGGGCATTAAAAGTCGTCATTGTATGGTTAAGGGTTAAATGTTTAAATACTGTATAAAACATGTATTTGTACAGAAGTGGTTGCATTTAGTAAAGGTTGGGAGGTTTCAGAAACTAATGTATAACTTTCCTTCTATTTGTAGTGTATGAAGAAGAGGTGACTGACGTCCACACAGAAGAAGTATATGAAACCAGTCAAGAACCTGCGATATATGAAACCAGTCAAGAACCTGCAATATATGAAACCAGTCAAGAATCTTTTGTATTTGAAACCAGTCAAGAACCTGCTGAAATTCTTCAAGAAAATGTATCAGAGAATCAGGTAGATGTTTCATTAGATTAATCCTGCAAAACAAGTGCTGTCAGAAGTAACAGACAACTTTTCTAATTGCTGCAGACCACTTTCAAAAAAACATTTTGGCGAAAGAAAAATTGCTCATAAAGAACAATTTCTCCCTTTGCATTAATGTATTCAACAGGGGCAAAGCTGTCCATTGCAACTGGAGATACAATCTAGTGCTTTCAAAAAAAATTCATTTAGTTAACAAAGAAAAACAGATCTAAGATTCCAGGGCTATTTCTGTCAGAATATCATGTAAGATATTAACCCTTTCCCAAACAACAAATTTCAGGCCCTTCCAAATTTAAAGCATCTGCAGATGACAAATTTAAAGGTGGTAAAAAAGAACTTATGATTTTTGACAGGATAGAAAAGCATTGTGGGAAAAGGAGAAAATGCTGGTTACCAGCATTTTCTCCTTTTCCCACAATGTTTTCAAAAGGCCTCTTCCTCAGGGTCGTGAAAACGCGGGGTTGTTTGGTAAAGGGTTAACCCTTTACTGACCAATCCTGTGGTAGAATGACTCTTGGAAGGCTTTTGAAAACCTTTCCAACCATGTTTTTTACCCTTTCATAGACATTGCTCATCACTTTAGCCACATTTGGTTTGCCAACTACAGCTGCTTTGAATTTAGCAGTCTAATATTGGTTGATAAAGAAATAAAAAGGGTATATTGAAAAGCTGACTGCATGAAAGTCTTCTGAGGTATGCTTGACATTTTAAGGCTTAGGATGACTGTATTTCATATGATCATTACTAGTTAAAATTTGATAAATCATCGTTCAGATCAAAATCAACAAATCCACCTGTAATTTAGATAATGATGATTGCTTTGGTTGTGGGGGTTCGTGGGATTGCAGCCCACATCCTTCGTGATTTTGGGCTGAGGTTTCATGTAACAGCAAATTGTCTGCTGTCAAGGCTAGCCATAAAAACCTTGTCCGAGTATTTTTTGTGGTAATTTGTTGTCATCTATACAATAAGTCTTGTTACAATTACGACAAATTACTCGTATTTGTAGAATTCATTTTCTCATCTGATATTTGATGACTGTATTAACTCAATACCAGATGACAGAGTTTTATCCTTTTCCTAATCGATAGCACAAGCAAATAACAAATTCATTTTATATCAAACGAATTTGTCTTTGATGGGATGGAAAACTCTTAGGGAAAAGAGAAAATGCTACCAGCATTTTATCCTTTTCCCACAATGTTTTCAAAAGCCTCCTTACCTCAGGGTCATTAACCCTTTACCACACAACCCCCGTTTTAATGACTCCAAGGAAGAAGCATCTTGAAAAAATTGTGGGAGAAAGAGACAATGCTGGAAAATAGCATTTTTTCCTTTTCCAGAAAAGTTTTCTACCCTGTCAAAGACAAATTCCATCATTTCAGCAACATTTCAAATTTTGTCTGCAAGTGCTTTCAACTTGGACAAGTCTACATTTTTGTCCTGTAGTAAAGAGTTACTACTAGGGATTGTTTGGTAAAGTGTTAATGATTACATTTGATATTCAACCAAGTACAAATATTTGATGTATTACATAGCTCAACTTCTTCAGATTGTATCAGAAACACTAGAAACCCATTGCTTTATAACTAGATACTTTTACATGCTGAGCTGCAGACAGCTTTCGACAAGATTGTTTGATAAGGAGCCACAGCTCTGTACAAGCATGATGTTTTCCCTCTTGCCAGGGCAAGACACAAAGTCTTTTCTTTCCTTCAAATGATCTGCAACACGCGAAAAGGGACATTCGGACATTTGTTTAAAGTGTCGTCTCGGATCAGCCTGCACAAACCGCGCAGGCTAATCTGAAACGACACTTTCCGTTTTTATGTAATTTTCTGGTTTGTGCAAGTCTGCTGAAGAAAATCTAATGTAGTCGTAAAGTGCTGTCTCGAATTAGCCTGTGCAGACTGCGCAGGCTGATCCGAGACGACACTTTACACAAATGTCTGAATGCCCCTTTTTGCGTGTTGCAAGCCAAATATTACTGCTTGATGCAGTTCATGTCAGTTTGACACTTGTCCTAAAATAGCCCGTAACTTTTCACCAAAGGACAAAATCTTAGACTCGTCCAAATTGAAAACAATGCAGACAACAAATTAAATACAACCTAAACAGTAGGATTTGATTGTCTTTGGAAGGGTGGGAAATATTTTGGGTTAAGGAGAAATACTGATTACTAGCTTTTTTTCTTTTTCTTTCTTTCTTTTGCTTTCGAAGGTTTTATTCCCAAGGGCCATGTAAACTTGGGATGTTTGTTAATTAAAGATACATGTAATAGGTAAAGTGTTAATTTCTGTGAATTTTCACCAATTCAAGTTACGCAAAAGTAGCAAAACTCAAAGAATGAACCTGAAACCTTTACCAAACAATCTAGTGTTTGAATGATACTGAAAAAAGGAAGACTTTTGAAAACAATGTGGTAAAATGAGATAATGATGGGAAGGACCATTTTGCTTTTTGCCAACAATGTTTTTTTGGGCTTTAAAATCTATCTAAAGCCATCATTTAACTCTTTACTACACAATCACGAGTTTTGACAACCTTGTAGAAAAAGTCTTTTGAAAACATTGTGGGAAAAGGAGAAAATAATAGTAACCAGCACTTGCTCCTTTTCTCACAATGTTTTCCAGCCCTTCTAAATGGGTTTCAGTGTTTGAGTTACATAGATTTTTTCATCTGCAAATGCTTTGAATTTGGACTAGTTTAAAATTTTGTGGTTTGATAAGGATTTATTTCTTTTCTGTAGATGCTTTGAATTTAGATGAGTCTAGAATTATGTTGTCTGGTAAAGAGTTAACTATACCTAGCTTTGGAAATTCCTAGACCTAATAATTAGAATGATGATTTTTAGCTGGCTGCTTTTGGAGAAAACTTTGTGGTATTGATATAGCTGTTGTCATCTGCATAGTCATGCAGAAACTTTGGCATTTTGTAGTGTCTCTGTTATTACTGAAGATACACTGTATTTACTTCAAACCTGGATAAGTGGTTAACTATCATAAGGGAACCCATACAAGAGGGACAGGTAATCATCAAAATCTTTTTGACTCAGTTTGACCCCTTTTTAAACTTGAAATTTTCACTAAAAATCAGGCAACTACAGCTAATTGTTGGCAGTCACAATCACATGTTTTATACGGTATTAATATATACATATATTTTGACAAGGGGCCCTCTTGGTACCACACAATAACTTGAAGACTTGCCTCTCTTGAAAACATAATATAGACCAATAATCCAGTGTAGTTCAAACAAGTGGTATTGCCTTCGAAATTGTTGAAAATTTTGTTGGAAAAGGAGTAAGCACTGGATACCAGCATATTTTCATGTCCTAAGAATGTTTTCAAAAGCTCTTTTTTCAGGATCGTTTAGGCACATAGGATCGTTTTGTAAAGGGTTATTATAATATGGAAATCTTTGTTTGACTTCTATTGGCTGCACTCATCACATAGAAGTGTCTGATGGCAAGGCACTGCTGCTCCAACCAGATAACAGTGTTATTCAAGGAAGACATGAATTGGTCAGAGCTTTAACCTTGATATGAGTGAAGTACTGATGAAACTGCGAAAATCTCTTTTCAGTCAGAGAAAAGGGTATCAGAGTAGTAAGGTCTCATTATTCAAGTGATAAATTGGCTTCCATTGCCATCAGGCTGAGACTTGAGGCAAATAAACATAATTTACCCATATTGAAAAATTTTGTTTTGATTCTATCGGGAGTTTGTGTTTGCCTTAATTCTTTACGGCATTTACCACCCTGAACAGGAGTACCTTTGAAAACATACTGGGAAATAGAGAAAATGCTGGTAACATTCTCCTTTTCCCAGCATGTTTTCTACATCTTCAAAGACAAACCTGATTCCTTGAGCCACCACATTTTACTTAGTGGTCAGCACATGCTTTCATCATGGGTTGGTCTAAAATTGTTTAGTCTTTTAAAGGGTTTAGCCTGTACCAAACAGTCTCAAGTTTTAACAACTCTGAAGAATAAAGCTGTTGAAAACATCCTGGGAAAATAAAAAAGATGTTGGTGACCAGCATTTTCTCCTTTTCCCACAATGATTTATGTCCATTCAAAGACAAATTTTATGACTTAAATCACATTCAATTTGTCGTCTGCAAATGCATTCAAATTGGACTGGTCTTAAATCTTGTGGTCTGGTAAAGAGTTAGATAAATATTGGTAAATGCTTATCTGTCATCTAGGTTTAGCAGAAAACTACCCCCATCCACTACTTCAAGTGGGACTGTATGTTTGTCTTTTTATCGAGATTGATTGTCACCATGACAACTAAGATGGATTCAGACCAAACAACTTCATTTGTGGCGATTAAATCTTAAATGAAATGATGTTAATAGTGTTTATGTTTCATATTAGGTCTGCATGACATTTCTGTAGGATTTGATGGTTTTTGCACAAATTCAACTCTTTTCCAAACGACAAAATTTAGACTTGTAGAAATTGAAAGCTTTAATTTGTAGGCTACAAATTTCGTGTGGCTCAAATTGTGGAATTTGTCTTTGATAGGATAGAAAACATTGTGGGAAAAGGAGAAAGTGCTGGTTACAAGCATTTTCTCCTTATCCCACAATGTTTTCAAAAGACTACTTCCTCAAGGTCATTAAAACCTGGGACTGTGTGGTATAGGGTTTATCCTCCCAAAAGCAGATTGCAGCAAATATCTTTGAAATCATCTTTGTGAAGTGAGGATAGTCTGCTTGAGTGTGACGTAAAGCAAAGCACTTCTGTATATAGTGTAGATTCAGATCAGACTGTACAGAATATGCAGTCTGATCTGGTTTACAATGTACAATACATTGTGGGTGGGGGGGGGGGGTAGCGGAAAACAGTTTTTAAATAGTGATATTTTGGGGTTTTTACTTTTGGCTTGAAATTTTCCTTTTTATTTAGTCAGCAGTTTAATCCCTTTTATTGTGATATGTATGAGAGAATGACCCATACTGATTGTGGTCAGTCTTCCAATAGAGCTAAGCCAAGCTGGGTTTGAACTAAGTGATCACAAGCCTTTGTTAACCAGCCCAGTTTGTGACTGATTGAGCTGCCAGGCTCAGTAAGAAATAGAACCATTCTTCATTTTAACTCTTTGTCAAACAATGCTGAGTTTTTTTGACCCTGAAGAATTAGAAGTTTGAAAACATTATGGGAAAAGGAGAAAATGCTGGTAACCAGCATTTTCTCCTTTTCCCACAATATTTACTACCCTTTCAGATGCAAAACTCGTCATTTAAGTCTCAGTCATTTATTGTCTCCTTTAACCCTTTACCACACAATGATGCCTTTTGATGCCCCTAAAAAAGAGGCCTTTTGAAAACATTGTGGGAAAAGGAGAAAATGCTGGTAACCAGCATTTTCTCCTTTTCCCACAAAGTTTTCTACCCTATCAAAGAAAAGTTGCGTCATTTGAGCCACTATGAAATTGTCGTCTGCAAATGCTTTCAATTTGGATAGGTCTTAAATTTTGCCGTGTGGTAAAGGGTTAAATGCTTGCATTTGGACGAGTGTAAAATTTTGTTTTGTGGTAAAGAACAATAACTGTTGTTCAAAAGAGTTTCTTGAAATTATCTTCCTGTGGTGACAGAAATTGAGTCCAACTGTCCTGAAATGACCTGGGATGTTGAAAGAATTTTTGGGAAGAGAAAGATGTAACTCTTTGTTTTCAGTGGTTAATCCCCTAATGTGCAGATAATAAAGGAAGTGGTCATTTTCAGACTGATGGAAAAGACCCAATTTTACAGTTTCCATGCTGTGATGACACCTTGAACTTCTCATAAAGTATTGAAAAGTGTGTATTTAAGATCAGACTGTGCTTTTTTGTGATCTGATCTTGATTTACACTATCTACTAAAGCAAGTTAAGTTGCTGATGTAGTGGTAAGGGTTTAACCCTTTACCAGGCAGAAAAATTTTAGACATGTCTATTATGAAAGAGCTTTGCAGATGACAAATCAAATGAGGCTCAATTAATGATATTTGTCTTTGAAAGATTATCAAACATTCTGGCAAAAGGAGAAAATGCTGGTAACTGGTATTTTCTCCTTTCCCTACAATGTTTTCAAAAGCATTATTTCTCGGGGTCATTAGAACTCAGGAATGTGTGGTAAGAGGTGAATGTTTGCACCTTGTTCTTTCAGTTTAAACTTCTCACTTGTCAGAACAATAGAGAAGGAAACTAACATTAGTTAGAAGATGCACACACCTAGACACCAGAAACCAAATTCCCCAGAACACTTTTCTGTAACGTCCATATTGTCCTCTCTTGAAACCTTACCAGTAGGACTAGCTTTACACTGTACCAAACAGTCCCATATTTTTAACAACCCTGTGGAAGAAGCCTTTTGAAAACATCCTGGTAAAAGTAGAAAATGCTGGTAATCAACATTTTTCTCATTTTACCACAATGTTTTCTGCTCAATCCAAGTTAAATTCCATCATTTCAGCCACATTTAAATTGTTGTCTGCAAATGCTTTCAATTTGGTTTGGAGTAGTCTAACTATCTGCCCGTTTCAAAAGCTGTCAGCTGCCCACGCTGACATCATCGGCTGTCTGGCTGGTTGGTCCATGTCCAGACCATTTATTTGACCAAATGTGGTATTGGTTTTATCAATTTATTGACTGTTCTCTTCTTTGCTTTCGCAAATGCACTGATTGATGGTCAAAAAGTGATAACTCAGAGGCATGCTGCAGTCAGTATATGGTCTCAATATGCATTTACCCTTCATCAAACAATCAAGGGTTTTAACAAACCCTGAAGAAAACAGCCTTTGGAAACATTGCGGGAAAAGGAGAAAATGCTGGTAACCAGCATTTTCTCCTTTTCCCACAATGTTTTGTACCCTTCACATCCCATCATTTTGAATATAATAATTATTCAATTTGTCGTCTGCGAATGCTTTCAATTTGGACAAGTCTGATATTTTGTTGTTTGGTAAAGACTTAAAATCACTTCTAGAGGCATCTTAAACTCAAACATTTTCCTTTACAAAAGGGGAGGTGCCCCTATGCCAGAGTCATTTCATGGTTTTTTACCAGTTTTCAAAAGCCGACAATGACCTTGCCTGCAGGTTTGTGGGGGGGGGGTTGTTTTAGAATCTGATACTGTATTTGTGCAGTGATGGGTAAGGGAAAAATCATCAAGATGATGGGTATTTTACTATTAATAAATTTCATCTCTGAAATACTTTTGTGAAACACTATATAAAAAGTAAGCCTACAATTACTGGATATTGGATAGACATGAGAGAGTGTAATATTTGTAACTCTTTACCTAACAACAAAATCCTAGACCAATCTGAATTGAAAGCATTTGGAGACAACAAATCTATTGGGATTCAAATGATTTGATTTGTTTGGGTAAGGTCAGTAAATATTGTGGGAAAAGAAGAAAATGCTGGTATCCAGCATTTTCTTCTTTTCCCACAGCATTTTCAAAAGGCTTTTTTTCGTTCGGTCAGTAAAACATGGGATTGTTTGGTAAAGGGTTAAAATAGAAGAAAAAATGTTCTTATAATTTATGTGGCATGTCAGTTGCAATAAGTTTTGCAGCAAGATTTCAACTGAATTAATATTTTTAAAGTATTATGATGATGATTTTGAAAAGAACTTACTCTTTACAACACCATCTCAAGTTTTAACCTCCTTAACCCTTTACCACACAATGACGACTTTTAATGACCCTGAGGAAGAAGCCTTTTGAAAACATTGTGGAAAAAGGAGAAAATGCTGGTAACCAGCATTTTCTCCTTTTCCCACAAAGTTTTCTACCCTATCAAAAAATATTGCTTCATTTGAGACACTATGAAATTGTTAATCTGCAAACGCTTTCAATTTGGATAGGTCAAAAATTTTGCCATGTGGTAAAGGGTTAAGGTAGAAGGCAAAAATTTTGTAATTAATATGGGAAAAGGAAAAAATGATGGCTACCAGCATGCCCTTTTTCCACAATTTTTCTATCTTTTGTAGACAAATCCCATGATCTGAGTCACATTTCATTTATCATTTGCAAATTCTTTCAAAATGGACCAGTGTAAAATTGTGATGTTTGGTAAAGAGAAAATTCTTTTTTTTAGGCATGTCAGTTTCAATAAGCATTGCAACAAGATTTCAACTGAAAATGTTGAAAGATTATGATGATGGTTTGAAAAGAATAGAAAAGTCGGGTGGGAGGGAGCTAAAGATGTAGTTAAAACGAAAAGAATGTCTTATCTAAGCTAGCTTTTATTTTCAATGAAAAGGAAAGAATTTCCAGTAAGTAGGGAAAGAGAATTAATAATGAAACCTTCAAAAGTACTGGTCTGAATAGGCAACCAATAGAAATTCATAATCTACAAAAGTGTTTAAAGTCTGAGTCACTCTCATCGTCTCCAAACGGACTACCCTTTAGAAATTCTAAACGATGCTATACAATAGGGATGTCATAATGCGAACAAAATAGCGGTGGTTTTTCATGCTTATGAACTTGTTATCTCCCACCTTTGTAAGCAAAACCACCGATGAAGGTTGAATAGTAAATATTGACGCCTTTTTGGGGTAAACTTCATCATTTTGTTGTAAACGGTCTGTCAGTACAGTAATCAGCAGGAGATTTGTACCGAATGGGTATTAAATTGCAGGTAATCTTTAAAAGATATATTTTGATTATGACTTTAGAATTCCTGTATTATATCATGTTAGTTGGTAGATGCTCTCAAATCTTCACAAAATTTAGACTTGTCCAAATTGAAAGTAGTTGCAGGTGACAGCTAAAATGTAGCTCAAATATTTTGATTAATCTTTTACAAGAAATATTGTAGGCAAAGGACAAAATGCTGGTTACCAACTTTTTCTCCTTTTTCCTCACAATTTTTTCCAAAATCCCTCTTCCTAAGGGCTGTAAAAAGATGAGATTGTCCAGTAATGTGGTTTATTATATGATTAGTAATAACTGAATTCTTTTGAATAATTTCACATTTGAAGATGGGGTGAGGGTAACTTTGGCGTGAGGGTAACATTCAACTTGAGGGGATAATAGCAAAATATGAAATGGTTTGCCTGTAAACCAAAGTAATGTAATGTAAAAAGGATACCTTCTAATTGGATATTTTGTAATTGTAAATAAACAGGTGTTGTAGGTTTCATCCACAATTCTATGAACATTAATTTTGTAATCACAACATTGGTTCTAGCTAAAAATTAAGATATTAGGAAAAGAGTTCTCTAACTAATTGGACCTCAGAGACTGCATTCATCTTCAATTATGCTGTTAACCCTTTGGCTGTGCAATGCGACTCACTGAGTTTTTGCATACAGTGTAGATCAGGATCAAACTGCTCAGAAGGTGCAGTCTGATCTTTGGTCTACACTGTCCAATAAGGAGATAAACCTCCCCAAAGATATTTTTGAAATAGTAATACACTGTACATGTATTTGGGTTTTTAGTATTGGGTGGAAAGTTTTATTTAACCCTTTATCACACTATCCAGAGTTTTAAGGACAATGCAAGAGAAGTCTTTTGAAACCATCATGGGAAAAGGAGGAAATGCTGGTAACCAGCATTTTCTCCTTTTCCCACAATATTCTGTAGCCTATCATTGGAAAATCCAGCCATTTGAGCCACTTTTAACTCTTTACCAAAGGACAAAATTATAGACTGGTCCAAACTGAAAGCATTTGCAGACAACAAAATAAATGTGACTGAAAAATTATAATTTGGCTTGGGAAGGGTAGAAAACATTGTGGGAAATGGAGAAAATGCTGGTTACCAGCATTTTCTCCTTTTCCCACAATGTTTTCAAAAGGCTTCTTTCTCTGGGTCGTTAAAAGTCGAGATTGTGTGGTAAAAGGTTAAAAATGTCGTCATCAAATGCTTTTGATTTTGACAAGTCTGAAATTTTCTTGTTTGATAAAAAGTTAACTTATGTAGCAAGATAAAGGCGAGGATGATAATGATGTGAACAGTTTTATTTATATGATTTTCCTGTATGTCAAAATAAAAGAATTACAAAAACAAATGTGGTATATGGTAATATTTCTTAAGCCATGCTTAACTTTTTACCAAACAACAAAATTTTAGAATCAGTCCATTTAAAAGCATTGGCAGAAAACAATTAATTCTTTACCACATGACAAAAATGTACACTTATCCAAATTCAAAGCATTTGCAGACCACAATTTAAACATAGCTCAAAAGATGAACTTTGTATTTGATACGGTAGAAAACATTGTGGGAAAAAGAGAAAATGCTGGTTACCAGCATTTTCTCCTTTTCCCACAATGTTTTCAAAAGGCATTTTAACCTGGGATTGTGTGGTAAAGAGTTAAAAATGGGGCTAAAATAATGAGAACTATCTCTTGCAATATAAAAACATTGTGGGAAAAGGAGAAAATTCTGGTTACCAGCAGTATCTCCTTTTCCCACAATGTTTTGCAGAGTCCTCTAACTCAGGGTTATTAAAACCTGGGATTGTTTGGTAAAGGGTTGATAAAAAGATTCTCAGTAAATACAAAAGATGCCATACATGTATAATGTAATTTCAACGCTGGCTTTGTCAGAATATCTTGCAAAGAAGCAGACAGTATAGATCCAAGATCCTTTATCTATACTGCCCACTAAAGCTACTAGATGTGGTTCAAATGATGGGATATGTCTTTGAAAGAATAGCAAACATTGTGCGATATGGAGAAATTGTGCCAAAGCAACCAAGTGTGTTTCAAATGATTAGATTGTTCTGTGACAGGATAGCAAACATTGTGAGAAAAAGATAAAATGCTGTTTTCAGAAGATGTCTTCCTAAAGGTAGTAAAAACATGAAATGGTTTCATAAAAGGGTTGGATATATCTCCTATGTTCTTCTATTTACAGGAGAAGGAGCACGAGGACTTTGGAGAGTTTGCTCCCCTGATTATGGACACCTCTAGTCAAGATGATGGACAGCTCAATCAGTCACCCACACCATCACCGTCCAGTATTAAACCAATAGAAAACAGTCCTGCTCAAAACGGTCAGGGTTTCACTCCCGAGCCCATCAAGCCATTCATCACCAAGGATACAGCATTCCTGTTTGCTCAATCTCACGTTGATGGCAAGAAATTATCCAATCTACCCCGCTTCAACGCAGCATCATCCTTTGCAGCAGCATTATCAGCATCGAACAGTAACGACAGCTTGTCACTGGGTACAGCATTCCAAAGTCAACACAATTCAGATGATGGTTCTTCTGTATCAGATTCCACCTCCGTACCAACTTCACCGTCCGTGGTCCGCAGGGGCTCGAAGGTAACCAGGGTAATGTAGACATTTATTATAAGGTGTGAAGTTTCGGACAAAGGCACTGGTTTTTTTGAGTGAACCCTTTTAGAAAATTTGCACTACAGAATCACAGGTTGGTCTGTTTTTGAATTTTGGTTTGTGCAAGAAATTTCAAAATCCCTCAGTCACACACTATAAAATCTTCGCCTTTGATTTTGACTCGTAAACCTTAGAGTACTAAGCAAAAAGTAAAGGGATTTCGCAGAATTGTATAATGGGATCTGACTGCGCAAAATGTACAGTCTGATCCTTGATATGTGCAGTTAGCTATTTTGCAAGAAAACCTTGACCAAAACAGCACTGCTTTGGTAATATATACCGACTAAAACTGTCCATTTGTTGACATAACATGTAATAGCATGAAGTACTCCAAGTGTTCAAAGCATATTTCTAAAGTTCTCTTTACATGGTGATGCTGACAGCTAGTATACAATCATTCCTTCTCATTAATCCTGCCTTCCCCAAGTTCAAACCTTTTAACAGACTTTCCTCATAAAGATGCATTCTGATTTATGTGCAGACAATGATTCTTGCCACTGTGAAAACTTAGGCAGACAACCAGATTCTGGACTTGTCCACATTGAAAGCATTTGCAGAGGATCAGTCAAATATAATTCTAATGATGAGATTTGTCTTTGAAAGAGTAGAAAACATTGTGGGAAAAAGAGAAAATGCTGGTTACCAACACTTTTTCCATTTCCCTCATTGTTTTTAAAAGCCCCTTCCTTTGGGTCGTTAAAACTTGGGATAGTGTTGTCTTCAAAAGCCTTTTTCCTCAGGGTTGTTAAAAGTCTAAAATTTTGGTAAAGGGTCAATATGTTAGCAGACATCACTTGATCTTTGAAAGTATAGAAAATGTTCGGGAAAAGGTGAAACGGCTAGTTATAAGCATTTTCTACTTTTCACACAGTGATTTCATAAGCTTTTGTCAGGGATGTCTAACTGTCAGCAAGCATGTATTGGATTGCTTGATTTTGATTGTTATAATTTTTCTTGTTTTCTCACTCCTTCACACACTTCCACACCTTATACTTTGTGCCTTACTAAGAATTTTTTATGTTTGTCATAGCAACATTAATGATTATTGCCAAGTTGTTGTCATAGCACATTATATGATTACTGCCGAGGTAATTAATGTGAAAAAGATTGTTTAACTGTTCCTGTAGTGATACATATCTGTTTATGTGTATATTTTTCATCCTTAAAAACATTCCTTGCATTGACATGTGTGACTTTCCTTTAATTCATTTCACCTTTGACCTTTTTCTACTATCAACTAATCAGGGCTCTTACCACAGAGTGCATAGTTTTTGTGAATGAAACCTTTCTGTCCTCAGCAAAATGGAGTCTATAGAGTAAATTTTGACAGGGTTGGCTATATAAAACTCGAATTCTGGGTGCCTCTTTCAGGCTTTGCGGTGATGTCAGTTATTTTCTGAATAAGTGTCAGAAGGACTCATTTTCATCAAATCTTAAACACAAACTTTTGAGTACATCTAGATTGTTATTTAAAAAAGGTATTTGTTTCAATGCATGACACTCATAGCCAACAAAACAAAGAGATTCCTTGGTAAGAAAGACGGGGCAAACAAATCAAGTGTTTTTTTTTTTAACCTGTTGCATTCTGATGGCTTTCAAAACAATATGTAAAATGTGGATAAAATCGTGTTTTAAGGTGTAATACATCGATACATATGAAAATATTGTTGCACATGGAGAAATTGGTAGTTTATTTGCGAGATAAGTGGTGCATGAATTGTTTAAATTTTGGAAAGGTTTCATTCACAATGGACATTTGAAGTGGATTTTTGGAGATTTCATTTAATATTGACATTATCTTAGTTTGAATTGCTTTTTTCTATCAATCTTTTTTGTCATTCTTACCTTTCTATTTAGATGTCTTTCTAGATTATGAACTTGGTTAAAATGTCGTGTAGATTAATGGAAGGGAGGCCACTCTAATTCATTTATCAATAAATGATTAGTTTATGTAGTTATGTCCCTTCGCAATTGTTTAGGTCCAAATTAAATGTTTCACTTCTCAGCTGATATATTCAGTCAGTTGTCTCTCTTGGAATTGTGTCTGTCCCATTATGAGCATTTTACAAGCTTCTCAAAATGAGGAATATATACGAAGTCATGTACATTTACTTACAATTACATCTGAAATGGTTTATGATTGTGTTGATATTTCAGCGGTCAGAAACAGAACCAGATGAGAATGGTGTGAATCTGGATATAGATCCAGATTTTGATGATCTAGAAGAATTACTTAAAGAACTTATAAAAGATAAGGTACCCCCTAAAAGTATACTTTAGTTCTCTGTTATATTGTAACCCTGCATATTACTCAGATATCACCTGGGGAATGCGGTTCTCTAAATTGCATGTGAAGTTGGTATTACATGTACTACCTGGTATAGACAACTTGAGCTACAGTTATTATGTTTTGTTTGTTGCATTTTCAATTGGAAATTTTCTTAAGTTATGGCAAACCAAAGTTTTGAATTTGTTGGACAGCATACCGTTTGTATTCATAAAGCGAAAACAAAAAAAGAAAGGACAAAATGCCTGCTTTGTAACAGCTTTTCCTTCCCTTATAAAATATTAACTCTAGACTAACACATAGAGTAATATACTGATTTGAGACTACAGCAGACTATAGATACATTGTGGCTTGTAATGAGTAATTGCCCCTTTTTGTAGTGTGTGCCATATTTTTTTTTTTTGGATAAATTTGAGCAGTGCTCTGGGAAAAGAGGGTCTAGTGCATCTCTTTGATGCATTGTACCAAGCATATTGTTGCATATCATCGATGCATTTCTTCAAAAACTAGCTGAATCATGAGGTAGAATGTTCTTTGACATGCAGAATTTTTACCAATATAGCAAACAGCTTTGACCAAGGCTGACATGGATCAATAGTTTTTGCAGATGCATTAAGCTCCCTTTTCACATAGCATGACTCTTTTATATGTAACAGTATTTTCCTCTGCTCCAGTTAAGGAGGAAAAAAACATACAGAAGTTGGATTTGACAAACCAAGGGAACAAACTCTTTCTAAATTGTCATTCAAGAGTGTTCATCTTCACTTTAGGTTCAGGGGACAAAATTTTTGTTTAGGAATAAGTTTAAATTTTATAAAATGTAAAAAAGAGTACCCTTGTAAAATTTGGATTCTCAAAATATTTAAAGATTTGATAAATTAATACATGTAAAAATATTGTTGCAAAAGAAGAAACTACTCCATTTCCCATGATGTAACTTTTTTTTAACCAGCAGTTTGCATCCAGACAAAAAGAAATTGTCAGTGGACGTAAAGATTTCAAGTAAAGTTATAGAAATGACTTGATTTACTAAATTACCAGAAATAAAGAATAGAGATCCCCTACAATATATATTTCCCTTACATGAATGTAATCAGCCATGTTCCTGATCTTATATCTTCGCAATTTAACCCTTTACCAAACTATCCAGTTTTAAGGACCCTGTAGAAGAATGCCTTTGAAAACATTGCGGGGAAAAAAAAAGAAAAAAATGTTGGTAACCAAGATTTTTCCTTTTTTCCACTATGTTTTCTACCTTTTGTAAGACATATTTTATCATTTGAGACACAGATACTTTTTCTTCTGCAAATGCTTTCAATTTTGACCAGTCTAAAATGGGGTCATTTATTCAAGAGTTAACTCTTTTCCTTACCTACTGACAAACTTTTAGACTTGTGCAGATTTAAAGGAATTGCATAATGACAAAGTACGATATCAAAATAATGGTAAAATAATGGCATTTGTCTGTACAAGGGTGGAAAACACTATGGAAATAGGAAAAAAATGCTAGTTACCAGCATTTTCATCTTTTCCTACAACCTTTTTTATCCTTTCAGAGATCCCAGATTTTTAGCCAAATTTATTTTCTTGCCAATTCATATACTGTTGATTTGGTCAAGTCCAAAATTTGGTCGTTAGGTAAAGAGTAAAGGAATATACAGACACAGTAGATTCAGATCAGACTGTATGTGTTGTGCAGCCTGATCTTGATCAATGTTGTTCATAGAACTGCTGAATTTTCCTCAGCCTTGAAACTTCACTCTGTACCAGATCACAAAGTCAAAGGCTTTTCAAAATTGAAAGCATTTGCAGGCAACAAATGAAATGTGGCTTGGACCATGAAATTAATCTTAGCAGGGTGAAAAACACTGTGGTTCCCCAGCATTTTCTCCTTTTCCCACAATATTTTCCGAAGCCTTCTCTTCCAGATAATGAAAATCTGGGATTGTTTGCTAAAAGGTTGATAGAACTCTGTACTTAACTTATGCTTTTCCTCTCCCAGAGTGCTTTACCATTTACCGCAAAAATCCAAATGTCTAGTCTATTCTCTGATCAGCAGCTTTTATGGACATGTTCTGTGCTGTCTGATCTTGATTTACATTTGCTGTAAATCCATTTAGCTTTATTAGACTTCTGGAGTAATAAGTACCTAAATATTAATTTTAATTCAGTTCACAATCATACTTGTTTGAGTTTCAAGCGTCGGAAAACATAGAAATTATTGCTAAATCTAAGGTTTCTCTTGAAATTTAAGATTGTGTAGGCTAGAGATCAGATTGCAAGTTCTGTCCTGTCTGATCTTTATCTGTCATTACTGCAAAAGGTCCTGTTGTTGCCTTAAGCACCACAAGTTTTTAAATGCACAGATTTGGCATGATATGTCATTTGAGAATAGATGAAGAAGTTTGGATGTGTCTATTGGTGTTGGGCATAAGTTTATATTATCCTATGCATGAGTATAATCTTTTAGTCCTTATTCATTTCGTCTTTTCTCTTTGGCTTCTTTTTAACATTAATAGGATAATCTGCTTTCTCTAATAACACTTATTATTATAGAATGCATGTCTAGAAGCATGTCTATTGTTGTCTTACTCAGATTTCCAAGATTTTTATGAATAAAACTGATATATTTTCTTTAGATACCAAGTTTTTTTTTCAAGGATATACAACTCTCAGCTCTCACAAAATAGCACTATTTTGGACTCATCCAAATCAAAAGCATTAAATTTTGCAGAGAAACAAAAAAGAATTTGCTCAAGTGATGCCATTGACCATAAAAGGGTAGAAAACATTGTGAGAAAAGTAGAAAATGCTGGATTCAAGCATTTTCTCCTTTTCCCACTATGTTTTCAAAATCAATCTTTTTCAGGGTTGTTAGAACTTGGTTTGTTTGGTAAAGGGTTAAATAGGTCTTCAATCCTTTACCACACGACTCAATTACAGATTCATCCATCTTTGAAATCTTTCGCTGACGACAAGTTTAATTTTGCTTAAAAAAGAGAGTTGTTTCTGAGAGGGTAGAAAACATTGAGAGAAAAGGAGAAAATGCTGGTTACCAGCATTTTCTCCTTTTCCCACAATGGTTTCAAAAGGCTTCTTTTTTATGGTTAAAAGTCGGGATTGTGTGGTAAAGGGTTAAGCTGTCCTGATATTGTTCTAAAGATTGTAAACAGAGGTTTGTTTGGTAAAGGTTTAAGCAAATGTTAAATTTTTATTTTTGAATTTTAGATTCAGATCAGACTATAGGAGACAATTCAGTTTGATCATGGCTGTACATTGTATTGTATTTGATAGTTATTCATGCAAACAAACTGAAGGGATCCTGGTCCATGGCTTAGTGGTTAGGTAGTTAATAACACTGTAATCAAGAAATCCTGGCCGGATCCCTACTGGTGGTGCTACTCATGTAGGAGTGACCTTGGGCAAAGCATTGCAGCGCCCTCTACAAAGACATACTGTGTTTCTTTTACGGTCATGACGACAAAGGTCTTTGAAAATTATTACCGGCAAAGACGATGTTATGGCAACAAGCTTTTTTGTCTTTTTGCACAATGATTTCTAACTTTTTAAAAGTAGTCTTATCCTTGGAATTAATGGGTATCTTTTACTTGCAAATTCTTTCAAAAAGGACAAGTCTAAAATTTTGTGGTCTGATAAACCCATAGTACGCAATATTTCAGTTCTCTTTCAAAACTTCCGTTAAATTAGCACTTTTAGAGCTCTAAAAGTAAAAAAAAAAGTCTCACTGACATTGCATCCCCTCTGTCTCTCGTTACGTATGCGCAGGTTAGACCTGTATCTTTTACAAAAAAGGATTGCTTTGACAAATTTATTTGCACTTTGGGTCATTATACCGCATCCTACTGACATTTTTTTGTTTTAGGGGGTCTTCGTGATTCATGTCTAAATGCTGCAGTTGTCTCCCTATAATATCATAAGCAGTCGTTAACCCTATACCACAATCCCATATTTTAACGACCTGCAGGTTTAAGGCTTTCTGAAACATTGTGGAAAAAGGAGAAAATGCTGGTAACCAGCATTTTCTCCTTTTCCTACAATGTTTTTATCCTTTTAGTGACAAATCCCAATATTTGAGCTACTTTAGATTTGTCGTCTGGAAAAGCTTTCAATATGGACGAGTCCTAAATTTTGGCATCTGCTAAAGAGTTAATTACATGGCTGCTTTGCATATTTAAATTTAGAATTTATAACAATAAATTCTCTGTAATTTTGATATAATCTGCATAAAACCTCTGTCATCTGTAGATTTGAAATTTCAACAGTTTGTCCTCTCAAGGAAATAATAAGTCTCCAAAAGTTATTTTTTGGTTTAAATGTCAGGCTCCGTTCTGGTGAGAGAACTTCAGTTGCTTCCTTGATGAAGGTTATTTCCTTTGATATTTTTAAGCCATTACTAAATGACAAATTTTTTACCTCAACCAAACTGAAAGCATTAATGCAGACAACAAATGCTGCTAAAACGATGATTTTTTTCTTTTTTTGGTAGAAAACATGGCGGGAAAAGGAGAAAATGCTGGTAACCAGCATATTCTTCTTTTCCCACAATGTTTTCAAAAACCTAGATTCAACCCTTTACCAAACAGTCCCGACTTTTAACAAACCTGACACAGAGATTTTCAACCCTTAAAACAAACATAATCATAGATTTAAACAACATTTGATATATTTTCTCAATATGCTTTTAATTTGGAGCAGTCTAAACTTCTGTCATTTCTTCTGTTAACGTTTTACCACACAACAATAGACTGATCCAAATTCAAAGCATTTGTAGACGACAAATTAAATGTGGCTCAGATGATTTAATTTGTTTCGGAAGGGTAAGAAAACATTGTAGGAAATGGAGAAAATGCTGGTTACCAGCATTTTCTCCTTTTCCTACAATATTTTCAAAAGCCTTCTCTTTCAGGGTCATTAAAAGTCGGGACTGTGTGGTAAAGGGTTTAAACTCTTTATCAGCACATTTGCATACAACAGATAAAATGATAATGAAATAATGGGATTTGTTTCAGAAAGGGTACAAAACATTTTTGGAACGAGAGAAAATGCAGGTTACCAAAATTTTCTTTTTTTCCCGCAGTGTTTTTCCCACAATGTTCTGTAATGCCTTTTACCTTAGAATTGTTAAAACTATGGATTTTGTTGTAAAGGGTTAACCCAAGTTTTAATGCCTGTGAAGAGGAGGCCTTTGAAAACATTGTGGGAATAGGAGAAAGTGCTGGTAACTAGCTTTTTCCCCTTTTCTGACAATCTTTTGTGCCCCATCAAAGAAAAAATTCTACCATTTAAGTCACATTTAAATTGTTGTGTGCAAGTGCTTTTAATTTGGACAAGTCTACATTTTTGTCATGTGGTAAAGAGTTAAAGCTACCTGTACAGTAAAAGGTTGAAGGTGGTTGTAGAAGCTGACAGTCAAAATGCAAGGAGGCAGATTTTAGAGCAAGATATTAAATTTAAAATGTCTCTTCCGCTATTGAACTTGCCTAAGGCCAAATTGATTTGATTTGTGGATACATATCATGTTTGACCCTTTACCACACAATCACAACCTTAAAGAAGAAGTCTTTTGAAAACATTGTGGGAAAAGGAGAAAATGCTGGTAACCAGCATTTTCTCCTTTCCCCACAGTGTTTACTACCCTATCAAAGACAAGTTCTATCATTTGAGTCACATTTGAATTGTTGTCTACTTTGAATTTGGACAAGTCTACTTTTTTATCGTTTGGTAAAGAGTTTCATTATAATTTATTTATTGTGCAGTGTAATATTGGAGATGCAGTGGGAGTGCATGGAAGGAAGTGTTGTTTTTTTTTAAATTAGATCTGTATCGGTATACAAAATTTTAGATGTGTCCATATAGAATATAGCTTTTTTTTCCCCATTCCCGTTAAGGATAGGGCACCCTAATGGGATTTGTGTGACATCGCCTTTCATCGCCAAATATAGTATGGATTTGGCTAAGACTCGGGTAATCCGTAATCTATGCGGGGAACCAGCGTCTATCGGCCGATCGATTACAGATTACCCGAGTCTTACCCGAATTCGTACGTTTTTTGGCAATGAAAGGTGATCTAACACGAATCCCATTAGGGTACCCTATTCTTAATATTTTTTTACCCCTGTAAAGCAGTATGAAAAAACCAGATTTTGACCCAGAATTAGTCCTTAGCAGCTCAAAGGTTGAAGGGTCTTCTTTGGCTCTGTGGTTAATATCTAAAGGCTTGGTCAGACCGGCTAACCGATTTGTAACGGAAGGAAAACGGAAAAAAACATGCAGAATTCGGTTACCAGTGACAAAATTCATCTTCTTTGCCGCTCGAGGCTTACACACGATCGGTGTGTGGAGCGAAGAAGCCACACAATGACCGCACGAGTAACGGACTTGTACCGGATGAAACGGAAGTGGAACACATGAGAACCAGACAAAACGTTCTTCGAACGTATCATGAACGGAAATGTGCCGAACACCAACGTTCGAGGAACGTACCGGTCTTGTGACATGCTGAGGGTATAAATAGTCAGATGCTTCCAAAGTCTGTCATTTGCACATCTCTGTCCGTTTTGTCCGATGGAAATTTTTGAACATGCTCAAAACTTCCCAACAGACGGAACAGACATCACCGGACGTAGCCGGACAAGTAGCGGATTCACAGGATAAGAAACGGGCATAACACGGATAGGAACAGACACAAATTGATAAAATGATTTTTTATCCGTTACTCGTCTGTTAGCTCGTTTTGACCAAACCTTAAGATTTGTAATCAGGAAGTCCTGGTTTGATCCCACATGGCAGCATTAAATCATGCTGTAAGTGCCCTTGGGCAAGGCATTGCACATCTCTAACCCTTAATCTGGTGATCCATGGGAAACACATGAAATTTTGAGCTGTCTAGTTGTTACTGAAATACTGTTGAGAGCAGCATTAAACCCTGTACAAATTAATCAAGGTTTGCAACGTTTGTGTTAAATCTTAAGTGAAAAAATGCAGCACTCGTTACAGTTACTCTTTATACAAAATTTCACACTCACCACTATTGAAGGTGTTTGCAGACAGTAAATTAAATGTGACAGACAGGATTTTCTTTTGAAAGGGTAGAAAACATTGTGGGAAAGGAGAAAAAGCTGGTTATCAGCATTTTTTCCCATTACCACAATGTTTCAAGAGACTACACTATCATGCTTGTTAAGGTTGGGGATTGTCTGGTAAAGGGATTTATATTTGAAAACTTTGTGAGAAACAAATTTGGTAACCAGCATTTTCTCCTTTCCCCCCACAATGTTTTCTAAGTGTACCCTTTCAGAGACAAATCTCATAAGTAGAGCCTCATTTGATTTGTTGTCTGCAAGGCCTTTCAATACAGACTAGTCTAAAATTTCTTTGTTTAGTAGAGGGATAAGGCATCATCATTGATTGATTGATTGAATAGTGTTTTAAGCGGTTTTCAACATTATTTCAGTCAGTTGTATCACGATAACAGCTAATAGCATATTCATGTACATGTAATCTATGTCCTGGGATTTACATGTACAAGGCTGGGGCTCTGAATTGTCTTGCCTAAGGACACTCCCACAAGAGCTATCATTGAAGCTTGAACCTGAACCCTTCAGGTTAAGTGTCCTGTATCTTACCACTGAGCCACACAGGACCCCCATCATCAGTAAATGTTGATCTACATTACATGCAAAAGCTACCTTTGGTTTGCTTTGCACTCTTAAAGTGGTGAAAATAAGCTGTACTCTTCTGGAGTGAATCATTAATCCTTTACCAAAAGATCCCATGTGTAAAGAACCCTGAGATGGAAGACTTTTGAAAAGATTGTGGAAAGGAAGAAATGCTGGTAACCATGATTTCCTCCTTTTCTCACAATATTTCACACTCTTTCAAAGATAAATCCCATTATTTGAGCCACATTTGATTTGGTTGCAAAATACTCTCAATTTGGTAGACTTAGTAATTTTTGAATGCCTGGGAAGGAGTTAAGAGTAAATTGAGGAAATGAATTTTGACATAAGTTATCATTTAGACAGCAGCATTCCATAAACTGAAAATAGATTTAGCCCAGTCACCCATATTCTAAAAGCGTACAAAGGAAAACATTAAATGCTGATTATTCATCTTTGATTCCCAAAATGGGTTTAGTTCAGAAAGTGACGAAAAAAAAAATCTTCATGTATGTTTCCTTCAATGCATGTTTTTAAATATGAGCTTTGGGATTTACCTAGTTTTCTCTTTACTAAATGTCAAAATTGTAGAGTTGTCCAAATTTGAAAGCATTTGCTGATGACAATGTTAATGTGGTTCAAATGATGCAATTTGTCTTTGCTGGGGTAGAAAACAGTGTGGAAATAGGAGATAAATGCTGGTCTCCTTTTTCCACAATGTTTTCAAATGGCATCTTTCTCAAGATTGTTAAAACTTGGGATAGTGTGGTAAATGGTTAAGCTTCTTACTTGCTGAAAAAACTTCACAGTAGCCAAATTGAAAATATTCTTGAAAATTATGATATGGGTTGTCCACTTTCCATAAAGGTTTCATACATTATTGCATGTGAAAACAATTTTTACTTTTGCCACAATGTTTTCAAAAATGAACTGCTGCAAGAAGTAAGTCCTCTGGAGGTGGTAGTGTATCAGTCTTAAACCCTTACCACACAATCCCAACTTTTATAGACTATTAGTAAGGAGGCTTTGAGAACATTGTGGGAAAAGGAGAAAATGCTGGTAACCAGCATTTTCTCCTTTTCCCACAATGTTTTCTAGCCAACCAATGACAAATTTATCATTAGGGCAACCTTTAATTTGTCGTCCACAAATGCTTTTAATTTGGACCTGTCTAAATGTTTTTGGTTTTGTATCGAGTTAAACCTTTATCAAACAACAA
Organism: Hippopus hippopus; assembly: GCA_946811185.2. Classification (NCBI taxonomy): domain Eukaryota; kingdom Metazoa; phylum Mollusca; class Bivalvia; order Cardiida; family Cardiidae; genus Hippopus; species Hippopus hippopus. The sequence goes on along the minus strand of OX328103.1, from coordinate 42,839,425 downwards.
AGTTTTTAATGTCCGAATTGAAAGTACTAGTACTTACTGATGATAAATAATTATGTCTCAAAGGACAGCATTTGTCTTTGATATGGAAGGAACATAATGGGAAATGGTTACCAGTATTTTCTCTTTTCCCTTGATGTTTTGAAGTCTTTTCCTTCATGGTTGTTAAAAGTCGGGATTGTGTGGTAAAGAGTTACTACCACTGTAGTGGAAATTTTGTTTTCAAAAGCTGATTTACTCGAGGGCGAGGGCGTAAAAGTTCTATTTCTACAGTAAAAAGGTTGATATACCTATCAGTTATTTGACCCTTTACCAAACAACCTGTTGAGATCCATAGTGCATTCAGTAGCATACACTGGACTTGAAACCAGGTGGTTGCTGGTTTAAATCCTCAGCTGGGCCAGCTTATTTCCAAGGACTGATGACAGACATTGCGACAAGATTCATTCCTCTCTGACCAGTGGTCAATGTTAAGACAATGGATACGAGGCTTGAGAAGAATATTGTGCAAAGTACCGGTAAATAAATGCCAGGAAAGCATTAAGAGCACTGGCTACCACTATATTAGTGAAATGATACTAACTAACAATTGAAACTATTTTATGCTTTAACCATTTACCACACATTACTGACTTTTAATGACCCTGAAGAAGGAATCCTTTTGAAAACATCATGAGAAAAGGAGAAAATGCTGGTAACCAGCATTTTCTCCTTTTCCCACAATGTTTCCTACCTATGAAGAACAATTTTTGTCATTTGAGCCACCTTTATTTTTTTCTTCTGCAAATGCTTTCAATTTGGACAAGTCTAGAATATTGTTGTTTGGTAAAGAGTTAACAGACCAGGGCCCCGTTTTACTAAGGTAGTTACGAACAAAATTTGCGTAAGTTTTACGTGAATATAGTATGGTGACATATTTCTGCCACGAGATACAAAATAACTATCATGATTATTTTAGAAAACTATTGCAATAAATCAAAGTTTCCTGGAAATTCTATCTTTTCATTTTATCTAGATAAAATTTCCAGGAAACTTTGATTTATCGCGATAGTTTTCTAAAATAATCATAATAGTTATCTCGTATCTCATGGGAGATTAATGCCACTATACTGTAGTTACGTAAAACTTACGCAAATTTTGTTTGTAACTACCATAGTAAAACGGGACCCTGGAGAAAAAGGTGTTAAAACTGTGGAAATAGGAGAAAATACTGGTATTCAGCAATTTCTCCTATTCCCACAATGTTTTTTACCTTTTTCAACATCATCAAGTTTGAGCCACATATACATTGTTGTCTATAAATGCTTTCAGTAAGGAGGAATCTAACACTTGCTGTCTTGTTAAGAGCCAGAAAGACTGTAAATGTTTGGATAATGGGAATATATTTGTAGCTGTCATCTCTTAACCCTTTACCACATGACAAAATTTTAGACCTGTCCAAATTGAAAGCATTTGTAGATGACAGTTTTAATGTGGCTCACATGAAATGATTTTTCTTTGATAGGGTAGAAAACATTGTGGGAAAAGGAGAAAATGCTGGTTACCAGCATTTTCTCCTTTTCCCACAGTGTTTTCAAAAGCCTTCTCTTTCAGGGGCGTTAAGTCTTCATTGTGTGGTAAAGGGTTAAAAGTTTTACTGTCAGTTTAAAATGGTCAAAAGTATAATGCTTCACCAACCCATTACATGTTTTAATGACCCCAAGGAAGAAGGCATTTGAAAACATAGTAGGAAGAGGAGAAAATGCTGATAACCAGCATTTTCTCCTGTTCCCACAATGTTTTTCACACTTTTAAAGACAAACTATATCATTTTGGTCTCATTTATTTTGTCATCTGCAAGTGCTTATCATTCAGAAATGTAAAACATTTTGTTATGAGGTAAAGAGTAAATCTGTTATTTTCTGCAACAAGAGAAGTTCGGCCCTTGAAATTCCTAGAAAGACTTTGTTTTAGAATGCCATTGAAGAATTTGTGAGCTGTTGCACACACAGTGGACCTCATATCAGATGGAATTTTTTTTGCTATCTGATCTTTGGTCTCCACTGGTCCATCTTACACTTTTCAAGTTACAGTGACCAGAACAGCTTTATGATCACTCTTAATATCTAGGTGTTTATTTGTCCCTGATGAAAAGTCATTAAATGATGTTTATAACTGTAAAGGTTAAATTTCTATTTTGTATCTAAGTGACTCATCATGTCATAGAAACTTGCATTCTATTAATTAAAGGAACACAATTTATAATCTCTAAGGCTGGCCTATATCTATTTTAGAAAGGTGCAGCACTGATTCTCTATCACCTTTGAAGCAATCAATTTCTCTTTAACTCTTCATCAAATGGCAAAATTTGGAATCGTCAAAACTCAAAGCATTTGCAGACAACAAATTATATGAATTGGCTGTGATAGAGAAGCAAACATTGTCGGAAAAGGAGAAATCATGCTGGTTCTCTGCATTTTTCCCCTTTTTTCACAATGTTTGCAAAAGCTTTCTTTGGCATGGCTGTTAAAACTCAGGAACTTTGTGGTTAAGGGTTATATGATTTAACTCTTTACCAAACGACAAAATTTTAGACCTGTCCAAATTGAGAGCATTTGTAGACGACAAAATAAATGTGACTCAAAAACTAAAATTTCTATTTGATAGTGTAGAAAACATTGTGGGAAAAGGAGAAAATGCTGGTTACCAGCATTTTCTCCTTTTCCAACAATGTTTTCAAAAGCTTTCTTTCTCAGGGTCGTTAAAACTCGGGATCGTGTGGTAAAGAGTTAAGCATCAAGTTAACCCTGTACCAAACAAAAAAATGTTTGGGTTGTTCTAATTGAACCATTTGCATATGAAAGTAACACATTTTCTGATTGGCCAAACCAAATGGTTTGACCAATCAGAGATTATTTCCTTTTTGAGCCTAGAACTAGATTAACTTTTTACCACACAACAAATTAGACTCATGGAAATTGAGGGCATTTGCAGACAACAAATCACATGTCAGGCTTAAATGATGATTCTTTCTGTGAACAAGTATAAAACATGGTGGGAAAAGGAGAAAATGCTGGCTACTAGCATTTTCTTTTTTCCCACTATGTTTTCAAAGGCTTTCATTGTCAGGGTTGTTAAAAGTCGTGAATGTGCGTTAAAGGGTCAAGAAAGTTGGATGATACAGCCCCTGATTGTATATTTTGTGCTCTGTATCCATTGTAGGGTTTGAAATTGATTTTGAGGCAATTAGCACTATTTATGGATACTTTCATCCCAATTGTCACATCTGTAGGTCACTTTCAAATTGACCAAAGATGCCATGTCATGGTCACTCACTGACCAGCTCATTTTTGTGGTTACTTTGAACTTTAAAATGCCCTTTGTCTGTAGTTTAAAGTTATGTACCTAAATCCATTGATCCTAAATTGATACATGACTGCAAGGATTTTTGCTGAGCAATTGTTTCATCTGATTATTTTACTGTGTCACTGGTAATGCTTGCTGGTAAGTTTCCTTTCATTCACAGGAAACCTTGGGTCTTGCAGAGCAGATCAGACACACTTTTGTATCACCTCTGCCCATCTCCTCATTGAAATATGTTGGGACTCATTTTAACTGGGGCTTTTTTGTCAGAGAGCAAAAATTTCAGTATAGACATGTAAATGGTAGAATTATCCTTGTGACAGCATCTGACAGTTGGTCATTGTGGGCCATTTCTCCCTCCATTTGGTACAATGTTTCTGAAAGTTACCTAAATTAGTGGCATCAAAATGCATGCAAATGACGGAAAGACTTTCTTATTTCTGTAGTCACAATCCTTGAGACTCATTCACATTGAAAGCAAAATAGCAACATATAATAATACCATGTAAAATTAATTACAGTTTATTATGAACTGTTCTATCTTTGAAAGGATAGAAAATATTGATGGAAAAGGAGAAAATGCTGGCTACCAGCATTTTTTCCTTTTTCCACATTGTCTTTAAAAAGGCCTCTTCCTCCAGGTCATAAAACCAGTGAGATGGTAAAGAGTTGGTACAGAGATGGATGACATAAGTCATAAACAACATGAGATGAGCCAGTAGTTACAGTCTGTCATACTGTACATCTAATTATTGCATAGAAATAGACTACCATATTTTCCTAACCAATTCTAAAAGTGTCCGTATCTTATGCATTTCCAAATTACCGCATTTCCAGACCACAAATAACATGTGGCTAATTTGTTTGGAATTTTCTTTAACCCTTTACCAAACGACAGAATTTTAGACTCAATCAAATTGAAACCATTTGCAGACGATAAATTAAACATGACTCAAATGATGACTTCTGTCTTTAGAAGGGTAGAAAACATTGTGGAAAAAGGAGAAAATGCTGGTGACTAGCATTTTCTTCTTTTCCCACAATGTTTTTAAAAGGTTTCTTTCTCAGGGTCGTTAACCCTTTACCACACGACAAATTTTAGACCTGTCTGAATTGAAAGCATTTGCAGATGACGGTTTCAATGTGGCTCATATGAAATGATTTTTCTTTGATAGGGTAGAAAACATTGTGGGAAAAGGAGAAAATGCTGGTAACCAGCATTTTCTCCTTTTCCCACAATGTTTTCAAAAGCCTTCTCTATCAGGGGTGTTAAAAGTCATCATTGTGTGGTAAAGGGTTAAAACATGGGATTGTGTGGTAAAGAGTTAAGAGGGTAGAAAACATAGCAAGACAAGGAGAAAACCCCAGTTACCATTGCTTCTTAGGAGCATTTTCTCCTGTTGCTGTTTGTACCTATCCATGCTTTCCTAGAGTTTCAGTCCCTGGCTCAGCCAATTTCTTTCTGAGGATTGATGGAACCTAGCATTTTCTCCTTTTCCCACAAGGTTTTCAAAATGTTATTTCATCAAGGTCACTAAAACTTGGGATTGTGTGGTGAAAGGTTAAAGAATTCTGGACCAGTATTTGAATTTCTTAACAGCTAAGAATACAGCCAGAGATACAGTTAAAAAGGGGTTACAAAGTTCATTAAATACATGTTATAGTTCTTCGCTAAGAGCGTAGTTGTGGATACTGATTTGTAGTGTCACATGCAGACAATTCTAAAGAGTGCCCACAATACAGACCTGTATTAGTAAAGAATGAGAGAGATATTATAAGCAGAGAATACACCTTTTTCCCATTACCTTTTATTTTACATATTAATTCATCATATTTTGTTAGGCCATTGATATCTTTTACTAGTCATCTGCATTATGATCGGTGACAAAAGAACTTGCTTGACCTTGAAGTATATTGCAGGTTACTAGGTGGTTACAGTTAGACCACAATTACATTATGGCACCTGTAATTAAGTTAATGGGAAAAACACTAATCGCCTGTCAACAGAATACATCTGTCACAATATCATCCATATGCAGATTCTTATTGTCATTTTCATATTGTGCGTGTTTGTCATCAGGGGTCAAAGTTCAAGCAGTTGACAGCTGACCAGATACACTGGCTACCTGAGCTGTAAAAACATTTAAAGGTAATTATCTCCCTTAATGTGATGTAATTAATCCTTTACCGAATGATTCACAGTATTTCAATGGCTCTGAGAATGAAGGCTTCAAAAACATCGTGGGAAAAGGAGAAAATGCTGGTCACCCTTTCTACCCTTTCAAAGACAAATGTCTTTATTTGAGAAACATTTAATTTGTCATTTGCAGATGCTTCCAAACAGGAAGAGACTAAAAATTTGTTGTCTGGTACGGACTTAACCCTTTACCAGACGACAAAATTTTAGCCTTGTCCAAAATCGAAAGCATTTGCAGACGACAATTTCGATATGGCTCAAATGGTGCAATCTTGCTTTGATAGGGTAGAAAACATTGTGGGGAAAGGAGAAAATGCTTGATACCAGCATTTTCTCCTTTTCCCACAATGTTTTCAAAAGGCCTCTTCTACAGGGTAGTGAAAACCCGGGATCGTTTGGTAAAGGGTTAAACCTGTTCTGGATAATGATGGGGGGGGGTATTCATGAAAGGGAGAGTGGGGCTAAACACCAAGCATGCTAGTGGCAACACAAGATGCTTTTGCAGACAATGTAGATTAAGATTAGACTGCACAGCCTTATATTGATTTAACCCTTTACCAAAAAATCCCTGGTTTTTACGACCCAGAAGAAGAAGCCTTCTGAAAACATTGTGGGAAAAGGAGAAAGTGCTAGTAACCAGCATTTTCTCCTTTTCCCACAATGTTTTCTACTCTTCTAAAGTCAAGTTTCAATTTTTGAGTCACGTTTATTTTTTCGTCTGCAAATGCTTTCAATTTGGACAAGTCTAAAATTTTGTCGTTTGGTAAAGAGTTAATCATTGTCCAACATTTTTAGAAACAGGAGCCTAGTAAAATATCATTGAGACAGTCGCAAATGAGTTTTGTCTAAAAATATACTGGTATGTTTCATTTACCTAGCAATCAGTGAGTCAGTTTTCTCATGCAAGATTAGATACAATGTAAAGTATCAAAAAGTTATATATGAGTAGTTACCAAAGAGAAAGTTATGGTAGCATTAAGAAAAATGGAGAAATTGTTCATTTGCGCAGTTTCTCCACTGTAGTCATGCAGTTATCTGCGACTTATCGGTCATTGTGAATGCATTTAATGTAAAGGGTTACACATCCCTGAGGGGATGGGACTGCATCTTTGACAGACTCTTACCGCAAAAGGCTGACGTTTGCAGGGCAAAACAAACCAGATCACTGACAGCTCAGGTTCTGTTGAGTGTATTTCCTGGTCGGACTTCAGCTTGCGTGAAAACCATTCATGATGAGGTGGAAGTGATGTGGCTTTTTTCGTAATGTTGAAACATACAAGTTATTGTTAGTGTCTGACACAAGTGTTTCCTTTTCAAATAAGCTTTCAAAGAAAAACTATTGTGTCGGAATCGGAAAAGAGCATAGTCTTGAAAATGGCATCAAATCACTGTAAGTAATATTCATATAATTTGTTTGCCAAGTTTTTAATGTTGACCTGGATTGCTACTTGAAAAGTCAGAATTTCAGATATATAATTAATGAAATAATTTATATATCAAGGAGCTTGAAAGACATCTGATAAAATAAAGGTTTGGACATATTCGGAAACAACAGTACCGGTAATACGTTTTTGTGTTTTTTTTTCAAAGCAGCTTATCAGAAGTTATTGACAAAAAATTTGCTGGAGACAACTTTGAAATCATTTTTTCAAAATAGGGTTGACATCCATAATATAGGTTTGATTTCAATTATGAATACATATGGGTCATGCTCTGGCAAAAGGCGGTTTAATGCACATCCATGATGCGTTATACTGAGCAAGACATCATGTAATCATGGATTCATAAAATGAATTTTGTCTATTAACCTAGTGAATCATTAGATAGCATGGTCCTTGAACATTAAAAAAATTTACAAAGAGCAAAAAGTTGTTACTGATATCGGCCTGTGTGGACAGCACTAGCTTACATGGGTTTATAATTTTTGCAAAGGCATTGAACCTCTTTTCACAGAGCATGGCTTATATTTATGAAAACTTCACAAAAGGAGAGATTTCTCCCACGCTTTCAAAATGGTGACTGCCTCAAGGAGAAAAAATTCATCTGCAGGTACTTTTTACATAATAATGATATCAATAAATACAGGGATTTTGTTAATTGAAACCCTTCCCAAATTCAGATAGCTTACATTTAACATGAATAGGAAAATAAAAGTAAAAAATAGAGAAAATAGCTAAATGTTGTGGGATATCTGATGATAAGTTGGCTTTACTGTATCTTCTCACTTTTTTTTTTGTGATATTACACAAATGATTATGAATAGTTCTTACCTTTTACCATACAGTCCCATGTTTCAACAACCCAAAAGAATAAGGCTTTAGAAAATATTGTAGGACAAGGAGAAAATGCTAGTAAGCAGTATTTTCAACTTTTTCTATGTTTTCTACCCTCTAGTGAAAAATCTCAGTATTTGAGACACATTTAATTTGTCTTTAAAAGACTGCAACTGCTCTCAATTTTGACAAGTCTAAAATTTTGTCGGTTGGTAAAGAATTAGTCATTTTGATGCAATGGAGTAAAGGTTTCAGATATTAAAGGTTGCTAACATTTTACCATATTGTTACTTTTTATTGGTAAGTATTTGATACAAAAGATAAATGAGATAATCTCCAATCGTGTGTTGACTTGTTTTAATTCAGCTCTGGAGTTAGACAAGGTGGCTTCTTTGCACTAAATCTATTTACAGCAAATATGATTATGGTGTTATAGATTACAAACTCTAACATCTTTATGTTGATGGTAAGATTTGTCACAGTTTGGTTTTATTCTTTAGAACTGTTTTGACTTGTTTTTGGTAATAGCATATTAAAAATTTTGTGGTTTTGTCCTAAAATAGCCACTTGGGATGAAAATGCATTATGCATCACATACAAGGATGTGAGTCCAAACCCATACATGTATTTACCCTTAACCACACAATCCCAAGTTTTAACCACAACCGAGAAAACACTTTTTGAAAACAAAATGTGAAAAGGAGAAAAGGCTGGTAACCAGTGTTTTCTCCTTTTCCCAGAATTTTTTTCAGCATTAACCCTTTACCACACAATCCAGACTTTTGATGACCCTGAGAAAGAAAGCCTTTGAAAACATTGTGGGAAAAGGAGAAAATGCTGGTAACCAGCATTTTCTCCTTTTCCCACAATGTTTTCAACACTTTCCAAATCAAATTTCAATTTTTGATTCACATTTATTTTGTCGTCTGCAAATGCTTTCAATTTGGACTAGTCCACAATTTTGTCGTTTGGTAAAGAGTTAAATCAAATTGAAAATTGATGAAAATTCAAAGGGGGAAATCTTCTAATGATAGAGTGTTCGAATAGGATACTAGAGATTCAAGGTTGGAATCTCATTATCATATGAGAGAGATCAACTTTGGAACTTACTGACCTAGACCTTGGTACAAGAACTTGTGTATACAAGGTCCATACTCACCAACCATTCTTAAGATCATTCTTGGTCTTATTCCGAAGTTGATTTCTAAATCTAAAAGTAACACGAGTTCTGATCGGCTGAACCAATCAGGTTCGCAAATAGTTTAGCGAATAAGAAGATATGTTACATTCTAAATCCTTGATAAAACTAGGAATGTTCTTAAGAATGGTTGTTGAATATGGACCTTGGTCCGGTTTTCAGGAAACAGTCAATCAGAGAAATTAGTAGAACTTATGTTACATAGTCATTGTAATATAAATAGGTATAACTAGTCCTGGCAAGACGGATAGAGGTGATTTTTACCTATTATTGCAATGTCTGCCTCAGGAGAGAAGCAGAGGGATGGAGACTGAGTGTTTTTATAGCAACATTATAGTGATTGATAGAGATGACATTTATATAGCTAGGATAGAAGATTGATCAGCAAACATTGACAGATCTACTCCTGGCCTCTCTTGTCTATGTACAGATCCAAGGCTACATTGTACCCATAGCCTCCTCATCTATAACTCCTTCACTTTCACTTTCTTCTTTACCAAACGATAAAATTTTTGACTGGACTGTAGATTGAAAGCATTTGCAGACGACGAAACAGATGTTGCACGAATTAGGAAAATTCCCTTTGAAAGGGAGAAAACATTGTGGGTAAAGGAGAAAATGCTGGTTACCAGCATTTTCTCCTTTTTACACAATGTTTTCAAAAGTTGTTTTCCTTGGGGTCATTAAAACTTGTGATTGTGTAGTAAAGACTTGCATAGCTTTTCACAGTGGATTGAGAAGATCAGAATGCACAGAATGTTCAGTCTGATGTTTAATCCAGACTGTCAGCTACCAGATGCTTAATTTTGGTCAAAATTATCTTCATTTGCATTGGAAATATACTGTTAGATGTTGAAGAAGGAATTTATTTTGTTCACAGCAAAAGAGGTTATGTATCTGGGAAAGATAACATAGTAGACCTAATGTTACATTCCTTTGTATTTGCATTTTTTTGTTGATTCATCAAAGATGGAGGGCAATGCATTGCGATTTTCTTGATGGTAGAACTCATTTGGGACTTTCTATTGAAGTTAAGTTTCAAGCTCGTTAGTTTTACCTACTGTTCGCTGATGCATAGTTTCTTGGAGCACTCAGTATGATTAACTCCAGTGATGCTATCCTTTTTCAAGTCCATATTCTGTAATTTTCAACTTCATCCAACTTCAGAATGAAAGAATAGAACTAGGTGTTGGAAAGGATCTCTTTGGTGAAATTCCGAACCTTTTTTGGCAGACATGGTTTGTTTTTCAATGTTCTGGAAAAATTATTATAAACTAACAAAACTGCTTGTTTTATGCTATCTTATGATCACCTATATGGTCAGCAAGAGTATTCAAGGTTTGCAATGCAAAATGTTTTTGAGAGGAAGTAGTTATCAATTTCTCAGAAAGATATAGTAGATTATTATTCATCCATTATATTATAAAAAAAAAGTAGCACAAAGGATGATTATCATAATTGTTTCATCAGCTGATTTGTCTTATGTTGTAAATTGTTTTGGTATTTGATGTATTACTGCTATTTAATAATAGAAATAGAGGATGGTAAATAGAAAATGAAACCCATTTATGTACTTGGTCTTTAACCTTTTAGCACAAAATCCCAAAGTTATAATGGCCCTAAAGAAAAAGCCTTTTGGAAACATTGTGGTAAAATAATTTCCTCCTTTTTCCACAATGTTTTTAAAATTCTCAATAACTCTGGATTTTGTGCTATAGTTCAGGATTTGTTAACACATTATTAAAAGAAACTGCTTTTCTAAAAGAAACTGCTTTTCTAGATCTTGGAATGTTTGCCAACAAATTGGTTAAAAATGAAAAAAAGAAGTTATAGATTTGTCAACAAAACATCAGTAGTAGGGCATTGTACATCAAATTACTTCACTTTGTTCACAATGTTAAATAATGTTTCCACCATGCTGTGATAAAATCATCAATTCTATCTTTAATGCAGTCTTTTATAATCTAACCAACACCTGAACATCAAAGCATTTGTAATTAACAAATACACTAAATTGTCAGTACCTGGGAGAGAGAGCAGTTCTATCAAGTCCTGGCATGAAAGGATAGATATTTTCACACACAATAAACTAATCTGCTTTGTGAAAAAACTGTGATAATTTGGTCCAATGGGATCAAGAAATACCTTTCTATCTGCTACATCAACAAAAAATTGAGGGCCATTCAATATGTTATATAATGCTTTTGAAAGAAAATGTCAAACATTCTTTTGGGTGTTAATCACAATTGATGTTGAAGAAAATTGCATCAGTACAACCTTAAATGGAACCCTCTTGAAAACAGTGATACATACTGGGTACTTAATAGTTGCTGACCACTTTTATTGAGTAATGTGATGTGGCAAGGCTGTTGAGTGTAGATGGCACTATTTGCTGGGAGAGGATGACACAAGCAAAGGTACTTAACAGTTGTTTCAGCTCATTGGTTAGTCATTCAGCCTCTTTTTTTGCCGCTGATATTAATTGGAAAAGGAACGTTATAGTGTATTAAAAATAGGTATGCAATTTTCTTATTTTGTTTTTCAACAAAAAAGTTTTAGAATATGAAAAATAGAATTAAAAAAAAAAGTGTTTCATGGTATTAAAAAGAAATATATAAAACTCTGCACCGGGTTTGATATCAGATTGAAATCTGTTTGAGATCTTCCTTTTGGTAAATCTTGGAAATGTCTTGTTTACTTTTTGATTTTGTAGCATATCGTTTAAATTTCATCACCAATAAATCGTTTCAAGATTTTTATCCAATGAAAGTGAAACACTGCTTATGTTTCCTTTGATTATTGACCTTTTTCTAATGGCACTTGCCTTACAGTTTATATCTGAACACATAAAAATGCGGTTTGAAATAGGAAGTGGAAAAAAAATGCTTTTTAAATATGTGTTTAATTGTCATAAATTGTAAATGGATCTGACAATAAGGCTAATAATGCCACAGGCATCTTGTGACTTAATACATGTATGTAACATGTAATGATAATGTTTTATGTTGTGATACTGACCTTGCTTGAAGGGCAGTTTATTGGGATTGGACCAATTTTATGGGTGTTAGTCAATGGGCAACAAATTACAACTTATCATCTGTGACATTGATTTTTTCCAGATAAAAATATGAACACTTAACCCTTTACCACGTATTCCAAGTTCTAAAGACCCCGAGGAAGAAGAGTTTTGAAAATATTGTAGGAAAAGAAGAAAATGCTGGTAACCAGCATTTTCTCCTTTTTCCCCACAATGTTTTCTATTCTGTCAAGGATAAATTTTGTCATTTGAGCCACACTGAATTCGTCGCCTGCAAATGCTTTCGGTTTGGACTGGTCTAAAATTTAGTTGTTTGGCATAGAGTTAAACCTTTTTCAAACTGATAACAGGACAATTCTACTGTCTTAGCTCTTCACCAAATTACAAAATTTCATAACAGAACAGAACACACAATTTATTGATGTAATGACTTCACTGGTCCAAATTGAAAGCATTTGCAGATTACAGATTTAATGCAGCTCATTTGATGGTTTCTTTCTTTGATAGGATAGAAAACATTGTTCGAAAATGCTTGTAACCAGTAATTTCCCACAATCTTTTTTAAAGCCTTTTTTTTGGTCATTTAAACTCACGATTGTGGTGTTAAGGGTTAACAAACCTGAAGAAATAAGTTTGTGAAATAAGCCGAAAAGGAGAACAATCTGGTAACGCATCATTGTTTTGCAACTATTTTCCTAGTAAACACTATCTTTTGGGCCGCATGAACTGGTAATTTGTCATCTGTGATTTCTTTTCCATTGTACAAGTTTAAAATTTGGTCATTTTGTTAGAGGCTGGAGTTAGCCTCAAAGCCATCAAGATGAATTAACCATTTACCAAACAATCCCTGGTTTTTACGATCCAGAGGAAGAAGCCTCCTGAAAACATTGTGGGAAAAGGAGAAAATGCTGGTAACCAGCATTTTCTCCTTTTCCCATGTTTTCTACTCTTCTAAAGTCAACTTTCAATTTTTGAGTCAGGTTTATTTTGTCGTCTGCAAATGTTTTCAATTTGGACAAGTCTAAAATTTTGTCGTTTGGTAAAAAGTTAATGCTCTGTTAAAAGGAGTGAACTGATTTGAAAATATTGGAAAAAAGGAAAATTTAATTTCTTTAATTTCTTTTTTTCTTTTTGTTGAAAATACATGTATTGTGCAGAAAGAAGCAAGTGCTTGGTACAAGCAATTGCTACTATTTTCACAATGTTTTCAAAAGCTATTTTCTGTATATCTGGAGCAATTGACTTTTTATTTGGAAAAGTTCTATTAATGCCCCACAATCCTTGGTTTTAACAACCTTGAGAAAGAAGGGCTTAGAATACAATGTTGGAAAGGAGAAAATGCTGATAACCAGCCTTTTTACCTTTTCTCACAATGTTTTCAGCCCCTTCTGAGACAAATCTCATCATTTTACCCACATTTAATTTGTCAATTACAATTGCTTTGGATTTGAATATATCAAAAATCACTATGTCTTTCACAGGCGTAATGTTTGTTAAGAGTTTGTATTCACCAACCATTCTTGAGTTCTTATTCCTTTTCTCATTCTTAGTCTTATTGTTAAGAATTTTCTATAGTTAAAATGTAAGATACCTTCTGATTGGCTAAAGCAAATAGTTTAGTTAATCAGAAGTTGTATTACTCTCAAAATCCATAATTAGAGTGAGATTAAGAATGGTTGGTGAATACTGACGTAGAACTAATGGTATAGGAAATGTATCAGACTGCATCTTTTTGTGAGGTGGGATCTTGATCAATACTGCTTGCAAAAGGGTCTAGAACAAATGTAACCCTTAACACTCTACCGGAAACCCCAAACAATACCAGAGTTTTACGGCTCTGAGAAAGAAGCCTTTTGAAAACATCATGGAAAAGGTAACCAGCATTTTCTCCTTCTTCCACAATGTTTTCTACTCTTCCCATTGGAAGTTTCAAGTTTTGAGTCATATTAATTTTGTTGTCTGCAAAAGCTTTCAATTTGGACCATTCCAAAATTTTGTCATGTGGTAAAGAGTTAAACTGCCTTACACAACTTTGGTTGCCTGTTCATTCAGTGTTGAATAAGATCAGACTCCAGAATATGTGTAGTCTGATCTTTGATCTATACTGTCTGCTTTGCATAGGAATTCTGGACAATAGCAACATTCAAATTGCTGTATTTAGTTAAGTCTTATTTCTCAAATGAAACTGTCCATTGAGTTAACTCATTACCACACAGTCCTGACTTTTAATGACCCTTAGACAGAAGCCTTTTGAAAACATTGTGGGAAAAGGAGAAAATGCTGGTAACCAGTATTTTCTCCTTTTCCCACAATGCTTTCTACCCTTTCCAAGACAAATGTCAATTTTTCAGTCATATTTATTTTTTTGTCTGCAAATGCTTTCAGTTTGGACAGGTCTACAATTTTGTTGTTTGGTAAAGAGTTAAGGTGGTATTCTGTGGGTTAAGAATAGCTCAGATTTGAAAGAACTTAAAATGTTTAATGATTGAGTATTTGAGACTGAGTTTGTTTATATGATTTTTGACAGTAGCCCAAGGTCTTTTATGGTTCACTTAGTCCACAAGGAAATGTAACTTAACTCTGTACCAGACGACAAAATTTTAGACTAGTCCAAATTGAAAGTAGTTGCAGACAACATATTGAGTATACTTCAAATTATGGAATTTGGCTTTGAGAGGGCAGAAAACATTGTAAGAAAAAAAAGGAGAAAATGCTGATAACCAGCATTTTCTCCTTTTCCTACAATGTTTTCAAAAGGCTTCTTCCTCAGGGTTGTCAAAACTCGTCATTGTGTGGTAAAGGCTTACATTATCAGAAGACAAAACTTGCAGGAGCAAGATGAAAGAATGATGTTTTCAGCAGAATATTTCCAAATATATCAGGATAGATCCAAGATCAGAAAGTGCATTGTCTGTAGCCTGATCTTGGATCTACATTGTCTACAAAAGTATCTGATATTGCCATTTGCAACCCTTTGCTACCGTTAACCCTTGCTATGCTAAAGATATGAAGTTGACATTTTAGGTCATCAATTAACCGTTTACCACACAACAAAATTTGAGACCCGTCCAATTTGAAAGCATGTGGAGGCAACAATTTCAATGTGGCTCAAATGATAGGGTAGAAAACATTGTGGAAAAGGGAGAAAATGCTGGTTACTAGCATTTTCTCCTTTTCCTACAATGTTTTCAAAAGCCCTTTCTTCTAGGGTCATTAAAAGTAGGCATTGAGTGGTAAAGGGTTAAGATACTGCTATAATATATTTACAAAACTATTTTTGTCATAATGGAGGACAAGAGAAGCAGACTTTGTAGATCCAAGATCAGACTGCACACTCTATGAAGTCTGATCTTGATCTATACTGTCTGCACTGGCACCGAAATCTGGGTTTGGACCTTCAAGGGTTAAGGATGCGCTGATGTCCTTCCCTTTCTGATTTGACAATTAGCACATTGCCTTTTTTCAGTATTTGTCCTGTGTAATGAAAACCCTCCAGGGGCCAGGATTTTATTGCCAAAGAGTCCTAAGTGGCCAGCTTGTAAAATGACATTTAATGGGTTTTAGCCTAAGTGGAGGAATGTTTATGGGAATTATTGGCTATTGAGTAATATTGGGTCCATTTACTCTTGGGTCCATTTACCTGTGATCCCTAGCCTTTCTCTGTTTTGGGGGTGGATTATGGTAACTTTGTTGTGGTCAAGCTAAAAGGCTAAGGTAATTGTTACATTTATTCTCCTTTTTTTCAATGAAATATGTAAATATTTGATATGTAAAAAGTTTTAAGTCTAAAAAGTTTTAAGACGTCTAATGACTCATGTCCTATGTTCTGAAATGAATGATGCAAGTTGTGATAATAATGTAGACTGAGAATGATATCTGTATACAATTATAACAATGTTCAGTATGTTAATTTTGGAATTATTTTGCAATGCTGAAATGAATTTTTAGAGGACCACTTTGAAAATATGCATGAAATGTTTTGGGAAATCACAATGAATTCAAGTTTGATTCATAATTACACGGGAGAAAGTGAGCAATGGTTCTCTTCTTTTCCTTTTTAGCTGCAAGAAAAAATATAACATTTTTAAGGTGGTGTTAAGAAATATTGAATGAAAAAAGTAAATTAATCTTATACCACACAACCCTGTGTTTTAACTCTTTACAACACAATCTAGAGTTTTAAAGACTTCATAATAAAAAGGGTTTTAAAAACGCAGTGGGAAAAGGAGAAAATGCTGGTAACCAGCGTTTTCTCCTGTTCCCACAGCGTTTTCTTCCCTATTAAAACAAAAATCATCATTTAAGTGACATTTATTTTGTTGTCTGAAAATGCTTTCAATTTGATTGAGCCCAAACTTTTGACAATAGGCAATTAAGAGTTGACGAATATGGGGACTAAGCTACTGTAAACATGATGGGGAAAGAGAAAAAGCTGGTTACCACTCTTTTGTCCTTTTTCCACAATGTTTTCTACCCTTCAGAAGACGAATTCCATCATTTCAGCAGCATTCACTTTATATTCTGCAAGTGTTTACGATACGGACATGTCAAAATTTTTGTTGTCTAGTCAAAAAATGAAGAAGATCTGCATTATTTCTTAAGCTTGACAGGCTTACAGGATTTCCTTGGTGTCCCCATACTAAACAATTTGTAATTACAAGGGCTCAATTAATTCTTTACCACTGATGACAAAGTTTTATACTGGTCCACATTGAAAGCTTTTGCAGATAACAAACTGAATGAGTTTGGATTGATGGAATTAGTCACTAAAATGCAGGAAAACATCATGGGAAAAGTAAAAATGATGGTAACAAGCATTTACTCCTTTTCCCACATGTTTTCAAAAGCTTCATTCTCAGGGTCGTTAAAACACAGTAAAGTTGGTAAAGGTTGGTAAAGGGTCAATACCTGTTGAATTATTGACATATTCTTCAGATATTGGCATATCAATTAAGATACACAAATTGTGATAGGCTTAGGTGCCAGACTTAAGAAATATAGTTTGAATTGTTGCCAATCATCACTCAATTGTAACC
Source organism: Hippopus hippopus (assembly GCA_946811185.2). Taxonomy (NCBI): domain Eukaryota; kingdom Metazoa; phylum Mollusca; class Bivalvia; order Cardiida; family Cardiidae; genus Hippopus; species Hippopus hippopus. Next base: position 42,822,345 of record OX328103.1, on the reverse strand, counting down.
TTCACTTTTGACAAATATGACTATAGCCCATTGATATTCATGTCCATTTTTGATTTCTGACTTTTGTTCACCAATAGTCAAGATATGTCTTGTAAGATATTCTGGCAGAAGAAGTCTTGCTATTGTTATTATAGGTGGTCACTGCAGGTAACTCACAATTTCTTTCACATTTAGCATTGTACCAAGTGCAAAATTCTGATCATTGCTTAAGAAAGGTTCATCTGGTAGAGCAAAAGCAATTTAAGAATTATGAAGTGGTCTTTCAAGAACAGTTTCTATAGAAACTGTACACTGGAGTTATTCTAAATTCCAAGACCTGCCATCCAATTGATCTAGACAAGGTGTCCTAGCCAGTCAGATGGCTTGGCTTTGAATCCATAATTTAACTCTTCACCACATAGTCCCAACTTTCAATGACCCAGAAGAAGAACACTATTAAAATCATTGTGGGAAAAAAAGTAAAGGCTGCTAACCAGCATTTTCTCTTTTTCCCACAATGCTTTCTGCCCTTTCAGAGACTGATTTCATTAAATGATCCACTTTTAATTTGTCATCTGCAACAACTTTGAATATAGATGAGTCTAACATTTTGCCGTTTGTTAGAGTTAAATCAAGTACCATTTACTGATTAAAAACATTTCAAAGTCTGTAAGGCAAAAAATAGTTTAAATTAAGACATATGAGCCTTGCTGTGGCAAAAGGGGGTGTAATGCATCTGCATATAGTGATGTATTGTACCAAGGAAGTCATCACTTAATTATTGATCCATAAAATCCAGTTTAACTTACAACCAATTTATTCATCAGGTGTACTGGTCTTTCAGGCCATACAGAAAATTGGATAATAGAAAAAAGGCTCGACCCAGGTCAGCCTGCACAGGTTGACCTGGGTCAAAACTTTTTGCAGGTACTTTTTACAGTTACATTAAACCTCCTTTTCACAAAGTATGGCACATATAATGCACATACAATTCACAAACAGGTGCTGATGTTGACCCGGTTTGATAAGAGCCAAATTTGTAAATTTTATTGGGTTCTGAAGCAGGTGTTAATTGCACTTGAATCTGTCAGGGCAGCTTCCACTCTTTGATATATGACAGTTTCTAAAACTGTGGTAACTTGGCAACCCAGGATCATGGATGTTTTACTAGCTTTTGTTTTATCATTGTAACCACATCCAATTCCTTGCATAGTGCAGCTGTATTCATGTCATAGTGATGGTTTGTTGAGTTATACCTTTGAACTGGAACATTTTATCTTTGGATAAAGTAGAAGTAAGTTTACATTTAGCTTTAACAGTTTGCCTGGGTCAAAGCTATCTGTTTTTAAAGATTACTGTAGATGGAGAATAAATTATTAAAGACTTTATAGACTGCAATCAGATCTCGATACAATGTTTTGTGTTTATGAGATATTTTGGCAAAAAAACATACTTCAGTAATGCGGTACTTTGGTTTTTGCCCCTAAATGAAAATGTCAATGTTCCATTAGCAGTTTCAGCTTGCAATTCATGTAACAAAACTCGCCTTAATTTTTTTGTAATCACCATATGTTACTTCACCCTATTTCAGAATTATAAAGTTGCTTACATTTTTTTTTCCAGGAAAATAAATGATAGATTTTTATACCCCCGCGAAACGAATGTTTTTGGGGATATACTGGAATCAGCCTGTCTGTCCGTGTGTCCGTCCATTTGTCCGTCCGTTTGTCCGTCCATGTGTCCGTCCGTGTGTCTGTCTGTGTACAAATAATTGCCTGTTTCTGTCAAAGTGCTGGCGGGAGTATTAAGTCACATTCAGTGACATCTCTAGTTTTTGTGGTATTTGTTGAAGACAATACCACTATGTGTTCAATACTGAATTTTGAAGACCATGTATCGTATTTTGTGCAAAGCCGAAGGAAATAAACCCAATTAAACTCAATATTTCTCAGACAAATGAGTTTTTCGGTAGCACTCAGATATGTAATTGGAAATGGCATGTTAAAATACACTGGGTGAGGCCATCGGTCGTGGAAATATTAATTCTTGATTGAAAATAGCTTCACGCTTGGTCCTGGGTTTTTTCGTTCCAAAACTAGTTCGTACCATGATTGCGCGCTACTCCTTTTGATTGGGCATGAATATTTATAGATCAAAATAATTGATTGTTATGTTGGGAATTAAATGTTAACGGCCAAATATATTTCAAAATCATAGTTTTCAGTTACAAACTTAATTTTCTTTGATATATTCACATGGCTTCTCTCTCTATCCATCATGCATCCTGCTGTCAAGGGACGTTACTCCTGACTCCTCCAAATGATCAAAGGGAGACCACCAAAACACAAATAATCCTAACTTTGTCATGAGTACTCTCCCTTCAACAAAAAAAGGATTTATTTGCTTAGTAGCTTTCAAGCCAATATTTGAGTAATATTTCTCCTTTTCTTTCAAATTATTAATTCCACACAATGTCTTCCTTGACAAATACCACTTCAGTATTCTCAACGCTTTGATTTCTGATGGTATAAGATCTTGGTTAACTGGGATATAAAAGAACAGGTATTAACCCTATAACACACAATCCCAAGTATTAATGACCCTGGGAAAGAAGACTTTTGAAAACATTGTGGGAAAAGGAGAAAATGCTGGTAACCAGCATTTTCTCCTTTTCCCACAATGTTTTCTCCCTTTTCAAAGACAAATACTATCATTTGAAAATCATTTTGAGTTGTCGGCTGTAAATTCCTTCAATATGGATGAGTCTTAAATTTTGCCTTGTGGTAAAGGGTTAATTTATGAATCGGTACACTTTTACATCATCTTTCTCTGTGAATGCTTTAGAACTTTAGCATATTGAAGAGACACTATATGACAATGATAGCACACTTCAGCATATTTGTGAGAATAATGCTTTTCATGTTTACATTGATAATTTAAATACTGACAAGTTTTAATACTAATTTTGATAATTTTGGTAGACTAATTTTGACAGTTTGGAACTAAATACCCGTATATGTAGACAGCTTTTTCCTTGCAGCATTTCTAGCTAATGGTTAATTTTCAGATTAGTCATCTGAGGTTATAGGTTTTCCTTCTCAAATGATTATGGATGTTTTATTTACTAAGCTTTTCATAAGAAAAACATAAGTTAATGGGACCATCCTTTTGAACAAATATGGAGCAAGCAATTTCTCTTTTTGTGGCAATGTTTCACATGGTTTATGCCTTTGTTCAAGGAGGTAAATAGTTAACTCTTCACTAGAAAACAGAATTTTAGACTTGTCAAAATCAAAAGCATTTGCAGATGATACACTAATTATGACCAAAACAAAGGGATTTTTCATGAACAGGGTGAAAAACACCATGGGGGAAAAGGAGAAAATGCTTGTTACCAGCATCTTGCATTGAAACACAGGATTATTTGGTAAAATGTCAAGTAAAAAACAAAATTTTTTTTATAGGTGCATGTAAATTTATGATATTAATATTTTCTCCCTTCTTTTTTTATCTGCAGATATTGCCAATATCTGATGAAAATGGGGAGAAGTTTATCTGCCCAGTGTGTAACTGTTCATTGCTGACCCTGCATGATCTCACAGTCCACATTCGGTCCCACAACACCCCAGCCTCTGGTAATCAGTCCAATACCTGTAAAATTTGTGCCAAAGTTCTCAGTTCTCAGAGCTCATTGGATCGACATATGCTTGTACATTCAGGTGAGAAAGATTAACATGTTAGAATATATTGGCAAAGTAAATGTATGAATACTGTATCTTAAAAAATTAGTTTGAAGTTATTGTCAATTAAAAATAGAAAAAGGAATTGCAAGTGTACTGAAATCTTGTTTGTTACTCTTTAACTCTTTACCAAACATCAAAATTTTACCCCTATCTGGATTGTAAGCATTTGGAGACTACAAGGCAGATGTGGCTCTAAATGATGGAAAATGTCTCTGAAGAGGGAGAAAACGTTGTGGGTAAAGGAGAAAATGCTGGTTACCAGCATTTTCTCATTTTCCCTTAATGTTTTCAAAAGGCTTCTTCCTCATGGTTGTTAAAAACTGGGGACTGTGTGGTAAAGGGTTAAAGAGTTTTTTTCAAAGCCATCTTAGGGTCATGTATTCTTCTATTCTTTGATTTTTTTGGGGAGTAAATATTACCTCCTAGTATGCAAGGGAAAACATTTAATGATTAAGATGCTTTTAAATTGCCAGGCAGTGTAGATCGAGATGGGACTGCACACACAGCAGATCTACTTTGGTTGAAAGAACTCTAAAATTGTCACTAGTGGGTTTTGTCCAAAGATGTGTTTCACACATTTAACACTTCATCAAAAAGTCCCAATGTTTAACAACTTGGAGAAAGAGGCCATTTGAAAACATTGTAAGAAAAGAAGAAAATGCTGGTTACCAGCATTTTCTTCTTTTTCCTACAATGTTTTCTCCATTTTCAGTAACCAGCATTTTCTTCTTTTTCCTACAATGTTTTCTCCATTTTCAAACAAAAATTCCACAATTTTGGCGATATTAAATTTGTTGTCTGCAATGCTTTCAATTTGGACATGGCAAAATATTTGTCATATGGCAAAGAGATAATTATTGATCTTAAATTAGGAAGAATGAACCTGCAAACTGCAGCATTGTTTGCTTTTCAAGTATCAACCTTTTACTACTCATTGCCTTGTTGTAAAGACTATGAGGAAAAGGGCTTTTGAGACATACTCATAATTAGCATTTTCTCCTATTCCCAAAATGCTCTTTACCTTTTCAAAATTAATTTTCATCCTTTTAGCCTCATAAATCTGTCATCTGCAATTGCTTTAGATTAAGAAAAGTCCAAAAAATTGGTAGTTTTTAGCATGATAATATTTTTTTCATATTATATTACAGGGGAGAGACCATTTGTTTGTAAAGTATGCAATATGTCTTTCACAACCAATGGCAACATGCATAGACATGCGCGCATACACACCAAAGAAGAAAATATGAACGCCCTTGGCAGCAGCCAGGCTAACAAATTTCAAATGCGAAGAAGTAAAACAGCATGGCGTCAACGTCTTGGTCAATACCTGAGCCAGAATAACAGTCCTGTTGCTGACCGTATAAAACCCTTATCATCTCAGGAATTACTTCAAACATTACCCAATCACTCTCAACGATCTTTGTTTGGACGACCCACAGAAAACCTCCCATCTATGGTGCCAAATTTAAAGCGACAGTATAGCAATGGGCCGGACTCAAGTCCTGAGTGGTCAATTCCATTTAAACGACAATCACTAGAAAACAATAATGATATCTATAAGACATATAACTACATTCTCAACACGTGTAAAGAGGAGGAACCAGAACAGATTAAACCAGAAGTGGTGAGGAATAGAAGCCTTTTATTGCTAATTTTATAAAGTCCTTACGGTAAATCTTGATCAAACAACAAAATTTAAGGATTGTCCAATTTGAAAGCATTCACAGACAACAAAATGAATGTGACTCAAGAATTAGTATTTCTTTTTGGTCGGGTTAAAAAAACATTGTAGGAAGATGAGAAAATGCTGGTTACCAGCATTTTCTTCTTTTCCCACAATGTTTTCAAAAGCATTCTTTTTCAGGTTTGTTAAAACTCGGGATTGTGTGGTAAAGGGTTAAATGTTTATCTTACAGATCAGACAATGTAGACCAAATCTAAAAGAAATTACCCGAAAGGGACAGATATTTGAAGGAAAAATAAGACATGTACATTACCGATCTTGAAAATTATGGAAAGCAATGTCTGAAGAGGAGCAATTGTTTGTTACAATCAGCTGCTCCTTTTCCAACAATGTTCTTCAAACCTGTTAATTGCAGGGGCTCAAAAAGTGGCATTTGTATAGTAATCAGTTAGCATGGGGCCTAGTGCACTAAATAATCAACTATTTACCCCACAATCTTGTATTTCAACCTTTACCACACAATCCCAAGTTTTAACGACCCTGAGAAGTAGGCCTATTGAAAACATTGTGGGAAATGGAGAAAACCCTGGTCATCAGCATTTTCTTCTTTTCCCACAAAGTTTTCTAGACTATCTGATACAAATCCCATCATTTGTGCCATATAGATGTTGTTGTCTGCAAGTGCTTTCAAATTGGACCTGTCTAAAATATTGTCTTTTGGGAAAAAGTAAAAAATCCTGAAGTTAGAGACTTTTGAATAGTTATGGAAAAAGGAGAGAACCAGCATTTTCTACTTCTCCCAATATGTTTTATACTACCGTTTATAAAAGCAGAATCAGATGGTTTTAAACACAGGCATTTGTCATCTGCAAGTTATAAAGTCATCCTGCTTTTAATTTGGATCTCTAAAATTTTGTCATCTTATAAAAGCTCATCCATGTTGCAAGCATTTGTAAGCATTTAGGTAAGAAAGTTCACATCATGGCATCGATAAAAACATACATTCAGCAAACACAGCAGATCTACACTGAATATTCAATGAAATATCAATACTGTATTGTACATACCAGTACTTTATAGAACTATAAAATATAATTATATATAACTAATGTAGCCCTGCTATTCCCTCCAATACCAGGAATAACACAAAAAGAAGAAATAAATCTTCTTATTCCTATTGTGGTCCCTAAAATCTGAGATTGTAGATCCACGATCAATCTTGCTATTTCATAGTAGTACATTCTTATTTTGATCAACAGTGTCAGCAACAGCGCCTACAATTGCCTGTGATGTTGTACAGGTCGTTTGAATTGTTGATTAAATAAGATGTACTACTCACAATACTGGTAAAGGGGAGCAACTACTACAGATTCTTGATCACACACACACTTAACTTTTTACCAAAGGACAAAATTTCAGACTTTTCCATATTGAAAGCATTTACAGATGACAATTAAAATGTTGTTCAAATGACTGATTTCTGAAATAACCATTGTTGAAACTATGATCAGCAGTGAGAGAGGAATGAATCCTGTTGCTATCATCAGTCCTGGGAAAGAAATTGGCTCAGCTGGGAATTCAAACCAGCAACCCCTTAGTCTCAAGTATTGTGTGCTACAGACTACGCTACTGGAATGCAAGAGGTATAGGTATCATGCTGCAATATACATTAGTAGCTATTAAAGTCGAAATTTACTAACCGTTTGTTTTCTTTTGACAATATTTCAGCCTGAAGAAACAGAAAGTAAGACAGATAAGGATGTTCTTCATTGTCCAGTTTGTTCCAAAACATTCCTGTGTAAAAATGGCTTAGAAAGTCATCTAGAAACTCATCCAGATTTCGTCTGTCATTGCAGCATATGTAATCTCACTTTTGAAAACCCAAGAAAACTTCGAGTTCATCGATTAATTGCTCATTCAGATGTCAGCAAGGAAGATTCATCGAAAGGTGACAGTGAGAATGACGATGATGTTGAAATTGGTTTTCATGATCTCAGCTTTGTGGATTTTTCTGTAGACAAATTTCCTCTGATTGCTAAGCATTATTTTGAGGAAAATACTCGTATACCAAGCAGTGTATATCTGAACTTTACCTGTAAAAAATGCTCAAAAGCATTCCCATGTGAAACAAGCCTCTACCTTCATTCTTTTTCTCATACCAAGGATAAATCGACCCAGTGTCCTATCTGTGAGTCTGACTATACATCCAGTGCTGAGCTGCATAACCATATGCTCAAACATTTGGCTGACAGGGCTTTTGAAGAAATCCGTCCATCCAGTAAAAACGAGAAAGGAGACAATGATGTTATGCCTGACAGTCTCCTGAAACATGACTTTCTTGCAATGTTTGGGTTGAAAGAGGAAGAACAAAGATCTGACTTGAAACCTGTTACTCAAGAACCAAAGAGAGAGCAATCAAAATCCAGTAAATCATCTGAAAAGAAAATAAACAATGAGTATTTCACAAAGTTAGGACAAATATTTGGGGCTGGTCTGCCTCCATTGTTCAGTCAGCTCCCTTTCTTCCCACCGGGTCATCAACCGACATTAGATGACTTTCACAAGATGCTCCAGATAGCCACCAACATGACATCTTTACCAAGTATGGGTCCTGGATTGTTGATGAAGGGTCTACAAGGTTCTGGTGGCCCCTCCCCGTCAAAATTACCTTCTGAGTCCAAATCCCTTCATGATGACCTACCAAAAACATCACCTCTTCCTGCCCATTCCAAAAGTGGAAAGAGGGGAGGTTTGTTATCCTCACCGAAATCGGATGATCGACACTCACTCAGTGGACCTGAGAAAGAGATCAACGATATTAAACTGCATAACAGTAACCCCTGGCCTTGCAGATATTGTGACAGCTCCTTCACCAGCTATAAGTCTTTAGAAGGTATACATAGTTATAATGATTATTGCTTTCTCAGTCTTAAGCCTTGACCTCATAGCAGAAATTTGTACTGTACCAAATTAACAATTTGCAGATGACATATTCTGTAGCTTATTATGATTACCTCTGTCTTTGACAGTGTAAAAAACATTGTGGAAAAAGGAGAAAATGCTGGTAACCAGCATTCACAAGCCCTTTTCTGCAGGGTCGTTAAAACTCAGTATTGTCTGGTAAAGGGTTAACTTTTTAACCACACAATCCTGACTTTTAACAACCCTGAGGAAGAAGGCGTTTGAAAACATTGAAGGAAAAGGTGAAAATGCTGGTAACCAGCATTTTCTCCTTTTCCCTCAATGTTTTCTACCCTATCAAAGAAAAATTTCATCATTTGAGCCATTTAATTTGTTGTCTGCAAATGCTTTCAACTTGGACAAGTCTAAGATTTTGTTGTTTGGTAAAGAGTTAACCAATTACTACACAAACATAGTGTGTTAGAAAACTTTTGAAAATATTGATAAAAAAAAAGGGCAGTTTCTAAAGACAAGCAGTTGCTCTTTTTGTCACAACATTTTCCATTTCATTCCTAGCGTTTTTTGTTCTGTCAAATATCTCTTCTTTATCTCAGTTTTACTCAATCTCAGTATTAAAATTTTGGGTGATTGTTTATGTAAGAATCTGTTTGTACACTTGAAATTTGAGCCAATTTGAGTGTTTTGTAAGTGCAAAGGACATTTATAGCCTGGAAAAATGACGTGAATAATTGAAATTTCAAGGCTTATCATAGTGCATATAATTCAGTATAGCAATTTCTCCTCTATCACTGAATTGTGCTTTTTACTGAATTCACTAGTTACTGTAAACATTATCTCATGTTTATTATCCTTAATTCACAAGAATATTTCGAGTCTTTGGCTGGAAACAGTTACTTAGCAGTAATGTTTTAACACTTTAGCAATTGTAAGGTGTGTTTACAAATTTTACTTTTTGCAGCCCAGAGAGAAAAGAGAGTAAGTTTCACCAAAATATCTGTACTCCATGACACAAAATAGAAAATATGTATGACTGAGAAGCAAATTTTTCAAATCACTGTTGTGCATAGCCCTCTGCCAAACAGTTTTGTGTTTAAATGACCTTGAAGAAAGAACCCTATTTGGAAACATTTTGGAATATGCGAAAATGCTGGTAAGCAGCATTTTCTCCTTTTCCCACCAACATTTCATGGAACATTGGTTCTTATGCGCCAATTTTTTAGGTTTTTGTCCGCAGATGCTTTCAAAGGGTCTAAAATTAGTTCTTTAGGAGGGGTTAAAAAATAACGAAACGGACAAATTTACAATGGCAGATTAGAAGAGACCACATTAATGTAATATAACTCAGAGTCACAAGCAGATAATTTCTTCCTCTTTCAGTGGACTATTTCAGAAGATACTTGTAATTACAAAAACAAAAATTTTAGAGAAATGTCTGCTTTTGCCAATATGTTTCTACATGTATTTCTCTGTTAAATACATTTTTGGATTTATTTTCCCTCTTTAGAAAATATTCTATGACGTGCTCACAGTTAAAGAAATATCTATTTTGAGCACTATTTCCTGTTATCACTGTGTTTTAACCCTTTACCAAACAATTCTGACTTTTAATGACCCTTAGGAAGAAGGCTTTAGAAAACATTGTGGGAAAAGGAGAAAATGCTGGTAACCAGCATTTTCTCCTTCTTCCACAATGTTTTCTATCATATCAAGAACAAATTTTGCCATAGTGGCTACCTTTAGTTTGTTGTTTGCATATGCTTTCAATTTGAACCAGTCTAAAATTTAGCCGTCGGGTAAAGTGTTAGAAGTCATCTGTCTTGACTTATTTGAACAAGAGATTCAGAAAAAAAGCTTTGTTATATTATTGTCCCAGAAATCATTTCAAAACAGAATTTGTAACAATCTAATTTGAAAAATAATGTACAGTTGTAAATGTCTCCCCATCCTTTCATTGTAGTAAATGAATTGGGGTGCTAAATAAACTTGACAGACAATTTCAGTCTAGAGATTAACAAAAAATAGAATTTCAAGGATGCTTTTGTCCAGAAATTGTCCCAGTAAAGTGGACACTTTAAGACTGCATGTTTTGTGTACTCTGATCTTGATCTACACTGGATGCTTAAGCATCTAAAGTTATGTTAGGCGCTTTAACTAGGGTTAAGTAATGATTGTTATGGAGGACAGAACAGCTGGTTTTGTAAGGTATGTCATTCTTGACTTGCAATATCTGTTCTTTAGGTACATGTACAAAGTGCATCATTCACTGTGGAATGAATACATGTAGTTGATATTGTTATATACAACATTATCTGAACTCTGTTGACATGAGTGGCTTTGTATTCTGTGAAGATTCAATTAACCCTTTACCTTACAGTCCAATGTTTTAACAGCCTAGAGTAAAAGAAGATTTGAAAATATTATGGGAAAAGAAGAAAATGCTAATGAACATCATTTTAGTGTTTTCCCTCAAAAGCTTAATAGCATATAACCCTTTACTGCTCAATTCCGACTTTTAATGACCCTGGGAAAGAAGCCTTGTGAAAACATTGTGGGAAAAGGAGAAAATGCTGGTAACCAGCATTTTCTCCTTTTCCCACAATGTTTTCTACTCTATCAAAGAAAAATTGCACCATTTGGGCCACATTGAAATTGTCGTCTGCAAATGCTTTCAATTTGGACAAGGCTAAAATTTTGTCGTCTGGTAAAGGGTGAAAAGACAAAATCCATGATTTGAGCCATACTCAATTTGTCACATCCAAAGGTTTTTGATTTGGATATTCCATATACATTGGTTTGTGGTAAAGACCACAGTTTTAATCTTGTCTATATCAATTGAAAGCATTAATTTCTGGAACAAATCAAATGTTTGATATATACACAAGGCAAGAGACGCAAAAAAAAGCAAATGGATCTGGTAAAGCCATTGAATATATTTGATGTAGCTCCCCCTCTGTACATGGTGTTCATAGTTGTGCTGGATGGTTGAAATCATGACAAGTTACAGATGGCTTAAATAATTGAAAGAAAATATTGCAAGAAAACAAAGAGTGTTGGCTAACAGCATTTTCTCGTTTTTATACAATGTTTTTATATGACTTCTTCTCTAGGGTAAATGAAAACCAGGATTGTTTGGTAGAGATATCAAAAGCATGAAGCAGCAAATAAACTTTAGACAGATTTGATCAGAAGCAACTCTGTGCATGAATATCAGATGCTTAAATCTTTGGAAACAGATCCTGGCCGTCTTGCTCAAAATTCTTATGTAACAAACAGCATGAAAGTGATCGTTTATTTTTGTATTTTATTTCAAGGCATGACTGAGTTTGCATACCATGACCTCAGTAATTGATTTCATTTGACACTTTGTTGCACCAGCATGACTGTACTGTTAATGTAGACTTGTGGATTGGCTTAACTCTACAAGGGGTCAAAAGTTTTTACGGATCCATAGAAATTTTGTAGATGACAAATTACAGGTGACTAAAAGGATGATATTTGTCTAATTAGAGGTCTGGAAAACATTGTGGGAAAAGGAGAAAATGCTAGTAACCAGCATTTTTTCATTTTCACATAATGTTTTTAGAAGCATTCTTTGGGGTTGCTAAGAGGTGATTGATTGGTAAAGGTTTACAGACAATTCTATACCAAGCATGGAGAAATTTTTGTTATTGCTGAAGATATTTCTGTAGTCATTTCTATGATGCATAATGCGTTATGCAATCATCTACTCTATTTAGGGAAAAAACTCCCGAAATTTTATTTGCTCAAGTATATGTAACAGATCTGATGCTATTTCTTCATTTGCTGCTATGTACTCTTGATTAAACACTTAATTCATGTTGCTAATTCATATTTTAAAAGGATGTTTTGAAAATTATCTGGTGCATTTTTTAATCAAGAAGCTGAGGAATTGAGCCCATGACAGCTAAGCACCACTGTAGGTGCTGTTGTGCATAGTATAGGCCAAAATCAGACTGGACAGAGTGTGTAGTCTTATTTTGATCTACACTGTTTACTACTCTTTAAATGATTTGGTCAAACTGTTTGGCAGATGACAGTAATTTGAGCTTGTCTAATTTGAAAGCATTAATTTGCAAACAACAAATTTATTTAGGCTAAAATGATGAGGTTTGTGAAGGGTAGGAAACATTGTGGGAAAAGGAGAAAATGCTGGTTACCAGCATTTTCTCCTTTTCCCACAATGTTTTCTAAAGGCTTCTTTCTCAGGGTCGTCAAAAGTAGGGTTTGTGTGGTAATGGGTTAACTCTTTACATTATGATAAAATGTTGGACATGTCCATATCGAATGCATTTGTAGGCAACATTTTAAAATGAGGCTTCAATAGAGAGATTTGTCTTTCAGCGTGTGGAAAACACTGTGGGAAAAGGAGAAAATGCTGGTTACCAGCATTTTCTCCTTTTCCTACAATGTTTTCTCCCAGTTTCTTCCTCAGGGTCATTAGAACTGGGGATTGTGTGGTAAAGGGTCAACACAGGTTGGGCTATATTTCATTTATTTTACTTTCAGCTCATATCAGTACCCACGTAGTCCATGCTCCTTACAAATGTAACCTCTGTGTATATTCAAGCCCAGACAGGAGCTCCCTCATCCGTCACATTCGAACCCATACAGGCAGTCGCCCATTCCAGTGTCTAGAGTGTGATTATGCATTCTCAACTAGAGGGAATTGTGAAAGACATATCAGGTAGGCTGTAGAAGAGTTCTTGTAATTTTAACATAGTGATATAAATTATGTGAGATAGACAATTGCTCCTTTTCCCATATTGCTTTCTATACAGTTGAAAAATGAGCATTAATTATTGTTCCAATTTTGCAAACTTTAGTCCTTTGTGTCATTTGTAAGTGTCTGTTTGGTCTTTAAATAGCCTCCATCTTTATAGATTAACACTACCGTAATTAAAGGCTTGTCCATATTCAAAGCATTAGCAGACGACAATGGAAATGGAGCTGAAATGATGATTTTTCTCAGTGAACAGGTAGAAAATGTTGAAAAAGAAGTTAATGCTGGTTGCCACCATTTCCCCCTTTTCCCATAATGTTTTCAGAAGGCTTCTTCTTCATTACCCTTGAAACTATGGATAGGTACGTGAAGAGATAAAGTGAAAAGATAAACCGTTTATATCTCAACCTTTTCATTCAACATTTTAGGAAACAGCATCATATAGAGCATAAAGAGGACATTGATCGGTGCATCTACTTCAACAGAAATGCATTGCAGTTTGATGCTGGAAAGTTCCGCTCTCCAGATACAGTCTGCAAGTACTGCAGTACAGATTTTAAATATTTCCAAGCCTTGAAGAATCATCTACAGTCTCCTGCTGTAAGTAAGGAGAAACCTTATCAATGTGTCCTGTGTAAACTAGGATTCTGCACTAAGTCTCTATGTGTGCGTCACATTCACAAGTCACATCCTGAAGTCAGCGAAATACAGACTGATGCGTTCATAAAGGTTGTCTTTGATGTAGACAGTAAAGATGTAGATAGGAATATCGACGATGGAATACCCTTGTATTCTATTGAGACACCAGAGTTCTTCTCTCATTTCAACCACAGATCTGAAAATGGAACACCACAACCTCCTGCCGCCCACTCTACACCAAAACCAGACAGTTTGGTGGGGCGGTCAAGTCGTCATGTATCACCAAATCGCCATGTTTCCCCAAGTCGTCATATTTCACCAAACAGGTATACATCCCCAAAGGCACATATTTCACCGTCAGAAAGCCCTTTGGTTGTTAAGAAAGAAATGGAGGATGATGGTGCAGAAACACCACTAGATTTTAGTAAAACAGCAGCCAGTGACCCTGTTGACATGTCTTATAGTAAAGACAAAGTACCAGCAGAGGCTCCAATGGATTTGTCGTGTAAGAAGTCTACCACACCAGAGCAAAAGGAACATACTTCAGTAAGAAATAACAATCTTATTTTCCTACATCCTTTACCACTTAATCCTGTGCTTTAACAACCCCAAGGAAGAGGGCTGTCTACGACATTTTCGAAAAAGGAAAAAAAAATGCTTGTAAACCGTGTCTTTTCTTTTGTCGATTAAGTTTTCCATGGTTACAGCGGCAAATTGTTTGAACAACATTTACATTATTATCTGCAGATGAGCCATGCTTAACCCTTTACTGCACGACAAAATGTTAGACCTGTCCGAATTGAAAGCAATTGCAGATGATGGTTTCATTGTGGCTCATATGAAATGATTTTCCTTTGATAGGGTAGAAAACATTGTGGGAAAAGGAGAAAATGCTGGTAACCAGCATTTTCTCCTTTTCCCACAATGTTTTCAAAAGCCCTCTCTTTCAGGGGCATTAGAAGTCGTCATTGTGTGGTAAAGGGTTAACAAAAAGGGCGTTTTATGCATCTGCAAAAAAAGTATTGACAGGCTAACCTGGGTCAAAAGTTTTTGCTATTATTCAATTTTCTGCATGCCAAAGGTTTGTTCCACCTCATGACTAAGTCGTTTGTTGGACAATGGATTTTATGGATCCATAATATGGTTTGACTTGTTTCATATAGTTAATTACGAAGATACATAAAAGACCCTTTCGCCAGAGTGCCACTCTAATGCTTCCAATATGGACATGTCTAAAATGTTTGGTATTTGGTAATGAGCGAGTTATTGGCATGCAACAAATTGCATTAGTTTCTAAAATTCCTACTGTTTTCAAATATGAGAACAGACAGGACTTTTACAGAGGATGATTCAGTAGTTTTGGGGTGAAGCACTGGCTGAAGATATGTTTGTCATAGTTGTGACTTTGAGGTAAGGATATAAGAATACAAATAGGCTTTATAAACACCAGCCTGGGATAGATTAGCTTAACCTGAGGAAAAAAGCTTTCAAAAAGCATTTTGGGAAAAGGAGAAATTGCTGATAAAGAACACTTTGTCCTTTGGACAGTGTTTCCTACCCTTTCAAAAACACTTTTTTTCATTGAAGTCACAATACTAATTTTCTATAGCTAATTTGTTAGATGTACAAGTCTTAAATTTTGTCATTTGCTAAGGAGTTAAATGTAGCAATAAGGGAATGGAGATTGAACTATTAATAGAGTGTCTATCACGTTATTTCTTTTTCAGTCTGACTTGACCTCCTTTGAAAGACATATGCAGCATCAACATAGTCATATGACCTTTTCTGAACCGTCTGTTTCATCTCACTTTTCTGCCTTTCCGCTCTGGAATACTGAAGGAAAACTACTCCTCCCTCCACGATCTTCTGTTTCACCATTCCAATCCAATCCTGCGACAGGACTGATACCTAGTCGAGTAGGGTCCATTCAACCAAAGGGAACGACTCCACTCTCCACTCTACAGTCTTTGCAAGATAAGATTAAGATGAATCTGAAACATGACAGTTTGGCAAGATCCCCTAGTGGTAAGTTGTACAATACAGTATGTATTGAATGCTTACATACCAATGAATGCGGCAAATAAAGCGTGAAAAACCTGAGTAATGCACTGTGAAAAGAGGATTTAATTCATCTACAAAAAATACCAGCCCATGTCGACTTGGGCAGTCTGTGTAGGCCGACATGGGTTGAAACCCTTTGCTATTGGTCACTTTTCAGCATGTTTAAGGACCATTCTATCTCATGTTGGCTCTTAGAAAAAATGGATTTGTGGATCCATAATTATGTGATGACGTTCTTGGTATAATGCGTCATGGTGATGCATTAATGCCCTTTTGCCAGAGCACTGCTCATATGTTTTGAATACTTGTAAATGAGCTTATCAGCTGATGGAGCTCTGAATAAACCCAACCGACATCGTCAGTCAAGAATAGAGCTAATTGCTCTTTCAGTGTTGCTCTTGTCCAGAATTTTTCAGCAAAGCGGACAGTGTAGATGAAAAAAGTGAAACAAAAACTTTTTGTATTTGGTTACTTATTTATTCAAATTAAAAGAAAGTGGAATAAAAACTACAAGTACATGTACATGCTTTTCGTTGCCTTTTCAAGCACCTTTAATGTGAGAAATCAAGCAGGTTTTAATGTGAGAAATCAAACATGAATAATTAACTCTTTAGCAAACAATCCTGGGTTTTCATGACTCTGAGGAAGAAGGCTTTTGAAAGCATTGTAGGAAAAGAAGAAAATGCTGGTAACCAGCATTTTCTCCTTTTCCCCCAATATTTTCTATCCCCACAGAACAAGTTTCAGTTTTTTAGTCTTGTTAATTTTGTCTGCAAATGCTTTCAATTTGGACCAGTCTAAAATTTTGTTGTTTGGTAAAGAGTTAAACACACAATCATGAATACATTTTAACTCTTTACCACACAATCCCGAGTTTTAACGACCTTGAAGAAAGAGCCTTTTGAAAACATTGTGGGAAGAGGAGAAAATGCTGGTAACCAGCATTTTCTCCTTTTCCCACAATGTTTTCTACCATTCCCAAAACAAATTGCATTTTTTGAACCACGTTTATTTTGTTGTCTGCAAATGCTTTGAATTTGGACCAGTCTAAAATTTTGTCGTTTGGCAAAGAGTTAACTGTGTACCAGTCCTGGTACAACCAAATTTTAGATATTTCCAAAGTGAAAGCTTTAGTTTTGTAGACTTCAAACTCAGTATGACCCAAGTGATTTAAATGTATTTTAAATAGTAGAAAGCATTGTGGGAAAAGAAGAAAATGACAGTTACCAGCATTTTCTCCTTTTTCCACAATGTTTCTAAAAGCCTTGTTCATCGGGGTTGTTAAAACTCAGGGTTGTTGAGTAAAGAGTTAAAACATTGTGGCAAAAGGAAAAATTATAACTAACAAGTAGAATTTCCTTCTATCACAATGCTATAAAAAGAGGCCTGCAACAAGGTAACAAAGTCTTCCTCTTTGTGTTTATATGTTCATTGAAGTGATAATTTTAATTATTGTCTTTTTTTACAAACATGCTACACAGATATTTAATATGGATGATGTAAGTTGATTAGGTTGTAAAACTGTTAGAATGCTTATTTTCCTTTTGTGCCTGTTTATTTTGTTTTGTTTCAATTAAAAGCCTTTATCACGCAGTCACAACTTTTAATTACCTTATGAAAGAAGACTTTTAAAGACATTTTTGAAAAAGGAGAAAATGCTGGTAACCAGTATTTTCTCTTAGGCCCACAAAGTATTCAAAAACTTGATTGTTTGGTGGTTAACACACAAGATTGACTGGTAAAAGGTTAAGGTATCCAGGGTATAATTAAAGTTGGCAACGCATGTGTGATATGGCTGCCTTAGACATTTATTTGTTTATTCCATACATGATAATAAGAGACAGTCATGTATAGAATATTGAGTTAGAAAGTCTGTTCAGGTAATAATTTACAGAATACCTGTAGAATTGTTGATAAACACACACACACAATAAAAGCTCCCTACCTCTGAAAAGTACTTATCCCTGTTTCGTTTTTTTTTTCTGTTTGCTCTTTCTTCGTATTGTTTGTCATGTGATTATGTAGATTTTTTCATGCACAAAATTTTGTTCTTATGAAATGGTAAAATTTTATTTTGATTATCGTGTATATGTAAGTCTTCCTGTAAACTTAACAGGTTTTTGCACCAGACGGATTTTCAAAATATGGAGATAAAAGAAGCAGTTTTTTCCTTTTTCCATAGCATTTTAGTACAATTAAGTTTCATTTTTCCATTGTGTTAGTGATAGGAAATGCATGTAGATACACAAAATTTAATGTCTTACACGCCTGCCTGTGAATAAGTATTAACTACAGTTGGCTCTTGCTTCCAGAGACCCTGGAGTCATCATTGATTCAAATGAAAATCTAGGGAAAACATGTCAAATGAAAAGTACGCCAAGTTTTTGCACTATTGCGATGTCATTACAATGCATCACTAAGGCACTATGCAGCTGATGCCGATAAAGGTTTAGGCAAGACTTATTTTTGCATTTTTCATACAAGATTATTTTGATGGTTTCTGTAGATTTTTGTTCATCATTTATAAAGTATCTTTTAGGAGCAAATATTAATACATGCACAAACTCTTTACTAGAAGACACAATTTTAGCTGTGTCTAAATTGAAGAAAATTTGCAGATGACAGATAGAATGTGCTTTGAATGATAAAATTTGTTACTGAAAGGGTAGAAAATATTGTGGTAAAAGGAAAAAATGCTGGTTACCAGCATTTTCTCCTTTTCCCACAATATTTTCAAAAAGCTTCTTTCTGAGTCTTTAAAACTTGGGGTTGTGTCGTAAAGGGTTAACATCTGATATATATTATAGATCTATTAGTAGAATTGTAAACTAAAAGCATTCTAATGCATTTCAAGTCTTTTTTTATAAAATTTTGTTACTTTTAAACTTTTTTACATGAATTCTTTCATTATTTACAGGAATGGATTGTGACCTTTCTTCAGTGAGAAAGATGATTGATGTGACAGACCCTTTAAACTTTAAAGCTTTTTTCAACCAAGACCAACAGATTGATAAAACCCCACAGAATAAACCTCGCAGAAACATGCCCAACATTTTGAAAAGACCAGGAGTACAGATTTCTCTAGAACACTGCAATGCAATCAATCGAGAACTAGATAACCTTCAGCGTGAAGGGGACGTAGATGAGGTGGCACTTTCACAAGTACGAGAAATGGCCCTCTCTGTTAAAGAAGAATGTGTGAACAATGCTCAGACAATTCCGTCCAGTACAGTTCAGGCTGCATCTGCCTCAGCCAATCCATCAGCTAGTCCACCCAGCAGTGATGTTCAGCAGGAGGTTGGTTTGACTTTGATTTTTTAGCTGCATTATTATCATGATATAAAATGAGAATTAAATCTTTTGTACACAAAATCCCAAGTTTTTACAACCCCTGACTGTTAAAAAGAGGCCTTTTGAAAACATATGGAAAAAAAGAGAAAATGTAGGTAACCAGCATTTTCTCCCTTTCCATTAATGTTTTCTCCATTTTCAAAAGAAAATTCAATTATTGTAGTAGCATCCATTTTGCTATCTGCAAATACTTCCACATTGTCAATTTGGACTAGTTTGAAATTTTGTCATTTAACTCTTTGCCAAATGACAAAATTGAAAGCATTTGCAGATGACAAAATAAATGTAACTGAAAAATCAAAATTTGGTTTGGGGAGGGTAGAAAACATTGTGGGAAAAGGAGAAAATGCTGGTTACCACAATGTTTTCAAAAGGCTTTTTTCTCAGGGTCGTTAAAAGTCAGGATTGTGTGGTAAAGAGTTAATAAAGAGTTAACTCTGCTGTTTTCAATACAATTCCTATCATTTGTGCCATGTTTAATTTATTGTCTTCAGCTGCTCACAGTGTAGACGAGTATACATCTTGTCATCTGGCGTAAAACTTTACCAAACAATTCCGGGTTTTAACAACCTTAGGGAAGAGGCCTTTTGAAAACACTGTGGGGAAAGGAGAAAATGCTTGTAACCAGTATTTTCTCCTCTTCCCACAATGTTTTCCAACCTATCAAAGACATTATCTACAATTTGATCCACAACTGATTAGTTGTCTGTGAATGCTTTGGATTTCGATAAATTTAAAATTTTGTGGTGTGGTAAAGGGTCAAACTATAGAAGAATTCTTCATTACAGGATGAGAATTCAGGGGATGGTTCTCTCAGTGAAAGGAAGTCTGACGGAGACAACAATGACACTGCTCCAGTGAAAAAGAAACGTAACTCATATGCTGACTCTCCCCACAAACTGTCCTGTCCATATTGTCCACGAGCTTTTCCCTGGGTTAGCTCCCTTACCCGCCATTTACTGACTCATACAGGTATGTTTTCTTGTAATTTATCAAGTCTGACAGAAAGTCATCTTTGGAGAACTAGAGTTGTTTTTGCAGTGAAGATCAAGATCAGAGGGTAGAGAAAATGCAGTCTAATCTTGGGTTTACACTGTCCAACAATATGTGGGATGTAGAAAGAGCCTTTCAATCACAATGTACATGTATCTTTTTTTTAAAGTGTGACATTTTGTTTATTTGTCATTGTGGGGGCAAAACCTCTATTTTCTCCATACAAAAGGAAGAAATAAGCATTTCGTCCTTTTTTTGTTATCCAAAATATTTTATCTGTTCACCTGTAAGGTAAATTTAATCGAGGGAAATGAGCAGTTTGTCAAATATTTCTTTACAAGAAGTTCTAGCAGTTATTGAGAATTTTAGATGGATCTAGTCACTATATTTACAGAATGCTAACTCTTTTAGTACCATGTATTCAAAGTCATGAATCTGATTCCATTCCAACAGACGCAGCTCTCAAGAATATTTTAGTGTAAAATTAAGTAACATCCATACAGTCTGATCCCATTTTACACTGTTTTTTAAAACTTCTTTACAAGACCAGTGGCTGTTAACCCTTTACCAATAATATTGTTTTACTGTTCAAAATGAAGCATCTGCATACAACAAATTAAGAATTTGTAAAAATTAGCCAAAGATCTCTGACTGGGTAAAAAACAATGTTGGACTAAAAGAAAATGCTGGTTACCAGCATTTTCTTCTTTTCCCACATTGATTTTAAGAGTCTCCTCCAGTGAGGTCTTTGAAACATGGGATTGTTTGACAAAGGGTTAAAGGGTTAATTTATAGTTTTTAAATAAGATTGTCCATTTTACATTTCAGGTCAGAAGCCATTTAAATGTCCCAGATGTCCAGTGACATTCTCTACAAAATCAAACCGAGAGAGACATTTGATCCGGAAACATGGCGTGAACATGTTAGACCCTATGTCAAGGCAGACCATGGACAGGCCATACAAATGTCCACTTTGTGTATTTAGCTCATTTTCAACTCAGAGTAAGTTTTTAGCTCAGATGTTTTTGGAGAAAATGAGGAGTTATTGTCATAGCCCTGGTGTCGTTGTCTGTGTCATAATGCAAAAAATATCTCTGTTATTACTGAAGATATTTACTTCTTGGACAAGTTGATAAAGTTCTATGGAAGGGTAGACCTATACAACAAGGGCAGGTAACTGTCAAAGTATTTTTGACACAGTTTTGCCCTTTTTTCAACTTGGACCTTTCACTGAAAATCAAGTACATGTACTTGAAGCAGAGCGTTGGCACCTGCATGTGGTGCTCTTGTTTTTGAAACCCTACAATTTTATGTTTTAATATGTATGAAGATGTATTCCAAAATTAAGAAAATACCAATCACAGGCAATTTCTTGTGTTTTCTTCAAAGATTTTAAAAGCAGTTAGCTTCATGTTAGGTATTAAGAAAATTAGGGTTAAGGAAGTAACTGCATTTCACTGAATGACCTTAGCTTTCAATGCACCATAAAACAATTGAAATGAATTGTTAAAAAGAAACACTTGTAAATTCTGTATTGAACCCGTTACCACACAATCCTGTTTTAACACCTCTGAGGGAGAAGGTTTTGATAAACATTATAGAAAAAGGAGAAAATGCTGGATACCAGCATATTCTCCTCATCCCTTAATGTATTGTACCCTTTGTAATATAAATCTCATCATTTGTGCCAAATTAGATTTCTGATCTGCGTTGCATTCAATTCACACCTGTACAACATTTTGTTGTTTGGTAAAAAGTTAAGTGGAATTGTGTTTTTTTATTTGAATACCTACTTGTTTTTATCCAACTCATATTGTTATTTTATGTTACACAGGTAATCTTCTAAAGCACTACAGAGACAGACATAATGGTATCAACCTCCCAGACAATATTGCTGACATAGAGAGAATGTCACCTGCTGCCATCCAAGCTGCCACCTTAGAAATGGAGAGTCGTGCAGCTGAAAACCCTCCACAGTTAGACGAAGCATCTGCACACAATCTTGCTGCTGAAGAAGAAGATGATGAAATGGACAACAGCTTGGATTCTGATGAAAAAATGGACGATGAAATGTCCTACACTGAGGTAGAAATGCCAGAAGAATTGCCGAGGCCAGACAGTGGTTCAGAGGTATCAGAGTCTTCACTAACATCTGCGTCAACACAGCCTGTAATAGCCGATAAACCTTTAGAACTTCAGGTGGATAAACCCAAGATTGCCCCACACTTGTTGATGAAAATGCAGGAATTGAAGAATTTCAAAGAGGAAGAACCAGTCGAAAAGATTGTTGTCAAGGAAGAAGTTAATAAAGAAGAGGAGAGGAAAGCTCAGGAACTTAGACCAGAAAGTCCCAACAGCATGGCTGCTAATATTGAAAGAATCATTGCTGAACAGAGGAGGATCATTGAACAGAAAGCCCAGATGGAGATGAAAATACAGGCAGAAATCAGAGCCCAAATTGAAGCCCAAAGAAAGGCTGAGAATCAACCAGTATCTCAAGCTGCTGTAGATGTGTCAGTGGATGCCCTGAAACTTCTAAAAGATCCAACAAAATCCTTCACAGGGTCAGCTGAAAGAATAATCAATCCTGAGAGAGACAATTATGATGTGGACAAGATCACACAGTGCTGGAAATGCAAGTCTGTCTTCCCATCCAGAAAGGTACTGGTCCGCCATCTTAAAGAGCACAATATTGATTTACCTTACAAGTGCTACTTGTGTGATGCCTCATTTGATGCTAGGTCAGAGTGTCTACACCATCAGGCTAGAAGCCACTCCTCTGACTGGAAAATCTTGAAAGACAAAAACAAGGTCATTGACATTGATAATTTTGCTACTCACATGGAAAAAGTGGTGGAGAACAACTGTAACAAACTAGACTCTGGATCTGTCCTAGAGATACCTGGAACTGGAATGGATGAGTCCAAAATGGAGGTGATATCTGCAGACTACATGCAAAGAAAGGTCTACTGCTCACTGTGTCCGAAACGTTTTTGGTCCCTGCAGGACCTCCGGCGTCATATGCGATCTCACACTGGTAAGTATTTGGGCTTGTTACCTCATGATTAGTTTTAACTAATTAAATCTTTACCAGACAAAAAAAAAGATGTGAACATATTGAAAGGATTTCTGCTGATGACAAAGATCTCAAGAGATGGTGTTTGTCTTTGAAAGGGTAAATAGCATTGTGGGAAAAGAACAAAATGCTGGTAACGAGCATTTTTTTTTTTTTCCCTAAACTTTTTCCAAAAGCCTACTTGCCCATGATCACTAAAACAAAGGATTGTTTGAAAAAGGGTTAAGTTAATATTACAGCTTTGCATCTGCAAGTTATTTTTATAGAAGAAATATGGAAAAGATGGACTTTTTTTATTCTATTTAAGATATGTTTTATTTGTAGTGTTTTGGCCTTTACTTCAACTCTTTGCAGTGATTTGTTCTATAATTAGGTGAGGGACCATTTGAAAGTGATATGTGGCAAAGGGTTGGTGAAATGATAGGTAAAAAGTAAAAAAAGTGAGACAAGTATCAATTATTCATTTAACCTCATAGATAACATGTTTCTCTGTACCTAGGTGAGAGACCATTTGAATGTGACATCTGTCAGAAGAGATTCACACTGAAACACAGTATGATGCGTCACAGGAAGAAGCACATTGGTGCCCCACCTAGATCATTTGATGATGATGAAGATTCCAACGGAATTGATGGGAAAGGTTGGTACAGTTTTTCATGGCAAATTTGGTGCCCGTACTAAAGAATGTTAGATTTTTCAATTAAATTTTGGCCAGGTACATGACATAGTTGTGGGGAGACCATGGTAGGGCATATATTCATTAACCATTCTAAATATTGATCTAATTCTTAATTCCAACTCTAGCCATCTGATTGGCTGAGAAGTAGTTATCCTCCAACCAACCAGATGGTTAGATAAGGAGTCATGAGCTCTAACTGATTGGTTGAGAATTGGTTATCCTCCAGTCAATCAGATAGTTGGACATGGAATCTAGAACTCTAACTGATTAGCTGAAAATTAGTTATCCTATCGCCAATTAGATAGTTGGACATGGAATCTAGAACTCTCATTGATTGGCTGAGAATTAGTTATCCTCTGCCAATCAGATGGTTAGACATCGAATCTAGAACTCTAATTGAATTTAGAAAGGTGGATAGACATGGTGCCCAGGTATAGAAATGCTATCTTATTTATGTCTTTTTGCACCATCACCCTTCTTAAACATCTATTTAAAGATATCAAGAAAAATTCACAGCTTTGCTTTGAATGTTGATTAATTGCACATTGTCTTATCTCTGAATGATAATTGAAATTATTGTGGGAAAAAGGTGGAATTGCTTGTAATAAGCAATTCCTTCTTTTTCCTACAGTGTTTTCAAAAGATGCAAAGATGTTCAATTATTGTACTTATTTGTATAGTTATAAATTAAACATCAAACTTAATAAATTTATGTCCTGTTTTCAGGTACTAGAATAGCAAAGCCCACACCAAGTAGACCTCCAAATATGCATCTGTTCCAGACCGGAATTCCCTTCACTACCACTATAAGTGGTGAAGGCATGCCACTGGCAAACACTTTCCTGTTTAGTCCAGGGCTGAGTGGTGGCACTTTGAGGATCGGATCCTCGCCCTTGGCAGCTTTAACAGTGTCACCTGTGTGTACACCTCTGTCTACACCTCAGTCACCAAAACCAGGAGTGAGTGCTGTAAACAGTAATGTTCAGAAGTCTCCTGTAAGTATTGGTGAAATTGAGTCTATTGCTGCATATCTATGTGAAACCTTATGACAAGCACTGTGACCCTCTGGCTGTCAGCTGGAAAAAAAAAAATACAGATATGGTTAACTCTTTATTCCATCCATCTATATGTATCTTGGAATTTAGAGATGAGAGGAAAATTTTGGAATCTCAAAGAATAATGTCAACCTTAGTTCATCACTAACACCTGTGTCTTTGGTACACATTATACACACGTTTTGAGAAGACATAATGATTTTAGGATTCAAATATCTAGACTTAATACATCTCCTTTCCTCAATTATGATAATCCATCAATTTATCAATCTGTGAATATGTATGAGCCATGCTTTGTGAAAAGAGGATTTAATGGATGTGCAAAAAGTATTGACCAAGGTCAACCTGTGTAGTCTGTGCAAGCTGGCCTTTGTTGAAACTTTCTGCTATTGGTCAATTTTCTGCATGTCAAAGGACCAGTCTACCTCATAATCTAGTAGGTTGCTGGAGAAAAAGGATTTTATGTATCCATGATTATGCGATGACTTGCTTGGTACAATGCATCACAGAAACACATTAGTCCTTTACCAAACAGCAAAATTGTAGACTTGTCCAAGTTGAAAGCACTTGCAGAAGACAAAATAAATGGGACTCAACAATTGAAATTCGATTTGGGAAAATAGAAAACATTATGGGAAAAGGAGAAAATGCTGCTTGTTATCAGCATTTTTAGTTTTTCCACAATATTTTCAAAAGGCTCCTTTCTCAGGGATGTTGATATTCAGGATTGTGTAGTAAAGGGTTGAACCCCCTTTTGCCAGAGCTTGGCTTATAGTAATGCTTTCTATTACAGGAGTCCCCAGTCAGCAGTACACCGAAATCTGTGTCTCCCACTGTGGCCACAGCTGACAGTGTGAAAAAAGAATTCTTGAATTGTAATGCTGATATGCTGCATAATCTACTTGGTGTTGAGTCATCAGAAATTGAGAAAATGCTCGACTCTGCAGATTCTAAAACAGCTGCCAAGTTTTTGGGTATAACAGAGGCATCCTAGACCTGCAATGGAACGATAGTTTGAGTTATTTTCTGGCAGAAGTTTTGCAGCGTGTTCACCAACCTGGGTCTTTGACTCGGCCATTTTCTGTTGAATGACTTGGCATGTTTGCAAATGATTGCCATATAACTGGGTGAAACAGAAGGATCTTAGACTTGAAAAGGAATACTAGTGATAAATTGATTGATTGACTGATTCTCTGTCAGAAGTTTTGCAGTGTGTTCACCGTCCTAGATATTCATTCTTGAATGTCTTAGCCATATTGCATAAAGCTTGGTAGATTTAAAGATGGCAGCTGATTTTTGGATGTAACAGAGGTATCTTATACCTGGAGTGGTATACTAGTAATTGATAGATTGATTTATTTTCTGTCAGAAGTGTTGCGGTGTGTTCACTATCCTAGATACATGTATTTGGTCTTAAATGACTCAGCTATTTTGTATTGAGCAACTTGGCAGTTTTGAAAAATGGCTGCCAATTATTTTGGCATATCAGGAGTATCTCTGACCTGGAATGGAATACTAGTAACTGACTGGTTGATTGATTTTTCTGTCTAACAGAAGTTTTGTTTCTGTATTAACCCTTTATCACACAACTCAGATTGTTAAACCCTTAGGAAAAGGCCTTTGAAAACATTGTGGAAAAGGAGAAAATGTTGGTAAACAGCATTTTCTCCTTTTCCCACAATGTTTTCTTTACTTCCAGAGGCAAATTTCAATGTTTTAGTCACATTTAATTTGTTGTCTGCAAGTACTTTTATATTGGACCAGTCTTAAACTTTGTTGTTTGGTAAAGTAAAAGATTGGTTGGCAATTTCAGTGAATGTAAAACATTGCATTTACCAGACGACAAATTCTTTGACTGGCTCACATTGAAAGTATTTGCAGACCCCTTATTAAATGTGTCTCAAATGATGGGATTTGTTTGGAAAGGACAGGAAAGATTGTGGGAAAAGGAGAAAATGCTGGTTACCAGCATTTTCTCCTTTTCCCAAAACGTTTTCCCAAGCCGTCTTCCTGAAGATTGTTAAAACTCAGGATGATGTGGTAAACGGTTAAAAAGACTCTTATACAGTGGATTAAGGGACGGTTTGTTTATTTTTTGACATATCAAAATGGTAACTTTACTATGTCATAAATGAAATACTTATAAATATTTATAACTGCTGTTTGCTCACAGATTTGTTTACATATCATTCCATTTGAATATATACATATCTATGTTTATATTTGCATCGATGCTAACTCTTTACCAGACAACAAAGTTTTTGATGTGCTAAGATTGAAAGCATTTTTAGACAATGAATTTGATTGGCCTGAAATAATTGGATATGCATGGAGAAGTGCAGAACACATTGCGGTAAAGGGACAAAATGTTGGATGCCCTTTTACCACATTGTTTTGCAAACCTGTCTTCTTCAGGGTCATTAAAGGACAGAAATTGTTTGGTAAAGAGGTTATTAAGGTTGTGAGGTGTTTTCAGTTTACTTAGTTACCTCTGAAACAAGGGTTAAGATTTGGTATAGGCATAAATATGTCAACATGATGGCAAAAGGAGAAATTCCTCTTTTTATTACAATATTTTTATGGATTGTCATTTTCAAGGCAAAGAAGTCTGCAGTGGATGGAAAGACAGTGATTTTTTTGTGCACATTCCTGATGATTAGTATTAAATTTTGATTTTAACCCCTAAAGGGCTTTTCACTACTTCAGATTCCTTTGCAGCCAATGTAGATCAAGACCAGACCACAAAACATGCTGTCTGATCTTGTATCTACATTGTCCGCTTTTCTGAGACTTAAGGGCATCCTTGAGTTTGTTCTTGTAAAGGTCCTTTCTCTGGAATGAAAGTGCTCCGTGAGTGTTATTAACCCTTTACCACACAATGACGACTTTTAACACCCCTGAGGAAGAAGCCTTTTGAAAACATTGTGGGAAAAGGAGAAAATGCTAGTAACCAGCATTTTCTCCTTTTCCCACAAAGTTTTCTACCCAATCAAAGCAAAATTGCACCATTTGAGCCACTTTGAAATTGTTGTCTGCAAATGCTTTCAATTTTGATAGGTCTAAAATTTTGCTGTGTGGTAATGGGTTAAGTAGTAGATCTACGAGTTCATGTCAGAGTAGAAGATCATCTTTAGCTTCTCTATTTCTGTTATTTGTATTTTTGTATTTCTCAAACTTTGCTGTGATATAGATATTTACATGTACATATGCTATACCATAATTATGCAAATCAGAATTACTGCTGAATTATTGCAATGGTAGATTATTTTGGTAATGTAGTAAATTGCAATGTAGTTGTGTGCTACGACAGTGTGTGGTGATACATGTACAGGAAAATCCTGATTTTTTAATACCTTTCAACTTGTATTCAGTTAAAAGCTGTAAAAACACCAAGCAAATGCAGACATGGGCAGATCCAAATTCCAGCTGTGCAATATGTCAATCAAATGTTGGATCTACATCGATTGCATTGTGGGAAAAGAAGAAAATGCTGGTAAACAGCATTTTTATCATTTCCCAAAAGTTTTCAACCTTTCTTGATACAAATCCTATCATTTTTGTCATATTTAATTTGTCATCTGCAAATGTTACCAGTTTGGGCATGTGGAAACTTTTCTTGTGTAGTAATGGGTCAAACCTCAGCTTTTGTTAATTATACATCGAATGCATTAGTGGTTTCAAAGTTGTCTGCTTTAGACTTGTTTGAGGAGGAAACGGAATCAGTTGTTAATACTGTAAATCAAAATGTCTCTTTGTGTATGTAACTATGACAATCAAACTTTTGAAAATAAAGCAGACATAGTAGATTTTTTATGGATGGAGATTAGAAAACTGTATAGGTTACTTATTTCAATGATTGGCACCAGAAATTATTTTTTTGTAAATAACGATGGAAGATTTGTGATTTTTTTGTAAATATTTACTGAAGATAGTTATTTTTTTTTGTAAATTATGACAGAAAACAGTCACAAAAAAAGAGCTATCTTTTGGAAAAAAATTTCTAGTATTGTATTAGTAATATCTTGTACATAGTTCTGTTCCTGTGTTTTGTGTTGCTACAAAAAAATAACCTAGATGAATTAAATATTTATTTTTCTGTTAGATGTATTGTTTATTGTTACCTCAAATTAATTTTTTTAGACTTTCTCAAACAGAAAGCTAATGTACAAAAATTGTTACATCTTGACCTTTTACAAGACAACAAAATTTCAGACACATTCTGTTTGAAAACATTAGCAGACAACAAATTAAATGTTGTCCAAATTGGAAGTTTTTGCAGACGACAGTTCAAATATGGTTCAAATGATAGTATTTGTCTTTGATGGGTAAGAAAACATTGTGGGAAAAGGAGAAAATGCTGGTTACCAGCATTTTCTCCTTTTCCCACAATGTTTTCAAAGGCCTTTTTTCCAAGGTTCTTCAAAAGTTGGGATTGGTTGGTAAAGCTTAAATGTATATTTTCAAGATGAAAAATTGCAAAGTATTGCAATAGACATGATTGCTCAAATGAGAAGTTATAGATTCAGTTATAAGAAATATTTGTCCGATTCATTCCAAGGCAATGATCACAAGATAGCACAAGGTACTCCAAGCATTTTTGTCATGTTTTACCCTGTACCAAACTATTCCAAATATTAACAGCCCTGAGAAGAGGCCTCTTAGAAACATTGGGGCAAAAGGAAAAAAATGCTGGTAACCAGCATTTTCTCCTTTTCCCACATTTTCTACCAAAGATAAACCCTATCACTTGAGCAACATATGATTTTTCATCTGCAAATATCTTCAACATTAACAAGTCTGAAATTTAATTAGCTGGTAAAGAGTTATAAGGGGTCCTGTGTGGCTCGGTGGTTAAGTGAAGGGCTTGCGACCTGGAGGCCCAGGGTTCAAGCCTCACTAGACCAAATGAGTTTTTCAAGGGAGTGTCCTTGGGCAAGACACTTCAGAGCCCTTGCCTAGTATTGATGGAATACATGATTATGTGAGCTGTCACTGTGATAAGACTGAAAAACTGTTGATAGTGGCATAAAACACCATTCAATCAATCAAAGAGTTGAACATTCATTTTCAAGAGATGTTTAGAAGCATGCATATTTGGAGTGCAGTGTGGGGTGTTTTGTGAGAAAAATAATACATGACCCACACGCTGGCAAAATGATTTTAACCCTTTACCACACAATCCCGACTTTTAACGCCCCCTAAAAGAGAAGGCTTTTGAAAACATTGTGGAAAAGGGAGAAAATGCTGGTTACCAGCATTTTCTCCTTTTTCCACAACGTTTTCTTGCCTTCCTAAAAGAAATTTCAATTTTTCAAGCACATTTATTTTGTCGTCTGCAAAAGCCTTCAATTTGGACTAGTCTAAAATTTTGTCGTTTGGTAAAGAGTTAATGCACATCTGTGATGCCTTATACCAAGCAGGTCATCATAGAAGTATGGATCCATAAAATCTATTTAGTCTGACAATTTTACTGGACACAGGGGTAGAATGGTCCTTGGACATGCATACTAATATACAAATGACAAAAAGTTTTGATTCCTGTGCAGACTGTCATTGTTCGATGGTTTTTACAGATGCATTAAGCCCCCTTTTCACAGTGCATGGCTCACATTGTTTTACCTGATAAAGCTCAACTTCTTTATGTGTATGTTCTATGCAGATTTTATCTTGTATTGAAAAAAAAAATAGCGTTAGAAGATTCAGAATATTACAATGAGCTATTTTCACACATGCAAAGTACCAGCATTCCAATGTTAATTTATGTTGTGTGCTAAGTTCAGTAGTCATCTGTCTGGTGTTTTGTTTTTTTCCTTTACATTTGAACTTTTCATTACAGATAGCAAGGTTTTTTCCACAATGTTTTCTACCCTCTCATCATTGGAGTCTTATTTGTTACCTGCAAATGCTTTCAGTATTGACAGGTCCAAAATTTTGTCAAGTGGTAAGAGTTAAATCTCTACCCAATATACAAGGTAGACTCGTCCAAATTCAATGTATTTGCAGACGACAATTCAAATTTGGCTGAAATGATTGAAATTATCTTTGATATTGTAGAAAACAATCTTGGAAAAGGAGAAATTGCTGGTAACCAGCATTTTCTCCTTTCCCAGCATGTTTTCAAAAGGCTTCCTTTGCAGGATAAAAACCTTGGGGTGGTGGTAAAGGATTATTCTGTAGAAGGCCAAACAATCAAAAATAGACATCCCCAGTCAATATAAAAGACAAAGGTCTTTTGCAACAATGATTTATACATGTTTTTATGTATATAACCATATTAATTTTCCATATTTTACAAGGATATTTCCAAAATATGTTTTCAGCAAAGACCTCCTTAACCCTTTTCCAAACGATAAATTCAAGACTTTCCAATTCAAAACATCTGCAAATGACACATTCAAAATTGGTACAAATGAGCTTAAGCTGTCTGAGAGGGTAGAAAACATTGTGGGAAAAGGAGAAAATGCTGGTTTCCAGCATTTTCTCCTTTTCCTACAATGTTTTCAAAAGCCGTCTTTCTCCAGGATCGTGAAAACCAGGGATTGTTTGGTAAAGGGTTAACAAGATTTGTTGAAATATTTCATTGTTAGGTAAAGGGTTAAATAAAGGACTGTATATTGTATAAAACTGTATGAGCCATGCTCTTGCAAAAGGGGGGGTTCTGTGCATCTCTGTGATGCATGATACCAAGAAAGTCATCACATAATTATGGATCCCAAAAACATTTTGTCTAAAAATTGACTAAATCTGGAGGTGGAATGGTTCTTGGACATGCAGAAAATTTACACAATACCTAAAAGTTTCAACCTATGTCAGCCTGCACGGACCCTGGGTTAATACTTTTTGTAGATGCATTAAACTCTTTACCAAACGACAAAATTTTAGACTGGTCCAAATTGAAAGAATTTACAGACGACAAAATAAAAGTTACTGAAAATTTGAAATTTGTTTTGGGAGGGGAAGAAAACATTGAGGGAAAAGGAGAAAATGCTGATTACCAGCATTTTCTCCTTTTCCCACAATGTTTTCAGAAGGCTTCCTTCTCAGGGTCTTTCAAAGTTGGGATTGTTTGGGTGAAACTCCCTTTTCACGGTGCACGGCTCATATAGATTATGTAAAGATTTGGTAAAGATGAGGGATGCACCTGGCACACGTAATTTTATAAGGATTTCTGGCTGTTTAGATCAGATTTTTTCTTTTGGTTTGAGTTGGCATAGACTGTTTGTTTATACTGTTTTGGGAAAGGTTTATTTTCTTTCTGCCATACAGGCAGAGTTTAGTTCAATTGTGTAAATTATTTCGTGTTTTTGTAAATACAGAGTTAGAGTGATTATTTATTGACAATGTAAGTTTATTTTTTCATTTTCTTCTAGATAGTGTTTGTATCTGTCCTTTTTTTCTGTTTTTTTTCTTTCTTTCTTGAAATCAAATGGGAGCAGAATTATTTCATAAGATTTTTTTTTTCTGAATTAAAACTTCTTGAAATCAGATCTTTCTCATTATTATTGTTGAATCCACTACTTTATCTACTACTTACAACCTGCAGATGGAACTTGTGATATGATTTGTCATTTGAACCTTTACCGAACACGATTGACTAACAAAGTTTTGCTTAATTTTATATGACAAAAACGATCTGTTCATTACCTCGACAAACTCGGCCAATATCAGCAAACTTGGCAAATATTAGTAAACTGGGCCAATATTGAAAAAAAAAAAAAATGCCAATGTTAGCAAACGAGGCCAACATGAACGAAACTTGGCCAATATCAAACAAAAAAAGGCCAATATGACTTGATCAATATCACATCCAATAATATCAAACAAAAGAAGGCCAATATGACTTGGTCGATATCACATCCAAAATAGACAACAAATCCTGACCGTAAATTGATAGAGTTGTAATTGATCATATAATTTCGTATGAGCCGAGTGGTAGGTCTGAAGTCTGTGATATTAGCCCAAGGCTTATAGCAGAGGTCTAATGCCGCAGACCTCAGACCTGTAATTTGGCAATTACAAATTAACTTGGTCTATCACATTATAATCTTGTGTTTTACGAACAGCCTTGACAGCCCTGAGGAAGATATCATCTGAAAACATTGGGGAAAAGAAAAAAATGCTGGTAAAGTTGTTAGGTATTGATATTATACGGGATGAAGCTATGCAGTAAGGAAGGAGTGATCTACCGTAACATACCCCCTTTAAGATGTTATGATTTTGATGACAGAAAGCCTTATAAGGCAGTAAGTCTATTATTTAGACAAATGGCTCCATGGCCAATCCCGGACAAGCCCCCATCTTACGAAGTTCGCAACAAATGCATAGCTCAAATTGAAACCACACCTGGCAGGATTCGAACCAATGTGGAAGAAGATCCTTGTTTTTCGAGGTTTAAAAGACCAACACCATAACCACCGAACAAAAGAGAATTCTCCCTAACACAGTCGTTAGGTATTGATTTTAATATGGGATGAAGCTATGCAGTAAGGAAGGAGTGATCTCCCGTAACAGTTTCTACTCTTTTAGAAACAAATTCCATCATTCCAGCCAAAAGTTAATTTTAATCAAGAAAAAATTATCAGGCAAGTTGTCATTCAGTCACTTACAAAGCTACAAACACTCTTTCAATGACTGGCATTAGTTATTGAGAATAAGTCTCATTATTGTTAGAAAATGATGTAAGGATGATTTTGATCATATGCAGATAATAATTCAACCTCTTTGTAATAACTTAATGGAAATGCCTTTACTAGTTTCATGTTTAATTCAGTGTTTTAAGCTATCAATTTTAATTTAAAAGTAGGATTGGCTATGTTAACTGCACATTGCTGTTTTAATGTTTTTGGCTATTGACAGTAACTGTAAATAGCTAGTTCTATGTTTTGGGGCTATTTAAATGTGCAGTTAAATGTTAATAGCCATTTTTAATTTTTAGCTCACCTGAGCACAACGTGCTCAAGGGGAGCTTTTAGGATTACCTGGTGTCCGTCGTGCGTCGTGAACAATTCTTTAAACATCAACTCCTAAACCGCTGGGCCAATTTGGACCAAACTTGGCTGGAATGTTCCTTGGGAGGTCCTCTTTAAAAATTGTTCACAGAATTTGATTCCATCAAAAACTCTGGTTGCCATGGCAACCAAATGGAATTTTCTAAGAAATTCTTTAAAAATCTTCTCCTCTGAAACCGCTAGTCAGATTTTGAAATAATTTCACAGAGATGTTCCTTGGGTGACCCTTTTCAAAAATTGTTCGCGAAATTTTGATCCGTCAAGAAACATGGCTCTGGTGAATGGGGGCTTCTTGCACTATACAGAAATGAAGAAATTCTTAAAAATTCTTCTTCTCTGAAACTGCTGGTCAGATTTTGAAATAATTTCACAGAGATGTTCCTTGGATGACCCTTTTCAAAAATTGTTCGCGAAATTTTGATCCATCAAGAAACATGGCTCTGGTGAATGGGGGCTACTTGCACTATACAGAAATGAAGAAATTCTTAAAAATTCTTCTTCTCTGAAACAGATTGGTCAGATTTTAAAATAATTTCACAGAGATGTTCGGTCCTTTGGTGACCCTTTTCAAAAATTGTTCGCGAAATTTTGATCCCTCTAGAAACATGGCTCTGGTGAATGAGGGCTACTTGCACCATACGGAAATGAAGAAATTCTTAAAAATTCTTCCTCTCTGAAACCGCTGGTCAGATTTTGAAATAATTTCGCAGAAATGTTCCTTGGATGACCGTTTTCAAAAATTGTTCGAAATTTTGATCTGTCAAGAAACATGGCTCTGGTAAATGGGGGCTACTCGCACTATATGGCCATGAAGAAATTCTTAAAAATTCTTCTTCTATGAAATGGCTGGTCAGATTTTGAAACAATTTCACAGAAAAGTTCCTTTGGTGACCCTTTTCAAAAACTGTTTGCAAAATGCTGATTCGTCAAGAAACATGGCTCTGATTGGGGGGGGGGGGGGCACTTGCACTATATGGACATTAAGAAATTCTTAAAAATTCTTCTTCCCTGAAACGGCTGGTCAGATTTTGAAATAATTTCACAGAAATGTTTCTTGGGTGACCCTTTTCAAAAAGTGTTCGAGAAATTTTGATCCATCAAGAAACATGGCTCTGATGGCTGTGGGCTTTTTACACTATACAGACATGAAGAAATTCTTAAAAATTATTCTTCTCTGAAACCGGTGGTCAGATTTTGAAATCATTTCACAGAAATGTTCCTTGGGTGACTCTTTTCAAAAATTGTTCACAAAATTGTGATCTGTCAAGAAACATGGTTCTGATGGTGGGGGCTATTTGCACAACAGGGACATGAAGAGGAATTTCTTAATTCTTCTTCTCTGGAACGGCTTGTCAGATTTTGAAATAATTTCACAGAAATGTTGCTAGGGTGACCCTTTTCAAAAATTGTTAGGGAAACTTTATCCGTTGAAAAACAACAGCCAATTGTTGGCACCTGCATGTGGTGCTCTTGTTCAACTTATGTTTTTAGTCACTATCGAGAATGTGCTCTTCTTCAAGGAATTGTCCTTGGGTGATCTATCCAAAAATTTATTTGCAGAATTCTGATTCATCAAAATTATTGCTGTGGTGATGATTGTAGAGGTGGTGACAGATTTTGAAATTACTTTTACAGGTGACCTTTTCAAAATTGCTTGGCAAAATAATGATTTTGTTTCGAAAGTTTCAATACCTCAAAAAAAATTGCCTATGGTCCTCTCAAAAATTCAGGTGAGCGATCCAGGGCCATCTTGGCCCTCTTGTTTTGTTGTTGCTGTTATTTACAGTTAACTGTAAATATCCCGTGTCTAAAATTTATTAAGATTAAGAATTACTTATTCTAAGGGTTTTGGCTATTTACAGGTAATTGTAGATATCCCATGTCTAAAATTAAACACATATTAGATAATCCACCACTAAATTTGGTTATTAAATCAATTACTTAGCATTCTAGGAGCTATTTAAATAGTGTTAACATTATGTACATTAATCACATAGTTAGCATACTATCCCATATGTACGGTGGCACAAAAGTGACATGGAAGATATATTTTATACTACGTGCGCACGCAGTAGCTAATACGTGCGCACGTATTAGTTATTATGTGCGCACGCAGTAGCTAATACGTGCGCACGTAATAAGTAATACGTGCGCATGCAGTAGTATTACGTGCGCACGTATTAGTTATTACGTGCGCACGTAATAACTAATACGTGCGCACGTAATAGCTACTGCGTGCGCACGCAGTAGCTAATACGTGCGCACGTATTACATATTACGTGCGCACGTAATAATCCACCAATCAGAATCATGAACGGAAGCCATTGTTTCAAGATGGAAGTGGAAGATAGACATTTATTGATCCTTATAAAATGATTGGTCGATTATTACGTGCACACCTAATAGTTATAACGTGTGCACATATTAGTTAATACGTGTGCACGTATTAGCTACTGCGTGCGCACGTACTAGCTACTGCGTGCGCACGTAATAACTATTACATGCGCACGTATTAGCTATTACATGCGCACGCAATAGTATTACGTGCGCACGTATTAGTTATTACGTGCGCACGTATTAGCTACTGCGTGTGCACGTAATACTACTGCGTGCGCACGCATTACTTATTACGTGCGCACGTATTAGCTACTGCGTGCGCACGTAGTATAAAATATATCTTCCATGTCACTTTTGTGCCACCGTACATATGTCCATTGTTCAACATAAATAAAGTAAAACCTAGCCGCGAAGCTGTTGAATCAAAGAAACTAAACTGATGGTATCTTTAAATCTGGTTTAGAAGGAGAGTCTGTTTGTCAAGACAGTAAGTTTTCAGTTGATTTTCATACCGAGAAATGAGGCTGCATTATAAAAAGTCTTGGAATAATTCCAGTCAAAGCAGTTCCCTACATCAACATCTCCAGTTGTCAAGGCAAGCATAACTGTAACCGATGCCATACTTTTATTTCCTGCCGTTATGCCTTATTGTACGTTCTTGTCATTCAGACGATTATAACAATAAGCTTCATTGGACGTTGCAGATCGAATAATTAACGTAAATGAGTACAATCCTTCTTTGCTACAAGTGAATTTTCCTGTGCTGACGTCATAGTCATTCCCTTCGTTGACATGGACTTTTTGAAATGTAGGGACACCATTTACAAATCTGCCGGTTGTTCGTTGTACTGCGAAGGCGACTGTAAGAAGAAAAACACGTATTTTACAAGTAGATCAATATACCAGATCTATCCAGACAACCATAATTAATTCCATTTCAAATGCTTAAATCTACAATTAGATTTCTTTTTTGCTATGGCAAGACTTTGTAACGTGTACTGATAAGATAGAAAAGCCTTTTATAAGTAAGAACTTTTTTTATCTAGATCTAGATGACATGTTTTGAAATCGAACTGGTTGATCGCTCGTACGGTATTTTACATGGTCTTCAACATTACATAAATCATTCACAGCGACACCTTACTTAATCATGTTTTATTAATAGGTTTAACTAGCACCCGAGGAGGTCTTCTAAAATTCCTTGTTTAAGAACACGCCCAAAATCATAGGATAAATGTAATTTACGGAAATGATTAAATAAAGTCAGTCAATATATTTATCAAGCTAGCAATGTGTCACCGACACGCATGCCCCTGCAACATGATAAAGGTCACAGTCATGGCAAGTTCCAAACTCAAACAAGGACCTATAGCAATGTTTTATTGACGCACGCACGCAAGCACTGTACATCCAAAAATCTTCACAAAGTACTATGACCTTTACCTTTTAGCTGGCAACACGGTTTTACTCGGGACATGTTGTATGTTCATGGCAATCATTTGTGCCAAACTATTTTACAATCCAACAATTCACATCAAAGGTAAGGGCCGGTCATGAACACCACCTTTTCCAAGAATACACACACACACACACACACAGAGACAGGGGTAACAGTATATAGGCCTACTCATCTACCATTCGATGGCGGGGGCTTAATGTCAGTTGCCTGCAAAGATAACAACTTTCGCATTTTAAGCCCGAGAAACTTACTTTTGCTAGTTAGTGATTTTCAACAAAGAATCCAAAAATCATAAGAACAATATGGCCTGCTGCATGCATTGCTGATAGCCTGTAAGTATAAGTAAGGCAAATAACTCTAACACCCAGGTCAGAGTTATCCTTCATATCGTGACACCCCTTGTTCATGTTCTTAGTAGCTCTACTGTCATCAAAATTACTCCACTGGTTAAAGAATTATGGCCTGCACAGGATATTACCACCAAGGGAGTTTACTGAAAATAGATGGAGTCAGAATTACCATTATAAATTCACCTCTCCTTTTTAATATCATAAGTATCCCTATTCATCATAACCAAAATATCTCAATTAGTACGAGTTTTGGTATTAAGAAAAATAAAGAACTATGGGACATACCCTAAAAACAGAGTCAGAAATGTCTATCATGTATGTGACAGATCTATTTAATAACCTTTACAACTTGGTGAAATACCATTAAAATATATCAACAGGTTAAAGGGTAACGGCCTGCAAAAATTCAATAACTATTGGAGATTACTAACGGCGTCAACTGAAACTGACAATGACGTTTAATCTGGTGACACGGTTCTTGCATGCTACTCATCGTCGATCCATGCAGATCCAAGTGGACTGGACACGAACAATTATCATTACTACAAATGTAGCAAGAATTAACAAAGTTCAACTGAGCACTGTGACCTAGACCTTTCAGCTATCGAAACGGTTTTGCTCGTGACACATTGTCTATCCATGGTGATCATTAATTTTGTACCATATCATTCATAAATCCAACAGTGCATTTCACACTTATGGACCGGACAGAAACAACTGTCATCGCTATAATTGTAGCAAATATTGCGAGGA
This sequence comes from Hippopus hippopus, assembly GCA_946811185.2. Lineage (NCBI taxonomy): Eukaryota > Metazoa > Mollusca > Bivalvia > Cardiida > Cardiidae > Hippopus > Hippopus hippopus. The sequence goes on along the minus strand of OX328103.1, from coordinate 42,783,515 downwards.
AAACCAAGCACTGTGACCTTATCCTTTGAGCTCGCAACACATTTGTTGCACGCAACAATTGTCTATCAACAATTGCCAGATTACTTCAGAACCGCACCATGCAGCTGGAAGTTATCGGCCGGACAGAAATACATGTCATCACTAATTGTAGCAAACATTGACGCCCTTTCAACGAAGCACTGTGACCTTGACCTTTGAGCTGGTGACACGGTTGTTGCAGGCGACACATTTTCTATACGCAATGATCATTTGTTGATGAATAATTTGCTTTAAGATTACTTTCTCGAGCTCAAGCTTTTTTGTTTGTTTTATTTCGCATGCCATGACAGCTCCGCCAATTAATGCATTGGTAGTGTTAAAACTTGTGTTACCGATTAATGTCTATCAAAATATAGATGATATAAGTACAATTACAAGAGTTACTCTTCAAGTCATTTTATATGGTGATGAAGATCTCAGTCAACCTGATAATGAAAAAATATTCGCAGCAGTTCATACTTATATTAGTCAAAGCAGAAGATTTACTTAGAATAATTATGGCTTTTTTTTTTTCTTTGGATGTAAACATCCTGCCTTCAAAACTCAGTCTAAATGCTTATATCTAAATAAGTAACTGCATGTTCTTTTATTGACAGCATCCAATATCTACTGATCCGTGATGGTCATGGAGGAAGACAATAGCTTGTGAAAATTACCTCCAGTTTTGTTCCCCCAGTTAAACACTCCACAACAATCTGCTTATGTTCCTGTTCTATTTTATTCCCACGGTTTTCTCTCAATAGCTATCAAAATACCGTTATTATTATTTTTTTTCTACGTTATACATTATTATCAACCTGTAACTGTGTACCTGGAATTTTGGAGAAGAACCATATAAGCTTTGCTTTCGTTCTGATCCATTTCGTCAGTTATTTTTTGTTATTCTATTGAATTGTCTTTAAATATTTGTAATTAATTGATGAATAAAATATGTTTAAACTAAAATATAGCTCATTACATAGATACATGTAGACATATATTGCGACATCCTCGGTGACCCAGTTTCGATTAATTCTGTAATCGACCCTGGGTTATTTCGCTGGCGTTTCCTCGTTCTCATGAATTATTCATGAAGCATTTTGATTGGTGATCTCAGTTTTTCTTTGAGAAAATTTAAACTATTTTTATCACAAATACGCCGTCATTTCTATTTTTTACTTGTCGATATCCAATCACATCAATCGTTGCAAGTCAAGCTTGGCGATACTTTAAATATGGCGGCGGCCATCAATACCACAATCGAGAAGCGTGAAAAAGAGATTTTCGGCGTAACACCGAAAGATTGTCAGTTAAAATCGTACACAAAGATCGATTGTGTCGTCCCTGTATTGCAGAATGGCATATCTCACAGGAGACAAGCACGCCGACAGCCGCCATATTTGTTGACAACATCGGGTTTTTTCCAAGATTATTCAATTTAGTAACGGAAGAAATGAAATATCCTCTCTACAAGAGAGTATCGTTATGTTATCGATCTTTCGATTGGCTATTAGGGTACTTCCTGACCATATGAATATTCATAAGAAATGACGATGTGCTAGTCAATTTTCCCAGGGGTGATGTATGGAGAGTAACGTAATGCTTTAAACCTGGGTTCCGAGGATGATATTGCGCTTGAAAAATAGCATGATTCGGGTTTATTGGGAAACAGCTTTTAAACTTTTGCAAAAAGTAAGCATCTTAATAGAACCAATAATGATATATTCTCTGGAACAGCAGTAGATAATGTGAAACAAGAAAGATTTTTAAAAAAGATAGATGGCGTAAATTTGCCAGCAAACAGGCAGGGGCCCTAACAAGAAACATTTTTACATTTTGGAAAAATCACAAATTTCTTTTTATTTCATGCTTTTCGGTAGTTTATGTCCTGAACATCATCGGTAATATTTTCACGAGTTGCTGACAGCAGCAATAACCAGCTGATAAATGTCGATTTTAAGATTTATTGACTGACATTCTTAGATTATTAGGTTTCCAACTTACGGCGCACGCGCAATTACAATTAACCAAAGTGCACTAAATATGATCCTCTGATTCGGATCAAAGTACTAAAATACAACACTACCGAAATATTTCAGCTCACTTTTACGTCCGATCGGTCATTCGCCTCACAGATAAGTCTTCTCCTATTACTTGTAAGTTTCACAAAGTTTTAGCCTTGCTTTGCTGCCCAACTGAATGCAGATTTTTCTTAATCGCGCTATTTTGTCCGGGAATTGATTTTGCGATGTTAGGTATCCGAGAATCAGATTTTCTGGTTCTACAATCCCCTTTTAAGCCTTATCCTGCTAAATGAGCGAAATGAAACTTTTAAGCCAAGAGTAAAAGCCCAATTCTGCTTTTTCAATGGTAATTTTTGGGGAAAGATATCTTCTTATCGGACAGTGTATCCAAGATCAGACTGCAAGTTCTGTGCAGTATGATTTTGATCTACACTTTTTCATAAAAAGGTCCTTGAGTCGCGCTTAGCAGCCTATGGGTTAACTCTGAGTTGGGATGCTTTGCTATGATTCGTATCCCAACTCAAAAACGCTAAAGGAATAAATGAACATATTTTCTATGTTAATTTTATGCAGATACGGTTCCATATCGAAATTGTGTTTAAATAAACTATATGTTGAAAGTTTACTTGAATTTTTAATATTTGAACACCACGTCTGTTTATATGTATCTATCTTTGTTTAATTGTATTCATATTGATATTCCAATCATTTTGATGATTCCATATATAGGTTAAGCCTAATTCATTAAGGAACGTTTTTATTTAATAAGCTCAATTGTTTCCGTTATACGTTATGTTTAAATCGGCATCGTTCTTTATTGATTTGTAAAGTAACTTAATAAGAGAATTTTCTTGTTGTTTTAGAATTTTTATCCAATATTTGAATACCATTATTTTACGTTGTACTAATGGACATGTACAGCGAGAGTCGAAAGTCGAGAACGAAAGTCGAAAGCGGAGAAACACAAAGGGTCGTGTCAACATTACCAACGACAGTTATGGGAGTATGTAAAACTGATTCAAATTGGATATGTACAGCGATGGTCGAAAGTCGAGAACGAAAGCCGAAAGGAGAAAAACTCAAGGGGTCGTTTATGTGCTCGTATGATGTATGTTAAACTGATTCAAATACCGTTAGCTTTTCCGAACAATATTTCAGTTTCAGAGGATAACAGAGGATAAGACAAGTCTATGTTTTTCCTACGGCATACCAATGCACCACAGTTATAAACTGTTTCGGTCATATATCTGTTTTGGTGTCTCCAAACACTGCTTATGACCTTGTAAACTTTAATTCGTACACTGGCATGCTCAACAGCTACACGGTATCGTCTATGATAGCGGTTGCACTTCCTGTAGGGGCGTGCATCTCAAATTTTTAATAGGTGTGCTGCAGTGAATGGTGTTATTACTGGAAGACTGTAAGTATAAATTGCATCTCCTAATAACGCACAATTACTTAAGAAAAAAAAAAAAAAAAAAAAAGGAAAATGTCCAATTTGGCGCATTAAACGCAACTGCTGTGTGTCATTCTAGTGGCCGAGAAAGCTATGTTACAACCCGTTTTGTAATAAAAACCCGTTTTGTAATAATTTATTACAAAACGGGTTGGGAGAACATTATTACAATTCGGGTAGACAGTTACAACCCGTTTTGTAATAAAACCCCGAATTGTAATAAAACATTAAGTTTGCAATGAAAAGAGAAAATCTATCTTTCTCAATAGAATTGGGCAAGTTATAAACTTATACATTGTATTTTACCATTATGAAATTTATCTAAACACAACGGTTTTCAAGACATTATTGATGGGAGTGTATTTTTGTTTTCATCAGAATCAAATTAATATAATATAATTGTGATACAATTATTACAAAATGGGTTGGGAGAACATTTTTACAATTCAGGTAGACAATTACAACCCATTTTGTAACAAAAACAGAAATTCTAATAAAACAGTTCGTAATGAAAAGAGAAAATATATCATTCTCAATAGAATAGAAGTTTTACACTTGTGCATTTTATTTTACGATTATAAAATTGATCGTAACACAACAGGCTTTAAGACACTATAGAATGGAGTGTATTTCTTTTTGAACAGAATTTATCAAATTATTGTATTCCAACAAAATGACTAACATGGTGCTGATACAATTATTACAAAACGGGTTGGGAGAACATTATTACAGTTTGGGTTGACAGTGACAACCCGTTTTGTAATAAAAACCCGAAATGTGATAAATCATTAAGTTTGCAACGATAAAAGAAAATCTATCATTCTCAATGGAATTGGGCAAGTTATACACTTATACATTTTATTTTAGAATTATGAAATTGATCTAAATACAACAGTCTTCAAGACACTGATAGATGGGAGTGTGTTTTTTCAACGGAATATATCAAATTATTGTAATGGAAAAAGTTAACTAACATTGTGGTGATAAAACTATTACAAAACGGGTTGGGAGAACATTATTACAATTCGGGTAGACAGTTACAACCCGTTTTGTAATAAAAACCCGTTTTGTAATGATTTATTACAAAACGGGTTGGGAGAACATTATTACAATTCGGGTAGACAGTTACAACCCGTTTTGTAATAAAACCCGTTTTGTTATAATTTATTTTAAAACGGGTTGGGAGAACATTATTACAATTTGGGTTGACAGTGACAACCCGTTTTGTAATAAAAACCCGAAATGTGATAAATCATTAAGTTTGCAACGATAAAAGAAAATCTATCATTCTCAATGGAATTGGGCAAGTTATACACTTATACATTTTATTTTAGAATTATGAAATTGATCTAAATACAACAGTCTTCAAGACACTGATAGATGGGAGTGTGTTTTTTCAACGGAATATATCAAATTATTGTAATGGAAAAAGTTGACTAACATTATGGTGATAAAACTATTACAAAACGGGTTGGGAGAACATTATTACAATTCGGGTAGACAGTTACAACCCGTCTATTTTTTTGAATATACACGAACGATAACGACGGTTGTCTCGATCAATGGCGTCCCTGAAATCGACGGGCTTCTCCATGCATTCAAGTTCGCACGCGTATATCATGGCAACCAATGCAGTAACTGACACGTTCAGGTTTTCTCCGATCTTATATATGTGGGTAATCCGTTATATTTTCGAGTTTTAAACAGTGAAAATTACCTGTCTTTTGGCTTTACTGAGGCTTTAATTGCGTCAAAGTATTTTTTTTTTCTTTGAATTAAAATTTGTCTTAGCAGAACGTTTAGTTGTATTATGATTCTTCTTTGCTCCTAGATACGCATTACGTAAATTATCGTCGCTTTTATTTATCAAAAAGCGATTTCTAGCCAAATTGAATTTGTGTCTGGCTTCTTGACATGTTTGGTTAAACCAAGGCTTTTTATTCTGTGACTGATAATAACATTTTTGGTTTTTCGCATTTAAAGGTGGCCCTTCAGATTTTGGGACTAAAATTTTACAAAAATCCAAAAAAATCATCCTTATACTCCCAAAGCCTTTTAATTTTCATTCATAAAACCCCAGTAGCCGAAACCCATCCGACAACAAGAGAAATTAGAGATTTACTACGGCCCAGGTCGACACCGACGGGAAACACGGTCTATTTTTAAATGAGCAACTCGCTCATTTACATACCGGAAATACACAGACGAAGCTTCAAACATAGCGTTCGAAGAAGACATTATGGAAAATAATTTCATGTTTGCTATGTTATGGAATTTAAGCGTCATTAGTCACGTGCCAGTCACTTGACATTCCCACAATGCTTTTTTGATTTCTGGCGCGAAATCTAAAAATAACCTTAAGAGGCTACGTAGCCTTTTAAGGGAACACCATCAAAAAAAAAATTTTTTTTTTAAATTTTATGATTCTCAATTATTGATGATTTGTATTGTTTTTTTAATATAAATTTCAGTGATATATATATTTTTTCAATTTGGTGAGATGTGAAAAATCTAAATACCCACCTTTAAGCCAAAAACGGTCTGAGAACAATCATATAGAATATCCGTTAGCTTTTTTGAGATGAAATTGACATCACAATTTTCCGATTGAAGTGAGAGTTCTAAAATTAAAAAATTGTCTGCTTTCATAGCGATAGTATTCTTAAATTCGTCTATTTTTTTGATCATCCCATTTGATAGATGGATTTTTTTTTGTTATGTATATTTGGCTTTTTGCGTTTAACTGACTTTATGCTTATTTCTAAATAAGAATGGTCAGAAAATTCATTTGGTTAGCTTACGTACACATGCAAGTGAACTGTGATTATTTCGTATAATCGAATTGTTTGTACTTACTTTTTTCCTCATTTAAAGATACCTTTAAGGCATCTTTGAGATCGCTAGACAATCTCTGTATTTTGCTTTCATGTTGCTGCCACATGATTTTTACGAGTAAGTCATCAGCCAGCTTCAGTTTTTCTTGCTCTTTTTCAATACTGATATTTCCAGGGTTATCTTTAACAGCATTTTGCTTAGTTATGAACGCTTCCTTGAATTCATGGAACTCTTGGTTCATCTTGTTTTTCTTCTCGTTTATGGCAGACAGTTCATTGCTTACACGTTCTTGTAATACTTCTATTGCATGTTCCATTCTTACAAGTTTACGCAATAATTTCTCAAAATCAAATCTAGAGGTGCACACGGGCTCACTGACAGCAGTCACGCCCCTAAAAGTTGACACACACACAAAAAAAAGACCGTGTAACTGGTGAGAGCCATGTTTAAGATGAATGTGCCTCCCTACACTTCACGTTATGAATAACTTGCGAGCCTTCTCCAATTGAGAATATCTTAACTTTCAATCTACACTGAAAAAAAAAAAAAACTTTCGTAAAGTACGTGCAAACTTTTGAAGTTCTCTTTGAGATGTACACACATGTATACGTAAAGTTATTTATAAAACACTTGTGGTTTGCAAATCGGTCAGTAAATCCCCAGATAAAAGTCCATTCGTAAGGAATGGATATATCCGGTCCACGTGTTAGACATTTTTTTATACAAAAATATTGCAATGGTTGTATACCTACTAAAAACAGTTTCAAACAAGAAAATATTGATGCATAACATCAATGGTGCCGCAAACCAGTTGTTTCTGAAATAGGGCACATTACAGCGGGTTATTTTTTTACGCCAAGGGCATCACTTGAACAAACTTCGTAGAAGTCCACGTGGTGATACTACATGACAAATATTTAAACTCTGGGCCACCTGGTTTTGGACAAGAAGATTTTTAAAGTTTGCACCATTTAAGGCATTGTGTCAGTCCCGAGTATTATCAACCTTGCGGAAGAATCGTTTTGAAAACAATGTGAAAGAAGAAGAAAATGGATACCACATTCGAATTGTCGTCTGCAAATGCTCTCAAAAGTCTGAAATTATGTTGTTTGGTAAAGAGTTAAAGTCTAAGAAAGGTTCATAGTTTTGCAACATGATTTATGAAGAACACAACGAAAAGATGGCCTCTCTCCAGAAAATTTTTAACGTATTTCAAATTGACCAAAGTAAATTTATGCAGAACTCGGTAAGAAATGAACTGAGAAGTCCTAAACAATCTTTAGAATGCAAATTAAAACTTAAAAAAGAAAGAACCAATAATGGTAAGACACAATCATAGCTATTCTTCAGCAAAATTCAACATAATTTCAATTGGAACTACGTACAAAAGCAGTTGTCATTCGGCAAACAACACAAGAAAATAGTATTAAAACTAGGTACCAAATTGATATAAAAAACTGGGTATGAAATGACCAAAGTGGGTACGATATGATCAAAGTGAGTACGAAATGACCAAAATAAAAAGTATTGGTGGGTACGAAATGACCAAAATCGTACGAAATAGCCTAGGTACGAAATGACCTAGCCTCCTGGGTACGAAATGACCGGAAGCCTAGTAAACAATATGGCTACCTCCACAGTAGTACAGATAACTGTCCCCAAAGGCGATGTAACTTTTTGACTGGTCGCCTCTGGGTACAGAGACGATCAAGACAAAATCAGTTGAAAGCTCCGCACAGATTATGTGCGCAAGTTTGAACTCTTATTATTTCGTAAAAAGAGCACAAAACTAGGATTAAACTATACCTGTTGCTTGCGTATTTAATAAACCTTCGTTTGAAATACAAGTATTTCCAATTTAAACCCTGAACATAGAGAAAACCGTGCATTTCATCCGTTACTCGAGTTGTTTATGTTCCCGAAAACAAACAAAATGGCCGCCACGCACGATAAATTTCGTCAGTTAGGCCAGTCAACCTAGCCGAAAACAGCACCAAACTTGGAACTAATTGCAAAAGAAATGATTTTGTCATTTTCGTTTCATGTGATACCTCAGTAACCACAAGAAAAAAGTTGCAGTCTGAACTATGAGGGGAAGTTGTCAAAAAATGTCCTCGAATAGGTCCACCAAATATTTCCCATCATCATCTAGTTTTTCAACAAAATGCCATTTTATGCAAGGTACTCAATGGAAAATGCTGTTTTGTCACCTAATTTGTAAAACTGGTATTGCAGGAAAGATTGTAATATCAATATCTTTTGTGTTCAGATTAAAACAAGAAAACAAATAGAAGTTAATTGTTGCGATACCATATTAATTTACCCCACCCACTTAGCCTATGATGCATTTTTCAATTTTTTTGTAAATTAATGAATTGCAACACATTAAATACATGTAATACACAAATCTGTTTGAAATAAAACCTTTATATGGCAAAACATCATCATCATGTGCATATGCCATGCAAATGCAGATCCAGGGTAGGGGAGCGGGGCCTATATAGATGTAAATAGTACATGTATCCGAGTCTTTGTCATAGCCCAAATACATTTCTTGTTCTGTAATATAAATGATTGCAAGAGAACAATCAAATTTAGAATTCTTACAGTACTAAAGTTGCCAGTATCGCAACATTTCTCTTTGTAATTTCACTTTTTAATTTCACTTTTTAACCTTTATGGACAATCCCATGTTTTACGAGTCTGACATACATGCGTTTTTAAAAATTTTTGGGAAAAAGCGAAATGGCTCATGACGAGCAAGTTCTCTTACAGGGTGATTCATAATATCCCTTAATAATTTTTTTCTGCCGGCACATACCTTGTTATAATTTATATCACAATACTCTACAATAATTACAGTTTTGTTTGATATACAATGTTAAGTACTTTAAATACTTACATGTTAAATAATATACGTAAAACTTTTTCTCAACATTTACATGATGCGCTCTATATGACGTCGATTTTGGACTATTGCCACGTCAAGCCTCTTTTGAAAGTTTGCTATCACCGATGAACACAATTCTGGAGTTACTTTTCTCATATCTCGACGAATAGCTTGTGGTAGCTCTCAATCAGTGTTTGGTTTAGCTGAATATGCAGTTTCTTTCAAGGGTCCCCATGAGAAAAAGTAAAAAAGACTAGGGTCCAGGGAATGGGGGAGGTTGCAAAACATTGTCATTCCTGAAAGGGATGAAGTTTTGCCAAAAGTTTCATAAAGCCACGACAATACTGAATGTACGGGGTGCTGCTTCATCCTCTTGGAATCAAATGTCTTTAATCTCCTTTTCTCGGCAAAGCTGGCAAAAACTTGTTTTTCAGCAATGTCAGGTAACATTCACTAATTACTGTCTGCGTATCTGCACCTTGTTTAAAAAAGAATGGTCCAATCACACTATGGTAACTTAACGCCGCCCATGCGGTAACTGTTTCATCATGTAGAGGATTTTCAGAAAAGTGTAAAGCAGCACCCCATACAGCACATTCAGTATTGTCGTGGCTTCATGACACTTTCGGGAAAACTTCTTCAGGACTGACAATGTTTGGCCCCCTCATTCCACGGACCTCAGTCTTTTGAACTTTTTCTTGTGGGGTCACTAGAAAGAAAATGTATATTCACCTAAACCAAACACTGTTGGAGAGTTGAAACAAGCTATTCATCGAAAGATTAGAAAAATAACTCCAGAAATGTGTTCATCGGTGATAGCAAACTTTCAAAAGAGGCTTGACGTCGCTCAAAATGGACGTCATATAGAGCAGATCATGTAAATGTGGTGAAAAAGCTTGACCTATTATATCTAACATGTACGTATATAAAGTACTTAACATTGTATATCAAACGAAACTGTAATTATTGTAGAGTATCGTGATATAAATTATAACAAGGTATGTGCCAGCAGAAAAAAATTATCAATCGTTAAAACCGTATCGGATATTATGAATCACCCTGTATATCCATTGTATTTTTTCTAATAAAAACCGTATAAATGTGCCACGTTTACTTTTTCATCTGCAGGAGCTTTAAATTTAGAAGAGTCTACAATTATGTAATATGTTAACAGTTTCAGCGTCTTTGGTCTGGTACAAAGCTTAGCAACAAAACTTTTAGCAGTTTCATTTCAGGTACGACGCTGTTAATAATCGAAATCAAGCTCTGAAAACCCTAGGAAACTCAAATTTTCGTCCAGTAAGTTTCTTCTTCTCAAACAGGATGTTTATACGATTAATTCCTCAAATTTTCTGGGCTACATGTAACTGATATAGACTTATTTGGGACAGCGGCCCATCCAGTTTATCGTTGATTTTGGTAAAAAGGTTCCATTCTAGGGCTGTATCATTTCTGCATGATGCCGGCATATTTAACTTTTAGCACTGCCTAATACAAACGGTTCAACACAGTTGTAACAAGTTTAAACTTTGTTCCTTTATGACAGAAATTTGGGTAAGAAATAAAAATTTTGATACTTAGCCCTTTACCACACAATCCGACGTTTTAACAACCCTTACAGAGAAGGTTTTCAAAAAAATTATGGAAAAAAAGAGAAAATGCTGATAACCAGCATTTCCTCCTTTTCAGACAATGGTTTCTGTCCTTTCACTCACAAACTCTGACATTTGAGCCACATTTAATTTGTGGTGTGCAAGTGCTTAAAAGTTGGACCAATCCAATTTTCTTGTCCAGGGTAAAGGGTTAAATTACTATTTGTAATTGATTTTTAATCTTTCTCTCCCCCCATTGGACTGTGGACCATCTACAACTGACAACAGTTGTAAACGTTGAGGAAAGGAGTGAAATTGCCAGTAACAGGCATTTCCCATTTTCCCCACATTTTATATTCTTATAATCCTTACAAAGTCTAATTTTTCATCTGGAGATTCCTTCAAGTTTGGTCGAGTATTACATATTACCAGGGCATAGTTTTACAATTACAAAGAAACTAATCAAAATCACATAAATAACATCGAGTATGGCCACACCTTGCATTTATCAAACCTTGCCTGCTTCGTCTCACTGACAACACTGAAAGGTTGTTAAATGATCTAGAATGTAGTTCAATTCCACCAGAAAGGCTATGCAAAGTTCTGGAGGGGTTGTTGGGGTTTAGCAATGGTATACACACATTATTTTCGAGGCATCCCACACATGCTAACTAAGTGCCTGCGCCCTGTCAAGCAATTTAATGTTCTGATAAAAAAGTTTCTTGTGAAAACAGCTGTATGTGCAGCAGTACCATCATGCTGCAATCTATTGTATGCTTGTCTAAAATTTGACCTTAAAAAACAAAACGCCGAACTTCTTTGATGAGGGCATTATAATTAGAATTAACTTTCACTTTAAAAAAAGAAGAGTTGTGTTTTGATTAACTGGGTTGTGCCTGCCCATAAATGAACTGATCAACCATCCTTTTGGTCATGCTCGATCATGCAAGCATCACTAAAATGCTCATTCTTCCAACGCCAAACTCTAGTACCATGACCCCTCTAGTTTAGATAATGGAATCCTAGATTCATTCGAGAACAGAAAACAGTTCATTTGAAGCCTGTTAAAATGAAGGTGTCTTCTTGGCCATGGTAATCTTTTATCCTCCGTTCCATAAGTCACACTGCTTTGCATAGACGTCTAGCAAAGCCTTGTGCAGCAATAATCCACTAAAGGATTACGACCCCTAACTCATCGGTAAACATCGACGTTTCCGTAAAGGCTATTCGGCCAATCTCGGGAGCTTCCGTCTCTTAATATGTGAGTAAGGGGCTGTAGACTCACTAACTCATCGGTAAATATCGTGTAACATTGACGTGTTCGTAAAGGCTATTCGGCCTTTCTCGGCAGCTTCCGTCTTTTAATATGAGAGTTAGGGGCCGTAGACCTTAAAAAAACAGTGCTCTTCTTGAGGAAATGGAGAACATCCCATAGCAAGGACTAACTTCACAAGGAGTGGCCATACTCGATTTAATCTTGTGACTTTTTGATTTTCTGTAGGGAACTTTTTGTATCATTTTCCATTTGAAAGGCTTTAAGCAACCTAATGAAACTTTGATAATCACTAAATGGAATAACACTGTATTACATAAAAGGGTAAATTTGATCAAAACTTGTTATTTTCCGGCTAATTTTTATAAATTACAAGTGTTGCGTTTTTAAATGTATTGGGTTTATACAGTAGAAAAACAAACACATCTTCAGGTCATATCATTTTCAGAATCTTTTCAAAAAATACCAGCCAATAGATTAATTAAAACATATATTAGCTTTGAAATGAGTAAGGCCTATTGTTTTTTTGAAGGTATCTGCTTTTTCATTGGCAGAATTTCATTGAATTTATTTTAATAAAATTACAGTCGATATTTTGCTTTATTCTCATATCTTTAGTGTATCTTTTGCCCCAGTTTTTAGGCTGAAAAATCTTACAGTTTTCATTCATTGATTCTCCTGATGGTAAATGATTCGCCAGTAAATTCCTCTTTTGAATGATATCAGCCATTTTTCTCAAAATAAAGGGGAAAACACTACATTTGTCGTAAAAATCACCCTATAATCTAAATCTGTTGATTATCATAAGTTGTGTACATGTAGCATCTTATTTTGTGTTTCATGTTCACAGGGAATGCTTAAAGATAAATAGTATAATTCTGTTCAGAAAATAAGCATGGTTTCGTTCTACAAGTAACTGTATAGTAATTATAAGTCTAAACAGCTCTCAGCACTAACGTTAGACCATCTGTGTTTCATTGCTTACAGGATGGATTTTTAATCAAGGGGACCTTGAATGTAATCCTACTAGCGTCATTGGTCACGTGGTCCAAGTGTCTCTTCGATAGGCAGCGTAGCACTGGTGAAACCAATGGACTACGTGATTAAGCTAAGTTTGCTGTGATATGGGTGAAACATTGATGAAAACCAGTAAAGCCAGCTAAATCAACAAACATTGAATAAAAGTTTAAACGTGCTTCTACTTCTGTTGTAAAATTGATATGAATTAGACTACCATTCATCTTGTTGTTATGAGTACTCAACTACTTGGGTTTCAAATTAATTCATTCACTCAATCTATTTTCAGCTTAAATACTATTCAGCTATTTGAATGAGACAAATCAAGTACGAATAAATTAAAACGAATGTTTGAACATAATACAAATAAAAAGAAAACCTGGAATAATAATAATAATAATAACAACACAATAAAAGAAATTATATCGGGTAAATGATACTGATCAGGTGAAATTCACGCACTACTGTGCTTCCGTACTTTTTTTTTTTTTGCACCTATCGCTCGTAGTGACGTCATCAAATTTTATCAACATCTTTAGATTTCTTTCACCCTTAGCACGCACACAACAGATAGCTCGGAAACTCATTCTGTTTTCTTTTAAACGATATTTCGGCGATCTTTAAAGCTGATATACTATTATATAAACACAGAAGTGGGTATTATATGATCTGACACTCGTCAGATGATCATCGACGATTTTGGAATAGTGGACACACAAATTGAAGTCTTTTGTCGACTTTAAACACCCATCTGTAATAAAAGATACCAGTAAATGAAAGAAAAATACCTTTAAAGTAATCGTCGAAGTTTCGTCGATACATCTGTAGTTTAAATTTCTTTGTCGAAGTACGTTTTGCTGGTCATCATCATCTGTGTTTACATTTAATTCGCAGAATGGGCGCGTGATAACTTTGACGTAGGTTGGATAGTATTGAATACGGCAGCTATTCGGGCCATTATCGAGCACGTATATTTTTCCCGAAATTTGCAAATTTAAATTACAAATATCTCTTTTCGGGCAATGAATTTTCGGTGCAACTTTTTTCTTGGGATTATTATGTTCATTTTCTTTCGTGGAATGTAAAAATAAAAACTTTTGCAATTAGTTCCAACCCACCTGTCAGGTTGACTGGACTAAGTGTTTTTTCCGAGATTTACCTGTTATAAACGCCTTCTACATGCTCTTTAGGTAATGAAAGGTTTAATAATTTGTCTTTGGTCATGTTTGTTACTAAAAGTTAATTGCATTTCGCTGCAATACAGAATGAACCGACGAAACAGAAGGTCAGTATAGCGCTCTATCTTGGTTACCGGAAAATTTACGATGGACTTGAGACGGTACGGTGCACAATACATGTCTAAATATGAAAAAAATCACCGTAGCGTCTGAGTTTATAAGTTCGAGCGAATGTATCAGCCAGACTGCATTAGCCACTGACAAACAGTTGTGTTTTTCTGGTAGAAAAATGTTTTAGCTCTCAGCTGTAGAAAAAATTAGGGGAAAAACTGATGGGGTAGAAAAGATACGTTGTTTTTTTGTAACCGGGGGCGAGTAACGGGCTGCATACAGTTAAATCCCTTGTTTTAGTCTATGGGTGACAGGAGTCAAACTAAGGACCCCTATGATATAATCTGCATCCGCGTTTTTACTCGAAGTATGAACTTGTTTTCCTTTCATTAAGAGTTGGTAATGTTGGAATCGAAATAATCTTCTTTCTATCGTGGTTTATCGTGCAATAAACCACGTTTTGAGTTATGAGGCGCAATGAATAAACCACTCGGGCTAAGAAGATTATTTCTTAAGTATCCCATGACATATACGAGGGGTGATCATAAAGATCGTGGACCACCTCGTTATTTTGAAAACTACTTCACGTAGGATTACGAAAAATTGCACGGATGAGCATTAATTATCTGGTAACCGACTAAAGCTTTCAAATATCGTCTTATTCACGTAGGTAAAACGTGACGTCATTTCAATGACGTCATATACTGCATCAGTGGTCCAAAATGTCGGACGACGTTTTATTTCAGCCGAGAGTAATCATTAAGTTTTACTTCAAACTTGGAAAGTATTTATCAGAAATCAAAACCAATTTAGAAAGAGATTTAGGGGACTCTGCGCTCAAGAAATCTGATATTCGTAAATGGATCGGACAGATTTAGACATGAGTGCGATACTGTTAAAGATGACCCTAAATCTGGCCATCCATCAACATGAGTCATAGACAAAATCATCATGGATGTAGAGCAGCATGTAAAACAAGATCGCCGAGATACTGTGAGGAAAATAGCTGACACATTTAGCAATTCATATGAAAGTGCCAAGTAGATTTTGAGTGACAATCTTGGAATGTCGCGTGTTTGCACAAGGTGGGTACCCCGACTATTGACGTTCGAAGCAATGGGGGTTAGGGTCGAAGTCTAAAGAAATTTCAGAACGCATTAGGGTAGAGGGGTCAAACTTTACTTATCGAATTGTAACATGCAATGAAACATAGGTACACTTTAACGAGACTGAAACTAAACAACAAAGCAGTGCACAGAAGCATTTAACAGCGCCTTCCGCCGTAAAAGCCAAACTTTCTAATTCAGTCGGTAAAAGTTGTGTGCATCATATTTTTCTATTCTCCTTTTTTCTTCTTAATCATGTTGTATCTATTAAACTACAGTCAATGCTGACTTTTATGCCCATATTATTCAAAGAAATTTCACAAACACCATACGGAGTGCGGAGTGACGTCAATTTACATCAAGATAACGCCCTAGGTCATAAAGCCACACTTGTACAGAAAACTCTGCAAAAACTAAACACAGAAACACTAGCCAACCCTCCCTATAATTCAGTCCTGACCCCTTGTGACCTTTGGCTAGTTCCTTTTTTGAAAGAATCTCTACGTGGCACGCACTACAGAGCAGAGAGGAGGTTATTTAAAAAAAAAAATAGACATTCCAAGTTGTTTTTTATAACAGTATTCCAATACAGGCACTAGTCCACGTTCTTTTTGATCACCCCTCGTATACAAGCTTGTGCACTCAATGTAATGGCGCTGTCAGACAGTCGGCATTGCACGCGGTAGTTACACGCACGACTGGTTATTGACTTTTGAAATCAACCCCTGCTTGATTTTAATTTAAATCAAGCAGCTGATACTTTCTGTCCAATCACAGGCCTTTGAAGCTCTATTGGTCTATCACGGAACACCAAAATTGACCTTGGTCAATCATCAAACACTTATAGCACATTGGTGCATCGCCTGTATATCACGGAATATATATTGAAATTTTCATCAACACTGTTTCTATAAAGAGCGCATTGGTGACTCCCTCTATATCGTATATAGTAAGACAAGGTGTGCAACGAAATCGAACAAAATTTGACCCCCGTCCCAATCCAGAGATAATATTTAACAGAAAATGGAAAAATAAACCTAGTTACCGGTGCAGATGGTACCCTGACCCTTGAAAGTTCCAAACGGCTCTTGCCATCAAGCGATAGCTCTCATCTCAAAAAATTTTAAAAAGCTTCCACTTTTTTTCCGGATCGCCATGCGCTGACGTCACACAATTCGTTATGACGCAGCGAATTATAACTCACGTGAATTTTCCATCAAAAGACGCGACAAAGCTTTTGACCAATGAACGGTAAAAACGCATTAAAAAATATGCGAAATGGGAGATGAAAATCGTGAAACTGGATTAGATGATAAGATAAATTATATTAGACGAAATGTTAATTTAATAATTTCGTCAATACACCAACAAAAAAATTTTCGATCTATGTTTGAAAAAAAGAATTTAATTCTTATTCGCTGCAGGATTACAAATCGTGTGACGTCAGCGCATGGCGATCCGGAAAATATGGAAGCTTTTTAATTTTTTTGAGATGAGAGCTATTGCCTGATGGCAAGAGCCGTTTGGATTTTTCGAAGGTCAGGGTACAGAAGAAAAATCATTAATTTACAAAAGAAGCCAGGAGAGGTCAGAATCAATGGTTTCAAATAGTTTACTGGCTTTTAATTTCAATATATTTTGGTACATGTAAACAAACAAGGGAAAAAGCCGCCGCGTAGAAACCCCTTATGCTTTACATGACGGTCATTGACCTTCTTCCCGCGTTTTCAAGTCGCATGATCTTGTCCAGCGGTCTTCTTTCTCTTTTTTAACGAAATTCTTATTTTTTCTTCTGCTTAGATTTATTTGCTTAATGAAAAATTACAGTTATTTGAGAGGTCATTTGCAACCATGGCAAATTAATATAACAAATCTTTTCTGAAATTAGTCATATAAAAATAAACGACGTGTTTTTCCTGTTTCGGTTTTTTGATTTCGCTTTATTTACAACACCCTGACGAAACAGACTGTGTATCGGAACAATTTCGCAAGAACAATTGATTTAGACAGCAAATTCTGTGGCAGTCTGCCTTTTAAACTCACCACTATTTGAGAGGTCTGATGACCTTTTTCTAAGTTTAGAGAGTTTCTGAATGTAGGTTGTTAGAGATATTTAGTAGTCTTGTCAGTTGTGCTAGACTACGCCCTACTTGGACTACGCGATTTTTTTCAAGGGAAGTAACTCGTGCAATGAGATACGAACATCAATAAGAGTGACCTACCGTTGACAGATTTATGGGTGTCTCACAACAGTGGAATGACTCTGAGTCTTGGTAATCGAAATCTGTCCTCTTAAAAACTAGATATCAAGCGCCTAGAACTGCAGTACTGTTTTCTCAGACAGGATGGAAGGACAGGTCTAATACATGAGCCATGCTCTGTGAAAAAGGAGGTTTAATGCATCTGCGAAAAGTATCAATCCAGGTCAGCCTGGTCAATGGTCAATTTCCTGCATGTCAAGGACCATTCTTTATCATCATTTAGTAGGTTGTTGGATAAAACTGACTTAATGGATCAATGATTCTGCGATGACTTCCTTGTTATATTGCATCATAGAGATGCATTAAACTCCCTTTGCCGGACTGCTGCTCGCATTTTAAATTCCTATGTTGAGTTGATGCTGTTTTTAGAAACTGATAGCAACTTTAGTATTTCTTAGGTGTAAAAGTTGGCCAAATATTGGGAGATGGTCTACTATAATAAAGGGCGTCTTTTCACTTTTGTTGTCTTTGAGGAGGAGAAGCAAAAAACGTCTGCTAATTAACTCTCTACCGTACAACAAAATTTTAGACTGTTTCAAACTGAAAGCATTTGCAGACTACAAATTAAATAGAAATCAAATGGTCTTGATTAGTCTGTGATAGGATGGAAAACATTGTGGGAAAAGGAGAAAATGCTGGTTACCAGCATTTCCTCCTATTCCCACGATTTTTTCAAAAGGCTTCTTTCTCAAGGTCGTTAAAAGTCGGAATTGTGTGATAAAGACCGAACGATCCCGAATTTCAACAAACCTGTTGAAAAGGCGTTTAGAAACATTGAGAGGATAGGAGAAAATGCTGGTTAGCAACAAGGATTCCTTTTCATTAGAACAACAAAATATATCATCTTTGAGGTCCTCTCAATTTGGTCAAGTCCACATTTTTGTCCTCCGATCAATTCAATTCAATTCAATATTCAATTCAAAATCTTTGCGTATGTGTTTTTTGGGTAGACCGTTTTTGCGGGAGATCATTTCGCTTTGTCAAGGATATAGCAGCAGATTGACTCTACGTATTTTCAATATAGCGAAAGGCTTGTTTTATGGGCCTTAAGCAGTGAGTATCGGTCTCAACTGTCTTCGCTGGTACTGCAACACAACTTCTTCACAATAAGATAGTCGAAAATTTCAAAGCGATTGTAAAAGGCATAGCAAAGATTTAGAAAGGTCAGGGCGACGTAAATTCAAACCGGCCCTTTTCCAAAAACGACTACCCGTGTTTAACGACCCTGAGGAAGAAGCCTTATGAAAACGATAGTGGAAAAAAGAGACAATGCTGATAACCAGCATTTTCTCCTTTTTCCGCAATGTTTTCTACCTAACGAAAGACAAATTTCATAATTTCTGCCACACTGGATTTTTCATCTGCAAACGCTTTCAATTTAGCCGAGTATATTTTTTTTGCGGGTTAGAAAAAAAGTTAATGGTGTCATTTCAGAGGCTTTTTTTTTTTGCACACTGAAATCAGGGTGAAGATTATATCAGATAGATGAAGACCTGTGTCCTTTGACCTTTTATCACACGTCCCCCAACTTTCAACGATTCTGAGAAAGATGGCTTTGGAAAACATTGTGGGAAGAAGAGAAAATGCTGATTATCAGCATTTTCTCCTTTTCCTACAATGTTTTCTACCCAATCAATGGCAAATTCCAAAATTCTAACCAAATTTAATTTGTCAGCTGCAAATGCTTTCAATTCAGTCAAGATTTTTATTTTTTTTTTTGGTGTTTTGTAAAGAGTTAAGCGTGTCATTTCGGCTTTTTTGTACAAAAAAAGTGATGATCATATTAGATAGATCCATATCCATGTCTTTTGACTCTTTACCACACAGCTCCGACTTTGAACGCCCCGGAGGACGAACGCTTTTGGTAACCAGCATTTTTTCCATCTCCCACAGTATTTTCTGTCCAATCAGGAATAAATTACGTTCTTTTAGCTACATCTAATTCGGTGTCTGCAAATGTTTTTGAATTTGGACAAGTCTAAAATCTTATCTTTTGGTATAGAGTTATTTTTCCCTGTTGAACTAATGACACGTGCTCGTTCTCAATTTCCAAGTGGGACTAGTTCTAATTTTGAAAAAAAAAAATCCTGTGTTACACGTATTCAGTCTTGGATTTCGTGCAAGTTGACCTTTTGGGACCTTTTTCCGACTGGAACAGATCTAGATACAGTTTACGGACATAAAATCTGACCAGTGTACGGAAAATAAAACAGATTTGCGACGTGTTCATTCCTTTTAAAATGACAAGATAAAAGGTTATCTTAAGCTTCGACCCCTACCATCTTATACTAGGAATCAGTCGTATCTCCTGAAAAAAAAAATGGAGTCTTAAGGACTTAATATCTTGTAAAAGTGATAAAAAAGTATGCCAAGCGAGGCATTTTGAAGAGATACGGTGCACTTTTAAGAGGTATTAACAAAATGGATTACCTCCTATTATATAATAACCGTCTTTCTTGGCATGATTTGGCATCCTGAACATTAATAAATCTCCCACTTTTCTTCCACATCTGTGATTTGAAGATATTAAAAAGGCAACCGACATGTTACAGATAAAAATGTACTAACTCACTATCATAGTTACCCAGTGGAATATAATAGAGTTACAAAAATGAAACATGCGCGTTCTGAATTGCACAGAAAACCGTGGAATATGTTCTTAAATGAAGTGTTAGACACTTCGACCCTCATTAATAATAATAATAATAATAATAATAAAACAGGTAAAATCAAGTTTTGAGGAAAAGGAAAAAAAAAACATAGGAGAAGGGGCCGAATTGATGTACGAGAGAGAGAGAGAGAGAGAGAGAGAGAGAGAGAGAGAGAGAGAGAGAGAGAGAGAGAACACAGGGAGAGAGCGGGCTTTCGACAGACAAGACAAGAAATGACAAACAAAAAGAAAGAAAGAAAGAAAAAAAAAATATATATATCTAACATGAATAAAATTCGATATGGCGTACATGAGCACAGACAAAACATATTAACCAATGACAATAGCGCCTTCTGATCATGCTACCAAACAGGTCTGCCGTGGGACACAAATCAGAAGTCATCTGCAGGAGGTAATGAGTTGACCCTTTACTACGCTTTCCCGAGTTTTAACGATCCTGAGGACGAAGCCTTTTGAAAACATTATGGAAAAAGGAGAAAATTCTGATAACCAGCATTTCCCCTTTTCCAACAATGTTTTCTACCCTTTTAAGAACAAGTTCCACCATTTGAGCCACATCTGAATTCTCGTCTGCAAAAGCTTTGAATTTGGACTGGTCTACATTTTAGTATATTGGTAAGAGTTTAAAAGATTTCACATGATGCAGCTCTGTTTGTTTATTGCACTTACAAGCACATGTATCAAACTAGATTACGTAACCTATGTCCAACGATGACGTCTTTATGACATTGATAGAGTATGGCGCTGTAGTAAAAGTAACTTGCTCATGTCATACGTACGGTGCACTAAAAAAGTAACTGCACCTGTAATGCTGTGTTTGATATCTCTTCACTCTCTCTTTTTTTTTTTTAACTTTCGTGACGACATTCGGTAATCCCACGTTTACATCATGTTCCCGGCAGCCACGTTTCTGACAACCGTGGACAAAACGGGATTGACGTAATAGAACGCAGAGGAACGGTATATACAAGCTTGTCAGACCATGAATGTCGGGGTTGCCGTGCCAGATTTTTTGACTGTCGAAAACTTTGCCACGGCAGTCCCGGTGCCAACGAGAATTCTAACAGACTGTAGTGGAACGGGTTGATCGCAAGAGAACTTACCACCACGTAATAAGCCGTAACAAGACTCAGAGACAATCCGTGTTGGGACATGGAATCACTTTTTTGGACTGTAGTGGAACGGGTTGATCGCAAGAGAACTTACCACCACGTAATAAGCCGTAACAAGACTCAGAGACAATCCGTGTTGGGACATGGAATCACTTTTTTGGACTGTAGTGGAACGGGTTGATCGCAAGAGAACTTACCAGCACGTAATGAGCCGTAACAAGACTCAGAGGCGATCCGTGTTGGGACGTGGAAGCACTTTTTCCACCACCAGCAGTATCTCACGCTTCTTTTAAGTTTTTTTTTTTCAGATTTTGTCGCTTTCTTCGCGGTTTTCCCGGCAAGCTCAGATATGTCCGAGCCGTTTTGTTGCGTTCTATCAAGGCACTTCCCGGAATATGCCGGTTTATGGATACGGTGTGTTATGACACGTTGCGCTCTACTACGGCCTGACCGGACGTGCACGATCTCATAAAAAAGCTCATTAAGAAAATGAGTCCAAGAAGTCAAAGCTGGCATTTTTCGAGCCAGAAGGAAAACAAGATCCATCTTCACTGCACACCCTCCAATGTCACCAGTCGAAACCCGGGTTTAATATTATGATCCAAGAGGGCCTGATGTCTCTCAAACTCCTGAGTCGGGGCTCTCCATTCATCGGGCGCCACAGGAACAGCAAACACTTTATCATTGTATGTTTTTTGGATGCATTGCGAAGTTTTCCAACCATACGGCAGATCTGACTTCTTTATTTCACCGAAATGCACAGGAATGATGATAAATTGTCTTTTATGGTCAGATGTCTAAGAGTCAGGAATAACTTCCGATAAGGTTGTAAGGAAAAGCGGTTCCTCGTGTCCTATCCCTCAGTAACTGGTTTTACCCGTTCCAGCATTTCGTCAAAGGAGCTTAGAGCTAAGGAGGCATCCTTAGTTCTGAAATGTGTAGATATCTTCAGTGCAAAACTCTCTGTCAGAATTGTTGAGTAGTTGCCGAGTTGTTGCTTTCTACTTTCTTTATCTTTTCGCGCACCCACGTGGATCATGGTTTTCTCGCCCTTCTTCTCTTTCCTCTTGACTACTGCAATATGGTATTCCGTCCCTGCTGCACTTTCTATCTTTCTAACACAAAGATTGAGCAAATATACAAAAACAAAATCTTCTTTATCTTTGCATGTCATTATGCATGTGAAAACCTTGACAGAACGTGATGAACGTGTTAGACCTTGTTAGGAACATTTGAAACGTGAGAGGGCTGATCAGAACTTCAGGGGCCGGGATGGAACGTACTCGCATTCTTGGTAGAGCGCAGCAGGACGTAGATCTTTGAGCACCATGGAACTGAGCAACCCCTTCCTATCACGGCTTGTCATGGATACCGTGAGGTACCATAACGAGACCTAAATGAACTTGGTAAATGGGAAAAAAAAAAATCTCACGACACACCACGTTTCGGACAAACGGGGCTGCCGTGGCTGCCGGAAACATGGTGTAAACGTAGGATTAGAGTGGTCTGTTGCTCAAATGTAGGTACAGAATTGCCCCAGTTGTGACGAGGGTGGTGACGCCTATCCAAAAAACAATGTATCAAAACCACTTAAAATCTTTTTCATCTCGACGAAATCTGTAAAAAAATGTTAAATCCTGCCAGATTCGTGACTTTACAGAAATTGTGCAATAATCTAGAAGTGATCTCGACTATATCTATTTCATCAGGATACGATTTGAAGATTCGCAGTTAATTTTACAGAAAACAAGACCGGTAAAAATTAACACCAATTCAAAAGAAAGATTCTTAGCACTGAGCAAATCTTTGGAGGTTCAAGAGTAGTCGAGATCGTCCTCGTAAGTCCCACCGAGCATAACAGACAGAATCTATGTCTGTATATTCAGCATAATAGATAACGATTGACACGTTCTGTACTGTAAAGGTCGGCAAATTCAGTATTACAGGCACAGATCGAAACATTCAGCAGAGCAGCTAAGGGTCAACATGTTTAGCATGTACAGGCAAGTGTGTTCAAAATAAAAAAAAAAAACAAAGAACGGCATTTTCAGCATAACAGATAAAGATAAATACGTCCAGTATAGAAGACACAGGGCGACACGTTTAGCATAACGAAGGTCAATACGTTCAGCATAACAGACAAAGGTGAACAGGATCAGCATAACAGACTCAGGGCAACAGGGTCAACATAGATCTAATCACAGGGTTCGGCAATACAAAGATCGACAAGCTCAGCATAAAACAACATATTTCGACACGTTCATCATAAAAAACAAAGATCGACACGTTAAGCATAACAGACACATGACTATACGTTAAGCAGAAGGGACAAAGATCGACACATTCAGCATAACAAAAACGATCGATACGTTCGGCATAAAAGACGAAGACCGACACGTTCAGCATAACAGACGTTGGTCGACACGCTCAGCAAAGAAAAACGATCGACACGTTCAGCATAACAGCTATATGTTGACATGTTCAGCATAACACTGATTGACAGGTTCAAGAAAACAGACAAAATTCGGAACGTTTGGCATCACAAAGATCGACACGTTCAGCATAACAGACAAAAATAGACAGGTTCAGCATAACAGGCACAGGTCGACACGTTAAGCATTGCAGACAGAGGATGACATATTCAGCATAACATAGAAAGATCGATATGTTCAGCACAACAAACAGGACAACATGTTCAGTATAACAAAGGGTGACACATTCAGCATCACAGATAAAGCGCGATACGTTCAGCATAACAGACACAGGACGACATGTTCAGCATTACAGACAAGGGATGACACATTCAGTATCAGATAAAGTGCGACATGTTCAGCATAACAGACACTGGATGACATATTCAGTATTACAGGCAAATGATGGCACATTTAACATTACAGATAAAGCGCGATACGTTGAGCATAATCGACACAGGACGACATGTTTAGCATTACAGACAAATGATGACACATTGAGCATTACAGATGAAGGGCGATACGTTTAGCATAAGAGAAACAGGACAACATGTTCAGCATAACAGACGCAAGACGACATGTTCAGCTTTACAGAAAATGGTGACACCTTGAGCATTAGAGATAAAGGGCGATGCGTTCAGCATAACAGACAAAGAACGACTTGTTCAGCATTACAGACAAAGAACGACTTGTTCAGCATTACAGACAAAGGATGACACATTCAGCAAAACAAAGAAAGGCCTGCTTCTTCAGCAAAAGAGACATAAGTAAACAAATTTAGTAGAACAGAAAAAAGGATGACACATTTAGCATTACGGGCAATACGTTCAGCATAACAGACTAAGGACGACATGTTCAGCGAAACAAACACCGACGCGTTTTGGATAGCTTAGGCATGCTTATTCACCACAAGAGACATTAGTCGACACGTACAGCATAACAGATAAAGGTCTGTACATTCAGGAAGGTGGGCACTTTCAGAAAAACAGACAAAGCCATTCGAGTCTGATAGAAAAGAAAGGTCGGTCTGTTTAGAATTACGGATAAAAGCCATTTGCTGATTCCCGCATAAGCTAAGTCGAAACTATGTCTAAGAGATGAAAGAGGAAATATTCCTTTCGCAATAACCTTTTTACCAATCCTCGGAAGAGGCTTTGCCAGGACTAGAGTCAAGCACTTCCGCTCTGGTTGACTTATTTTCGCTTTATCGCTGGGCTACCGGTATAACAAAGGCCGGCATTATGTAGGAAAGGTTTGCCAATTCTTCTTAATGTCTAGCTTATCACACAAAGTGTCAAAACTGTCACCTTTCTAGGTCAAATTTTATCTCCGATTTTTCTATTCCTGCTCGGGGGACACCAGTATTATGACAATAAAATGAAGGTCAGACCGTGCAATTAACCTATATCGTGTGTGTATCACGACCCATGCTCCAGGGCCTTGTGCCAACAAAGTAGACTAAAATAAGGCTGCATGCACTTTCAGTCTGATCTTCGTCTGCTCTTTTCGATAACAAATAAAGCATTATAAGCTTTACTGCACATATTTACTCTCAGCGTTGAAAGAATATAAAAACATACCTTTTCCCTAAAAAAGGTACATTTTTCGTCAGAGGCGTACTTCAGGGTATTTTTGCCAGAATAAATTACCTCTTAAAAGTTTTCATTGAACGGTAAAAAGGTAAGATCAGACTGCAAAGTATGTGTCATCTGACCTTGATCTGAATTCCCAACATGGGGAACTTAAGTTGTGCCCATGCTTTTAAAGGCTAAGAATCATTCAGTGGATTGAGTGAGATAAAGCTTAACGCTTTCCAAAACCACAAAATTTAGACTCTGCCTAAATAAATGCATCTGCAGACAACACATTTGAAACTGGTACAAATGTACTTGAATTCTTTGATAGGATGGAAAACATCGTTTCCACACAATCTTTTCGAAAGCTTTCTCTCTCAGGGTAATTAAAACTTGGGATTGCTTGGTAAAGAGTTTATGCTTTACCAGACGACAAAATTTCAAACATGATCGTATTGAAAGCAACTGCAGATAACAAATCAAATGCACCCAAAAATGGTAACTGACGTCGATAAGATACACAAAACAATTGGAAAGGTGAATATGATTGCTAGCAACAAACAGCATTTACACATTTCTCCGTGATGTTTTTAAAACCTCCTGACTCGAAGTCGTAAAAATACGGGACTAGTTGGTAAAGGGTTAACCTACTTCGTGTTTGCAACGCTCGGTCAACGGTCACCTTTCAATCAGGAAGTATTTGTGGTTACTATATCTGTAGTATAAACGTGCTGTCCGCTCGTTGCCCGATTGTGAAGATAATAATAGTGATGAAATAATAGCCCTGTGAATGATGTTTTAATGCATCTGCAAAAAGTGTCGACCCCATGTCGGCCTGCGCAATTCGCGCAGGTTGATATGGGTCGAAACTTTTTGCTACCAATCGACCTTTCTTTCTTTTGATTCAGTCGGGTTTAAGACAATATGAATTTATATCATGCTGCCGTTTGCTTGATATAATGTACTACGACACTACATTAAACCCCCTCTTCCGAAAGCGTGGCTCAAATTTAATTATACATACAGAACAGCAAAAGAAAAGTTGCTCTGCGCATTATTACTTTTTTCATTCCTGCATAAAGCAAATATATATAAAAAAAAAAAACCCAATCTATCCCATTATGTCAATCTTTTGTCCATGCTCCTGAAATTTTCATTTTGTTTAGCACCAGAAATACCGCCCCACAGCAGGACACTTTCTCCTCCAAATGTGTCAATTTCGACAAAACAGTTGTAAACGAAATTTTCACAATGCCTCCTACGAACCAAAGTACGTCCTTCCACTTGTTTGATTCGTATCTCTGACATCAGTGAAGATAATTTTGTTCCAATCTTAACGTCCTAAACGTAAGTGACGACGAGCCCAGACTGATCTCGTACTACGATGCCTTTCACTGAGTATAGGACCGTGATAAAGTCTTCTGGCATGTATGGTGGCATATTTCTGCCACGAGATACGAGATAGCTATCATGATAATTTTACAAAACTATCGCGATAAATTAAAGTTTCCTGGAAATTTTATCGAGATAATGAAAAGTTTCCTGAAAAAGATATCACGATAAACTTAATATTTTAACGCAAAATTTCTCAATCGTACACGAAGCTGACATGCAAGATGAAATTATCGTGATAGTTCTACCTGTTTCTCGATATCTATAAATAGAAAATTTGTCATTTGGATGAACTCGGTAGTTTTTGACTTCACAAGATTGCAGTCAGTAAAAGTTCGAATAATTAATAATTGTAGCTTAATTGTTAAATTTTGACAAGACTCGAAATGAACAGAAGTCTGTAAAATCACAAAGACGACTGGAAAGCCTCCTACGAACACTTTAAAACCATTCAGGGAAAAGGAGAATTCATAAGGTTGTAGACGAAGATGTTCCGAAACCGCATCTAATTATAGATACCGTGAATGTCAGTTATGGGCACGAGAGCAAAAAAAAAAAATCATGATAACAGGTAGAATTATCGCGATATTTTTATCTTGAAAATTTTTATTATCTAGATAATATTTCCAGGAAACTTTGTTTTATCACGATAGTTTTCTAAAATTATCATGATAGCTATCTCGTATCTCGAGGCAGAAATATGCCACCATAGGCATGTATACTATAGTCATTTAATCTCCTGCGGATCGAGCTGATGTTACGGTCCGGTAGAGTTGCATCAGTAACAGTAGCGCGTCGGAAGCGATTACAATGCGTTGGTACACGAATGTACTTTGTCGTCTGCGGCAGTTTTCACCTTTGGACGACCTGAAAGATGTGCATCTGAGGTACTGCAATTTATTAGGTGGCAACTTATGAGCGAATGTATTGCAGGTTTCGAACAGCTGAACATTACCGCCACCTGTCTTACAAGCCAATTGGCTTGTAGCATAGCAATCGCTCGTTCGCACTGAATTTGAGTTAGCCGTGCCATAAATCACCACACTTTTTACCAGTTCTATATTGAATTTTTATATCACTTTATAGACAACCTGTATTGTAAGCTGAAACTTCGCATGACATTGATACTTAACACATGTACGTGTATCCAATGCAAATCTAACCGCATAGCGGTTATCATTTCTGCATAATCAGGGATGAGAGGCAAAATGACATTAAATATATATACTTCTATCAATATTTTTAAGTACTAACTATATATGATATTCCATAACGCAAAATAATATCTATAAATCTCTGGTTTTAAGCTCATTTTGGTATAGCCAACGGCGAGGATCAAAATCATATTGCACATTCTGTGCTTTCTGATCTTCGCTCTACACTTTACTTTTTTGATTTTCATCTAAACGTCTTTCAAGGACGGAATCAAATTTGTTGCCGTTGAAAAAGTCTTGCTGTGTTGCAAAAAGCGTGGTCTCGAACCAAAGTCGTCAAGGCGTGTCGATTTTTGTTTGATGAAACATTAAAAGTGGTCAAACTATGACCCGTTGGTCACCTCCTCCACGGTCAGGTCATTTTGTTTTTAATTATATTTTATTTATTATTTTTATTATAATTTATCACGTCCTTTCAGCGGGTCAAATAAATGTGGTGAACGACCTACTCTACTCGATATAGCAAATTATTTGTGACAAGGGGATATTCGGAAGATTTTTGGACTATAACTACAAAGCACAGTGTAGAATATCCCGGTACCATTCAGTAGTTCTTTATCAAAGTTGCTCGAATGGCGTCACGGATAGTCCTGTCTCGAGTTTTTTCTCCCCAAAAGATCTTGCTTTCTTAGACCGCAATGTATAAGAAGTATATAGTGTTTATTAAGCGGTCTACATGTATAGTAATACCTTTATTTGGCGAACCTAGGGTGATCCGTTCATTTTTTATTTTATTTATTCTCTTCGGTTGAGTTCTGAAGAGTGGTGATACATTGTCACGACTATTCAAATTTTGTCTCTTGCGTCCAGGGTGGCTCACCGAGGGAGGTCACATATTTTACAAAGAGTTATGTTGTCGATATATTGAATGCTTTAGCAGGCTACTGTTTCCGACATCCTGAACTATAAGCAAGCAAGGTAGTCCTGTGGAATCCAGCTCATGGGAAACAAAAACCCGGGCAGCCTACCGCAATCAGGGTCAATGTACTAATGAAAGACACTGAAGCAGAGAAAAAGAGATAGCGTTGTTAGCTGGTTGAAAAAAACCCACTTTTTAAAAGCCTTTTTAATAACCCATCCGGTGGCCTTTTTTTTTTGATAGCACACAAATGCCGACCATTATTCTGTCGTTTCACATGCCTTTCAAAATTATGTTCACAGCGAGATAAAACAATTAAACAAAAAACGAACAAGGCTTTGTGAAAAGGGGGATTTAATGCATCTGCAAAAAGTAGCGATCCAGTTCAGCCTGCGTGCGCAGTCCCTGCAAGCTGAACTGGGTCGCTACATTTTGCTTTTGGTAAATTTTCTGTATGGACCATTTTACCTCTTAATTCAGTCGGTTGTTAGACAAAATGGTTATTAATCCAAGCTCATGTGATAACTTGCTCGGTATGATTCATAACGGAGATGCATTAAATCCCACTGCCACTGTATGGCTTAAATTGAAGTTGGTTGATGCGATCATCAATACTTTGCATAAAAGAAACCTCTGACGTAATTCCAACAGTGACATCGCTAATAGCTATTGATTGATTGATTGAATGGCGTTTTATGCCGCTTTCAACATTATTTCAGTCATATCACGGCGACAGCTCAGATAATTATGCATTTCCTGGGTTTCACCAGTACTAGGCTAGGGCTCTGAAGTGTCTTGCTCAAGGACACTCCCACGAAAAGCAAAAGCCCAGTGGATCAAGTGAAACTCGAACCAGGGACCTCCAGGTCACGAGTCCTACACTTACCATTGAGCCACGATGAACCCCTTGCTAATGGCTGTGCAAGCTTTTTTTTTAATGAAACGGTCAAGTAATAAACATTGGCAATGACAAGTCTTATTTGCAATAAATGCCTCTGACCCATTATAGATGAAGATTCTGGAAGTTTTAAAGATGTGTCATTGAGATACTATACCAGTGATGTTTACACATCAGATCTGCTGTCTTTAATTAGATCGTAAAATAATATTTTTAATGGATATGCTTTTCCATCTCGCTTTAACGTAAGGTTTACTTATTTCTTCATACAATGAACATATTAATGAAAATGAAAGTAATCTTCAATAACGTTCACCTTGATACCATTACGGTACTTTTAAATCATGGATAGGTATAGTCATGTAATGCAGAGTTTGAAACATCTCAACAGGTGACCTTACTCATGCCAAGGTCATAAACATGTCTATTGTCGCGCGTGACTGTCCAGCGTTCCATGCCGCAGGCAAGGGACAGTGTCTGTTGCACAACTATTACAAATCACCAATGTTTCAAAGTATCCCTTTATGTCATTAAAACAATTGTGTATTACATAAAATGTGTAGGTAAATGCTATTAGTACAGACAGAGTACATCTTACTCTTACTCGAAATCACTTGAATCACACTGTGTTCCCTTTTTCAAGTTGCACATTTAATTATAATGTTTCCTTTCGTTTCAAGACCAGTGTCATAAGAAATTGTCCCCATTTGGAATACTTTTTTTTCAGTTTTACCCAAACAATCCCGTGTTTGAACGAACCCGAGGAAGAAGGCTTTTGAAGGCATTGTGGGAAAAGGAGAAAATACTGGTAACCAGCATTTCCCCTTTTCCAACACTATTTTCTGTCCTTTCAAAGACAAATCCCATCATTTGAGCCAATAAAATTTGTCTTCTGTGAATGCTTACAGTTTGGTAAGTTCTATAATTTAATTTTGGGACAGATGTAAAGACAACAAACTATATTTATGTGGTAACTGGTTAGCCTACGTATTTCATAGTAAACCAATTTCTCTGAACGACGAAGAAATTTTAAGGCAAAAGGTTACGAGAAATACATTTTTACAGCAACCTCCTACAATAAACTACTTTAAAAGGACCGTTTCCCCAAGAAAATAAAACGTATCTGAGTAACCACCTCTATGAAGCTGAAGACCTTTACTCAGCAAGCATTACATTGCGTTCTCACGGAGGCGAATGTTTCGAAATGTAGCGGTATGAAGTCAGCATATGTTTCAAGAAAGCACATTTTGCGTGTCCCTTGGGTGTTTTATACAAATTGAAGTGTTATGATTCAGTTTGTTTGTACACCTTTCTCTACATGGAATTTAATAGGTCGTGGGAAATATTCGTGCCATAGGGACACTTCTTACCTGAGGTCGAACCAGGGACATCCGGGTTACGAATTAGACACCTTAACATGACGACTGCCAAACTGTGCTATCCACTGAACAAAACGATGACAATATTTGATTTTCTCTCACTGTGTGTTGACTGTTTATTAAATAGCTACCGCTGAATTAGTCCAGATATTTAGATGTAAACATGCTAATTTACCCTTCAACATTTATCTATCGGGCATTTCACATTTTATATTTCTTTCGCATGCCGTCTAAACCGGTCCCATTCAGTTCTACGTAACAAAGCTGATCTCTCTAGAACCGGTATTATGGCGTACAAAACCTTCGTTTACCTTTAGGAACAACTATTTTTACAAAATGTTTGAACATTTGCTGTCTTAATAAGTACCGGCCAGAATCATTCCATTTAGAATTCAATCAAATCACTATCATGTTGGATTACATACGGAGCGACAGCCATATTTGTCAATCACGCAGACAGTTGCAGGATTGACTACAGATTTTTTTAAGGGAGTATGTTTGAATAATCAAACGAGACCTTGCCGAACCAAAACTTCGTTTAAAAAAAATATAATATGATTCTGTAAGTTGTATTTGTACAGTTTCATTCGGAAAGTATCTAAATTTGGTATTCAAACAATAACAAAATTCGATGTCGGAGTTTGCTGAAGGAAACTATGAAGGGACCGCTAAGACCCGACGTGCGAGGACACGATGAATGTCAAAATGAAAAATAACGTACTTCGGGGCTTATAATTAGGAGTCGATACCGCTGACCGGGTAAGAAAGTGTGTATATAGTGCTGTTAAAGAAACACAAAAATGCAGCCATTGGTCGGTGGATTTTGCCATCGCTATACAATATATAAACTGCTTGTTAAAACGACATAAGAGACCAAATAAACACCTTCCTTTATTCACAAGTTTTTATATTCTGAAGACATACCAGATTCAGTGTTTTTTTTTTTCCTTTTTTCGAAATAACTTTTAACCGGGGGCCAAGATTTTAGACACGTCCACATCGAATTCTTTCTTTGCAGACAATAAATCAAATAGGGTTCTAATGATGGAACTTGTCTGTAAAAGGGCAGAGGACATTGTGGAAAAGGAAAAAATGCTGGTTACCACAATGTTTTCAAAGGTCTTTTCCATAAGGGTATCTTAAACTTTGGATTGTGTGGAACAAGGTGCCAAATTTAGACTGGACCACTTTTAGGCGACAGGTTAATAGGAACTTGTCTTTGACAGAGGAGAAATCACAGAAATATTTTAGAAAAGGAGAAAACAGTGGTTAAAAGCATGTCCTCCTTTATTTTTCCAGCCTAATTTTCCAGGGCCGTTTAAAAATTGAATAATTTACTATAAGGGTAGATGAACCAGGAATCATGGATGTACATGTACAGTGTATGTACTGTCACCCCATTATAACTGTAACATAATTCAAAAAGGCGTAGAATACGACCAAATTTTTAACGAAAGGAAACCAACTTTTATCAAATCTTGGCCGGTATTTACCGACCATCCTTTACTCTTTGACAGACGAAAACATTTTAGACTGTCCATATTGAAAGCATTTGCAGACAACAAACCCATTGTGGCTCGAATGAAGGGATTCGTATTTGCTAGAGCAGAAAACATTGCGAGAAACGGAGATAATGCTGGATACCAGCATTTAATTCTTTTCCCAAAGTGTTTTCAAGAACATTCATTCCTCGGGACGATAAAAGACGGGAATCTTTGGTAAAGGGTTAATAGCATTCTTAGTCCAAATCTCAAGAATTTTCTGATTTTCGAAGTAACGCAATTCGTGATTGGATAGACCAAATGGGTAGCCAATCAGAAGTTGCGTCACTTGCGAATTCTATAATAAGACTAAGAATACAATTAAGAATAGCTGGTGAAGTTGGCTACTCTCTGCAAATACACGAGTGCATCAAACCATTTAGCTTTGATGGTTTGACAGTCTGAAGACACGTAATTGCAGACAAAAATGATTTAATAATTGATTGTTTGACAAAATACCTTGACAGACAGCCATACTCACCCTTACGGCGCCGTGGAAATTGTAAATTGCTTCTGCGGACAATGCAGATCAAGATCATACTGTTCAGAACATGCAGTCTAATCTCGGATCAACCCATTCCGATATTTAGTGAGATAAAGCACCCATAAAAATTTTGAAATTGAATACCCGACTGTTCTTTTCTTCTGCTGTCTGTTCATCTGATTCACTTGCTTGGTGCTCGGATGAAGGGTCAATAAAGATGACAGATGACCACTGGTGAAGCAGCGAGGACTTTTCAGCTTTTGTCTTGCTCGTATATAAAAGCACGAGACTGGCAAGGTCCGCACTAGTCGCCATCTGTCCATCGACTTGTCCACACACCATTGTTCGTCTACACTCTGAAACTGGCAATATGATCACTCAGGGACTTTTACTTTTGTGTGCTGTCGGTAAGTAAACCTAGATAATTTATCAGTTTCGTTTTTCCTTTCAACTATCAACTTTTTCCTCATTATTTTTTAAGTAGTTTAGATGAGTACTTGGGCACTTAGATATTTTTCGAAGTGTGTAATTAATTCCATCAAAACTGATTGTTTTTTCCAAAAATGTATTTTTGCATCATTTGCATCAATATACTCGAAACATAAAATGACTTAATTGAAGAAAATTGTTTTGTTTTCTCTTTTTGGATATGTGACGTGCAAGAAAATTACTTTTCTTTTTTTTTCAAATAAAAAATGCAACTCTGCTGGAAATCAAGAAATATTCTGGCTACAGTTAGGGCTAAACCTGAGGACTTTACTGATCTACAGAAAACTAATAGCAAGTGTTATTATAATCAGGCAATCTATTTGTGATTTTTGGAACTATCTGACAGTCAAGTTTCTTTTTGATTGGCGTCAAGTGAGTTTATAAAAATCAAGGTTGTGACCAAAATCCTTTATGATGTTAATTTACAGCGAAGAAAGAGCCCTTATCTGAATTTTTTGCAAGACGACAAAATTTTGGTTTTTTACAGATTAAAAAATTGACAATTTAGATGTTGCCCAAATGTTGCAATTTGTCTTTGATAGGGTGGAAAGCATTATGGGAAAAAGAGAAAATGCTAGCTACCAGCATTGTCTCCTTTTCCCACATTTTTTTCAGAAGCCTTTCTCCGCAGGGTCGTTAATAATCGGGATTGTGTGGCAAAGGGTGAATTCTTTACAAGACGACAATTTTTTTTATAATATTCAGTCTTGAAGCATTTGCAGACAGCCAAAATGATTGGATCTGTATTTGATAGGGTAGAAAACAATGTGGGAAAAGGAGAAATTTCGGGTTACCGACATTTTTTTCTTTTTCCATAATGTTTTCAAAAGTCTTCTTCCTCAGGGTCATCAAAACACAGAATCGCTAAGTAAAGCTATACACGTTCTATCCAAGATAATCATTTTAAAACTTGTTATCGTGTTCATGAGTCATTCCTCGCTTTTCGCCGAATGGGCAGATAAGTTAACACTTATCTCGCTTAACATGTAACTTCACGTTTACATATGGCCTGCAAAGTGCGGAAAGGGCATTCGGACATTTGCGTCAAATGTCGTCTCGGATCAGCCTGCACAGTCCGCGCAGGCTAATCCGAAACGACACTTTCCGTTTTTATAGAATTTTCTGTTTTGTGTAAGTCTACTGTAGCAAAAAATCTAATGTAGTCGTAAAGTGCCGTCTCGGATTAGCCTGCTCGGACTGCACAGGCTGATCCGAGACGACACTTTACGCAAATGTCCGAATGCCTCTTTTCGCGTGTTGCAAGCCATATTTCTTTGCAACTAACATGTCACTTTTGAAAATGTGGTGGAAAATAAAGATATTCATTCTCTTGAACGTTGATTGCATTTTCCAGCATATTTTCGTGACACGGCGATAATAATTTTAACCATCTACTATGCAGTCGTTCGTCTTTAAAGGCCCAGTGCTTGCGAAAAGTAAACAATTCGGGGTCGAAATGCAGACAAATTTAATTCATACCGTTTAAAAGTATGGATATCATTATGAGTCTGATAATGTTTTAGAGAGCATTTTGTCAGAGTTCCAATGGCTGGCAGAAAATGTATTGATAAACTAGAATAAGAGTTGCCAACTCCCGAATTGTTAACTTTTGGCCGATAGTGTGCCTTTGACTAAGAGGAGCAGACATCTGTATCACAGCCATTTTTTTTTTGCAATACTTTTTCTTTTTGCAATCAAATAATATAAGTGTTATAATTTGACTGGATTATAGATGGTTACACTTGTCAAAAAATCAAGCGCCTTTAAAAGGTCTGTGTAGAGGTTATGTAGAAGCGACTTCAATTGCTACGCTATTATTGGTGAAAGCCAGGAAATACATGTACATGAAATGTGACCTGTCGCCGTGATATAACTGAAATAATGTTATAAGCAGCGTAAAACACCATTAAATCAATCAGTCAATTGCTACGATTAGATTAATTTAGTCCCTGTACAATATGGAATCCTGAAAGTATGAACACGTTGTTGCTAAACTAGAAAAGGCAGTTAAGAAAGCCAAGTCTGTATTTTTTCCAAATTGCTTTAGTCTTTTTTTTTTTTTTTGGTTTAGCGAATCAAAAATTGGGTCACTTTGAAATTGAGAAAATTCTTGAGAATCAGACTAACGATGCTATTAAGAATGCCTTTGGTGAATACGGGACCCACCCAATAATTTTCATGCTATTTGATTACTCATTTATTCAATTATATAATTAACACAGTACTCGATTAAAGTAAGACTGTGGTAGACCAATGAAGAACGCGTGATCAAAACTTGACTGAACTTTTTCTTTTGACCAAATTCTAGACACATCCATGATAAAAGCATTTACAGACAACAACTTGAATGTGCCCCAAATGATGGAACTTATTTCTGAATGGGTAGAAAACTATGAAGAAAAGGAGAAATTGCTGGTTATCAGCGTTTTCCTAATCCCACAAAGTTTTTAAAGCCTCTTTTTTCTTCATTGAGAGGGGGGTTGGGATGGGTTCGTTGTAATTTATGATTTTTTGGTAAAGGCTTGAACCGTTTGTATTATGTTAAAAAACGAGATCCAGTGTTTCTGATATATTTCAATTAATTTTCTACTCTTTTTTTCTATTGCAGCATTCTCAGACGGTGAGTAATATTGTTTTACTACTCCGTATTCAAAATATTTTCAAACTTAAAAAACGAAGCTGCCAGAGATCTATTACCTATCTTATCTATTTCACCAAACTGCATTGCTTACCCTTTCTTAACCATTGGAATGCAAAAGGCGGAGAATGGTTATTTTCAGTGGGGGTGAGGGAAATCACTGCACGTTCAGTGATTAGCTTTACCAGAATATATCAGCACAGCGGATATTCGTAGAGCAAATATCAGACTGCAGGTAATTATGCGGTCTCATCTTGATCTCTCACTGATCGCAGAAGCAACTGAGCTATCATAATAAAATTATGCTCGTACGCTGTACGAGTTTAAAGACCATTTCTGTAGGAGATAGTGAGCACTTCTTTTTTTTTTATGCATGCTACATCTTTATATAGTGGTATTTGAGCCATGCTCTATGTAAAGGGGGGTCTAATGTATCTGCGAAGAATATCGACTCGTGTCAGCCAGCGCAGTCCGCCCAGGCTGACACGAGTCAAAACCGTTTGCTATTTGTAAATAACCTGCATGTCCGAGGATCCTTCTACTTCAGGATTCAGCCGACTTGAGACAAAATGAGTTTTAGGGGCCCATAATTACATGTATGTGATGACTTGCTTGGTATAACGTATCATAGAGATGTATCAAATCCCCTTTTATCCTCAGAGCGTCGTTCATACATATGGCCTGCAACACGCAAAAAGGGGCATTCGGACATTTGCGTAAAGTGTCGTCTCGGATTAGCCTGCGCAGTCCACCCAGGCTAATCCGAAACGACACTTTCCGTTTTTATGTAATTTTCTGTTTTGCACAAGTCTACTGTAGCACAACATCTAATGTAGTCGTAAAGTGTCGTCTCGGATTAGCCTGCGCGGACTGCGCAGGCTGATCCGAGACGACACTTTACGCAAATGTCCGAATGCCCCTTTTCGCGTGTTGCAAGCCATATAAGAAATACATTCTTTTGAATGTTCCTTTGCTTTCATTTTGAACGAAAAAACTTTAATGTTTATTTTTATGTTAGGTGTGTAATTTTAGCCCTTCACAGATTTTCTATTGAAAAGTGTTCTTAAAAGATTGCCGGGCTTCTCGAAAGAAAGTCGCAGCAGACAATTTCGAAAAAGTATCATTGTAAAAAGTGATTAATTAACAACAGTTGAAATCTATATAATTACATTTATATACCCATGACTTCAAATGCTGTGGCAAAAGGAAACCTTGCTCGGTACGATCAATTTCTTTTTGCCTCAACGACTTTAAAAGTTGTCTGCAGCTGAACAAAAGAAAAATGTCTCTAAGGCTAACAAATTATTGAAGTTCATCTAATTTCAGCTTTTCTCAAGCCACTACCTCCAAAACGTAAGTACAGTTACATTTCCTCTGAATATGATTTATATGAGTCGTACTCGGTGAAAAGGGAGTTTCATGTATTTGCAGAAGGTATTGACTCATGTCAGCCTGCACAGTCCGCGCAGGCTAAGATGGATCGAAACCTTTTGCTATTGGTCAATTTCCTGCATGTCCGAGGCCCATTCTCCACACAATTTGGACAGGTGTTAGACAAAGTGGATTTTTTTTGATCCACGCTTACGTGTTGTCTTGCTCGATATAAGCTTCACGCAGACGCATGAATCACCCTTTTACCAGAGCACGGCTGTATTGTATTCATCAAGTTGTCAGCTAATCGTCTCCCTATTATTTCAATGGGCTGCAACCCGCATGTCATCTTGGTCACAGATTTTCAGGTTTTCGAAAACTGCACACGTATGACAGGTTGAAGTATTTGTGAGAGTGATTTGCATTTTTAGACAATAATCTGTCAATCTTTGACAGTCTAACTGTCAAAGTACCTTCAAAGGTGAGACGTTTATGTTTGGTTGACAGTATCCACCGAAGTTCCAGAAGTTAATACCTATTGTTGAACGCCTACTTGATCACCAAACTAAACGGGTTTATTACATTATAGAGAGTTCATGTCAGTTATGTCACGTGTCTCTACGTTGTAACGATTTTATCGTTATTCTATAAAAAGGATTCTTTACCTATTCAGAAAAAAAAAGTTAGAGACACGGGTAAAAAACGTGACGCTAAAATAAGTGTTGTGTTCCTGTATCAAAAAATCCTCTTGAATTCATCAGATTTTTGATTACAATTAAAGCGTTCTTCATTTATGTTGCAGGTTCACGAACACTTAAGTATGCGTCACGAATTTTTTTCGTGTTTTTGGCTTGTTCCCGCCTCCCCGCTCCGCTTATTTAAGGAATACCTTTAGTCGGTATTCGGCAATTACCCTTCGGATAATTAGGGAAGAAATATTCTTTGCCAGACACTATAGACCTAGATCAGACTGCACAAAAAGTACTGTAGATCAATATCATATGACACAAATTTTTTCAGTGTGCTATGAAATGAATTCTTACGTGCGAACATGCGTCGAGAAAAAGCATAAGGCAACTGGAGACGTTGCTCATGATAGATAATTTACAATTAGCCAAAAGTACGAGGGGTGATCAAAAAGAACGTGGACCAGTGCTCGTATCGGAAAAGCGTTATAGAAAACAACTTGGAGTGTTTACTATTTTTGAAAGTAACCTCCTTTGAGTTCTATGGACTTTTTCATTCTTGATTTTCACGCGCGAAACACGTGTGCGAGCGCGTCACGTGACCTTACTAACAAGGACCCGGTCGTACCTAGGGTTAGCTCCTCTCTGCTCTCGTAGTGTATGCCACATAGAGAATCTTTCTAAACAGGCACTAGTCAGAGGTCACACGGAGTCAGGACTAAATTATAAGGACAATTGGCTAGTCTTTCCATGTTTGGTTTTTGCAAAGTTTCCAGTACAAGTGTGGCTTTGTGAGTTAGGGCGTTATCTTAGTGTAAAGTGACGTCACCCCGCAGAATTTCTGGCTGTTTTCTTCGTGTGGTGTTTGTGAAATTTATTTGAATAATGTAGGCATAAAACTCAGTATTGACTGTAGTATGTATAGATACAACATAATTTAGAAGAAAAAAAAGGAGAACAGAAATACATGATGTAGATAACTTCACCGAGTGACTTATAGAGGATGGCTTTACCAGCGGAAGGCGATGTTGGATGTTTCCATACACGGCTTTGTTGTTTAGATTCAGTCTCGTTAAAGTGTGCCTATGTTTCATCGCATGTTACAATACGATCAGTAAAGTTTGACCCCTCTACCCTATTGCGTTCTGAAATTTCTTAACAGATTTCGACCCTAACCCCCATTTTCTCGGGCGTCAGTTGCCGAGGTACCTACCTTGTGCAAACATGCGACATTCCAAGATTCTCTGTCAAAATCTCCTGAGCACTTCTATATGAAATGTTAAATGTCTCAGCTATTTGCCTGACAGAATCTCGGTGATCTTGTTTTACATGCTGCTCTACATCCGTTATGATTTTGTCTGTGACTGATGTTGATGGACGGCCAGATTTAGGGTCATATCTCACAGTATCGCACCCTTGTCTAAACCTGTCCGATCCATGCACGAATATCAGATTTCTTAAGTGCAGAGTCCCCTTAAACTGTTTCTAAATCGGTTTTGATTTCCGATAAATACTTTCCGAGTTTGACTTAAAACTTTATGATTACTCTCGGCTCATATAAAACGTTGTCCGACATTTTGGACCAGTAATGCAGTATATGACGTCATGAAGACGACGTCATACTTTACCTGCTTGAATATGACGACATTTGAAAGCTTGAGTCAGTTACCAGATAATTAATGCTCATCTATGCAAATTTTTGTAATCCTACGTGTAGTAGTTTTCAAAATAACGAGGTGGTCCACGATCTTTCTGATCACCCCTCGTATATGTCCGAACGTTGTCTGCAAAACCACGTGTCAAATGACGGTTAACAACGACGGAAAAATCCTACTAATACATATTTAGAAGAAATTACTTATTCTTATTTTTATTCTTATTTTTCAGCATTGCCCATATTTCCAAGTAAGTAATTTTTATTATCTCTTTACTGAACGACAAACTTTTAGACAAGTCCAAATGAAAAGCCTTTGCGGTCGACAAATTAAATGTGGCTCAAACAATGTGATTTGTCTTTGATAGGGTAGAAAACAATGTGGGAAAAGGAGAAAATGCTTGTTACCAGCATTTTCTCCTTTTCCCACATTGTTTTCAAAACCCCCCTTCTCTAGGGTCTTTAAAACTAGGGATTGTTTGGTAAAGGGTTAATATAACAGATACCATTCCTATCCTTAAGAGACAAGAAAATTTTAGACTCGTCCATATTGAAAACATTTGAGAACAAAAATTGAAGGTATCTCTAATAATGAGATATCTCTTCGAAAGAATAGTAACATTGTGGAAAAGAAAAAAAATACTGGTTACCAGATTGAAAATTTAAGCCTGTCTCAGAAGCAATGATTAAAACTACACACTAAAAAAAAAAGTCAGCGTTGCTAAAACGTCATTTTACATGCATATTCCAGCTCTTGTCCAACTGTATTAAGCGTATCATTGTATAACAGATTAAAATGAATCTATTTCTCTTTTTGAAGCATCTCTCTATGTATTATAATCATATTTTTTTTTCTATTTTTCAGTTAAGCCGATCGTTAAGCCGGTCGTACATAAGAAGTTCGTCCCAATTGTGAAGAAAGTCAAAGGTAATACATAAATTCTTTTATATGGCGCATTCAGTAGTGTTCTTTTTGTACTAGGCGACAAAATCAGACTTGTCCAATCTGAAAGCATGTGCAGACGACAAATAAAACGTGGCTAAATCGATGGGATCCCTGTTGTACTGTTGGAGTAGGTAGAAAACATTGTGAAAAATGGAGAAAATAGTGGTAAATGCTGGGTCGTTTAAACTTGACATGGTTTGATAATGATTTAATCATTTCTACAGTATGATTAAATGTTTTAGAAATAAAAAACTCTTTTGGACTGAAATAATCAACAAAACAACCATCATTTAGGATTTAACCCCCTACCACACAATTCCGAGTTTTGAAAACATTGTGGATAAAGGAAAAAATGCTGATAACCAGCATTTTCTCCTTTTCCAACAATGTTTTCTATTCTTTCAAAGAAAAATATCATCAACTGAATCATATTTAATTGATTGTTTGAAAATGCTTTTAATTCAAACAATCCTAAAATTATGGTGTTTGGTAAAGAGTAAAGATACCATTGTTTTAGGTTTTAGGTGGATAAATACAAAATGTTAATTAAAACCCTTTCCCAAACAACCCGTGGTTTTCACGACCCTGAAAAAGAAGCCTTTTGAAAACATCGTGGGAAAAGGAGAAAATGCTGGTAAGCAGCATTTTCTCCTTTTCTCACAATGTTTTCTACCCTCCCAGAACAAATTTCAATTTTTGAGTCATATACATTTTTGTCGTCTGCAAATGCTTTGAGTTTGGACCAGTCTAAAATTTTGTCGTTGGGTAAAGAGTTAAGACAAGAACACGTGCACTGGTTGCCGACCATCTTATCCCTCAACCCTTATCCTGCTAAATAACTTAAATAAAACTTTCAAGACGATGACGATAGTAAAAACCCGAATAATGGTATTTCAAACTTACTTTTTCGGGAAAAATATCTCCTTATCGGACAGTGTA
Source organism: Hippopus hippopus (assembly GCA_946811185.2). Classification (NCBI taxonomy): domain Eukaryota; kingdom Metazoa; phylum Mollusca; class Bivalvia; order Cardiida; family Cardiidae; genus Hippopus; species Hippopus hippopus. Next base: position 42,741,436 of record OX328103.1, on the reverse strand, counting down.
GATTCAAGATCAGACTGCACGTTTTGTGCAGTCTGATCTTGATCTGCACTGCCCGCAAAAGGTCAGTGAGTTGCGCTTAGCAGCTTCAGGGTTAAGCTGCTAAATGGGCGTTAATGTGCGCTTTTGCAGACAGTGCCGATTAAGATCAGTCTGTACAGAACGTGCAGTCTGTTCCTAATCTACACTGTCCGTTACTCAGCAACAAAACTTGCCAAATCAACACTGAAGTAACAATATTTTGACAGGGATTAAAAAAGATCAATTTATTTATAATTTATGTGGCAGTTCAAGGGTTAGACTACTTTCTAAGTCTAATTATCAAGAATTTCCGAACTTGCAAAAAAACCACGCAATATACGAATGGCTAAATAAATATTGTTTAATTAATCAGAAATCGTGTAGCTTTTTAAATTTAGAATTGGAATGGAAGGTAAATACGGCCATTTTTCAAGATACAAAAATGTTTTTCAAAATACGGCCATTTTTTCAAGATACAAAAATGGTTTTCAAAATACGGTGAGATAAAGATACATACTGATAAAACCGCTCCGCACCAATAGGAAATAAACGTCCTACACCACTGCAAAAGCCTGTTTTTAAAAGCATCAAAAAAATATTCATCCATAATTATCCACTTCAACTGCTCATCTTTTCATCATGTTTACCACATCATTTAAAATGTTACATATTCCAGTCTTTGAAGAAACTTTCATCGTTCTAGATAACTAGATTTTTTTTTTCGCTTGTCTCAAAATGGCCGACTTGCTAGGGGTGATGCTTTTCTCTTGAATTCTCAGAATGCTTTTGACATGTTTTAAAATATTTAAATGAATACCAGTCATATTTTCTGAATTTATTTTTACAGTGCCAGTCTACATTCAGAGAGAAGTTCATGTGCCCGTCTTCATCGACAGAGAAGGTTTGTATTTCAAATTATTTTCGCTGGTATCATAAGCAGTTCAAGACCATGCATGCGTATAGTATGTTGGTACATATAAGAAAAATATGTCTTTCTTACACACTTTATTTCAAAAGCATTTCTGCTTTCCAAGTTATTGAGTAAATGCTTTTATCAATTGATATTTAAAAATTCATTTCGAGAAGAAGTCCAAGATGTAAGTGCTATCTCTTGCATCTCTTCGATCCTTTTAGTACCTTTAAGTTGATTATTAGTTCCTTTACACGCAATATTATTACAATCACTGCGAATGTCCCTTTACATGAGAGTTTATTTCAAAGAAATGTAATGTAATGTTTATATTTGCAGTCCCTGTCCCATACCCTGTTAAGGGCGGTGCCGGTGTTGGGGGCGGAGTAGGAGTCGGAGTCGGGGCTGGCGTTGGTGGAGGTGCTGGAGTCGGTAAGTGAAAGGCATTTCTATTTATATGACCTTGAAAGAAGTCTTGGACTGCCGAACACAACTGTAGATACGTTTGCGGACAATGCAGATCAATATCACACTGCACAAAACCTGCGGTTTGGTCTATGTTTTTCTGTGTTCATAATGTTGTGATATTAAGGCAAAAATATCGATCAAACTGCAATATTTGGGTTTAATTATGTCCACACTGTTAATGTTCATCAGTCTAAGGGTTAATGAATTACCATATAGACTGTATACAGCCTTAATCGAGCGACCCTATGTTTTAACGACCCCGAGGAATAAGGCTTTTGAAAACATCGTGCGAAAAGAAGAAAATGCAGGTAACCAGTATTTTCTTTTTTATTCCCACAATGTTTTCCACATTTCAAAGGTAAATACCATCAAACGAGGAACATTTAGTTTGTCGTCTGCAAAAGCTTTCAGATGTAAAATTTTATCATCTGCTTAGGAGTGAAGATGACACAAAGGGGATTAAAGAAAAGGAAATATGTCGTGGTTTTGTACTTGCAGGGCAAACATTGCCAGAAATGAAGCAGTTGCTTTTAGCAATCAAAAAGGACAATAGTTTGTAGCAAATGAGGAACGCTAGCTTTAGTTTGACTACCTGTGTGAAAGACATAGTCAACAGTTTCGTTTGTTATTAAAAAAAAAAACCGCTTTGATTTTGACTTCCATTATTTTCATATAATTGGTCTGCAACATGCGAAAAGGGGCTTTCCGCGCAGGCTAATCCGAGACGGCACTTGACGTCAACATTAGATATTGTCCTACAGTAGGCTTACTTGAAACAGAAAATCACACACGATCGGAAAGTGTCGTCTCGGATCAGCCTGCGCGGACTGCGCAGGCCGATCCGGGACGACACTTTACGCAAATATCCGAATGCCTCTTTTCGCGTATTGTAGGCCAATTATGGCAGTCAGTGCTTTCAGCGCTTTGATTTTGAATTTTACAATAATTGTCACCTTCATTATTTTCTTTTTCAGATTTCGGACTGAACGCACAAATCAGTGAGTACAAACCAATTTCGTTTACTTTTCATAATCTCTTGAAGGTATCTTTACGATTTTAGCGATGGAACTGGCATTTCACTTGCTTTTGTGAACAGTGCAGATCAAGGTCAGACTGCACGGAATGAACATTCTGGTCTGAGATCTTCTCTGTCAGCAATCTTGTGCATAGTGTACCCGAAACAACCTTGAAGTAACAATAGTTGTGATTTTTTCCATATTTGAAAAGGTCCGATTTATCAATTCGAAGCACTTTACGGGTCAACCCTTCCCTGTATTTCGAGGTGTAAAACACCAGTCATAAAACAGTACACCAAAAATAGCACGTGCGCTAATGGATCACAAAAAATGTTTGGCATTCATTGAATTAGTACAGCTCTTACTCGTGTTTCACTAATACCTTAGATGTAGTTGTAGTTTTAGAATTTAGAATTATAATCTTTACGTTTAATTGGGTTTACATCTATCATTACTAATTCGACGTCCATCTTCCTACGGAATCCCGTCCCCGCCTTAGGTGTCGCCTTACAAGCACGATAACGTGATTGGCCTAACGCATTCTAGCCTAAGTAGAAAACATATAGGCCAATACATGTGAATTTAAACTCTTTCGCTGCCGGCTGAATAAATACCTTCGACTTTTCATTGTCGTCATTGGCCGTTTAAAAGGTCCCCGACAGGCTTTACTCAAAGCCTGTGAATGAATGTGTGACATTTAACAACGTTTTGTGCAGTCTGATCTTGATGTACACTGTCCGCAAAAGGTCAGTGAGTCGCGCTTAGCAGCTTAAGGGTTAAATTTAGTATGTAATATGGTATATTTCTAGACAGGTGACACAGCAATATAATCTCGTTAAAGTTTGCTTTCTTTCGGCGGGATATTTAGAAATATAGAGAGGACAGGATTCCGTGGTTTTTACAGAATTTCATTTTAAGATTTAGAACCATTCACTAGTATCTTTGGGTATAATACATGTACATCCGAAAGTGCATTATCCCATTACCCAGTGTCTAATCCTCTACGCGACGCCAAAACTTAATATTCGCCCAAATTAAAAGGATGTGCAGATGAAAAATTTAGTGTGGCTGAAATCATGGAATATAACTTTAAAAGAGTAGAAAACATCGTGTGAAATGGAGAAACTCCTGGTTACCACAAAGTTTTCAAAAGCCTGTTTCACAAGCGTCGTCAAAACAGCACATTGTTTTGTTTAGTGTAAAGGGCAACAAGGATCGCAAAGCTTCTAAAATCGATCAACTCTGTACAGGTAGAACTCGTCTACAGAGAGATTCAAGATTCAAGAAAATATTAAGGCAAATAGAGACACTAAGCGTTTTTGAATGATTTCTCCTATTTTTTAGTATGACGTTTTGACACCCGAAGATTCAAGGTAGTCAAATTGCACTTTCAACGGGGAAAAGTATAAGTTAACGCAGCCAATCTGTAGTGTTTCATACAATTACAGCTTGTTTCCCGTAAACCTCTTTACCGAACGACAAAATTTAGACATGTCCAAATTAATAGCACTTGCTTACGACAAAGTAAATGTGACTCAAATTATTATATTTGCTTTTCATAGTAGAGGAAACATTGTTGGAAACTTAGAAAATGCTGGTTATCAGCATCTTCTTCTTTTCCCACAATGTTTTGAAAAGGCTTCTTCCCCAGGGTCGTTTGATGTTTGGATTGTGTGGTAAAGATTTAATAAATGAAAATAATGAAGCATGTAAACAATAAGCAAGCAAAAAAAAAAGTTGGTTGACTCTAGTAATTGGCCTTATCTAAGGTGAAATAATTGGTTGTCAGAACCTTTTGCCCAGTTGTTAGATTTTCATATATACCGTGGAGTTTTGTAACTGATATTAGTATGCATTAAAATATATTTCAACATATCATTGTACTAACAAACATTCCCATCATTTGCATCCCGCTCGCAGGCGACGCAGATCAAGTGAACATCCAGGCAGGAGTCGGTGGAGTTGCTGGCGTGCAAGGTATCGACAACAATGACTTCAACGGCCTTAACGATCTGAACAACGACGGACTGATCGGCGGCGGAGCCATAGACGGGGGTCTGGTAGGTTTTGACAGTGCCCCACCGGCCAGCATCGACATTTCTCAGACCAGTGTTGGTGCTCCCTCGGCTTCCATTTCCCAGCCACAGATCGACATTGGTCATGGAAAGATTGGTGGGGGTCACGGAGATCACGGAAGTCACCCCAAAATCGCGCCCGCTACCCACCATTTCTAATTGATATCATGACAGCAAGTCGTTTCACCTGCAAACATTTCTTTTCAACATAATTTATTTAAATTACATCGTAGCCTATTAAGCCATTACCACAAAATTACGATTGTTAATGACAAGAGATGGTTTTTTGAATATGTTGTAGAAAAAGGAGAAAATGCTGGTAACCAGCATTTTCTCCTTTTCCCACTATACTTTGTAGCCTTTCTGATACAAGTTCCATCATTGAAACCATTTCTAAATTATCGTCTGCAAATGTTTTTACTTTGGACAAGTCTAAAATTTAGTCGTCTGGTAGAGGGCAAAGGTTTGATGTATAGTGTCATGTTACATCGTTACCTCCTTTAACAAATTTGTGGCAGATGACTTTTAAAACACGTGTGTGAAATAGGGCTCATTAACATGAACCGAGCTTAATGGATGAATGTGAATGTAGACATTGTGGCGAAAGGGGAAATGTTCTTCCTAAGCATTTTTTTTTGCCGTATGCTATAAGGCTTTTTAAAGTATATTGCTGCAAAACGGGAAAAGACAACTACAGGAGGTAACGATTTAATTGTGATTTTATTTAGTATTTAACATGAAAAAAAAAAACCCTGATTAATCAAGACACACTTTTTTTGTTTTGTATTCATTGGTAGTGGAAAACACCTGCTACTAACCAGTAAACTTCTACTAACATTCTTCTTACTACTAATTTAACGTAAAACAAGAACAGAAAATAACTAACCGGTCGCCAGAAGTAAAGTAATTCAGTTTCTTCTGCATATCGAAGCTGTAGCAGCGTCGGAGAAAATGGCGGACGTTAACATTGCGGTGGTTACTAATTAGCCAATCACTTGAAATTGATTGACATGGTTGATTGATCACTTGTTGAAGAGATGAATTTAGACAACATTTTAGTTTGTGTGCATTCATCAGTAAAGAAACATGGTTTATGATGGAAAATATAACGTAGAAAGAAATACCTTTCGAGACCAAAGATCATTTGATTTCATTTCTATTTATTTCATTTATCATCTAATCAGATTTACTGCTCTGGCTTACAATGCTAAAAATGTATGAAGAAGAAACGAAGGTTAAAAAAATCGTTTGAGACATGTTCTGTAAAAATGGAGCTTAATGCATCTGCAAAGAAAGTATTGACCCATGCCAACCTGCGCGGACAAGACTTACCTGAGTCGAAACTTTCTTTCTACTGTTTAATTTTCTGCACGTCCAAGGACCATAATAGAATTATTTACTCATGACTCAATCAGTTGTAAGACAAAATGGATTTTATTGATCCATAGCTACATCATTGCTTGGTATGGTGCCTTGCAAAGATGTATTAAACCCCCTTTTCCGAGAGCATGGCTCATATCTATTGAAATGAAAATTTCATCCGTAATAAAAACCATTTGAGAATTAAAACGTTTATTTTTCTTCTTATTCCTTGGCAGAACAGTTATGTACAGTTTATACTGTTTATTAGCTGCATTATATGACCAAATCCCGAAAAAACAGGAAGCAAGGCCTTTTTCTTTTTTTTATTACTAATTCACAAAAAAGTATGTAGACCAACACATTTTGACGGAACACTTGGAAGAGCTCTGCACCAACGTTGGGCTGCGAAACCCTGTATCAAACTGTCGATTTATAGTTTATAGAGAACAGGGAACAAAGTAAACTGATTATATCAAGTTACTAGTTCTGTTATTCATTGTCATTTTCTGTTTCTACATGATTGGATGCGTCTGTGTCCGCATGTGTGTGTGTGTCAGAGAGAGAGAGAGAGAGAGAGAGAGAGAGAGAGAGAGTGAGTGTGATATTACGAGTGCTGCATCGCATTCATCCGGATCCACGGTAACAAAATCATCTATTGACAAACCTACACGTCGTAGTGGCATTTTAACAGCATGTTAGATAGATTTAGAACTCAGGTTCGGTAAAATCGCATATAAATATAGATTTATACGGCAGTCTCACTCTTATGCTATTGAAAATTATTTACCTCTTCAATTTGCTCAGAATGCTTTTGTCTGTCGAAGAATAAGATAGTTAAGCCTTCACAGACATGAACTATAGGAGGCATTTTGCTAGCAGAAAAAAGATGACGATGCCTATAACGCAGAACTTGCTCTAGATTCAAAATTACAAGACACTCAATCAGATTTGTAAACACTAGGTGAGGTGCACTGTCAGGACTTCGACTTTAGCTAAATTACAGACCTTGCTGATGATTTAGATCTACTCCCCCCTCCCTAAATACTTAGATGACAAACTGAATTTACCTTAACGTTGTTTAGGTCAATGGAAATCACAAATTTACTTTTCCTTTGTTATATTGCCCTGGTGAATTATTTATTGTGCCTCATAACTCACACGTGATTTATTTAAGAAATGATCTTCTTTCTATCGTGGTTTATCGTTCTATAAACCAAGGTTGTGAGTTATGCGGTGCAATGAATAAACCACTCGGGCGATAGGAAAAGTAAATTTGTGATTTCGATTCTAACATGACCAACTCTCGATCAAAGGAAAAACAAGTTCATACTTAGTGTACACGAGCCGAGCGGATGCCGATTATATTCTTTTGAATAAACCTTGGTTGTTCCAGTTACTAACCAAAACAAAACCCCAATACCCAGTCGTTAAATATAAAAAGAATCAAAATTTAAATGAAACCTTATGCATCAAACAAAACATAAAAACCGCATTATTTTACTATTATATTTTTTCCCTTTCAAATGACAACGAAGAATGAATTATTGTCAAGCATTAGAGTCGCAGTTGCTTCGAATGCTCTGAATATTACTCCACCCTCCCCCAATTCCTTTTCCAATCCAACACCGGCCAATTTTGAACTAACCTTCAACTTTAAAAGACACTTGATTTACATATGTTTACTGATTACATTTCAAATAGTTCCATCGTTGTCAATTTTTATCAAAACAGTTAATATCGGTTAATTCTTAAGGATTTTCTTTCCTCCTTAGTCTAGGAGCGGAAAATGATTTGTAAACGTCAAGTGACTTTCATTGATAAAATATCGGGGGGGGGGGGGGAAGACATGGAACAGCCACAGGCGACTTACTTTTTATAAAATGACGTCACTCTATTTAGAATGACGTAGATTTTACCATGCTCTCGTTGCACTGTGTTTTTAGAGACGAATTCACGTGTCATGTTAGAATGAACGATAAACCACGATTGATAGAAGATTATCTAAGAAATACTCTTCTTTATATAGTGGTTTATCGTTCTATAAAAGACGTTTGTGAGTTATGAGGCACAATAAATAATCCACGAGGGCGATAACCCGAGTGGTTTATCTATTGGGCATCATAACTCACAGCCGTGGTTCATTTAAGAAATAATCTTCTTTCTATCGTAGTTTATCGTTCAATAAACCACAGTTGTGAGTTCTGAGGCATAATAGATAATCCACAAGAGCGATAGCCCGAGTGGTTTATTTATTGCGCATCATAACTCACAACGTGGTTTACTGAACGATAAACCACAGTAGAAAGAAGATTATTTCGATTCTAACATGACCAACTCTTAATCAAAGGAAAACAAGTTCATACTTAGAGTAAAAACGCGGATGCAGATTATATTCCATTGAGTAGCTTACTTACTTACTTTATACAGAATTGACGTCACTCTATATAGAATGACGTCAATTTGTATAGAATGACGCAGATTTTACCACGCTTTCGTTGCACTGTGTTTACAGAGCCGAACTTACGTGTCATGTTAGAATGAACAATAAACCACGATAAGAAGAAGATTATTTCGATTCTAACATGACCAACTGTTAATCAAAAGAAAACAAGTTCATACTTAGTTTAAAAACGCGGATGCGGATTATATTCCATTGAATTACCGACGGCTGTCCCACTTACTTACCAAAACAAAGCCCAACTGCCCAGACGGTAAATGTGAAAAGAATAAAAATTTCAATAAAACCATAGGCATCGGACACAACATAAAAAAAAAAAAAAAAAAAACTGCACCGTATTACTATTACAATGTATATTTACCCCCTTTTAAATGACAAAGAAGAATGAATGTATTGTCAAGCATAAAGGTCGCAGTCGCTTCGAATGCTCCGAATATTACTCCACCCACTCCCATTCCCATTTTCAGTGCAACACAGGTCAATTTTGAACAAACCTTCAACTTTTAAAAGACACTTCATATACATGTGTTTACTGATAACATTTCACATAGTTCCATCGTTGTCAATTTTTATGAAAAAATAGTATTGGTAAATCCTTGAGGATTTTCCTTCCTCCTTGGTCAAGGAGCGGAAAATGACGATTTGTTTACGTCAAGTGACTTTCATTGATAAAGTAATGGAGGGCAAAGACATGGAACAGCCACAGGCGACTAACTTTATGCAGAATGACGTCACTTTATATAGAATGATGTAGATTTTACCACGCTTTAGTTTCACTGTGTTCATAGAGCCGAATCCACGTGTATGGTGTCATTTTCTGCCTCGAGATACGAGATAGCTATCATGATAATTTTTGAAAACTATCGCAATAAATTAAAGTTTCCTGGAAATTTTATCGAGATAATAAAAAGTTTCCTAAAAAACTTATCACGATAAACTTAATATTTTAACGCAAAATTTCTCAATCGTGCACGAAGCTGACATTCGAGATAAAATTATCGTGATAGTTCCATCCATTTCTCGATACCTATAAATAGAAAATTCACCATTTTGATGAACTCAGTAGTTTTTGACTTCACAAGATTGCAGTAAGTAAAAATTCGAATTATTTACAATTGTAGCCTAACTGGTAAATTTTGACAAGACTCGAAATAAACATAAGTCTGTTAAACACAAAGACGACTCGAAATGCCTCCTAAACAACTTTAAAACCATTCAGGGAAAAGGAGAATTCATAAGGTTGTAGGCGAAGATGTTCCGAAACCGTATCTAATTATAGGTATCGTAAATGTCAGTTATGGGCACGAACGTAAAAAAGTCATGTTAACAGTTAGAATTATCGCGATATTTTTATCGTGAAAACTTTTATTATCTAGATAGTATTTCCAGGAAACTTTGTTTTATCACGATAGTTTTGTTAAATTATCGCAATAGCTATCTCGTATTTCGCGGCAGAAATATGCCACCATACACGTGTCACATTAGAATTCTTATAATTCTTGATGAAATAAGTCTCTCTCCGCCCTCCGATATTTTATCAATGAAAGTCACTTGATGTTTACAAACAAATCGTATTTTTCTGCTCCTAGACCAAGGAGGAAGGAAAAACTCAAGGATTTACCGATATTGACTGTTTTGGGGTAAAAATTGCCAACGATGGAACTGTCTGAAATGTTAACAGTATAGGTAGATAAATCAAGAGTCTTTTCGTGTTGAAGGTTAGTCCGAAATTTGCCGTCGTTGCATTCGAAAGGAAGTGGGTGAAGTAATATTCAGCACATTGGAAGCGACTGCGACTCTAATGCTAGACGATGCATTCATTCTTCTTGGTCATTTGAAAGGGAGAATGTTGGGTTTGAGACCTAAGGTTTTACTGAAGTTTTGATTCTTTTTATATTTACCGACTGTGTAGTGGGGTTTTGTTTTGGTTAGTAACTGTAACAGCCACGCTTTATTCAAAAGAATATTATCGGCATCCACTCTTGTAAACTAAGTATGAACTTGTTTCCTTCGATCAAGAGTTGGTCATGTTAGAATCGAAATAATTTCTCTTTTATCGTGGTTTATCGTTCAATGAACCACTGTTGTGAGTTATGAGGCGCAATGAATAAACCACTCGGGCTATCGCCCTTGTGGATTATTATTGTGCCTCATAACTCACAACCGTGGTTCATTGAACGATAAACCACGATAAAAAGAAGATTATTTCTTAAACATCTCACAGGTACAAACAGCTAGACTATGGCTTAATGACCCATCCGTAAAAAATATGTTTTCTGGCTAGGACGCCGTCAATGAAACCTTTCAAGTTCACAAAATACACAGTTATCGTGACGTTCCGGATACTGTTTACTGTTTGCTTTAAACTTATCAATTTCTGTGGAGTTTTGACTAATTATTTCTTTCATTATCATTCGAAATGTATGAAATGATATTTTTTGGTAGAGGGGAAAAAAGTAATAAAAATAAAATAACATAAAATGCATGTACAAAACCTTATTCGAGAATTCTTTTTCTTTTTTTAAATATCAAAAGCCACACACTTAAAAGACTTGTTAATTTACATAGCAAGTAAAAATTCGATTCATAAAAACTAGCTGGATACGATAAGAAATAGTTGTCTTAACCGATTTCTTTTTTGAAACGTTAAGATCAACGTTTAGAACGGAGAGAAATATCTTGTGGAAGTTGGCAGTTTTAGGGCTGAAATGACAACAAAGACAACGACGACAACAACAACATCAATTTTTTTCCTATACTGCAGAATGAGGAATCGTAAAACAAACAAGCCATGCACCTGCAAAAAGTATCGACTAGGTCAGCCAGCGCAATCCGCGCAAGCAGAACTCGGTTGTAAATTTTTACTGTCGGTCATTTTTCTGAGTGTGAAAGGACCAGTCTACCGTATGATTCAGTTGGTTGTGAGTCAAAATGTTGTTTATAGATCTCTAATTATGATATGAATAACTTGGTAAAATGCATCATGGAGATGCATTAAACCCTATTTTGCCAAAGCATTACTCAAACAGTTATAGCTTTGGATGGTGCATTCTAATTCTACTTCAAATTTGCAAAGAAACACAATTTCTGATTGACCGAACCTTTCAATTTAGATAATCAAAAAATAGATAACCTATGAAATTTTCGAAAAGTCACAGGAATTAGAATGACATTTCCAATATGTGTTGAATATGGATCCTCATTGCATTGTATTACACTACAGTAGAACAAAACAGAACATGTAGGGTTATATCTTATTATGGATGCGAACATAAACTTTTCTCGTCCGTATATGACGAACTTATACTATGCTCAAAGTTCTTCATAAATAAATATCTGGAAAAAAATAATTTGGAAAATAATCACACAAAAAATATATGAACTATTCTGTGAAAAGTAGGCTTAAGTATCGACCCATGTCAGACTTAAATACGTAAATCTTATGCGTGTCAAAGGACTATTCTATATCAGGATTCAGTCGGTTGTTAGACGAAATGGATCTTATGGATCTACAATTACTTGATGACGTGTTTGGTAAAAAATCCATCACGGAGGTATATGAGACCCCTCCTTTGCCAGAGCAGGGCTCATATGAGTGAAATAGAATTCGGTTACATAAATAACCCTACAAATTAACGCCCCGTCGAATAATTCATTTAGCACAGAAAGTGATTACATTCTATCAAACCATGCTTGAGTATTCGACGACCCAAAATTAGCTCCTCTCTCAAACATAAGTAACTTTTGCAGGATGGGCTTGAACATTGATGAAAAATAGAAAAAAAAAAAAAACGCCAACATAGAGTAGTTTCTCCATTTCTGTCTATATTCTGTCTATATTTTTGTCTAGTTTTCATGATAGGACTTCCAAATTCTTTTCTTAAGAAGCCCTGGAAGTAAAACTGAGCATAAATTTTTAATGGAATTTAGTAATGTGCAGTAAACTTGTGCGGTGGGGGGGGTATGCCTACAACAAAAGCTTGAATTAACCTTTTCGGCGCCATAGGCAAAATAAGTGACTTTTGCGGACGGCATAGATCAAGATCAGACTGCACAGAACGTGCAGTCTGATCTTTGATCTATACCGTCCGCTTGTTTAGTCAAGCCTATACAATCAAAATCTTTGTAAGTTTCAACGATGGTATTTAAACCCGTCAAAAGAAGTCGAGTTTATTTATTTGGCGCCGAAAGAGTTAAAGCGACTACATGATGCATCTGCATATGGAAAATGTTTACAAAATAGTTATTTTGATGTTTTCGACTTTGCTAGTTACCTCCCCTGATACAACAAGTATAATACTTATTCCTACAACGGGAACCAGTTGCGTTTTCAATATGCTCGGTTGAGTTTAAATCTATTTGTTTTACAAAAGTAGTGTTATTTTCGCCTCTCACCTCTGCTGAAGCATGTGAGAAAAGTAGTCGGTGGCTTTGGAAAGAAAGTTGTATTAGTACTGGTGTGAGAAAGCCAGGAAACACATGTGCGTCACCGACTGCCATGATATGACCTTAGCTGTTAAAGTGGCGTTAAACCCCAATACAACCAACCAACCAACAAAAGTAGTGTAATAAATTCTACAAATTATATCTGTCAATTTCGATGATCTAACTAATACTACAGCCACAATCGGGATAGTTTCACAGGCTGACCATGTTAATTACGAGAATTTGAACCAAAAGCCTCTGATGAAGGAGGTCTGGGTTCCAATACCGTGATGAGCGGCGCTGATACCGGTTCAGTTTCTGGCAAGTTATCATAGGGAGTGATTTACTATTAATAGAGTGTATCAATGAAGGATGAAAAATAAATGAGCCATGCTCTGGTAAAAGGGGGTTTAATGCATCTCCGTGACGCATGATAAAATGCAAGTCATTGCATTATTATGGATCCATGAAATCCATTTTGTGTAACAACCTACTGAAACATGATGTACACTGGTCCTTTGACATGCACAAAGTTTGCCAGAAGCTAAAAGTGATGACTGTGCGGACTGCGCAGGCTGACCTGGTTCAGTACTCTTTGCAACGCAGTAAGCCCCCTTATCATAGATCATAGCTCATAAAGACTAGATTGTAAGTTAAGTTACTTTGATCTGTATACAGCAACCAGTCTTAATTCATATTCCAGGACTAGAAACCCGATTGGCTGGTCAAGGCTTTCTATGAAAGCTCTATAAACTAGATTTTTAAAAAAAAAAAAGTTGACATTTTGTAAGGAATAAAACATTCAGACATGATTCTTTGTCCTAATTAGAGCAAAACTTACACAAGTACCACAAAAGACATTTGACATTGCCCCATTTCCAACAATGTTTTTTACCCTTTCAAAGACAATCCCATAGTTTGAGCCATATTAAAATTGTCGTCTGCGAATGCATTTAAATTGGAAAAGTCCAAAATTTTGTTGTTTGGTAGAGCGTTAAGACGTAGAGCCATATTTAGAATTGAAGGTAAAATTAGCCTCCGTTCTCCATTTTCAGTGGACGCAGACGCTGTCAGGGTAGGCGGCGGTGTTGGAGGAGAAAGAGGATTCGGTGGTTTTGACAACAATAATGGCTTCAACAATGACTTCAATGGTTTCAACAACAACGACTTCAATGGCTTCAACAGAAACAACGATTTCAACAATTTTAATGATTTCAGCAATTTCAATGATTTGAACAATGATTTCAACAATGGTGGCCGGGGGCTGATTGGAGCAAGACACCATTAAACTGTTATTGAAAAATAACCCGTTGTATCGGTCTCTAGACAGTAATGAGGCAATCAAATAAACTGTGTATAAAAAAGTCACCATTTCTTGAAGAATTCTATTACTTAACAGTTATACCATTGAACAGAAACCACGATTTGAAATTTTGTAATAGTAGTTGGAATGCTTAACAACGATGGCTGAGGGCTGCATACAGGACGGTACCACTGAAACGTTCCCGATAAATGTTCATGAGATTTTGTATTTTATAATTGCATATGAACCATGTTTTTGTTAAGGGGGCTTAATGCATCACCATGATGCATGATATCAAGCAAGTCACCGCATACTTATGGGTTTATACGGTCCATTTTGTTTAACAACCAACTGAATCATAAGGTAAACTGGTCTTTGGACATGGAGAAAATTGACCAATAGCAAAATGTTTCGACTAGGTCAGCCTGCTCAGACTGCGCGGGCTGATCTTGGTCGATACTTTCTTGGAAATGCATTAAGACCCCCTTTTCACAGAGTATGGCTTAATTATCTTTGTAATACATGTAGATGTATTCAGTACCGACTAAACATGAGCAATGACTGGAGTGGTTAGTTCATCAAAGGTAGCCGACGGCTAATTGGAGCAAGACACATTAATTGGTCTCTGAAATAAATTGCTGTTTATGATTTATTTTGAAATGGATGCTATCCATCAAACGCGTAAAGACTGCTGTTACAATACGTGTAGTTTGACGTGCGACCCAACAAAGACATTGTTGTGTGTAACAGAATAAAAGATTTTAACTACCTGAGCTATTGTCGGAATAATGACAAAAACAGCGATGGCCGAGGACTAATACGAATGCAAAATCATAGGTCATAGGCCAAATATTATAAACTCCACCTCTTTCGACTGCAGAAAATACAATCCAAAATTGAAATGAAAATATTGTGGAAAATGAGAAGAGGCTTTTGAAAACATTTTTGAAAAGGGAGAAAATGCTGGTTACCAGCAAAAAATTATTTTTTCCCTTTCTTAAACAAATACTACCATCGTATGAGCCACATTTTATGCGTTGTCTGCAAATGCTTTTAATTTGGACAAGTCCACAATAATGTCATATGACACTGGTTTTAAACAAACAAAGTTGAGCAAGAAAGAAAAGAAAAACATATATGTTGAACTAAACACATAATTCATACATAAAGCACATAAGATAAGGCCAAAGGGGTCAAAGAGATCGACAAAGTGCGTCAACAGTCATACGAGGGATTATGGCGTCTTTTCAGATTTTGCTAGTGATGGCACTTGGTAAGATATGCGTTGTTAATATTATACCATTCCTGTACCGCACTTATTTTAGGATAATCGGAGAGCGTAGACTGAGATCAAATGATCCGTAAATGCGGTCTTATCTTGTTTTAGACTCTCTGCAATATGTGAATCAGTAGTTACGAACACCAGCTGAAACTGCTGAAAATTACTTGGAATAGTCTTTCGATGAAACAAAATTAAAACAAATGAGCCGGGTAAATGAACTCTACGTGATGAACGGTGATTAAAAAGCTGGTTGCCTCTTCGAAAGGACGATTTGCTTGTTTTGTGTTAAACGATGCTTCAAGCGTTATTTCAGTTCTATCGTGGAGGCCAGTGCACTCGTCTTTACTTTCCTGGAGTTTCTTTTACCAGTTCTTCACACAGTATTCTTTCCGTGTCACTGTCTGCTTCCCCACATTAATTTCTTCGAACAAATCGAATCATGGAAGGGACGATCCCGGGTGTTATGTCTAACAAGAGGAGTGTCATTAGTGTAACTGATGTCATAAATATGTGCTGACGAGGACAAAGTCGGTTTTAAATGCTTCCACGCTTAATTAGATAAGATCAGACTGCATAGAATACTTTGATCTATATTTCCGGACATTTTGTCAGACATTCTGACTATAGACTAGATTACCTTGGAGAGCCATACCTGGACGTTCAGTCAGTAACGACACGGCTTGTTACTCAGTGGACGTTGGCTCGGTTTCTAGCTCGGGCAATTTAGGATTTATTCCTCTCTCACTGCTAAACATTGTTTCCACGATTTCTTTGTGGGAAAGCAGCCATTGGCTACGTGCGAAGTCATAGTAAAACTTACTCGAGCAGAACATCTACCTTCCAAAACGAATTTTGCCGCAGACAATTCAGAATTATCCTTGTAAAATATAGATAATCAATATACACTCGTATTAAGGTCTTTATGAATACAAATATATATACTGAACCAAAAAAAGAAACTTCCCCTGTGTTTAAGTGCAAATGCAATGTTATTAAAAAAAATCAAAATATCAGATGACCTACATATATTCGGGCGAACGATTACGTGTCCGATAAAACAAATTTGAACTCGATTGAAAGCATTTTGCAGAAGAAACCCGCTGAAAGCGATTTTCACGTGCATCCACGGACCAGTATAATTCGTGTATATTTTTTGAAACCTTTCAGTCTAATTTTATAGACTTTCATGTCAATAAGAAAAAGACGTTGAAAAAATTAAATTCTTTTTAGTTTTCTTTATTTTTGATATGCCTAGAATTCCGCAAAATTTACGCGAACGTGCCATTGGCATGCTTAATGCTGGTATGACGATGAATGCTGTTGCTATGAATATTGGATGTTCTACTCGTGCTATTCGACACCTTAGGCAACGTTTTCAAGCAATAGGGCGTACGGAAGATCGACCACGTAGTGGACGTCCTCGCGTCACGACGCGCGGCCAAGACCGGTATATTCGGAACACCCACCTGCGCAATCGCTTCCAAACTGCCACAGCCACTGCTGCTAACACCCCTGGTACACATAACAACCGTATATCTGCCCAAACTGCGCGCAATCGCTTGCGCGAGGGTGGGCAACGTGCACGTCGTCCATACGTTGGTTGTGCTTTGACGCGACGTCACCGCGTAAATCGTGTTAATTGGGCACGTACACACCAACGCTGGCTTAGACAACAATGGAATAGCGTTCTTTTCTCTGAAGAGTCCAGGTTTTCCATTCATCGAGATGATGGCAGGGTTCGAGTATACCGTAGGAGAAATGAACGTTATGCCGACCGTTGCGTACTTGAACGAAATCGTTTTGGGGGTGGGGGTTCTGTCTTGATCTGGGCGGGCATTGCACATGGCTTTCGCACTAATCTCGTCGTTATCGAAGGGAATTTGAATGCCCAACGCTACCGAGATGAAATTCTTGGGTGGCACGTTATCCCACTGTTTCAAAATAATGCCAATATCACTCTTTTTCAGCATGATAATGCCACAAGCCATACAGCTAGGGACAATGTGAATTTCCTCAGGGCGAATAACATTGCATTTATTAATGACTGGCCTGCCAAAAGCCCTGATCTGAATCCCATTGAACACCTTTGGGATAATTTGGACCAGCGTGTTAGACGTCGCCCTATCCCACCGTCAAACGTCATTCAGCTAAGACAAGCCTTAATTCAGGAATGGAACAACATTCCACAAGCCGAAATCAATACACTTATCTGTTCTATGCGCCAACGATGCCAGGCAGTCCTTCATGCTGAAGGTGGTCATACCGGTATTAATTTGTGATTTTGGTGAGCGACCCCTTCCGCATTTTAAATACCATTACACTACTTTTGGATAAACCCTCAGCAATAATTTTTTTCACTCAAAGTCGCAATAAAATACTCTTTCAATGCATATAAATCTAGTTTAATCCTGATTTTCATATTTGTGTATATCTGCACTTAAACACAGGGGAAGTTTCTTTTTTGGTTCAGTATATAAAACCGCAAAAGGGAAAATGTTACGAGCAAAATTTAGAAAAGTTGAAAAATATTCAAACATGGTCGTCTGCATATCGTTTAATGTAGGTAACAGATTGAGGTATCATTCATTCCAAAGTTGCTAATGTTTTTGATCGACTCCCGTTTATCTATCGTCGCCACTTGTTCATTATGCGCGACGCCCCAACAAGACCGTTGATAATATCACGGCGAATATGCACACTGAAGATCAAGGTCTAACTTAAGATGGCGTTCGTCCTGTATTTTTCACTAGAAATACAGGACGAAACTCATCCTAACTTAGGCCTGGTTCTATAACGTGCACAGTGTATAGCACCAAACACCAGGGACCTAGGATTAACGTCTCATCCGACAGACAATTAAGAAATTTCAGGTGGCTAGCCGTGGGGGTAGAATCCAGACCCTCGAGTAGCCATAGATTTGACGTTCACAAGTCTCATGCTGTACCACCTGAGCTACTGGGGCTGGCCAGTGGCTCACGTTCTCCCCAGTATTTAATTACGTCCAATCACTGTAACACTTTGCAGCGGTCAAAATAATTTGCATATTAGGAGCAATGAATAAAGTGCAGTCTGTGTGCTGACAAATGTTGACATATGTGAATAATTTGATAACAGCTTTTGCTCTATAAAATCAGCTATCGGCGGAGTGCCCGCTCCTCATCAGACGACAATGTGCACAATATGCAACGGACAGACGGACCCATCGTCATGCACGGGCGTCCAAAAATGCCACCCTGACGAAGTGAGTATAATCAAACTACATCAAAGATTCTAACATATTATTTCTCTGTGAAAAGATGGTTATAATGCATCTGCAAAAGGTTACAACCAACATTAGCCTGCACAGTCCACGCAGGCTGATCTTGGTAGAAACCTTCGCTATTAGTGAGTGTCCTGCATGTCAAACGCCCATCTTTGGCTCATGATTCAGGCGGCGTTTAGACAACAAAGTTTTGAGCCATGCTCTGTTAAAAGGGGGCTTAATGCATCTGCAAACACTATCGACCCAGGACAGCTTGCGAAGTCCGCAAAACGTTTTGCTTTTTGTTAATTTCCTGCATGTCAAAGGACCGTTGTTCCTCCAGATCCGCTCAATTGATTGATTGTATGGATTCATCATTATATGGCTTGCAACACGCGAAAAGGGGCACTCGGGCTTTTGCGTAAAGTGTCGTCTCCGATCAGCCTGCGCAGTTCGCGCAGGCTGATCCGAGACAGCACTTTACGACTACATTAGATTTTGTTCTTCAGTAGACTTGCAAAAAACAGAAAAGTGCAAAAAACGGAAAGTGTCGTTTCGGATTAGTCTGCGCGGGCTGTGTAGGCTGATCCGGGACGACACTTTACGCAAATGTCCGAATGCCCCTTTTCGCGTGTTGCAGGCCAATTATGATGATTTGTTTGGTATAATGCATCACGGAGATGTATGAAGCCCCATTGGCTCACATCATGCGACAATTTGCTTGGTATAATGCATTACGAGGATTCATCAGATCCTACTGAAAGTGAAACGGAAAGTGTCGTTTCGGATTAGTCTGCGCGGGCTGTGTAGGCTGATCCGGGACGACACTTTACGCAAATGTCCGAATGCCCCTTTTCGCGTGTTGCAGGCCAATTATGATGATTTGTTTGGTATAATGCATCACGGAGATGTATGAAGCCCCATTGGCTCACATCATGCGACAATTTGCTTGGTATAATGCATTACGAGGATTCATCAGATCCTACTGTCCCAGAGTGCCCCTCTGATAGTTTTTGGTAAACAGTTGATTCAATAGAATCTCCGGTTGATTCTTACATGCGACATACAAGTCTTTTGAGAACGGGGTAGTTCCAAGATCAAACTTATCTGTGTGGCCTCATCATGGATCTATTGTGCTCTGGAACTTTGTTTAAAAGGTACCTTCAGTTGCATTGGATTGTCCTGTAACTCTACTAATCGACTAAATTATACCTAAAGGCTAATCAGTATTAGACGATAGAACATTTATAGCCTTTATACAGATATGAATGACCTTTTTCCGTCGTCACAAGAAAGTGAGTAACTCAGATATGGAACCGACAAAAAACGTGCCATCTCCCTGCTGGAGCACTAAATACATACTCAAAAGTGCCCCCACGGTATCTGACATTTAGTTAATAATATTTCAGCGCATGCTTTAGGTCATTTTACAATTTGACCAAATTTGACTGAATTCTCCTCTCGCAATGGAGCATTAAAAGCTTTCAGTAATTCCCCAGAAATCGTTTAACAAAATTAATGCAAGCGTTGCAAGAAAAAAAGCGCATATCGTTTAAACCGATGAGTCTCTGCACAACCATAGGGGCATCAATCGTCCTAAAGTATCAATAAAAGTTAGTTTACAAGGAAGATTATTTTCTCTATTCACATGACAAACACACCTTGCGGTGTCTCATCTGAGTCTTCCATACTTTCCATGGTTCTTGTTTGTAGACAACAGACATTGGTGTTCTAAATAAATGGGTGACTTAATAATGCGGACTGATACTTTTTTTTATCTACTGAACAGATGTGTTATACAGACGTTTATTCGCACAATGGACAATACCAGTTTTATAAAGGCTGCAAGAAAGCTCGTGTAAGTATTGACTTTTTGTTTTTTAACTCTGTGACGTTGGTTATGATAATTATTTCAAGATCAGACCCAAACAGTGAAATTTTGACCAGAAGTCTCGAAATTATCTGCATTATCTTCCGCTAGATGGCATTCTACAAATACACATCTATCTGATTTGGGCATTCTGGGTACAGAACCGGACTACTTCTCAAAACAAGAACCGTTATTTTAAATTTCAAAATAAAAAAAAAAATGTTTACTCAATAAAACGCTACATAGTGCGATTCATTCCGCCATAATCAGCTAGGATGTAACATATGCACCGGCCATTTATTAAAACAGCCCCCTACAGGCTTGGGTAATAGCTTCGGTATAAGCCCTACTTTTCCCATGTATATGGGATGGGTGACGCGTCATATCAGACAAGTCGAATCTTCGAAGAATATGACATGCGCAGACAACGAATATACTGAGATCATATCTTGCAACTACATGTAATGGCGCAAGTGCCTATTACAGCCTGTATATTAGCATAAGGTAAAATAAAGTTATTTGCAAAATCTATTGTTTAAGAACTGGAAATGCCTTATTCATCGGCTTTAGAAGGTAATCAACGTGTATTGATCGATAACCAAATCAAAATGTAAATAAATGAAATGATGAATTGTATCGTTGTAGTCAAAAGCAACGCCAACCTTCCAAATATAGCACGAAACAATTTAACCTTTTGCAATTTATATCGCACAAAATGTATTGCTAAAGACAAATCAAAGTACTGAGAGTATTGACAGATGAGCAAATTTGAAATAAGTGGTCATGATAAAGATAAACCTTGGTTGGTCAACAAGACTGAAGAAAAAAGAGTCAATTTGCTTACTGAGACAGTCCAAGTTCCACGAAGTCATTCCTTTTTAAAGTCCAATCCAGTTCAATCCAAATCCGGTTCAATCCATTGACTTTACCCACCGCTCTTGGCTATTTACTTGTCAAAATAGGAATTACCATGAAAATTTCTGGTTGTCAACTTCATTTTCAATCTGACAAAAAGCAAGCAAAGAACATAATTACTTAACGATTTGAAAACTTTCACTTCAGTTCAATTCTAGATGAACTTTCTATCACGTATCATTTCATTAAAATTGGCAAAATTGAAAACTTTGCCTTTACTATTTGGTATAAGACGAATGAGTCAATTGTTTCTTCTTTGCTTTTTTATTGTCTTTTACAGTTGGTAACTTGCAAATTTCTGGTTCGGTTTTGGTCGCAAATGATTACGGATACGAAAATAAGATGTGTCCAGTTGTTTATTATCATCATCAGAAATGTCCGTCCAGTTGCTTTGTCACCAATTCATAATAAGAATTACGACACTTTTTCTTGTTCGTCATCGTCTTTTGGAGGTCCAGTAAAAATTAAATGACAAGAACTTAAAAAATTTTCTGGAAAATTAGGATCGTCTCAGTTCATACAAGGAGGTTAAATGTCTTCCATTTTCACAATTCATTTAAAATAGCATTAAGTACATGTTAGTCCAAGGTTGTATTTTACGTCTGACACCATGAAATGTTAAAGTGTGCTTTAAATATAATCAAATACGTAGAGTGAGTTCTATGGTACCCTAGGCTGCTAAGCGCAACTCATTGACATTTTGCACACAGGACGTCCAGTCTGATCTTGGATCTACAGGGGATATATTTCTCCAAAATATAACTTTTAAATACATAGCAATATTCCGGTTTTTACCACCAGCTTGAAAGTTTCATTTAACTTTTTTTTAGCAGGTTAAGGGTTGAACTTCAACTGGATCATAGTTAATCAATAGTACAAGATGTAATAGTTAACTATTTAACTCTGTACAAAACGAAAACTTTTAAACTCGTCCAAATTGTTGCAGACCACAAATTAAAGGGCAAATCCTAAAATATTTTGACCAGACTGTTTTTTTCCTTTAATCAGCTGCAAATGATGTCAGTTAAACATGTGTCCGTCATTTTTCATAAATACCACCCTGTAACATGCCATAAACCACGGCCGAATTGTCACGCTGATACACGGCCCTAAAAATGGTACATGGCTTACTTCCCCTGATTCGCTTATCTCCCGTGCATGTGTGACGTCATTGTCGAGTCACTCTGTGTATACCGTCAGTAGACATTAAGTAGGAACGCGGATGATTGTATGCAGATATCTGAGTATTAACTGAGAATTGAGCCGAAAAAATGGTAAAATGTGCAGCCTATGGCAGTAACGTCGATTCGGGAACTCATAGAAGTAGTATTTTCAAATTTCCGAAGGAATTAAAAAGGAGGAAACTATGGATTCAACGTTTAAACCGGGGCCGGACAGTAGCGACGGACTTTTTGCCATCGGTTCATTCGAAATTGTGTCTGAAATACTTCGATGACAGTCAGTTCTTAATAAGTCCAAAACTCGCAAAAGAAGTTGGTTATAGGAATTTTAGCCTGCGGTTAAAACCTGACGCTGTGCCGACATTATTCGAAACTCCGAGTCGAAAGGAGATAGGCCTTAAACCAAAACTCCGAAAGACAGACATTCCGCAACAGCAATTTCCAAAAAGAAAATCCAACATGAAGTAGGTAATTTTTTTTTTCTTGAAATTGGAATACATGAATTGTTATTCGTACAAATTTACCTTTTTCTACATTACCGCTTCATTCTGAACAAAGAGAAAATGCTGCCGTTTTCTCCCTTTTCCAAATGATTTCAACATTTAACAAAATTATAGATTCATCCAAATTCATGACATAAATTTTGCAAATAACATAGTCGACATTGTTCAAATGATGTAAACTATCAAGGGATAATAATCATTCTTTGAACAGCAAACATCATTTTCTTCCCACACTGTTTTTCAAACACTCTTTCTTTGGGTATTGGAAACTAGATCTAGGGTTTGTATGGTAAAGGGTGAAATCAGTATCTGGCTACCCCTAATCATGGTCATAAATGTAAATCCATCACCGACCAGTTGAAACAATACAGGAAATGGTTACATAACATTTGCATATCTCACCCCTTTACACTGTAATGTTTGTTGGTGACAGTAAACCCATGTTACAGCTTTTATCCCATACACTACTTCTCTTTGACATTTTACTCTTAAAAATGATTTGACAACTTACATGCATTTTGAAAAAATTTTGAATTATATCTATACAATTTTGATTTGTGGATATTTCCTTTTCCTATCCATATTATGTCTTCTAGACAGGCTACTGAGAAAAATGTTTTGAACATGTCATTATGAAAATTTTGAAAATGCATATAATTTGACACAAGCCATTTTCTCTGATAATCAGACAAAAGTGAGAGAATTAAAATAACACATTTTTTTTTTTAAATTAAGAAACAGAATGTTTTTGACCAGGCTCACACACCAATTCTTTTACCTTTTACCTCAAAATTCTGATCTTCAACCACCCTAATGGAGAAGGCTTTTGAGGACAGGGTGAAAAAAGGAATAAGTCCTGATTCCCAGAGTTATCTTCTTTTCCTACAATATTTTCTACCCTCAAACCTATTGTCAAGGCCACATTTGATCTGTGATCTGCAAATACTTTCGGTGTGGAGTGGACAAGTCTAAAGTTTTGCCATCTGTGTAAGGGTTTAGCCTAACCCTTACCCAAATGATAAAAAATTAGAATATTTCAAATCCACAGCATTTAGATATGACCGATAAAATGTGATTGTTTATTGGAATTTAGTTTAACTTAGTTTAACCCTTTACCAAACAATCCTTTGTTTTAACGATCCTTGTGAAGAAAGAAAAACCTTTTGAAAACATTGTAGGTAAAGGAGAAAATGATGGTAACCAGTATTTTCTCCTTTTTCTACAATGTTTTCTACCCCATCAAAGACAAGTCCAAACATGTGAGTAAAATTTAATTTGTTGACTCCAAATGCTTTCAATTCGGTTGAGTTAATAAATTTGATGTTTGGTAACAATTTAAACTTGTATTTTACACCTCTTGAGAAACAAGTTCATACAACTCGTACTAATCTCTTCGGATACTGCTTCCTGGGAACCAAAACAAAACTCGTGCCCAATGTGTGGGATTTATATTTAACCCTTTACCAATCAATACCTAGTTTTTACGACCCTGAGACAGAAGCCTTTTAAAAACATTGTAGGAAAAGGAGATAATGCTGTTAGCCAGCATTTTCTCCTTTAACCATAATGTTTTCTACTCTGCTGGAAACAAATTTCAATTTTTGAAATATTTAACTTTATTTTGTCGTCTGCAAGTGATTTCAGTTTGGACCTGTTTAATATTTTGTCGTTTGGAAAAGAGTTAAAAATAGAAAATATTGTGGATAAGGAACCAATTGATAGTTACCAGCTCTTTCTGTTTTTACAATGAATCTGAAGTCGTCCATACTGCAATTTGACCGGAATGTCAGTATTAACCGCTCAGTCCGTAGTAGACGGTAGACCAATTTGAGACTTACCCAAATTGAAACAATTTGCATAAGACAAACAAGAACTGAACAAATTACAATTCAGAGTGTAAGACTTTCACAGAGAAGCTCTATATGGAACATACAATAGCTATACATGTATGATAAATTTTTGCATTGAATGGATCATGTGGACAAGGTAAACAGCAAAAAAGTATTTCATACAGGTAGATCCCCTCTCCCTCTCTCTGATGTTCATGTATTTCTGTATGGTAAGAAAAACAACTAAAATAATTTTCAAAATAATTTTGAGAATTAAGTCTTGATAATCTCGGAACATATTCTTTTATCAAATTTCAAGCTGGTTAACAGCATTTCAAAATATTCTTATTCTCATGAAAATCGTGATTTATTGTGTAACCCTTCACCCACGAGAGAATAAACTTGTACCCGTCAATGTTTACAGAATTCTTTACAAGGTACAAATATCAACAAGAACCCATCAACAAATAGTTAGAACTAACATCTCACGATTATCAATCGTAAAAGTCAAGAAAAGGGTTATTTGACATGAAACTAAAGTGTCGGGGAAATGTCTTCAAAAGTGTCGGGGAACTGTCTTGTCGTGGAACTGTCTTGAAACTGTATTTTTTTTTTCCGCCCGTTAATCTACTGAAAATGCTTCACGTGAAACAAAGTTTATGCCATACACTTAATTTTATCATATGTATAGAATAATATTTCTGTAAGCGATGTTCGCCCCGTAATAGACGTATTTCAATAGCGCGCAATACTCAACACGTTGAAAAGTCCGGCACAACATCGTCATTTTCGTCATCAGTGGGCGAAAAGTTACTTTTATCCTCATCATCAGAAACATAATAAGTTTCTTTAAAAATTGGCTCGTACATGTACGGCCTTACCGGCCCAGAATCGTCTATTTCTTCGTCTTCAATATCGCTCAGTTCACTATCGTAAACAACGTCCATATTGAAACAAGCTCTCCTATGACGTCACAAATCAAGGGACGCAACAATATGTAAGGGAGATAAGCGATGCAATAAAAATTAATAAGCAGAAATATGAATTGAAAAAAAGTACTTTTACTAATTTTTTTTTCTAATTACAACATTACCAGGTTACAATTTGATAAGTGTAGATTTGAAAATTAACCATATCTGAAACTTGTTGATTTGCCCTTTAAATGTAGCTCAATTGATGAAACCTGATTCTAAAAGGGCAGAAAACATTTTGGGAAAAAAGAAAATGCTGGTTACCAGCATTTTCTCCTTTTCCCACAATCTTTTCAAAGGGCTAATTCCCCAGTGTCGTTAAAACTCGGGATTGTGTGGTAAAAGGTTAAAATATAAGACGTAAAATAATAGTTCAATATAACAGTTTAACGGTAAACCATCATCTTAATAATGCATGACTGAGGGTATGACAAGTGTTCCCTGTCCAGTGATGGTTAATAAAGCTGGGATTTGCTCCAAGTTTCCTAGGTTTATCTATTTTAGATTCATTCATAATGTTACAATAGTGTAGGAATAAATGGTATGATCCTGATTTGCATAGGTCATTTAATTTACATAAAAGCAAACACCTTATCAATGACATACAGTTTAGTCTACTGCATTGTAAGAAGACATTTACAAATAGGGATGGTAAAGATGAAGTGGTAATAGTCAAAATTATCATACATAGCAGAATTAAGATTTCTAACAGAAAGAATTACGTTCCATGAGGCAGTATTTGGCAACTGTGGTTTTTTTTTGGTTTATATTGAATCTGTGTCAACCTGGATATCTATAGGCTAGCTTCACTCGTCTAAAAATACAACATCAACAATAATTATAAAAAGACAAAACTAGGATGGATTTACCGAAAAACATAGCAGTACATAAACACAAGTATATGGTATAACGCATTTCTATGGTAGGAGTTTACGGCAACAACTTAAAAATAATCATGCGTTTTTGTAACCTAATATAAAAAACAATCTTTAGACCTGAAACAATCATCATTTGTTTTTATCTCCTTTTAGATATGAATTTCTTTATTGGATGCAAGAGGTAAAACATACTTTTTACGCCACTGTACAATTTCTTATTATTGTCAAACCTGTAACATGTATAGTAGACAACTCTATCAAGCCATACGCCTGTCTCTACTCTTTACAGAATGTCAAAACTTTAGACTCGTCTAAGTTCAAAGCCGTTGAAGGCGACAAAATTTGCTTTAATAGATGAAATATGTCTATGAAAGGGTGCGAAAACTTTGTTGGAAAAGGAGAAAACCAGCATTTTCTCCTTTTACCAGAATCCTGTGTTTTAACGACCCTAGGGAAGAAGCCTGGAAACATTATTGAAAAAAGGAGAAAATGCTGAATTGCCAGCATTTTCTCCTTTTCCCAAAATGTTTTCAGCAGAGTTCTTCATCGGGATCGGTAAAACACGGGGATTATCTTGTACAGCATTAAAAGGCCAATATGTCAGTTTTATAATCAAGTAGCGCGTCTTTTAAATCCATTAAACTTCCTAGACGTAACAAATTGGAGGATATGTTACCTGTAAACAGCAAGCACGTCTTTACGGAGCTCTTGCCAGTCATCAATGCTCCTTGCATAATTAAGGCTTATTTTTACAGGATTGTCCATACGCCTACAGTCATGCTGTCGGCAAACGGGCTCATCATAACACGGTACGAAGTCAAGCGGTGTGTGGGACATGTTGTGACGCAAACGTTTGTAACTTGAACGGCTGCGGTAACTGAATCAATTTGATTTGTTGCTTCAAAACCCTTTACTATTCAGTTCAGAGTTTTAAAGACCCCCAACTAATAGGAATTTTGAAAACATTGTGGGAAAAGGAGAAAATGCTGGTCACCAGCATCATCATTTTGTTCTTTTCACGCTACATTTCTATCCTTTCAAAGGAAAAAAAAAATCCTAATTTGTGCAACATCTAGTTTGTCGTCTGCAAATGCTTTCGATTTGGACAAGTAAAGGAGTCATCCGAATACCTACAAATTCAAGTTTATTTTGTGTATTAAGACAGTATAATGTAAACGTTTTAGGAAATAAAATGTTCTAAGGTACCTTTCTCTAAACTGCGTCACTGAACTGCATAACTTTACGATTTGAGTAAATATTTGCATAACTTTACGCAAGTGCATCTCTTTGGTTAAAGCATAGATCGCATGTGTGTATATTCAATCCTCCCAAAATTGTGTAAATGTGCGCAGTTTAGTGAAAGGTACCCTTGTTTTGTCCCATACTTTTGGCACTTTGTTTCTGTCTGAATGAATGGCTTGATTTCACACGAACCTGACGCTGCTATCTGACTATTTAGGTCATTCCGCTTATTATTATTGGAAATATAGTTTTAGCGTTGACCGTCCGTCCTTCTGTACTTCCGTCTGTCCGTCCGTGTGTCCGTCCGGGAGAATATCTCCAATACCATTGGACAGAATTTCGTGAAACTTTATATGTGTGTACAATAACCCATTCCGCCGTGACACTTTTTTTGTTTTTTGATTCGATGCAAAATGGCCGACTGGGAGCGATTTTAAGTTACGCGGTTGAGTGAATTTTTGTTGTTTTCAGTCTTCATTTTTACAGCATTTTCTGCTTGTCCGGAGCATAACTTTGTCATCTCCAGTCCGATTGACTTGAAACTTGGTATTTGTGTTTGTTTCAATAATATGGAGTGCAGTGCGAAAGAACCATAATTCTACCTCGTGCTGTCTTTGAGTTATTTCCCTTATATCGTCATTTTTACAGCATTTTCTGCTTGTCCGGAGCATAACTTTGTCATCTCCAGTCCGATTGACTTGAAACTTGGCATTTGTGTTTGTTGCAATAATACGGAGTGCAGTGCGAAAGAACCATAACTCTACCTCGTGCTGTCTTTGAGTTATTTCCCTTTGATCGTCATTTTTACAGCATTTTCTGCTTGTCCGGAGCATAACTTTGTCATCTCCAGTCCGATTGACTTGAAACTTGGCATTTGTGTTTGTTGCAATAATACGGAGTGCAGTGCGAAAGAACCATAACTCTACCTCGTGCTGTCTTTGAGTTATTTCCCTTATATCGTCATTTTTACAGCATTTTCTGCTTGTCCGGAATATAACTTTGTCATCTCTAGTCTGAACGCCTTCAAATTTGGTATGCATGATTGTTGAAAAATTACGGAATGCAGTGCACAAGAACCATAACTCTTTCTAGCACGAATTTTGAGTTATTCCCCCTTTGATCTTCATTTTTATAGCATTTCTTGCTTGTCCGGAGCATAACTTTGTCATCTTTAGTAGGAATGATTTGAAATATGGTATGCTTATTTGTTGGAATATTTGGAAGTGCAGTGCGTAAGAATTGTAACTCTACCTCGTGCTGTCTTTGAGTTATTTCCCTTTGATCGTCATTTTTACAGCATATTGTGCTTGTCCGGAATATAACTTTGTCATCTCAAGTCAGAACGACTTCAAAGTTGGTATGCATGTTTGTTGCAATATAACGGAGTACAGTGGCAAGAACAATAACTCTTCCTGGCGCGGATTTTGAGTAATTCCACTTTGATCATCATTTTTACAGTATTTCTTGCTTGTCTGGAACGAAACTTTGTCACCTCAAGTCAAATTGACTTGAGACTTGGTAAACATGTTTGTTGCAGTTACGAAAAGTGCAATGCACTGGAGCCGTAACCTTACCTAATGCCCTTTCGGAATTATTCCCTATTCATTATTTTTTTTTACAGCTTTTCATGCTTCTCTACAATATAACTTTGTCTTTTCATGTTGGAATGACCTGAAACTTTATATGCATGTTTCCTTAACATTAGAGGAGACATTCATGCCTATTTCAATCACTTACATGATTTCTGCTGCACTTCTATTCTCCTCTACCTGCCCTTTACGATTATTATCCCCCCAGGCAACTGGCGGTGGCAAGGGCGTATCTTGCGACAATTTGCCGCTCTTGTTCATTAAATGTCATGTCATGGAAAAAGGGGGCTTGACAAATATTTTCATTATGGACCAATATCTCTTTCACTACAGGACAAAATATAATTAAACTTCATCTTTATTAAGCCACAGACAATAGTTATTTGATTTTATTTCATGAAATGCCATGTCATGAAAAAAGGGGGCTAAATGTATAATTTCATTATGGACCAATAACAGTTAGTTCGCCCATTCGTCCGCCTGGACAGATATCTTCTACAGTCCTTGACGAGCATTTATGAAACTTCATGCATGTCTTCCTTAGGATAGTCCGTTGATACAATTTTCTTTTATATATAATGACGTGTCATGGAAAAAGGGGGCTTGATGTATATTTTCATCGTTTGTATTCATTTAATGAAATGCTATGTTATGGTAAATGGGGACTTAATGTATAATCTCATTATGGACCGCTTATATATTTTTCATTTAATGAAATGCTGTGCCATGGATAAAGGGGGCTTAATGTGTAATTTTATCATGGACCATTAACAAAAAGGCCACATGTTCATGCAACACACAATACCTCTAATATGTTTGTATCAAAAAAGGTCTTTTTCGGCGGGGGATATCATTTCAACGAAATTGTTTGTTTATCTTTGGTCTAACGTTAAGCACTATGTGAATTCGTATTTTTTCAGCTGTTTTATTTACTCTCAGAGCAATTGCAGGTCGGTCGGTACATGATGACTGAAACCATATACAAACAAACGTGTTTATTTCGTTTGAGTATCGTAATGGAATATTCAGAATGAGAGACTTTTCGTTTGTATTGTTTTTCAAATCATGAACATTCCTTCGATAGACCAGTACGCCTCCACAACAACTACAGCAACAACCAGACAGTCGATAAGTACATCCCATAAAGCTGCATCTTCAACACAGTCCGGTGTTCTTGGTAAGAATCCCACGAGCTCTCCATTTACCAATCAGTCTTAGTTATATACATTATAGTCTTATTCTATATTGGCTAAAATATTTTATTTAGCCAATCAGAAATTACGTCTCTCTTACTTTAGAAAACTTTTGAGAATGAGACTAAGAATGTTCTTAAGAACGGTTCGTGAATACGGACCCTAAACTATTGTACAGATAAGTGTTACTCCAGGCGCCAAGCACCAATCAAAAGCGCTTTTGCGAATGGTGTTTCTTTGATGAATATTTAAGATCTGATACAAGTTGGCGTTTGAGATAAATATTATTAGAAGAGGATAGAGTAATGTTATTAAGCGAGCGTCCGTGGAGTTTAAACACAAATCTGAAGACGATTATAAATGTTATTTTCCTTCAAAACCAATGATATATTACGATATATCGCAAATTATTGGTCTTTATATGCCAAACCATACCTTATGCTCACGTGGCAATTTCACTAAGTAAATCCGACTGACTCCTCTGAATGTAGAAAAATGACGTCATATAAGACGTCACCCAGTACTTTTGTCAAACATGTGTATTTCATAAAAAAAAAAAAAATGGGGCAGATCTCTATAGATCTGTTGCACCCAAATAAGTGGTAAATATGTGATGGGAATAGATGCAAACAAACTGGTTGGTGATTCAGAGAATATTCTGAAAAAGAGCTATATTGAATGGCAATTAGATAAGTTGCTATTGTAACGATACATTTCTCTATCAGCGACTGGAACTTTGTCAGATTGCACTGTAACACATTATCAGAATCAATAATTATAATATCAATACTTTGAAATATGTATTTAGTTTGTCTGCACTCCCGAATTGTAAACATTTGGCTGTTGGTGTGCATCTCATTTCACACAAACTGATGCTGTTCTCCTGCAGCAGGTGGATGTCGAGATCACGAGGAGGATGGCTTCAGTTGTGCTGCGTACGATACCTTCAACATCTGCCAAGAAACGGATAATACGACTATAACATACATCTTGGCCCACAATAAGTGTCCGAAACATTGCGGGTTCTGCACAAACACATCAATGGGAAACACTGCTACTGGATCGCAAGGTTTGGTTTTGTTGGTCTTGGTAAACAGTTGGGTTATTAGTCTTGAGGGTGGTTCTATCTATATGTCAGGGAACTCGATATCGTTTTGTCGTTGTCAATCCTTATCCTCTCGAATTTAGAATGTTGACGATAATCGAAATAAATATGTTGTTAGTTGAATGGCACTGAGTGGGTATTAATATGACCAGAATTAATGATAGGACATCGGGGAGTGTGGGGCAAGAGCAGACTGCACGAATGTGCAGACTGATCTTACTTTGCACCTTTCGCAATATATATCTATCGTCGCGAACGGCAGGATAAGAGTTCTGGGTTAACTCGATGTTTGCGAACGAATGGTTGTATAAATTACAGTGAGGGTCGATCAAAATGTGTAGAGTTCAAGGATTGTAGGATCTACCAGTTGGAATGCTTTCTAAAAAAGAATACAGGAAATCATAGGTCACTCTTTGTGTGGTCACTATTCTATTTGAGAAATTATTACATTAGGTTATTTAAAACAACAACAACAACAACAACTGCAATTATTTTTCAAACAATCGACTATAGATATTAAATTAGAGAAGTATGGATTATTATTACAGTCACGCGATTAATAAAACATTGAATATATTTTTGTTGAAAAAAAAAAAAAAAAAAAAAAAAATAAAATAAAATAAAATAAAATAAATAAATAAATAAAACAGAATGTGTATCCTATTTTTTCGAATCCTCCCCCTCCTGTATGAAGAAATCACTTTTCCAGTTGTATTACAAGCTTAACTAATATCGTCTTTCTTGGTAAGATAGTGATATAGCGGCATATAAAGATCATGGAGGTTTTGTAACAACGAACAGGAAAAAATTGAACGTATATTTTGGAAGTGTCCCAAAGTCCATCCAATCATCTCAAATTACTTAAAACATAATGGAACTGTCTACTCAGATCTTACTGTCAAAAAAAGTTTTTCGATACAATAAAACTTGTAAATAGACAAAAGATATTCTTCTCATTCTCATTTAAAATGTACATTTTTAAATGTAGATCTAGAAAACAAACACCTACAAAGGCCGCTGTCAGGAATTTTTACCATTCAAGTTCACAATTCTAAGGAAAGCAGCCATGGAAAACAATAATAAAGAATGATTTTCTAAAGATAGGTAAAACTTGCTTTGTTTTATAAATGCCTCGCGTGATTAATTAATATTTCTATTTTTTGTAAACCTGGGAAGATTCGCCTTTTCATTTACACCCTTTCTTTTTTAAATCCTATTCATAGTTACTCTTCATATGTTTATCCTCGGCTTTTGTTTTATTGTCATTTAATGTATATGATTATTTCTTTGTGACAGAATGTGTAAGATGCGGAGAGGGCTGGCTCTCCGACCCTCACACACCAATATGGAGGGACAATAAAATCTTAAGATATACCCCGTATTGATGACAGATTGTTAGTTCTTTTGGGATGAATGTGATGCACCACGTCAATTTTTTCCTTGTTTCATACAGGCATATCTTCATCAACGTCACCAACCTCTACTGTAATAACAACAAGTCAGTCAACCTCATCTACACATGGAACATCCACTCCGCATGCGAGCATTACGCTGTCGAAGGTAAAGTTTTCTTACCAAACTCACAAAGAGAAAAGTCGGTCTAACCTGGATTTATCCATGCTGATAGAATATTATGAGCCATGCTCTGTCTAAAAGGGGTTTAATACATCTGCAAAAAGTAACGATCCAGGTCAGCCTGTGCAGTCCGCTCAGGCTGACCTTGGTCGAAACTTTTCGCTATTAGTCATTTTTCTGCATTTCAAAGAACCATGTCTAACTCATGATTCAGTCAGTTGTTAGAGGAAACGGAATTTTATAGATCAATAATTAAATGGCTTGCAACACGCGAAAAGGGGCATGTAGACATTTGCGTAAAGTGTCGTCTCGGATCAGCCTGTGCAGTTCGCGCAGGCTAATCCGAGACGGCACTTTACGACTACATTAGATTTTGTCTTACAGTAGACTTGCGCAAAACAGAAAATTACATAAAAACGGAGAGTGTCGTTTGGGATTAGCCTGCGCGGAGTGCGCAGGCTGATCCGAGAGGACACTTTACGCAAATGTCCGAATGCCCCTTTTCGCGTGTTGCAGGCCAAATGATATAATCACCCGTTTGGTATGATGCATCAGGGAGAAATATTGAACTCATCTTTGCCAAAGCATGGCCATTATGACTGTGTAGAAAACGACTAAAAGTCCACTGATGAAAATACATTCTGCGAAAATTTGTGCAACAATCTCAATTCTTAATAACCTTTGACGGTGCTACGCCGGCAGACATTCTAAAACTATATAGTCACTAGTGATGATACCATAATTATCATCACTAGTGGTGTTATTCACTGTGAAATCCCAGTAATTCACTGATAGGAATATAATAAAAAAGAAATTTCTATGACACCACTAAGGTATCATTAAATTTGCATTATAATGTCTGCTAGAATATGATGTATATATCGATCGATACTAATGAGCACAGAAGACAGAAGAGACCATTTACCTCAGTATTTTATTAATCTTTAGGCTCCTAAGCGCGACTTACAGACCTTTTGCGGACAGTGTAGTTTAAGATCAGATTGTACAAAACGTGCAGTTTGATCTTGGATCTACACTGTCCGACAGGAGAGCTATTTTTCCCCAAAAAGGACCTTTGAAATAACAAAATTTGGGAATTACTATTGGCTTGGAAATTTCGTTTTACTTACTCGGCAGGAAAAGGGTAATTGCACCATTTCGCCTTGCATTGTGTCATAACAAAAACCGCGTGATTTCCCAACCTGACGCCTGTGATCTTTTAACATATTATCAAATATATAGATATCTAAAGGGCTAATGCTGCATTTTTAACAACGTCATTTACGAAATAAATCAAATTTGCAGGCCTCTAGTACACAGCTATCGCTAGCGGTCCATATACCGACGGGAAAGCCCTGTGT
The DNA here is from genome assembly GCA_946811185.2 of Hippopus hippopus. Lineage (NCBI taxonomy): Eukaryota > Metazoa > Mollusca > Bivalvia > Cardiida > Cardiidae > Hippopus > Hippopus hippopus. Next base: position 42,706,666 of record OX328103.1, on the reverse strand, counting down.
TGACCACGAAGATGCGAATTTTTCTTGTTCAAATTGGCGCGCAAACGGACATTGTGATAAAAGAACCGGTATATTGTATGAAATTAGTGTAATGCGTTGTAGTAGATATTGCGGCTTTTGCTGAATATACTCCGCTGGATAAAAATTTATGAAATCTTGCTGCTGTTTTATGTTGTATTTTTTCATGAATGCTCAAGCCTAGGAGTCGTACTCTTTAACAATTTTGAATACTTTTCTGACTTAGTCTGTACTACACGGCAAAGCTTTTAGATTGGTCCAACTCGGAAGCTTTTGCAGACGAAAAATAAAGTTAAAATGTGGCACAAATGATATCATTTGTATCAGAGAGGGTGAAAACATTGTGGAAAAATGAGAAAATGCTGGTTACCAGCGGTTTCTTCATTCACGCAGTGTTTTCAAAAGCCTTCTACTTCAGGGATTGTGTGGTGAAGGGTTAAACTGCAGGACAAGCCATCTTGTCTCAGCCAACCAGATGACAAGTCTTGCACTAAAAATAATATAAACTGGTGAATATGAGTCATTGTATTGTTTCTGATCAAGTCAACGCGGCCTCCAGCATATGCTGACGTCCATAGCAAACGCTTAACCTGTTTTTGTACCGCCATATTTAATGAACAAAATGTGGAATATACCATATTTTGATCTTGAAACTTAGTATTGGAATATTTTTAATTTTTCTATCGATGACCTTGTTTTAATTCATCATTATAGGGCAAAAATCATACAATTTTAAACGCTGGCCCCAGGGCTTTGTCAGTACCGCACATTGCCACCCTGACTTGCAATCACTACTTGTAGTCGTCGTCCCATAGATCCACACAGATCACATAAAAGATAGGGCGGGATACGAGCCCAGTCCTAGTGAAGAGCATTTTGTCAGATTTTCGTCGCTGTGTGCCTGTGGAATGCATTGACGCATACTATGTCCAAGAACTTGCGCTCTATCGGGTAAGAGTCGGGAGAGTTGCCAGGCCATTGAATAACGACGAAAGCTCTGAAAAAATATGTTGTAAATCATGCTGAAATGTGAGGCCACAACGTTCCTGGAACATGGGGACAATCAAACGATCAACTTGAATCAAGTAGCCACTGGCATTTAAATTGTCGTTTATCACAACCAGGTCCGTTGTAAATGTGCCATTTATCGCCGCCAAAACTATAACACCACGTCCGCCAAAACGGCTGTTCTCTGACGTCGATGGTAGTCGCATATACATCCTTCGGCGTTAAAATCATTCAGTCGAAATTTGTCGCTGAAGACAAAATCGCACCAATGTCTTCTTATGTTGTCTCGAGCCCATTGCACGACGTTGACACTATGTCGACACCACTCCACGGTACGGCCAGTGTTGTGGTCTTACCGCATTGCGACAAACAGACCTTCGCCATGGATTGTGCCGTGACAAAACGGTTAGGCAGATAACGTTGACAGATGATATAGAAGTCTTCGGACGTGTGTATTGCAAGCTTATAATTCACACATCATAAATTGAAATAATAGTTTGCGGCTTTTGAATGCAATCTTTTATCATTGTCTGCTATCTTGATTTATCTTGGTAGTACACCGTTTGACAAGTTGTAGGTTCACTTGATTTAGCATGCTGCTCCGGTGCAGTCGGAGTACTCTTAAAAAAATCATATCAAGTCCACCCCAAGTAAAATGATGGTTTTACTCTTCAGTCGCAAACTAAATGAATGTGTAAAAGTTTTCGATATCTGAAATCAGTTTTCCACTATCAGTTTAGTCAAGATGGTTTGATCTTATTCAAGCGTTGTAGATGCAAAATCAGACTGCAGTGTCTGTCCAGTCTTATCTTGATCCGCGCCATCCACAAAACCTATATGTAGGCATTTGCAGTGAAGAGCGTAACATTGTCTGACGTAAGAATGATTTAACGTCTGCCCTAACCTTGAGACCTGTCCAAAATCTAGTCTACTTCACAGGTAAGAACTTTCCTTATGCAGGAGTTTTATAGTTTATTTATTTACATATCTTTGGTACCTGTATCCGTTCTGCCATTCACAAGCCTGGCTCAGTCTTAGCCAATCAGCTTTAAATATAGACTTGGAGTACACAATTATGGTTGGATTTAAAAGAGGTCGCGAAGCCGATCATAGGGTATATATCATACGGAACTGTTGGTCACGTGCTTATTTCTATACCAAACAATCACGTGTTATTAAGTCCATGAAAAAGAAGCTCTAGGGAACATTGCGGAAAAGGAGAACGTGATGGTAACCAGCTATTTCTCCCTTTTTCCACACTGGTTTATACTCTTTTAAAATTCGAATCCTAGCATTTATCGGCGCATTTCGTTTGCCCCGTACAAATAGGTTAAATCTAGACGAGTCTAAAATTTTGTCACTGTGTAGGGAGTTAATGCCCTTTTTAAAGGTATTTCACCAATGTCAGCAAACTTATCCATACATATCTGGAGTTTACATTTGAGAAAATTTGCCTGGCTCAAAAACAGGAATGAGAATGATTTTTTTAAGTTATTGTTCCAAACTGAAAAACGGTACATCAGTTCAACTTTCCAGGATTAATACCAAAGAAATCCCGTATATGAGCGACCGCGAAGGATTAAAAAAAAAGTTTGAAAAACTGTGAGGAAAAAGGAGAACATGCCAGCATGCTCTCCTTTTCCCCTCCAATATTTGAAACTGAAAAATACCCTTTACGACCCAAACACGAGGTTTTACAACTCATTCTTTTTCTCACAATGATTTCTACCCTATAAAACACAAGTCCAATTATTTCAGCTGTAGGCTACTGAATTCTTCGCCTGCAAATGCTTTTATTAGGACAAGACTAAATGCTGTCGTTTGGTTAAGTCTTAAGCCATATTTAATTTGTCGTCTTAAAATGCTCTCAATTTTGGTATGTGTAACATTTTTTCGTTTGGTAAAGAGTCGGATAGTACAAAGATAAATCTGCCTTATGATACATGTCCTCAGACGTCAAAACATTGTTTAAAACAAGTCCATAGTGCAGAATCAGTGTGACAAAATAGACCTAAAAGTTTTATGTCAAGATTTAACGCAACTCACACTATATAAGCTTACTTTTAAATTGCCAGCTGTACAAGAAATAAGCATAGATGGAATATAAATTCGCGCTAAAAGATTACATTTAAAATATAGTATTCTCTCTAATCTTTTAAACGTATGTTATTGTAGATTAAAAAAAAAAACAAACCTATTTCCTATTCGGAAAGAAAACTGCAGGTTATAAATTCTCGGCTTAGACATCGATGGCTATAGTGTGTTTAGGTATGGTCGGCCTGTCAAAGGTATTTTGATGGGTTAAAAAGCTGAAGTTGAAACTGACTCTGCAGTGTCACAGTGAGACAGTGTCGTGAGTTATGTCCGTCGCAACTGTTGGTCGGATGATAGATAAATATATCTTTGTCTTGTGATGTTTTACCTACAAAAAGACTTTAAGTCATTTTAAAATAAAACAACAAATTCCTAAAAAAGGCTTTTCAAATGTCTTTAAGGAACAAAAAAGCAAAGTTGTGTTGTTAGTCGCTTCAAACACCAGTCGAGATTTCAGTGATCCAGAGCACTTTACATGTATGAAAGGGTCGGTGATAAGAGATTTATGATTTCGGAGATAAAAGTAGCGAGGTCGTCGAAGGTTCGGCAAAAACGTTTAAGAGCTATCATGGTCGCCCTAGGATTTTTCACTTTTATGGCTTTTGGTACGGCTTTTCTCTAAATCTAATATGAAGCTTTTGCGGCGCTATTGATAGTGTAATGGCGTTTGTGAATGGTGAAGATCAATATCACTTTGAACAAGTCGTGCATTCTGATCCTTGATATACACTATCTGTTTTTCTCTGTCAGGCTGACCGAATGTATGTATTCTTGAAATTGGAATATATATTTTCTTCTGTCTGATAAAAGATATCGATTGTACATAACTGACAGCCGAAAGGTTATTTATTTTTTGGGATTTTTTTTTATTTCAATTTTTGTTTGTTTTCTAATCACGCCCTTGTCAGTTTGTAAAAATTACATGCGCTTCTGGAGGTTCTTTGATCAGTGCTACACACTTCAAAAAAGAAAACAATGTCTGCCATTAGTAAAAGAACTAATTCGGTCGAAGTCAGTTTCATCAATTCTCGATAACGGGTCCAGCCGAGTTAGTATTCGAACTAACAACATCTGGAATACTCGTAGTGCATGTTACCATTGTACTACCGAGGTTGACAATAAGTAAAAGAAATGTTGAAGCTATGATACATGTATTTGGGACCCTAAGGACGGAAGGTGTGAAAGAAGATATGCTTGTAATCAGCGTTTTCTCCTTTTCTTACTATGTTTCCTACCCTTTCAGAGAAAATGTTATTGCATGAGTCACGTTTGACTTGTCGTCTGCATTTGCTTTTAATCACATGGCAGAGTCTAGACTTTTGCTTTCCGTTAAACTGTTAAAAGGGAATAGTCTACGGTCTGCTTGTCTTGACATCTTTGTTTCTTCTTTTTATTTCTTATTCAGTGAAGTTATATGTATGAAATAAGATTGTGTGAAGAAAAGTGGAAAATATCAAATGAGTCATGCTCTGTGAAAAAGGGTACTGCTCAAATATAGGGGAAATGCGCTCGGAAATTCACAAAACAAAGGAAAAAAATTGAGCACATATGTTTCTCAAACTTCTTTTTTTTTTACAAACAGTTGCCCTAGGGGCATCTGCCCCAAGCCATACTAAAATGTGTTTTCAGTGCCATGGTTTGAGCGACCCAAGTGCCTGCACACAAGTACATAAATGTCACCCAGACGAGGTATGTATGATAAAAAAAAATCTTATTTAATTCTTCACTAAACAATCCCGAGTTTTAACGAACAGAAAGAGAACTTTAGAAAGCATCGTTGAAAAAGGGTGATTGTATTGTGCTAACCAATATTTTCTCTTTTTGCCACAATCTTTTTTACATTTCATATTATATAAATTCAAATGAATAAAAGAGATAGTGAAAATCATTTCTGTGCAATAATTCCTCCTGAAGTGTCAGACACTGCAGATGTTATTCAGATTGCATATCCTGTGCATCCCAGTTTTGATATGTCTGTGCATTGTTCAGAAATCCAACTTAAATTGTAAGTTTGAGAAGAACAATGATATGGTCGACGTTCAAAGCAACAATCTACATAAATAGCCGTTTAATTTCTCCTTCGAAATTGAAGGAAGTTTGAGTAAAAAAAGGTAGAAAATTCTGAATTTTTATTCCATGTAATGCACATGCTTTGCATGCATGGATTGGTGTATTCGAAAATGTTAAGATATTCTGCCAAAAACGCTCAGCAAAACTTCTAACCGGCCACTTTTGTTTTCCCCGTGAATTTGACCAAGTAATATACAGATAACTAACAGATAAAAACAATTTGTAACATATATCTGGACGTTAGCCATTGTACTGTAGTGAAAAGATTCTTGATTTTGCTATTAGAAGGCATCACTTTTTCACGCAAGGGAAAACACATGAGTTGCGCATGCGTGGTGTCTGTAACCCAACACAGGGAAAAAAAAAGTCTACATTACTGAATCTTTGTAAGCAATAAGAGATAAAAAAATGAAAATTATTTACTGCACAAAAATGTAAACCGAGAGAAGAATCGTGAAGTTTTCAAAAAATGGCTTTTCAATTTTCAGTGTTCAGTGAATGAATGTTAATTAAGTTTATATCAAACGAACAAGTCAAAAAAATATTTTGACACTTAGGCTGAGCAGGGATCTTATACGATCCCTGGGCTGAGGCATGCTTTTACACTGGTCAGTAATTCTACAGAAAATCAAACCAAATAAATTGTCTCTGTTTTGATAAGCGGATGCCAGATATGGTCTACGGGAAATTCCATCTTAAAAGTGACCGTTTAGAAGTTTTGTTTAGTGTATAGGAATTTCAGTGTAGTCCTTTGCCTTCATGGAGTTATTTCACAAAGCATTTTCTTTTACAAACGAACGAACGCACGAACGAACGAACGAACCAACCAACCAGCCATTCAACCAACCAACCAGCAAGCAACAAACAAACAAACAAACAAACAAACAAACAATTTAATTAACAAATTAAAAAACACAAGACTATTTCAAACAAACAAACAAACAAACAAACAAACAAACAAACAAACAAACAAACAAACAAACAAACAAACAAACAAACAAACAAACAAACAAACAATTTAATTAACAAATTAAAAAACACAAGACTATTTGCTAAAGGGTTAAAATGTTTTTGGTTTCAGAGTTGTTTTACTGACGTCATATATGCCAATGGTGGATACCATGTCTACAAAGGGTGCAAGAAGGCGAGAGTAAGTAAATTTCTCCATAAGAGCCATATTCCTGCGCGTTCTTATGTCCTGTGCGTTCTTATTTCTGCGCGTTCTAATGTCTTGCGCGTTCTTATGTCCTGCGCGTTCTTATGTCCTGCGCGTTCTAATGTCTTGCGCGTTCTTATGTCCTGCGCGTTCTTATGTCTTGCGCGTTCTAATGACCTGCGAGTTCTTATGCCCTGCGCGTTCTAACAGCTCGGCTGTTTTTGAAGAAAAAGGTCGAGATTTTGTCAAAGCCTCATGGTCGTCTTCGCCTGTGTCGCCATCCACTTTGACATTTTCTTATATTCCTGTCAATACAATATTTACTTCAAACTCAGGCAAGTTATTGACAATCAAAAGAGGAACCAATATACGAAAAGGGCAGGTAATCCTCTTTATGAGTCTTGCTCTGTGAAAAGGGGTGTAAGTACATCTGCAAAAAGTATCGACCCAGGTCAGCCTGCGCAGTCCGCGCAAGCTGACTTGGTCGAAACCTTTTGCTGTCTGTCAATTTTACCGTGTACCTCATGGTTTAATCTCGTGTTTGACAAAATGTACTTTTATATCCGGAACTGAATGTGATGACATAATTTGTATAATTCATCGAGGAGATGCATTTAACCCCCTTTTCAAAGACAGCCGCTCAAACATTTTGACACGATGATGCCCACTTTCCGACATAAAATTGTCACTGGAAAAGAAACGGTAATTTACCCTTCACCTGCTTAATAAGTTAAATGAAACTTTCAAGCCGATAGTAGAAACCCGAATAGATCTAATACTATTTCAATTTCTGTTGTTCTTTTTAGAAAAAAAGTATATCCGTATCGGATAGTGTAGATTCAAGATCAAACTGCACGTTCTGTGCAGTCTGATCTTGATCTACACTGTCCGGAAAAGGACGGTGAGTCTCACTTTGCAGCCAAAGAGTTAAGAGTTGGTACCCGCATACGACGTTCATGTTTCTCTTTTAAAGGACTGTCCCTCCCTTATAGTTGTGGGTAAACGAACCCCAGTGGACAAGAATCATCAGCTGGTCTGCGAGGATTGCTGTGGAAGCAATGGCTGTAATATACAAGGCTGTGGTAAGATGATATTCATAACGTACATGATGATGAAGATGACATTGTAAACTTTCATACTGATAAAAGAGACTTTGTGAAAGCCTTAGGCAATTTCGGTCAATTATGTTCAGGTGGCAACATACTACGTATAGTATCGTACAAATCATTTTTGTACCACGTATGTCAATCGCCAAAACATTTTGGTAACTATATTTGAAACGGCAAAAATACATACGTACCATATGTAGAATCCTAGCCTTGGTACTGGTGCAAAAAAAAAAAACAAACCTTTGTCACTCCTTAGCACGGTCTTCTCATCACGGTCTATAGGCCTTTACGGAAACTCAGTTACTTCCCTTCGAAGATTATCTCCCTTGTGGAAATCCCCATTTCCGGGGACTACGATCATAACAATCATAGTGGCTCGGCACATGATGATTGTGCTACTTTGTGCTTAAAGAGAACATTTCGATAAAAAATACCTAATAGATCTATCTGTATATAAATATTTGTATACAGATATTCGGATTTTTTATCGAAATGTTGTCTTTAAACACAAATTATCATGCGCCGAGTCCCTGTGATAACAATGGCCGAGCAAAAAAAAAGAAATCATTCGTGATTTTTCGTCATCCAGTAAACTTTCCAAAATCGCAATACCTCGCTCCTAAAAATTATTACTCGTAGATAAGTAACACGTATGACCGTATGACCTGCTGCTCTGTATCACACACTGTTGGCAAACGTGACGGATTTGTTCAATTAAATTCTGTTGAATTTCTCGGAAAATGGTGAAAAAGACGCTTAAACTTGTAGCAGTTAAGAAAACGTCATTTATATGCCAAAAAATCTGCAGTGTCGGTAGTTGCATCAACTATCACTTTCGAAAGACACAAAAAATGTTATTACTGACCAAAATGAAGCCCCGCGATAGAAATAACAGATTTTTCGCAGACTTCCTTGGTTTTACCATGGATCATAGAATATGGGATCCCTGGTTTTATAGGACAAGGAATTAAAAAGGAAAACAAACAAACAGAAAAAAAAAACCCAATGAATTCAGACATGCAGTTAAAACAGTGACCTATAACATTGCATATGAGAACAGAATGTGTTCGGACAGGAAACATACATGGCGTCGAATTTAAAATGGACTTACCCTCTGTAACATTTTTTTAATAACTCCAAATCCTATATTTACAAATGATCAGCATAAGATTGAAAAGGAACGAGACTTTAATATGACACGTCTGTATTAATCTGCGCCTAGCATGTGTGCCGAAACGCTTCTGTAGATCACACACTTTGTCCGTGAAATACCGAGATCAAAGAAGACCCAGCTAACCCTTTACCAGCTTCTCAACGAAAGCAATTACGGAACATATTTCGCCACTCATAAGCTGTAATTACTTTTTTTTTTTTGGAGGAGGAATGGAAGGTCTGAAATTTGAATTGCCCTTGTTGTAAAAGTCATATATTTGGTAGTTCAAACAGGAGGATGACAAAAAAGCATTTAGACATTTTGATTTTTTTTTGGGGGGGGGGTTATGGATTTTTTTTAAATAAATTCAAACTATATGGGGTTTTAGATCTGAATAAACGGACTATCCATTTCTCTTTTTTAGATTACAAAATATTATCACTTTCAACATTTTATATAAATAAATCGAACTAATGATCCCAGTGTTTCAAACCATATACGTTAACGACTTAACTACAGGGTTCGGTAAACGGCAAAACTTTGGACAAATCCAAATCCAAAGCATTTGAAGCCGACAGGTTAAACGTGGATCAAATGGTGGTAATTGCCTTTGAAAAAGTGGAAAATATTGCGGGGAATGAGGAAATGCTGGTTATAAGCATTTACTCCTTTTCAAATATTTTTCAAGACGCCTTCTTTCCCAGGGTCGTTAAAACTCCGGATTGTTTGGTTGGTAGAAGGGTAATAAGTGTCTCTAAAGAAGTATGAACAGTCCATTTACCAAAATTACAGCGCTACACGCATACCTTGAATTGTCAAGAAAATCCTGAGCTCAAAAAATTATCATGTTCCCACAGACAAATATCATAACTATTAAACTAGATTATGAACATAACAAATGTAGCTGTAGTTCAAATTTTAAATCTTCCAATCTCTCTTCACAAAATACTTATATTCCACCATGTTTTTGAGTTAAAAAGACATACGTCAAAATTATTCTTCATTTAAATGTGTGAAGGGTTAATTGGGTGTGTTCCTTTGATCTCGGTATCGCACTGCCGGGTGGGCGACCGAAGAGTCGTAACGTACAAATTGACGCGTACGTGGCACATTAACCTTTTACCAAACGACAAAATTTTAAGCAAGTGTAAACTGAATGCGTTTACAAACAATGAGGTAATGCTGCTCGAATTATGGATTTTTATTTCTTTGAAAAAGTAGAAACATTGCGGGAAAGGGAGAAAAGTTTTTTCATCAGCATTTTTTCTTTTCCCCTTATAATTCCGAAAACCATCTTCCTCGGGGTCGTTAAAACCCGGGTATTGTTTGGTAAAGGATTAAAGAGACTCTTCTTAACTATTTTTGATCTCAATTCACCCATAAGTTGTTTATTTGTGGATAGATTTGAAATTTAACACGTGTTACAGAGGGTAAATTCATTCTTAATCTCTACTTCCATATATTGCTTCCGTGCTTGTGTAGTCCTCGGAAGTAGAAGTTGCGCTTGTGCGCATGCGTAATCGAAGGGGAGGCTACCTAGTTTCCGGAAAGGCCTATACATGTAGATCTTTGGTAATAATATGTTCATCTGTTCTCTAAATATAGTCATTTTTGATAAAGTAATGTCTGATAATATAAAAGAAAGAGATGATCAGATTGGAACCATAGCTAGTTGAACGAGACAAACTCATTTTGGTCAGGGATCCTATATATGTAGATACGATCCCTGTTTTGGTGCCGTATCTTGAATCAGTCCAACACATTTTGATGCCATATGTTGGAAAAATCAAAAGCATTTTCGTAACTTTGTGCAGGGCCCGTAAAACGTTTTTTTTTTTTTTTCCTTTCGGATACATGTAGAGCCAGTAAAAAGATTTTGGCAGACATATAAGAATCATTAAGAATCATGTAAGACAAATTAAGTGCCATCGAACTGCTGCCACTTACCGAGTACAAATAATAACAGCGGATATTTTCATGAATATAATGAAGGATTTCAATTTATCTGAAATAATAACATGATAATCTTATTTTACGATTATAGATAAATACCTTTTCAATAACGCTGATCTGAACTGCAAACACTCTGGGTTAATGCATATTCAAGAATAGAGCCATTGCAATTATTCGCCTCAGTCCTCTTCGTACTATCGATATTTCTCGACACATAACTCCATTTTTCTTTACTTAAATAGAGATCCATACTTTAAAACAAAAACAGAAACTATAACTTTTTCAATCATTTCCATAGCCAGTGTTTTAGTGCACGAATTCATTAACTCTTTATCAGAGGACAAAAATTTAGAGTTGCCCGAATTGAAAGCTTTTACAGACGACAGAATGAATTTTGTTTAAATGATAAGATTATCCGTCACAACTCAGTCGATTCCATTACCACATCTAATATCGTCCATATCAAGGATCCATTTTGAAATAACGTCAGTCACATGATTTTGTCAGTCACATGATTTTAAATATGGCCGCGCCCATGTAAATCGATTAGCAAAGACCACGGTGAAGTTATTTATGCCTACACCTAATCTGCCAACAGAATTGGTAGACCACGTTGAAAAAAAAAGTACAAATTATTTTTCAACTAAATTGTATTTAGAAAGATTTTGATAGAAAATTGTGACTCGTGTTTCCTCTTTTTAAGTGGAGCCTTACAATTTTAAGAACAATAAAGCAATATATCTCCGACGAAGAAATGTTCCGTGTATGTGCATATCACCCACCGTTGTACACGGAGGGATTTGATCGGTGGATCATCCGAGGTTTACCGAATAATGATGAGATATTTCTTTTAGAGGTTTGATAACATTTGTGTGAAAAGGGTTACCAGCATTTTCTCCTTTCACACAAGTTTTCAAAAGCCTTATTTCTAAATGTCTACAATTCGGTCCAGTCCTATTCGTTATTTCGATACAAAAGTCTATCAGATACTTTTATTCCTTCTCTACTTTATTGCAGATCAGTACTTTCAAACAACTACGATGTCTGTTTCTACCCCAGCTCCTTCGCTGGCGGCAGTATCTCAGGCTGTAACTCAAGCCCCGGGTAAGTAAATTAAGCAGATTGTACCCACATGCTAAACACTGATAAAACTTTCGAAGTTCAACTAACTGATTTGCATCGGAAAATGTTGCATTCATCACAACATTTGTGTGACATCTTCAACAGTTTTAACCCATCATGAAGTTGGCAAGATACACTTTTGTGCTTTGCAGGGGTACAAAACTTCACAGGTAGTGAAGTTACAGAGATGAAATTGTCAGGTTATCATCACTTGTTTTGTCTTTAGTCAATAATAGCATATAAGAGAAGTATTATCATTTTAAATTCGAAATTCCTGTCATTCGACCAAATTGCGCGTTATCAGCTGTAACATCGACGTGCTTATAGAAAACCGTGTAGCAGCAGTACTGATTCCTCATGTATTTTGAATAAGGAATTGGAAATAATGCTGGTGAAAGGAACAATAGCTTGTAACAAGTAATTGCATGTCTTTCTCACAATATTAACAACATATGTCTTCTTCAGGGGCTTAACGAGACGTAAGGTAAAAGCTTATCTCTCAGCGTCAATTATATTAACCCGACCTCTCTCAAAATACAAGCAAATGAAATTCAAGACCAACAATTTTCATGCAGATTTGACTAAATAAGCGGACGGTATAAATCAAAGATCAATGCAGTCTGATCTTAATTTATGTCATTTGCGAAAGCCACTGTCTTTGTATCACATCATGTCGCTGAATGGATCAGTTGATAGACTGTTAAACTAATCCTTTGGTCCGTTGCAGGCAGTTCGTGTCGGGATCATGAAGAAGACGGATTCAGCTGTACGATGTACGATCGCTACAACTTCTGTACTGCAACCGATCCGGCCTCACTCTCATACAGTATTGCACACAACAAATGCCCAAAACACTGTGGATTTTGTTCCACTACAACAGCTGTGCAGATGGCGACAACGGTACAAGGTTTGTATTTAAATTCTGTTTTGTGTTTAAGATATATTAAGGAAACCTATCCATGCGTTCCTGTAGACTCTTTAATCCATCGACAGACAACAATATTTTAGATATGCCCATTTCGATAACATTTACAGACGACAAATTCAAGATGGCTTAAATGGCACAAATTTGTTTTTGTAAGAATAGAAAATATTGTTGAAAAAAAGACAAATTTCTCGTTAGCAACACTTTCTTTATTTCCTATTTCAAAAGCCTTAGAACTTCCTAAGGGTCGTCAAAGCTCGGGATTGTGTGGATTGTAAGGAATCAAGCAGTTTAAATTTTTTTTCAGGTGGACAATGTCGCGACCACGAGGAGGATGGCTTCAGATGTGCCGACTACGACCAATATAACTTTTGTACAGACATCAGTAGCATAGCCTATCTGTTCGCACACCAGAAATGTCCGAAACACTGCGGTTTTTGCCAAACTCAAAATGGTATGTCTTAAATACCATATCTTGGTTTGGTTTTGGATAAAAAGAACCATCACGGCATCGAATTCACGGCTTTTGTTTTTCAATATTGTATGATTCTCCTGTTTCGCAATCTGAAAAAGTAGATTATGTTCTTGTAGTAGATTGGGCGACATCCTCGTTAGCCAAGGGTGACGATCACTACGTCGTTCCTTTCACCCTTGACTGTAACGAGACGAAATTCGTAATACCTACAATCAGCCACCTACTTCACCCCTAGGTTACATCATCGAAAACCAATCAAATGTTGCGTAACATAACCGCTTCGGCAAAATACACACGCGTACTGACAGTCCATCATGTGGTGTTGGAAGGTATCATAGAACTTCATTTTACTAACTTGTTACTTATTTGTTACAGTGAATGTTGAAGTAAAATTTAAATATTTTTTGTCTATATTTAGAGCTGGTAATGATTCCCAGCATATCCGACGGTTCTCTTCTACAGCCTTTATCCTTATTTACATTTTAGTGATGATGGATAGTAAACACAAAGCGCTATTTGATCGGTGCTTTTGGAACAGACTGCAACCAATGATTGCACGTTTTTCGGGTATTACAAATTGCGACTCGATAAGCCAAGGTTAATAGAGCATCTTAGTGATAGTCACGTTTGGAAAGCGAAGATCGGGCGACAAATTTCTCACCACCCTTGCATTCTGTATACCTCGGATGATCTCACAGAGCATGGCACATTTTTGTATTGGATGATTAATAATAGTTGAAAAAAAAAAAAAAAAGCCAGCAAATGCCAGATTCTTTTTTTGTGTGTGTCTTAAGCCGTATCTCAAGAATTTTATGTAACAGTTACAAAATATAAATTTTCAATATGTGAATTATCATTAATCTTCTAAAAAGTTATTCAGTTGACAGAAATCTAGCATTAAAACTTTGTCTCAGATGCCGACTCATGTCAGGTCCAGTATATCTCAAATCTTTTTTTTTATATAACAAGTTTTTTTCTTGTCAGGTGGAAAGTCGACATATGTATCCTTGACCTCGACTCACCCAACCACAGCGGCCCCAGGTTTTACACCTCAGTTTGCAAACGTTGTTGTATCGCAGGTTAGTGATCGACCTAGTTTTCGTCCAATCAGAGACCAGTATTTGGCTAGATTTTCTTCATCTAAAACCACATTAAACTTCGTTTGTTTGAAATAAAAAGAGCCATTCCGCATGTATGAATTGTACCAACCTCCCAAATTGTCACAAAGATATCGTGATCGGCGGAATGCTCATGAATTGTTCCTGTCTCGTGCATAAATCTAAACATGCAAAAACTACGGAATTCTACTTGGGCCACTATTTTTCGGCTCATATGTATAAGGTGGCTTTTGCCCACTTTTTAGCGGATTTGCTATACAGCAAATCCGCTTACTGTGATCGTTTTGACCGGAACCAAATACGTCATGCGTTTTGCATGGCTTGCATGGGACGAACAACGCAGATCTACAAATGATATTCAGCTCTGACCCTGAACAAATCATACAAATAAGGTTTCATTTCTTTATCGCAATTTCGTCACAACTAAAACATTTGTCAGTTTGAAATACTATAAAGACCTATACAGAGTTTGTTCTTTTTTTTTTAATATGGCCATATGCGTATGAACATTGTTTACACAGACTGCCCTCGTTTTCATTCAAGAAACGTTCATTCATAACTTGTATCGTTCGCTGCCAAAATAAACAATGAGATTAAGCAGTATTTCTTCAATAAAATTACATTTTCAACTATAGTATTATATCAGATATCTTTAACTGTTCAGACAGCTAGCTAGAATTTGACCGTAAATAATTTAAAGCCCTTTCGAGAACGAATACACAGTATCCATAAAGTCGACTCGGCACCTTGTTACTGCCCTTCGTATAACGCTATCGATGGATTTCCGAATTATTTGAAACATTTCTGCGAAACGTTTTAAAGAATGGAGATCGTGCAGTATATCCAAAAAAATTATTTGATGTTTGATTTATGCAAGCCTGCGTTGGTAAAGCTTCCAAGATTTCTCTCTAGTTATCGAAGGGTCATAAAGAAATCCTTCGTTTACAAACGGCCCCGATCAAGTACGAACCCGGGACATGGATTTATACTGAGGATTTTTGTTGGGAAATCGTTTCCTTCTCAGTGAACTAGACATCCACTAACTTGAAGCCTCAGAGACTCAAACACGCTCACTATTTGTCTTCAAGGCGTAGAAGTCCATTTATACTTCTTCTGATACATTGAATTTTATTTTGTTACGTTTCATGCAACAAAAAAGAATGCAGAATTTGCAGATAGATTTATGATAAAAAATCCACAGGAATGCATCTATACGTCTTTCTTTTTAGACATGTACATTGAACTTCTTTGATATATTTTTGATGCTTTGAAATAGAAGTGCATGTACAGAGCAAGTTGAACATATTTGTACTTTACTTATAGAGTAAATTTTTATGATGAACTGCTGCTACTGCTCAACCCATATTTAAGACGGTGACTGTGTTTTATGAAAACAGCAAGTAATTCAAACTTTAGAATGAAAGTATGCCTATAGTTTTTAAAGTTTTATAGAGGGACCCAATTCTTTTAACCATTAGGCTATTAAGTGCTAATCAAGGACCTTTTGCAGACAGTGATGATTAAGATCAGATTGCACAGAAAATGCAGTCTGATCTTCAATCTATACTGCCCAGTATTTTTCCCCAAAAATAACTTTAAAATAGCAATAATTGGAATTGTAGATTCGACTTGAAAGTTTCATTTTGTTTATGTAAAGGTTATTTTTTACTTTGCATGGCAACTTGTCACACTGAGTGTGATCTTGATCCATTCTGGCTACTAAAGTACCTTCAGCTGTACCAAGGGCAGGGATTTACACATATGAAAAAAAGGACTATGTTCTACCAGGTGATGAGTGATGATTTCAATTCTTTTCTTTAGACCATAGAAATGGATTCATTCAAAGCTGCATTGGATGTAATGAATAA
The DNA here is from genome assembly GCA_946811185.2 of Hippopus hippopus. Lineage (NCBI taxonomy): Eukaryota > Metazoa > Mollusca > Bivalvia > Cardiida > Cardiidae > Hippopus > Hippopus hippopus. The sequence goes on along the minus strand of OX328103.1, from coordinate 42,690,597 downwards.
CCTTTTTACCAGTGTAAATATTGAATTTCAAGTATCTCATAATGCTACATCAGGTATTTTTTGCACATGTCCCTGCAATTGTTCAGTTATGTAGTATGCAAGGTTGGTAAAAAGCAGGTTAATATGAGTATTGACCAGGCCGGCTGTTTTACAAGCGGTCAATGCTGGTCACAAGTGGTCGATTGGTGGTCGATTGAAGTGGTTGATTGGGATGATTTAATCACTGGCTTACATACCCGTCTGGTTTCTAAATAAATATTAAAAGCTCTCCTCTTACATCCTGTACATGAAGGTTTATTACATATTATCATCAGTATCATAGTTTTTATCAATAAGGTCCTTTTCTATTTGATCATAATTCAAAAGACACTATTGCTGGTCAACTGAAGAGGTTGTTGGATTGACTTTCCTTATTGAACTTACATAGATGTCGGTTCTTTTCAACCAAATAATTTTTATCTATCATCATTCCGTTTAGAGAATGTAGATAATGTTTATAGTTCTACACACTCACTCTCTCTCTCACCACAAACACACTTAGATTTTAAAAATATACATAATTTAACATAGTCTGTGGTCATAAAAGTTCAAAGATAGCATCATAAAGCAGCCAATATATAATTTTCCAGTAAAATTGCAGAAAAAACTGTCACACATAGGCAAACATGTGAAATATACCTGTCATTAATCTATAACCATTTTGAGGTACACATGAAGAAGGCTCTAACTGATTAAATAAACAATGGTTAGGGATACATTAATCTATTTGAAATATATTTAAGTGCCTACTTACACCTTTAAATTGCTGTCAAAACACATTGAATGATGTAGAAATTGCCTCTTTCTAACCCAGTGGGTGTGGCTTAAGTCAATTACCAAAGGGACAAATTATGTCTTCCTATTTGGGGTATTATACTTCACACCAGGCTTTATTCCTAAAGTGTGAAATATTGACTTATATACAATCATGATAATATCTTATCATCAAGCAATTACGTAAGGTGTCAAACATGAAACCTGGGGACCTTATTTGGAACTTCTACACAGTTTTGGAAAAGTTGCAAAGGCCAGCTGATGAGTACCCTTTGCAGGGACAAAACAGTTTTTCCACTCAAGTGAACTATTGCATATTGATGAATCCAACACAAATCATCCACTAAATAACATAACTGTCCTGTTAAACCTCATCTGACCATTAAAGTTTCAAAATGACCACTACAAATATTCAATCGACCACTTTTGGAGTATTGACCGGGTCGGTTTTGACCGGTTAAAACTGCCGCTTAAAACTGCCCCTGGTTTCGACTGCTCAACCTTGGTAGTATGACTAAAATTCACAAAGACAAGGCTCAAAACTTCAAAAAGAAAACTTGATCTATATAGACACTGCAGAGAACCAGCCAAGCCCCAGTAAAACCAGAGAGGTACACAAATAAATAAGTTGTTGTCACTGTAAGACTGAAACAGTGTTGAAACTAATGTAACCACCAGAAATCAGTCACCCATCAAATTATTTTTGAAGGTAGTTACAATCAATTTCATGTTTTGTGGCACTGTATGAGTTGACCTTACTTTTCTTTTGTAAAAACATTATTTTTTTGACTTGTTTTTTTATGAAGATACTGGTAAATTTTCATTTATGTAACAGAAAGAAGGTACATTCAAAATTCATGAATTACACATGGCCTAAATCTTAGAAAATACTGAACGCACCACTTAGTTTTCACCTTTCAGACTATTACATAACAATTTTGAGTTCAGGAATGAAACCAAGAACATTCTTTTGAAAGGAAAGAAGAAATCATTGTACCTGAACAATCAAATTATTGTTTCTTGTTTGATTTTGTATTTCATTTTGAAATCAATAGTTTGAAGTTGTGTAGTAATTAGGAAAAACCCCTGAAGGGATTCCTAGGTGTTAGAGTTATGGAAAGGACAATGTGCTTTCAGTAAGAACTGACATACAAAATACCACTGTTTCTATTTCCCTGAGAGGACTCCTGTGTTGTTTTTTCTGAACTAAACCGTTTCCAAACAATGCATGCTTTATACCTCAGAATGAGGACAGTTTCTATACTATGTAACAAAAGTAGATTAAGATCAGACTGCCTAACATAGTAAAATTCCATTCTTATGGGCACACTATTTTAGATTTGAATTGTTTACAGTCTATATGATTATATCAACTATATAAAAGTTTAGAAAGTGTTGTGTTTATAGCCTGACTAGATTTGTAAAATGCTGTTGTAAAAATCAAAACCTTGATGTCTGAGTACAGAAGTTTCAATATATCAAAAGAGTCTTGCGAAATGATGAATAATGATGATTTTAGAAATGCTTAAAATGCTATAAAAAAAGAAAAATAAAGTCATCATGTTTAGCGTAGCTATGTAAGCTCACATGTTTAGAAACCCTAGGGTGAGCTGTTAATATTTTCAATCTTGTTTAAAGCAAAGACTCAACAAAAACCACCTTAACTAGTTCTTCTGAAAACCCTTGATTTTTAGTTTAGCTAAAATTGCTAAATAAAGCTCAGCCAATTGGATAAGCAGTTTCAAAATTTTTTCTGAACATCCTTCAAAATGGGATAATATAGGCACACTTACCTAAGTTAAAACACACTGTATCCTTTATGGTGTTATGGGATGGGGAAAAACTACTTTAGTAAGAATGAAAATTGAAAAACCTGTTGGTCAACCAATGTTTTCAAAAACTTAAGAGCCACATTTTTTGTGGCTGACAGAAATGTTAGATTAAGGTTAACCTTGCAGGCCAATTATAGATCATTTGATTAATTGAATGGTGTTTAATGTCACTTTCAACATTATTTCAGTCATATAACAGCTACAGCTAGCTTATCTGTGTATGTTTTTAGGGGGGTTTTAGCAGTACTAGGCTAGGGCTTTGAAGTGTCTTGCCTAAGGACACTCTCACAGAAAACCACGGTGCTTTCAGTGAGGCTAGAACCTAGGCCATCAGGTAACAAGTCCTACACTTTACTGGTGAGCCATGCAGGACCCCATATCAATATTTAGAGGGGAGTTAATTTTTGTAAGATTGTTCAGATTAGTCTATGTCCACCATCTATGTATAAGTTACTTTTTGTTTTTTAAATCAAAACTGGTAATCAAATGGATGCCATTTCATTATTCATTCCTTCCCCATATGACAAGTTTAAGGCACTTTAAATGCATCTGCAGACAACAGTTCAGAAATTGATACAAATGAACTGAAGTTCACTCATATGATTGAAAACACTGTTGGAACAGGAGAAAATACTGCTCACCAGAATTTTGTCTTTGTCCCATAATGCTTTCAATTGCCTATTTCCTTCAAGATTATTAACACGGAGTGTTTGGTATTTACTCTTTCAAGTGTTAAAATAAATCAAAAAATCAAAATTTTCTCCAGATCCAGTTGTCAGATGCCATGACCTGACATGGATATGTTGTATACTGGTCTATCCCACAGATTGATGTAAATGTATAGCTTGTGTTTTTTAAGAGGACACTTATACTGTCTTGCTATAGAGCTAGCTTTTGTAACAATGTGGTAGAACATTCGCCTTGGGACCTTAAGGTTCTGGAAGGCTTTTTAATAGAACTGTTACAAATACATGTAATCAGTTTATGGAATACCTTATGGTTTGTCCAAACATGACCTATATTTGACCCTTTAATTTTGAATTTTGTGTCATACAAAGTTAAATAAGGAGAATTTTTTTGAGGATTTTTCTTTTTTTAGCCCTTTAACACACGATAAATCCCATGTTTTATGAGTCCTGTGTAAAAGGGCTTATTAAAACATTGTTGGAAAACAAGGCATCAATATTTCTTTTCTTTTATGATAGAATTTTTTGTGCCCTATACAAATACAAACGACATAATCTGAGCCATATTTATTGAATTGTTTGTTAATGCTGTAAATATGGAGCTATTTAGTTTTTATATCACAAATCAATTTTTTTTTAAAGGCCAATAAATACTACCAGATATTATATATTTCTTTTAATATAAAGTGTATGGTTAAATTCAGTAAATGATGCAATTTTGGGCGTTTGATAGTGAAAATGTACTTTAGCAATAGGTAACTCTGTTTATTTTTATCACATCAGATATAACGTCTTGATACTTATTTGAATATGAGTCATTGTCGACGATGCATGTTATTGATTATGTACCATTCTCACAAGGTTTTCCAAAACTGTGGCATGAAATCTAATAATAACCATAGAGGCTATGTAGCCTATTAAGGAAATACCAGTTAAGATATTTTTTTTCTAAATCTTAGCTTTCTTCTGTAGTAATGATTTTCCAGCCATAATTCAGTGATAAGTCATTTTTGAGTTTGGTGAGAGTATGAAAATCTGAATAGTTGGTTTTAATTTGTGAGAGTCAAATTTTTTTTCCTCTTTTAAAGTGTTCATACATGTGTAAGTAGCAATATATTGCACTCTTTGATCAAATTGGTTTATGATTGCTGAAACTGATTGACAGTTGTAGACCTTAAAACTTTGTTTTTACAGAATTATCATTATATATCATTGTCATTGAAGCAAAAAATTTCCTGTTTTGTATATTTTTTTTTTTTAGTCTTACTCATCAACAACTGAAGCTCTATATATTTGTCAAATAATTTTCACTTATATAAATCCACCTTGGTTTGTTTCTACATGTTTGTATTTTCTAGTATGTTTACTTGTAGCTTCACTACACCATTCTGCTACAAAAATGTTAAATGTTTGAATGATTTTGAAAGCTTTAGAAGAAAGGTCTTAGAATTCCGACAAAATAAACAAGTGTAAATTGTATAGGTCTTTTATAAAGAGCCATTACTATCTCTAAAACTTCTTCAGTTTATGCTGATATTAGCCTTGAAAAATATTCTTTTTTCAAGACCGTACAATGTTATCAGTTTGACCTGAACCAGATACTGTCATGTTTGCGCACTAACCATCCTACTTTAAGTTTTAGCAAGTACACCACAATGTCACTTTTTTAAACACTGTGTATACAGTCCTACGCATATTTACAGTCACTAGCATAAAATCATGTCAGATTTTGGGATCAAATTACTACTCTAATAAAGTAGTAAAATAACAGTTGCTGCACAGCACACTTGGTAAACAACTTAGACTCCCATTGTCCTTGCTTACTCTATTTATTACTTACATATTATAGATCTACATGTATTACATGTGATAAAAGATTTCAATTTTCATTACATCAAAACATAGCTTAAAACTGTTCAACAAATCCGCTTTTCAGGACTTTCAGTCCTTTGATTGCTATTAGTATCGAATGAAAAGAGAGAGAGAGAGAGAGAGAGAGAGAGAGCGGAAAAGTACATAGATGAAAATGGTGGATATGCTTATTCTGAGGTCTTATTGGCAGGGCCCATTTATGAGTTATGTACAACCTATGCTACTTTTTATTGATACCTTGTGGCACTTGTTCACACATTAGCAAGTATATTTGATTGGGGATAATCCCTTTGACGTACTCATTAGCATTTTACTTTTTTTGTGTGTTACCTTGAAAATCATCACTTTACTGTGTACATGTAATTTCGAACGCATTATTTTTCGTGCCAACTGCCGAGTCCCGGTAGCTCAGTCGATAGCATACAGGACTTGAGAACAGGGGGTCGCTGGTTCAATTCCCGGTTCGGCCAATTTCTTTCCGAGGATTGATGATAGTCATTGCGACACGACTCATTCTTCTCTCACCGCTGACCATTGTCTCGACGATAGCCATGTGAGAAAGCAGCAAGTGGTTTGGAAAGAATATTGTGCGGAGTAAAAGAAACTCCAGGAAAGGATGGATAGGTGTACTGGCCGCTGCGATATAACTGAAATAATGTTGAATACGGCGTTAAACACCATAAAATCAATCAATCAGTTTTGCGTTAACTGCTCCCTTTCCGACGATGAGTTGGATTAACATCTTACATTTTTGGTTTTTTACAATATGCAAAATAATGATCATAGACAAAAAGGCAATTGCTGGAACGGTTACTCCCCCTCTCTATCTCTCTTTCTCTCGCTCTCTCTCTCTTCATATTGAACCAGAAGTTAGTTTGCAATATTCGTTATCCAGCACCTTTTCCACCGTCCATCCTCTTTCAAGATCTTTCTGGTTTCTTATGTTTTCAATAATGAATGATTAGGAAGTGAAACTTGATATCTGGCAGCTACATTTTTCCTTTACAACTTGAGGCTATGCCCTACACTATACCACTATAATGGAATAGGATATCAATAAGAACCTGTTGGATGTTCCATGCGTTTGTCTGAAAACCCAACCGCTCCACAATATATGTAGTTAGGCCTCCTTCGACATTACAGTATTTCATTTGCCAAAGTCAACATGTGAGTAAATATGTCCGTCAGCTAAAGGTTGTGTAAAATATCAGGAATCAACGAGCGCTGGTAACGTTATTCTCCGCGCTTCTTACACATGTAAGAAAATTTATCAGCATCCTATGAATTTTTAATGCATTTACCTAGACATTTCAAATTTTGCGAAGAGAACACACTGTCGACCCTCCGTTTTTTTTTGCCAAAACTATAATGAAAACAAAAGAAGAAAATTGTGGCCCGAAAAGGATTCTGTAGAAAACAGACTTTCTTAGTTGCATAAACTAGTTTTGAATTGAACTATTGTACAATTCTTCGATTTTGAAATACGTTTACAAGACAATGTTTTCTGTTTGATTTAACATTTTAATTTGAAAGACCTCGGGTTTTAAAAAATAGTGTGTAACTATTAGAAATAATCATTCATAATGATAAAATGTCGCTTTACCGACATGTAATGACAACAACTTGTGTAAAGGAACATAAAAAATTAGGGTCGCATGTGCTGCGGGCGTGTCAGTATGGTCACATGGTAGCATGGGCATGTCTTTGCATAAAAAGTGGGACAAACTTTATAAATAGAGTTTATATAAAATCGGTTTATAGTCAATCAGTAAGTTGGTTAGAGCTCAAACCATTACTAAGTGAAAGTCGGGTAATCAGGAAGTTTCTTCGTATCCGGGCCATTTTTTGCCTATGAAATGCACGTGGTATAGTTTTGATTATTTAGCAAATCCACGTAGTAGTTTCTCAGGATTATCTAATATAAACTATATTGTGAGGGAGAGTATAAAACGATAATTCATGAAAAAATGAGGGCTTGTCACAAATGAGACAGTATCGACCCATGCCTTCAAGCCTGCGCAGTCCACGCAGGCTGACTTGTGCCGAAACTTTTTTCTATTGTCTAATTTTTCTGCATGTCCAAGCACCAGTCCACATCATGATTCAGTTGGTTGTCAGACAAAATGGATTTTATAGATCCATAATTGGCTTGCAACACGCGAACAGGGGCATTCGGACATTTGCGTAAAGTGTCGTCTCGGATCAGCCTGCGCAGTTCGCACAAGCTAATCCGAGACGGCAATTTACGACTACATTAGATTTTGTGCTACAGTAGACTAGCGCAAAACAGAAAATTACATAAAAACGGAAAGTGTCGATTCGGAGTAGCCTGCGTGGACTGCGCAGGCTGATCCCAGACGATACTTTACGCAAATGTCCGAATGCCCCTTTTCGCGTGTTGCAGGCCAATTATGTGATGATTCGCTTGGTATAATGTGTCACATACATGCGTTAAAACCCCTCTTGCCAGAACATAGCTTAAATGTTTATTGCATGAAAACACATAAAATCATGTATCAAAAGTAGAATTTGCTTGTCAAGGATAATTTCTCTTTTTGCGAGATTATTTTCATGAGTGGTGTGCGTGATCAAAGAAGTTGTGGGCAGGGGATTTCCCAAATGTTATCAGAAATTAATGATTTATATTGCTAACTTCACTGTGGTGCATCATACCATGTTTCCCTGCGTTCACTGTTATCCACGTCTAATTTCAGAGTCATGTTATTTCGTACCCAGTCAGTTCTAACCATTAATTCAGAACATTGCATGGGCTGGCCATGGCCAAGACACTTCAGAGCCACATCTGGACTTTCAACAGAAACACAATCAATAGTATATTGCTTGAAATGCATCGAGTACAGACTTGTATATTTGACAGTGTGTATCTAACTGTGCAGTCTGTTCATCTTTAAGAACGGCATGCGGTGGTCTTAAAGCTTTATCAAACACTCCTAATTTTTAAAAACCCTATGAAAAAAAGGCCGTTGAAAACATGGTAACCAGCATTTTTTTCTCCTTTTCCAACAATGTTTTCTATCCTTCCAAAAATAATTTTCAGTTTCTGAGTCACATTTAAGTTGACGTCTGCAAAAACTTTTAATGCTTTCAATATAGACAAGTCTGAGTTGTCGTTTGGCAGCGAGTATTATTTTTTTCATTTTCAGGTCCAAACATCAACTGGTAAGCCATGTGCTGATTTTGAAGATTCGACATTTTCCTGTGCAAGCTGGGCTAGCAACGGATTCTGTCAGTCTCCTACGGGGGTTCTGCATGAAATTACTGTTATGCGTTGCAGTAAATACTGTGGCATTTGCTGAGTTGTTAGTAATTGGTTATCAAATAAATTGACAAAAATGTTTAGTTTGATCTATTCTTCTTGAACTAACCTTACCTTTCGATGTCTCTGACGGAAAACGACGTTTGAAAAGAAATGAGAAATGAGAAAAGAAAAATGAGTAACTGATCTATTATGAGCAGTTTATTTGTTTCGTACAGTGTGTATGTTGCTGATTCTGTATCGGGGGTCGATTTTACAAGAAGTTTTCGCGTAAACTCTTTAGAAAATCAAATTAACCCTTAGGCTACTAAGCGCGACTTTCTGACCTTTTGCGGACAGTGTAGATCAAGATCAGACTGCACAGAACGTCTATATCGTCCGACAAATATATGTATATTTCCCAAAATAATCCTTTGAAATGGAAAAAATTGAGTTTTTACCGTCAGCTTAAAAATTTCATTTCACTTATTTAACAGGATAAGGGTTAAGAAATATTACACAGCCCGCCCTCCCCAACATTCAGTAAACGGGCAAGAAATATAGCCCTCAAATAAAGTGAAAAGTATGGTATAACAGCGATAGTATATCAGCTGACAGGGGTGAATTCTTTACAAAATGACATTTTGGACTAATCCAAATTAGAAGAATGTGCAGACGAAAAATCAAATGTGGCACTAGTGATAGAAGTTATCTTTGATAGGATAAAAAACGTGATAGGAAAAGGAGAAAATGCTGGTTACCAGCTTTTCCCACAATGTTTTTCAAAAAACTTCCACCTCAGAGACGTTAAAACCTTGGTTTGTGTTGTGAAGGGTTAAATCAACATTTTTTTCGGAAAAAATATACAACATAAAAGAGCCGTGATCTGTGAAAAGGGGGCTTAATGCATTTGGGAAAAGTATCGATCCAGATCAGCATGCGTAGTTCGCGCAGGCTGACCAAGGCCGAAACTTTTCGCTATTGGTCAATTTTCTGTATTTCTGGAAGGGCCAGTTTACTTTATGATTCAGCCGGTTGTTTGACAAAATGGATTTTATGGATCCATGACCATGTGATGAATTGCTTGATATCATGCATCATGGAGATGCATTGAGGCCCCTTTTGTCAGAGCATGACTCAAAGTAATTCTTAAAAAAGAAACATTACGTTCCTGGATATACATACACAGTAATTCGAGAATCATGATAACCGTTCCGTGTTGTAATTCTTATTTTTGTATATACATGGGCAATACACACGCATACAAGTATGGCGTGAAATACGTTGCAATATTGTACCTGGTAATATATGTCTTCCATATTAAAAAAACTTTATTCTATAGTAACATATTTATTGTCTATAAAGTAATTTATTATGAATGATATATATATTGTGTATAAAAAATTATCATTGTGTATAAAAAAATTTATTGAGTGAAAAATCATATATTGAGTATAAAATAAATTTATTGTGTATAAAAATTATTTAGTTGGTAAAAGATATATATTGTGTATGAAAAAATATTGATTGTGTATAAAAATATTTATTGGGTAAAAAAATTTATATGGTGTATAAAATAAAATAAATTTATTGCGTATAAAAAATATATTTATTGAGTAAAAAAAAAAAAAAAAAAAATTGTGTATAAAATATTTTTATTGTGTATAAAAAATATTTATGTGTATAAGTCAGGAAAATATTTATGTGCAAAATTAAAATTCATTCGCTAGAGGGAAAAAAAAAAAAAAAAAAAAAAAAAAAAAAAAAAAAAAAAAAAAAAAAAAATATATATATATATATATATATATATATATATATATATATATATATATATATATAGACACACACACACACACACACACACACACACATATATATCTCTCTCTCTCTCTCTCTCTCTCTCAGTAAAACTCGTACCCTTCGAGAACTCGTACCCTTATCTCAAGCGTAAAGAGTTTCCGTGCGTCTTCCGATTTCCTGTCGAATGGGCATCTGGACTCGGCAACTGTGCCTGCAGTTTTAACATGCGAAATTGCAGTTCAGAAAGAATGCAATGCTTTGCAACAAGGATCAGGATTCAGTAGTTATCATCAACAAAAACACAAAAAGACCCTAGGGCAGACCGTTGATTGATTATTATATGGTGTTTAAAGCCGTTTCAACAATATTTTAGTCACATCGCGGCGGCCAGTGCACCTTTCCGTGCTTTCCTGGAGTTTCTTCTTATCAGTACCCCGCACACTATTCTTTCCATGCCACTGGCTAATTTCCCAAATAACCATGGTGGAAACATTGGTCAGCGGTGTGAGAGGAATGAATCTTGTTGCAATGACTATCATCAATCCTTGGAAATAAATTGGCTGAGCCGGAGATTCAATCTGTGACCCCCTCTTCTCAAGCCCTGTACGCTACCGAGTACCGAATGAGCTACCGGGGCTCGGCTCCAAAGCCAGGAGGAACAAGTCAGCACACAACTTCAAAATACTTTATGGCAAACAGAGAACTTACTAAATAAAGGGAATTTCTATGTTTTGATACATTTTCTTACAAGCCCTTTCGTGCTTATAGATTTGTTAGTTTCCATGGTAAATGCCATGATCTCTGAGACACCTGAACTCTACCAGACGGAACAATTTTGGACTTGTCCAAATCCGAAGCATTTAAAGACTGCATGTCAAATATGGTTCAAATCATAGGGGTCCGTAGTTTGACTCCTGTCATCCACAGACTATATATTATAAACAAGGGATTTAACTGTATGCAGCCCGTTACTCGTCCCCGGTTACAAAAAAAAAAACAACGTATCTTTTCTACGCTAATAGGTATTCTTTGGACAACTGATAGCTTAATCATTTGTCTACCAGAAAAACACGATTGTTTGCCAGTGGTTAATGCAGTCTGGCTGCTACAGTCCTTCGAACTTGTAAACTCGCTCAAAAATCTTTGCCATTGACAAAGGTTCGTACATTCGATACTGACGGTCGCGCATATAAACCAATGAAATTTCTCGTTCCAAACAGTGTCACGTAACAAAAGGTGTGAGCAGCTGTACGAAATTTCATTGGTTGAATGAACGACTGTTAGTACATATCAACCAATGAAATTTCTCGTTCCAAACAGTGCCACATGACAGAAGATGGCTGCAGCTGTTCGAAATTTGCTCCTGGATCACAACGAATTCTGAGGCGTTTCGTCGTTATTAAAGACAAAAACTATAGGTCAGTAATATTTTGAAACATGTTTAAAGGGTGTGTGCCGCTAATGCTGTGTTTCATTGGATCTAAAGTGCATTTTATATCTTGAAAACGGATGTACGAACCCTTGTCAATGGCGCAGATTTTTGAGCGAGTTTAGAAGTTCGAGCGAATGTAGCAGCCAGAGTGCATTAGCCACTGACAAACAGTTGTGTTTTTGTGGTAGAAAAATGTTTTAGCTCTCATTTGGCGAAAAAATTAGGAGAATAACTGATGGGGTAGAAAGGATACGTTGTTTTTTTTGTAAACGGGGGCGAGTAACGGGCTGCATACAGTTAAATCCCTTGTTTATAATATATAGTCTATGGGTGCCAGGAATCAAACTACGGACCCCTATGGTTCAAATTGTGGAATGTGTCTCTGGAATAGAAATCATTATTAGAAAACGAGAAAACGTTTTTGAGAATATTGTTGGAAAAGGATAAAATGCTGGAAACCAGTATTTTCTCGTTTTCTAATAATGATTTCTATTCTAGAGCCATATTCCACAATTTGACTTCGTGATTCATGAGCTTAGAATGCAAGGATCTTTTGTTTACATCTTACATCCTACATCTTCATCAATTAGCCACGCAGGATCCTGCAGAGATATAAACAATAACACTGAAGGACCAAAGATACTACATTGTATTTATTTCTCCATTACATTATAACAAATAAAAGTGATGTATTCAACATACTTTATAACGACTCTTGAAATACACAAGAAAAGATATGTTAATGAATGAGCCACGCTCTGTCAAAAGGGGGCTTAATGCATCTCGGTGATACATGATGTCAAGCAAAGTCTTTTAATAATTATTGATGTATAAAAATCCATTATGTCTAACAACCAATAAAATCATGAGGTAGGATGGTCCTTGGACATGCAGAAAACTCTGCTAACCAGCATTTCTTCTTCTTCCACCCTTTCAAAGACAAATTCTATCCTTTCAACCAATATGGAGAAATCCAAAATGTTGCCATCTGATAAGGATTTACTATTTATAAGGTGGAAAAGTTTTATCGTGCAAATGGAAATCTTTGTAAACGACACATTAAACGTAACTCAAATTACCAGGAATTGTCTTAGAAAGATTAGAAATCGTTGTACGAAAAGGAGAAAATGCTGATTACCAGCTTTTTCTCCTTTACCCACTATGTTTTCAAAAGCCTTTTTCAGGGTCATAAAAGCTCAGGATTGTTTGTAAAGGCTTAAAGTTATTCCAGATATATGTATAATATTATCATATCAACCTTTAGAACTCCAAAGTTACCAAACATTTTCAGTCTTCTAAAGGCCCGAATAATTGAAATTTCAATGGTGCTATTACCCACGATGTCTCAAAGAGGACAGTGTAGATCACGGATCAGACTGCAATGTTGTTTAGTCTAATCATAATCTTTACAGGCTGAACCTCAACTACAGTTGTGAAAAGTGCTACAACAATAACACTTCACCAAATAACACATTTTACACTTGTCCAACTTCGAAGGACTTGCAGAGAATGGAATAAATGAGACTGAAAAACTGAAAGTTGCTGTACATGTAGAAAAATCATTGTGGGCAAAGGAGAAAATGTTGGTTACCAATGTTTTCAGAGGTATGAGTCAGATGCCCGTTCGACAGGAGATCGGAAGGACGCACAAAATTCATTACCTTCGAGATTAGGGTACGAGTTCTCCGGGGTACGAGTCCTCCTAATACCATATATATATATTTTTTTTTTTCTAGCAAATGAATTTTAATTTCGCACATAAATATTTTCATGACTTATACACATAAATATTTTTCATACACAATAAAAATATTTTATACACAATATATATTCTTTTTACTCAATAAATATTTTTTATACACAATAAATTTATTTTATACACGATATAAATTTTTTTACCCATTAAATATTTTTATACACAATGAATATTTTTAATACACAATATATATCTTTTAACCCAATAAATAATTTTGATACACAATAAATTTATTTTATACCCAATATATGTTTTTTTACTCAATAATTTTTTTATACACAATGAATATTTTTTATACAAAATATATCATTCACACATAATAATTTTTTTTATAGACAATAAATATCTTACTACAGAATATAAATTTTTAGTATGGAAGACATATATTACCAGATACAATATTGCAACGTATTTCACGCCATATACAAGCCCTCGATAAAAACCCCAATGAAAAATGAATTTCTATGCAGTTCATATCGTTTCTGACTCCAAACAAAACTCTTTCAAAAGGGTACATAATAACTCAAATGGTTACATGCACTGTTACCAGGGTGGCGAGTCAGGTAGTTTTTGTTTCGGTACAGTGCACGTTACAAAATTGGCATGACAAGGTGATTATAAAGAATATGAATATTAAAAAAAAAAACACTATTTTCCTTGGATGATTCGAACACCTTTTTACTGTCAAAAGGTGTAAATTCCATAGACACAAAGGAGCATTTGGACATAAAGTTGCGATCAGTAGAATTAGCTTACAATGGCTCAACCAATTATCAGACGACACAAAGTTATACTTGTCCAAATCGAGAGCAGTTTCACACGACAAAATGGAAGCACCTCGAACGATCGGATTTGTCTTTGGAAGGGTAAAACCATTGTGGAAAAAGGAGAACATGCTGGTTACCAGCATGTTCTCCTTTGCCAATAATGTTTTCAAAAGCCCTCTTCCTCGTGGTTGTTAAAACGCTGGATTGTGTGGTAAAGGGTTAGTGTGCCTTGGAAGCTTACCTCTTGACTTCTTTCGTCTCGAAAACAGCGAAAAGCTATGTGCTAGCCTAAAAAGCATTTTTGTATTTTAGCCTGTCCACTGACATAGAAAAGGATTGAGTCTAAAACACAAACCGAAAAGATTTCCTATCAAACCAACAATAGGGCGTTTCCAACGTGCGGAAAGGGAGGAGTGGTTATATTGAAAACTGCAACCTACAAAAAGACATATCTTCAAACAGAAGGCGCACAGCGCTTCGCTTTGAAGGTTCGATCTAACTGGTTGTACAATAAATGTTGATAAGTTTTAATTTCACCTAAATCATAGCTAAACCGATGTACGAGGAATGAGCTAATACTTCATTCAATATGTCATGACTGCAAGCTAGAAAAAAAGGAGCATTTTCATTTCTGATTTACATAGACTTAAATTTATCTAAGTCTGTAACTAGGGCGCATTCACTTTTTACATTATTTTGTGTGTTTGGTATTTGTATACCACTGCCAACAGTATTTTAGTTGTATCACGGCCAGTTTACCTATCCATGCTTTCCTACTGTTTCTAAACCACTACTGGACACAACACTCTTACCAAGCCACTAGCTGTTTTTGAAATTGGTATCAGCGAGAAGTGAGTGTATTCTTACACACTCAAGTTCATTAAGCTTTTGAAGAGTGTTAATCTAGTCGGAGTTCGAACTGACAAACCGTTCTCCTAGATTACTAGCCATGTGAGTAATCAATGAGCTCTGTGGCCCGGCTCACTTAACGAAAACACATGAAAATCACACGTTTGCTTATTTTCGAAACCCCGAAAAGCAAAGTGTTGGACCTGGAGATAACATGTTCTGCCCGGCAGTACCTTTATACTCGTGGATTCTCAGGATGTAGTAGGATATACATGTACATTTAGCTTGTTACCAAATCGATTTCTAGCAATCTCTCCGCGTTCTAGCTGGCCCTTGTTTCTCTACCAAAAGTGGTGCTTCACTCTACATAGCCAGACAATCGTTCATCAAAGGTCAAGCCTTCAGCCATGTTGCTTGCACTCTATTTCCCATGTTTATGGGATAAATCAATCAAATATTCCTTCGAAAATTTACTCCCCTCGGCGTTTAAGAATTGTAATCGGTCCACTCGGTAACCATCCAACATTAACTGTAACAACGTCCATCCTTAGAGGAAACAATGCCTTTCAGACAGAAAAAAAAAAAGGAAAAACTCTAGGTGAGCTCTTTCTATCTTCAAAGTATTAGTTGTCATTAGACGAAATTTCCAGAAAATTGATACCGATACAAAAAAGGCTTTTGGACAGAAATATGCTTTCGTAAGATTCTTTCCAACAACGGTGCTTCTACGAGCACTAAGAATTTGTTTACGTCAGTTAGACTTACAAAACTTGTTCATTCACTGGACAGCATGTTAAAATTAGCAATCGTTTTTTCCTTGTATTTGTTCAATGTTTATTAAAAGGCCAGCTCCCTATCATCATTTATCTGATATATACAAATTGTTTAACTTCTCCAGTTTGGAAAAATTCAGTAGTCAAATTGTTGCATGCGATTATTGAAGAGAACAACAAAAACAAAATCTGTTAACATAAAAATAACTGGCAAAACCCCGTTTTGAGGTGGGTAGAAGATTTTGGAAAAATAGAAACTGCCGGTAACAAGCAAACCATCTCTTCACATGTTTTAAACAGTAGAGATGACAACATTTATTTTTGTGCTGTGCGGGTTGAGAAGTAAAATATTTCTAAATTGTTAGAAATCTGAAGAAATCTGAAGAATGAATAATTTGTTTTAAAGAGAAAAAAAAAAAAAAAAACATATTTATGAGGGTCGTTCGCAGAGTTTTGAGTTAAGGCTGATAAAATAAAAATCTGCAAGTTTGATTTTGTCCAGAAATAGTATGTAATGAAAAGCAACATTTGATTTATGCTTGGAAAATTTCATTGAAATTGCACGAGCTGTTTAATCACTTCAAGCAAGTAAACATGCAATGGTTAACTCGCTCGGATAAGTTTAAGGATGCCGACGTTAACTCAGTGCGATATCAAATTAAAGTCTGTCAAAATACGCATTTTTATATACGTTCACAAGAATGTGAATGAGAATCTAACCTTACGACGCATTTTACTCTTTCTATAAGTTTATCAGAAACAGTTGTCGACAGATCCACTATTTCACTATTTCTTCCTTCAACAAATTCTTCACAGCAGCAATATTTCGAATCCACTGATCCCAACCTTCCACTACGGCGTTTGTCCATTACAAGGTCAACATTGTCGGTGCCACAGAAACACAAGTACTCTTCAGCATATAGGTTTAGTTTTATCACGTGAAATGAAGCTTTTTGTCCCAATTGAAGTCATTCTTATGTTTGCACAATGTTTTTCAATACCCGGTGTTCAGATTTCGATGTCAAAGTCAGCATTTGTGTCGCCATTTACACCTGTTTCTTTTTTATTTATGAGTTTGTGTAGCCATTCTTTGCACCATGACTTAAATATTTTTCACGCAGATAAAACATTTGACTTCGCATAATTTCTAAAGAAAATTTTTTGCCACTTATGGTTTTTATAAGTTTCCTGAAAATCAATATTTATATGTAACAATGAAAACGTAACATGTATCAAATATCCCTGTGACACTGATTTGGTGTTGTGCTACGATCATCTTGTAAATATGCAAAAATTCAGGAGGCATACTACTTCACACTGATTTGAATATCATTACCATTTGATCTTTTATTCAGATAATATAAAAACAGTTTAAAAAATTTAAGAACAGCCCTCGTGTGTACCACACGGAAACCCAAATACTTATGTGAGATATAAGGCGCAAGTAAAACAAAATTTTTGAACATTAACTACGTAATAAACATTAACAGGTGTTGATAATTGCCTATCTTCTGTTTTGGCAGACTTTCAATGTTTTCTGCGTTCTCATTACATTTCTAAGAACTTAATGAAATCCAAGTGCTTCTTGTTATATACCACAATGTTTGAGAAATAATTTATTTTGTGATCTCGCTGAACATTATCGAAAGACATAAAGCCTCTTCGACTCACTAACACTTTGAGGAGCATTTAATTTTAGAATGATTGCTCAGGTAAGGTTTACGTCAGTTTTTTTTCTATAAGTTTTTTTTTTTTTTACAGGTTTACAAGTTTATTAGAAAAGTCCAAAGATAATGTGTCTATCTTGTACAAGTAAACGATTAACATTTAAATGACGATTCCTATAGATGGTCTATAAATAGTAAGCAACATAATTAGATCTGTGTTTTAGACGGAGAAAAGCTGCCGATTGTCACTTTCATCCAATTTCATTCATTCACTGGCATAAAAAAAACATTTAACTCTTCACCACTACATTCTAAATTCACGCACACACACCCCAACCCCGTACCCCTCTCTCTCTGTTTTCTGGCTGATCAAGGGAAGCAACTTCAGACATTTGCATTTAGATTTGAAGTGAGAATTTTTTCCCATTAAAATGTAAAGGAACGTCTAAAAAAATATCTTCTATATCAATGTAGAGAAAACTCGACGTATTTCCCCCCTTCTTCAAAACGAAATAATAAGATGGGATTTGTGGATATTGTCGAAAAGTTATCATAATGATGTTGCTACCCAATTTTGAGATTTTTACTCAGTATTTAAAAGCGTTTGTGCATACAGTTAGCCTTTGTAAATTGTTGGACAGAGTTAATTGAGTTAACTTTCCATATATGTAAACACCGTGCGTAAACAGTTTGTTAGTACTGGGGTGATGATTAAAATATGGGTACAGAGTTAAGGACAAGTGTATTTCTTTCCTTTTCTCACACCTTTAGAGTATTTAAAACCCTAGAGGTTCAGCATGGCTATCACTAGTTTTGAAGTCCTGTCTACTTTTGTTAACAGATTTAGGGGCTTGGTTGATATAAATGAGCACCTGTGTACAAAATTTTGACTTTGAGGAGAAATTATCAAGTACACTTGCAAGAATGGAACAAACTATGGGATTATCACGAGAACGTCATATATTGACTAGAAATCAGTCAGACAATACAATGTCATTGCTTTTTTTCCCTAAATAAACAACAGAATAATGGACTTGGTGAAAAGAACATAGATCTAAAATCAGACTGCATATTCTGTGTTGTCTGGTCTTGATCCACACTGTCTCTAACACAACTGGAGTTGTTCAGCATTTGAAGATTAACGTAAACGTCTAAGCAATGGTACGTTTACACCGTGTTCTCAGCAGCCACGTTTCAGACAACCGTGGACGAAACAGGATCGACGTAACACAACGCAGAGGAACGGAAAAAGCAAACCTGTAAGACCGTTATTGCCGTCATTGTCGTGTCAGATTTTTTGACTGTCAAAAAATTTGCCACGGCAGTCCCGGTGCAGATGAGAAACCTTACAGACCCTAGCGGAACGGGTCGATCGCAACAGAACTTACCAGCACGTAATTAGCCGAAACAAGACTCAGAGACGATCTGTGTTGGGACGTGGAAGCACTGTTTTCACAAGTTTATCAAGGTTCTTTAAGGTTTTGGCAGGTCGTGTTGCGTTTTTTTGCGTTTTTGCAGACAAGCTCAACTGTATGTCCAAGTCGGTTTTTTTTTTGTTCTACAAAGGCATATCCCGGCATGTGTCGGTTTATGGATCCGGCATGCCACAGTGCTTTGCGCTCTAGTACGGCCAAGCTGGACGTGTACGGTCTTGTAGTAAATGAAAGCTGCGAAAGGAAAGTGAGTCAAAGAAGTTTAAGTTGGCATTGAGTGGACAACAAAAGAAAAACAGCTTCATCTTAACTGCATCACCACCGATGCCAGTGAAGGACCAGATTCAGCCTTATGATCCTCGAGGGCCTGATGTCTCTCAAACTCCTGAGCCAGGTATCTCCATTCATCGGGTGCCACAGGAACAGCGAATACTTCATCACTGTATGCTTATACAATGCATTGCACACGTCTTCCACGATATGGCAGATCTGGCTGCTTTAATACACTAAATTGCACAGGAAAGTGGTGACTAATCGTCTCTTATAGCCACTGTTGGTCAGATGTATCAGAGTCTGGAATATTTCCGACAATGTTGGAAGGGAAAGCGGTACCTCGTGTCCTGCCTCTCAATGAATGGTGTTACCCTTTCCCGAAATTCGTCAAAGGAACTCTAGAGGCATCCTTAGACAGTTCTGGAATTGGTAGATATCTTTAGTGCTAAACTTTATGGTGAGAATTGTTTAACAGTGGCTGAGGTGTTGCTTTCCTTTTTCTATATTGTTACGGGAGACCACTCCTTCATGCATGGCTTCGTCCGGATTTAAATACAATACATAACAACTGCGTTAGGGAGATGTCTCTTTAGCTCAGTGGTTATGGTATTGGCCTTTCGTCCGGGCGTTCTAGGGTTCGAATCCTGCCCGGTCCCTTTATTTCTGCCATGCATTTGTTCATTTGTTTCTTTGTTACGGACTTCGTTCGTAAGCTCGTCCGGGATTGGCCATTGAGCCATTAATCCGATTTGTTGTCCAAAAACGGACATTTGTTGTCTAATTAATAGACTTACTGCCTAATAAGGCTTTGAGTCATCAATAAATGATGACTTTAAGAGGGGGTGTGTTACGGGAGACCACTCCTTCATGCATGGCTTCGTCCCTATTTAAATACAATACCTAACAACTGCGTTAGGGAGATGTCTCTTTAGCTCAGTGGTTATGGTATTGGCCTTTCGTCTGGGCGTTCTAGGGTTCGAATCCTGCCCGGTCCCTTTATTTCTGTCATGCATTTGTTCATTTGTTTCTTTGTTATGGACTTCGTTCGTAAGAATATCCATTCGCACACCCTCATGGATCTCTGTTTTCTCGTCCTCCTTCTCTCGCATCTTGTCTACTGCAATAGTCCATTCCGTTCTTGCTGTAATTCTCTATCTCCTGAGAGAAATATTGTATGCACGAAGCAAATATACAAAAGCAAAACCTTCATCTTTGCATGTCATGGTGACAAGGCGAAGTCTTAGACAACAACGATAATTACTGCTTGGAAGACCTTCTTTTTTAAGCCGTGGACATAAACCTGCTCCAATAATGCCCGTCCACCACGTTCCATATCTGGAGAACCTTAACAGGATTTGAGTTAGACCTTGATAGGAACGTTGGAAACGGGAGACTGCTATCAGAACTTCACGGGAGGGATGAAACGTACGCGCATCCGTATTGGAACGCAGGTCGAACCGTATAAAAATTTTTTGAACCGTGGAACTGAGCAACTCCTTCCCTCCACGGCTTGTCACGGATACTGTGAGGTTCCGTTAAGAAACCTTGCTATACATAACTAAACTTGGTACATGGAGGAAAAAAAAAAACCGACTAAAATCTAACGGCACACTACGTTTCGGACAAACAGGACTGCCGTGATTGCCGGCAACATGGTGTAAACGAAGCATGACCTAAGCATTAAGGATGATCTTATCTCAACGGACAATAACAATCAGCGGGTGAAATACGTCACATATAAACTTAAAATCAGCTGAAAACCAAGAGTAATGTTCTATCTTTTCCTTGCACAGATACTTTTAAAGTTTGAAAGACACACGTCGCTCATAAACTATAAAATATCTGTTAAAAAATGTTCACCCCTTCTTAATGTTAAAGTAACAACATAATAAACAGAAAACCCCAGCCGCTGGTCCATAATAACTTACATGATGACTTGCAAATGAGTAATGAGCGTCGCTCCAGTATAATGCACCCCATGATGTATTGTACCAAGCAAGATATCACATAATTGGGGGGGGGGGGGGCATTAAATCCTTTTAGTCTGACAATTGACCAGATATGACCCTTAGACACGCATAAAATTAACAAACAGCAGAAAATGTCGACTCATGTTAGCCTGCGCATGGGTGGATATTTTTTTGCAGATGGATTAAGCTCCCTTTTTACAGAGTATAACTCAAATATTAGTGTAGATTTAAGTATCAAACATACTTGTCTAGATAAGTTTGGTATTTTGATCTACTTGTAAAATACATATGCTTTTCTTCCAACAGTATCCTTCGCACTACACAGAGCAACAGGCCAAACCTTCGCAGTATACCAAGCAACAGGCGAATTGGTAAATGGTGTTCCAACATTTGAAAAAATCCTTGTCAACGAACAAAAAAACTATGCCATCAGCACAGGAAAAGTCACTTTTAGCAAAGATGAATTGTACTCATTTACGTTTATTGTTCTATCAAACACGTCCAGTTATGTTTATTGCTATTTTCGTCTGAATGAAGTGGACATAGATTATGCCATAACGGAAGGGCCAAGAGGGTAATGTCTTCTGTTACATTTATCTTTCCTTGACAATAGGAGATGTTGTCGATATGGGGAACTGCTTCAACTGGACTTCTTCCAAGGTCGTGTATACTGGAGTATCATTTCTCGGTATGCAAATCAACTGAGACTGAACAGTCTTGACAACTAGACTCTCCTTCTAAAACCAGACGAACAAATGACATTATTTTAATTCTTTGATTCAAGAGCTTCACGGACATGTTTTACTGTAGGTTTGTTTGATTATGGCCATGATGGAAAATATGCAAGTATATGCGTAATTTTATATAATCTGAACCCAGTTTAAGAATGCTAAATGAAAGGTTTATCTAATATGTAATTATTTTAGACATGGGTTATTTGCTATTAACGGTAAATAGCCAAAGAACCGTTAAAATGCTTAAAATGGTTATTTACAGTTAACGGTAAACAGCCCCTTTCGTTCAGAAAAGGATCTTTTTGCATTTGATGTTAAAAATCATACTTCCATGCACAAAAGCTCCTACATGTATTTGCATTTAAATTAAATGATTCCGTTCACAAAAGAACCTACTTGCATGTATACCAGAAAATAAAATTTTCAATAGACATTGGCATATGACAAAGGGATTAACTTTTGAAAAGAAACTATTTGCATTTATATCAAAAATAAAAATTGATTGTTTCTTTTGTGCTGTCCTGAATAAACCTGTCAAAATGATAAATGATTCACCACGTATTCGAACTCTCTACCCTCTAAATATGGTGAGGGAAAGAGCCGATCGCTGAGCATAGTAATGCTACAGTCACATACGGCCGGGTCACGAACCGGATTTGATCCGGGTGAAAATGAGCCGGATTAGTCCCGGAATGGAGGGTAATTTACATACTGGCAGGGTAGAAACGGCTAGATGTGGTTTTTGTATGCAGATTGAAAAATTGGCCACGGGGATATGAAAAGGGCAAGTACGGGTCGGTAGGGGTCGCTACCGGTCGAAACGGGTCAACGTGTTTTAGGTTTGCCTCTGCGGGTTGCTGCGGGTCGACATGGGTTGGTGCGGACTAATCAGGAATTAGATGCGGGTTCACACGGGTCGAAATGGGTCGAAACGGATCAAAATGGTTTACTAAGCGGTCCGCATGCCTGGAATAAATACCGCAGCGCTGGCAGACGGTTTTCATTACACTGCCTGCCACAGAAGAGTGCACAACGATTTCATCAACAACTGAAGCTCTGCAACTGGAAGCTCTGCTGTTCACTGGAATCTCTGTCAGTCATAATGCCGCCCAAGAAGGGAAGTACCAGACTAAAGTCCAAGGCCAGAAGAGGGAGGGAGTCACCCACCCCACCACCCAGGCTACCCACCCCACCCGGGGCCCGAGAGGAGTCAGGGGACGAAGAAGAAGTTCAGCAGAAGTTCTGTATACCATTACCCCCAGACACGCCCAGAAGGTCACCCAGGAAGGCTCAGCCCAGAGAGCAGGTGGGTGTAATATAATACAATAAATTCTTTGGGGGTGGGGTAGGGACAATTATTATAATGGGTGGGGTAAAGTATTTTGGGTTTTGGGGTGTGGAAATATTTTTTTTTGGCGGGGGGGGGGGTGACAATTTATTTTTTGGTGGAGGGGGTGGAGAATAAACATACTTTTTTAGGGGTTGTTGGCAAAATCGTTTTTTCATTTTGAGTCTCCTAATTTTCCCATGTTTAAAATACAAATAATTTAAAATGTGTTTTCTTCTGTTTCTTCTTTTGCAGGCCGCGAGTAAACCTGACTCACGAGCAAGAGGACGATGTGATGGCATGGTACCGTGACAACCTCTCCTTCTTGTACCTACGCCATCCAGATTACATGAAAACCCGCATCCGTGACCAGAAGTTCTATGACAAAGCCGAGGAGCTTGGTGTGGAAGGGTTGACTGGTTTTGAATTTTTATTTGCATTTCCTTCCAGGAGTTGCAGTGTTTTTTTTTTTTTTTTTAAAGGAGTGGAGGAGGGGAAAACTTTGGTAATGGGGTGGGGCCAACGTGTATGAGGGGGTGGGAGACTTTTGTAATCAGGGGGTGCGGAATATTTTGTTAAGGGTGGGGGGGGGGGAATTTGTTTAGACCTAGGGGCAAAAATCATATTTTCTACTTCTTCATGTTTGATTGTATCATTCAGAACATTTTTAATTTAATTATTATAATGTATTTTTGTTCTGTTCTATACTTTGCAGGTCCCAGGCTCAAGACTGTCATAGATTCTTGGAGGACTCGGTATGGAAAGATTACCAAGGCACCCCGTCTGGTTGTGAATCCATCAGACTGAGTGAGAGGGACAGATGGATAAAGGCCATGTTTGACCCCATCCTGCGGGCCCGCATGTACCGCAAGAGGGCCAAGCCAGCAGGCAAGGAATATAAAAGTTACCGTTTATATTGACTTCAGCTGGGGTGGGATGCATTTTTAATTGATTTTTGGGGTGGGTTAAATTTGTGGTCATTGGGTGGTGTAAAAATTTTTCAGGATGGGGTAAATTTTTGGTCATAGGGTAAGGCACATATTTTTGAAGGGTGGGTGAAATTTTTCAGGGGGTGGGGTAAATTGTTAGTCCATTGGGTGGTGCAAATAATTTTGGTATATTTTTGGTCATGGGGTGGGTAAATATTTGTTTTTGTGGGGGGCGGGGACAAATTTGGCAATTTTTCTCCAGAAATAATGTATTATAATTATTATCTTGCAATAATGATAATAATTATAGTACAGTATTTCTGCTAACATTTAGAGAAAAGCCAAAGTTGTCTCCACTCCATACATAATGTTTAAAAAAAATCCTTTTTCTAATAATGACTTCTTTTGTTGCAGCTCATCCAGAAGTTGGAGTCCCGTTTTCCTGAGAGGTTCCAGAGGCAGCAGGAGACGCAGCAGGAGGGTCAGGAGGAGGAGGACACCACACGCCCATCCACACCCCTGGAGGAGCACACACCCAGGCTCCAGCCCAAGTCACGAGGCAGGAGGCAGGAGGCTAAGGGGGACAACACACAGCAGGTACTAGGCAGCAGATGCAGCAGGCCCCGCTTCAGCAGCCCCCACAGCAGCCCCCCCCCATGCAGTTTGTGCCACCTACGACTATCACAGAAGAATTTCAGGCCGCCTGGTCACTGGGCATGTTACAGCAGAAACAGTGCCCCAGTGGGACTCTGCCGCAGTGGCAGACACAGTACCAGCCTAAGACACTGCCTCTTCTGCCTCCTCGTCCCAGATCAGCACCGCAGCCAGGACCATCTTCAGCACCTGGGGCACCTCCAGGACTTGCCTCTGGCTGGGACCCCACCCCACCCACACAGGTCACAACGGTCACGACAGCGGCCGATTTACCAGTTACCTTGGCCTCCACTCCCAGGCCTCCGGATCAGGGTACTTCTGCAAGGGACTTGTCCTCCTTCTCACTCCCCAGAGAGTTGGATGACATTTCAACATACCAGTATATAGACAGTAATAAGTGACTTCAGTGACATCAGTAACTCTTGCAGCAGTTAAACTTATCAGTGACCTCGAGAAGTGGTGCTATAAGTGACTGTAAGTATCAGTGTATTATGAGTATTGAGAATCCAGTTAAAAAATTTGTATGAAAAGGCCAAAATATATCTTTAAAAAATTTCCATTAACTTTTTAAACTTTATTTTTAATTGAAAACCATTTCATTCATTCAAACATTCACTCACACATTCATGTAACATTAAAACATTTTTTTAGCATCGAGTCATTTGATTCTTTTTGGAGGATTTGGGTGGCCCTTAAAAGGACCGTTTGTAATTACATAATTTTACTATTATACCAGCTTTAATTTTGCAGCACTAGACGGCCGTTACGGAATATAATTCCTCATCACTCAGTAGTGCTGTGACCAAAATGTTGAAACTTAAATGATTACAAGAGGAGGAAAATATACCCAAAGGACCAAAACTAATTTAACAAATCCAGCTAAGGTATTACTTTGCACGAACAAGTAAACCTTAGAATTTGAGGAATTTCAAAATTTTAAAGCAGATAATTTTGATAACAGTATATTTCTGACAATACAAGAAGTACTGGGTACTTCCAAAAGTCCTTAAAAGTACTGTTCCTCAGGTGGGGGTACTTCCCATAGTCCTTAAAAGGACTTTTCTCCCAGTGGGCTGACGAACTCAGATTATCCTCTCCTGTCAGTCAACTGCACCTGGACCCTGAAAGTAGTGCTTCAACAGGTTGTGCTGCTTCTTGGCCTCTCTAGTGTACCTGTTACCTCCCTGGACACGCTGTCAATCATCCATCTGAGCACCTTCTCTCCAAGCCCCAGGAACAAGGTTGTGAGCCGGATCTTCTGCATCAAGGATGTGGTTCTGTTGACCAGGGTATCTGGTCCTCAGGATATTGTGTAGACAAATGCAAGTATTCACCACCTTCTCCACTGTGGCTGGAATTAGCTCTAGGAATCCAAGCAGGCAACGGAATCTGTGTGCCAGGATGCCGAAGGCATTCTCCACCACTCGCCTTGCACGGGAGAGACGATAGTTGAAGACCCTCTCATCATGGTCAAGTGCTCTCTTGGAGAATGGCTTCATCAGCCAGGTCCTCAGCGCAAAGGCATCAGCTACCAAGAAGAATGCCATGGGTTGGTTGTCGGCAGGTAGAAGAGTAGGATCTGGCAGACCGGCGATGTTCCTCTCAATGGCAACCTTGAGGTCAGCCTCACTCCAGATCTGCCCATCAGAGTAGGAGCCAGGATCACCAACTTGCACCCATCTAAACTTGTAGTCAGCATCGACCATGGCCATGAGGACAATAGGGTTGTAGCCTTTGTAGTTCCAGTAGATGGAACCTCCCTTAGTTGGTTTTCTGATGGCGACATGCTTGCCGTCCACAGCACCGACACAGTGTGGGAAGTTCCACCTACGTCGAAACTCATCAGCTACCTCTACGTATTGGTGTGGTTGCATGGGCGTGTCCAGGACCTCCTCCACGTATTCTTCCACAATGGCATCACACACTTGCCTCACAAGGCCCGAGATGGTGTTGTGGGGCACCAGGAAGTCAAAGGCGATGGAGTAGTAGGAGTCACCAGTTGCCAGGAAGCGTAGGGTGAGTGCCAGCCTCATGGGTTCCCTCCAGTGGGTGAATTTCTTCTGGAGTCGTGGCTGCAACCTCAGAAGGAGTTTATCATAGAGGTGGGGGGCCACACGGACGTAGTTCTTGAACGTCTGGGGATCTTCTAGTCTCAGCTCTGGCATAAGACTGTCGTACTGGCCCAGGATGGGTCTCCTGAGGATCCAAGGCCGTGTCCACCACCTTCTCTGCCTTCTCTGCCGCCTACTGTCCTCTTGTCTCTGCAAGACGTGCATCAGGACATTGCCAACAAAGTCTGTTACCTGTCTGTTGAGCTCCAGCAGCTCCTGCATCAGTTCTACCTCTTTCTTGTTCATGTTGATGATGAATGAATGTAGAGTAGATGAGCCCCTCCTATTTATATGATTTTTTTGGACACTTCTCAAATGACCCTCTTCGACCCCTATCGACCCCTATCTACCCTTATCAACCCTTATTGATCCGTATTAATTCCTTATCAGCCCGGTTTGACCCCTTTTGACCCGTCTCGAACCGTATAGAAATCCGCTTTAAATCCTTAACTAAAACCTTTTCGATGCGGGTCTATACGGTAGGAACCGGGCCGATACGGTTTTAATTCCGTATGAAGCCGGTTCGAAATCCGGCCGTGTGTGACTGTAGCATAATACTTTTAAAAGCCACACCATACTACGCGCAGTCTTAGACTTAGGGTTGAAAATCGTTGAACTATATGCGTTTTACAGCACGCAAACTACCATTGAAAAAAATGTGGCCTGAGAGTCCTTTTGCCCTTTGGCCATAAAGCCTTTACATAGGTTAAAAAGAGATAAATTGGAAATACGACAGACGTTAAATTCAATTAGAGGATCTTATTGTGAACGAGATTATTAAACGTTTTTCATCGTACCTCTCGCTGTAATTATGTATGAGATACTTTAACAGGTGATGACCATGAAAATGCAGCCAAATTTTATCGATCTCTTTCCATCTCTACAGAAACAAGAAATATCTTTAAAAAAAGATAGACGGCGTAAGAGGCACTTGGATATGAATACAGTTAAATTCGTTTGTAGTATAATATGAAGAGAAATGATGAAAACAGTTTTGAAGTAGCCTCTTTTAAATTGTTTTGCATATGGTTGAAAGCGGAATTATCGATAACATTTAAGAATGGGGAAGCATGTTTTTGTACTAAAATGAAGCACCTTTCAAACATCGACGGTTTGTCGTTATCAGAAGGCGGGGTTTTACCACCACTTTCAATGCTTAACCACACCCACCTACTCTTACTAGGAGTATTTTAGTAGGAACCCAATAAAACCGATTGTTCCCCTAGGTAGGCATAGTTATTCACGTTGCGAATTGAATCACCAAATTCAAGATATAACATCTGTTTTCATTGTAGCAAGAAACGAAATAAGTTGTTTTACAACCCGTTTTCGTGTAAGACAATAGAGCGGTAGCCTGCCATCGCAGTTAGTATTCGGTTTTACGCGAGGAAAACGGGTACCAAGTCATTTACACTAAACAAAATAGAAAACTCGCCAAAACTCATTGCTATTAGTTTATCCATATGATTAAGATTATGGATGTTTTGCTAGAGTGTAACATCTGTATGGCCATAAAGTACAACTCTACATAGGTAAATATGATCATTACGTGATTTTTTAGTCATTAACACTTTTAGCCAATGTCGGTAAATTTCTACTGTGACCTTTATTTTTTTGCGTAGTTTACATATATTTGGCCAATCACAAAATGAGAAACAATTAATTTCCTCCTAGTACTCAAAGTAGGTCAAAAGTGAGATCATACAGCTACGCCGAAAAATCAGTGCTATATCTTCACAATAAGAGAAATAATATTTAAATAATATATTTTCTTATGTAAAGTGACAGATGGTTAATGCGCCGTCTCTTTGTTGTTGGTATCGCACGGACTGGGTCTCTCATACTGCCCATACCCAACATGCAGCTGGTGAATAAAAAAACGAAATATAAACATGTCATTGAAATTTAATCTTTTGTTTTCACGACCTAATGTAATGGTTTTTTTCCTGATCAATTGTGAACTGATTTGTGAAATCTTCTCATATTTATTTTATTTACACGATATGGTTTTATGATAATATATCAAATGCACATGCTGAACTTGGTCGATAGTTTTTTTGCAAATGCATTAAACCCTCTTTTCACAGAGCATAGGTCATATAGTGTCTTCATGTAGAATTTCTACTCTAAAACCTCCTACTTTCTTTTTGTTCGCTTTTCAAAGTAAATGAATAGATGTTTAACTCATCGGACTTAATCGACCATTGATTTCTCGCCCCGTTTAAATTTCCGAGTAGCGCGATTCTTGTAACAATATAAACCTCTTATCTGTACTTCGATTTTGGCAAACAGACCGACGAATTTGAAATAGTCATCGCCCAGTTCGAAAAAGTGCTAAAACTCAGCGCTCGGTATACGAAAGTGTTCTTTTGTGACCAAAAATTCAATTCCGGAACAAGGAATGGTAAAACTGGCAAGAAAAGTCAGCACCTGAGCATAACTATCTATACACAAAGATTGAAATAAATGTAACGGTCGCTATTTCTACCTCACAACGGGTTTTGTGAAGATTTCACAAACTCGCACTGGTGTGCAAAACCACTGTTATACTAATTTCTCGCCTTCTGCAAATAGGTGTTAAAATATTTATTTGTATTCTATTGGTTTACCGGCACAGTTTATTATACCCCCGCAAAACGAATGTTTTCGGGGGTATACTGGAATCAGCCTGTCTGTCCGTCCGTCCGTGTGTCCACGTGTCCGTCCGTGTGTCCGTCTGTGTACAAAATACTACTAATTTTGTGTCGCGAACTCCTCCTACAGTTTTGCTGCTATTGTATTGAAAGTTTGTTGATACATTGATCATATACTGAAGTTGTGCAAGACGCAGTTTTCGATCATCTACTCCCTATGATTCAAGGGTAATCTCCCCTTGAACTTAGAAAATTTTTTGTTAAATTGCCTGTCTCTGTCAAAGCGCTGGCGGAGGTATTAAGTCACATTCAGTGACAGCTCTAGTTAATTTTGTGAACAATGAACATTAAGTAGAAGGGAAAGAAAAGATGGAAGAGAAACCTGAAAATAAAATAAATAGTGGTCTATTACATATCTGTAGGAGTTACTTCCCCTACAGGAAGTACGTCACGCCATCTTTGCATAAGACGGCTCATTATCTTACGCTAGATGGAATTCTAAACCACACACATCTATCTGATTTGGGCATTCTGGGTACAGAACCGGACTACTTTTCAAAACGACAACCGTTACTTTGAATTTCAAAATAAAATAAACGTTTACTCAATAAAACGCTACCTGGTGCGATTCATTCAGCTATGATCAGCCTACATGTAAACCTATGCACCGGCCATTTATTGAAACAGCCACCCCCCCCACCCCCCACAGGCTTGGGTAATAGCTTCGGTATAAGCTCTACCTTTTTCCATGTATATGGGATGGGTGATGCGTCATAGCAGACAGGTCGAATCTTCGAAGAATATGACATGCGCAGACAACGGAAGACGGCTAGCAGTGTATCACTTCAGAAAAGTTAAAATATTACCAAAGTCATAAACTCATGTATGAAAATTACCAGAAAGAGATTTTAAATAACGGTAGGTTCTTTTTAATGATTTTTATCCCATATATGCTTTATTTCATTTCATTGTTACCCTATCAGCACGGAATAGTGATAATTACTGGTTTCCCATGGTGATTGTCATTTAAGCGGTAAGAATGGATTTTTTTTAAAATGAATATTGTTATATATATTATGGTTTGTTGTTATTCTAAACCATATACACGTTATTAAAAGGAGCCACCCCTTCGTCATCTAGACAAATCGTGAAGTATCAAAGGTCATACATTGTCATATTAAAAAATAAAAGCTAATGATCCTTTGAAGCAACAAATGGTCCTTTACTTTTGCCAACAAATCATAAAATGAAAAGTTACTTACTTTAGACTTGTTTATATCCATTTTTAAATGAAATTACGTAGAATGTCTATGGAAATAACTTCATGCACCAAACTGCACTTTTACAGAGTTTACAGTGACGGCTGTTCAGTATATTGGGGCACTCAGAAGGAAAACTCGATTTCGTAAGCGTATTTGATTCATAAGAACGCAAAACAGAAAAAAATATCACTTGAATACACGTTAGAATGGAAAACTTTGCTATATAAAAACATCGTTGTCAGGCCAGGTAGCAGAGCTCTTGGAAACGTGTTCACGTGTGGCGAATGTCAAGCTTCCAAGTGTCCTGCCATTTGACGCGACAACTAATATCATCAGGGTAACGACTCACGTTGTGTTTATTGCGGTAGACTGCAAATAAAATTGATGGTTTTTCTGACGAAACGTTAAGGTTTATAAATATTTTTTTTTTTTGGCTTTTGTACTTATCTCTCGATCTATGCATCACATATTCCAGTGAACTTCTTTTCGGATTTCATGATACTATAATGATGTCATTAAAAGAAAATAAAACTCTTTAAAAACACCTTGTTATGAAATTTTAAGGGATAAATAACAAATTGAAAACAATCATGGCAAGTTGATTACAGAAGGTATGCATTTTTTTTTAAAATCAGCTGTTTTCCTTGGATAATCCGAATACATGTTTACTTCAAGAGCTGTCAATTCCATTAATACAAAAGAGCGTTAGATTATCGAGTTAAGCTGCAATAAGTAGTTCTAACCTTGAATGGTGACATTCTTTTACAAACTACAAATCTCTAGCGTTGTCCAAATTGAAAGCATATGCAGAAAAGAAATTTCTTGTGGCTAGATGGTGGTATTTTTCTTTAGAAGGCAAGAACAAAGTTGTAGGAAAAAGAGAAATTGCTTGTTTCCTTCTCCTAAGATATTTTCAAAAATCTTCTTTCTTTGGATCGTAAAAACTATGGATTGTTTGGTAAAATTAGTGTGTCTTAGAAGCCTACTACTAGACCTATGTCTCGAGAACAGCAAAAATCCACGTGCTTGTATAGCAAGAATTTTGTTAAATTTTTCTGTCCCGTGATATAGAAATGATTCGAGTTTAACGCACAAACCAAAGAAAATGACCATCAAAACAGCTCAAGGATGTTTCAAAACAAACCGATGTTGTATTCAAAACTGCTGCTAAAATAAAACTTAAATATAAACTGGGAGCGCACTGCGCTACACTCTGAAGGCTGGATCTGACTGGTTACGCAATAAATGTTGATAAGTTTTTCATTTCACCTAAATCATGACTAAACCAACTAGAGGCATGAGCTAGTACTACATGTAGATGCGATATGTCACTACTGTAAGCAAGAAAAAAGGGACATATTTAAGTGATTTCCAATGCACAGACTTAAAGTTATCTTGGTCACTAACTATAGCGAATTCACTCTTTTCAATATGTTATGTGTATTTGGTGTTTAAATACCATTGCCAGCAGTATTCAGTTGTATCTTGGCGGCCAGTTGACCTATGGGTCCATGCTGAACTAGATTTTTCTACACATCTACAGCGCACAACACTCCTTCCATACTACTGACTGGTTTCCGAAATCGGTATCGTCGGAACTATCTTCAGCAGCGAGAAAGGAAGGTATCCTTACACACTGAAGTTCATTAATCATCGGAAGAGTGTTGATCTAGCCGAAGTTCGAAGTGACAAACTCTGTATTACTAGCCATGCGAGTTATTAATGAGCTTCGTTCCTCGGCTCACTTAACGAAACAAATGAAAATCACTAAGTTTGCTAATTTTCGACACGCTGAAAACCAACTTCTGGGAAGTAAAGTGCAGGCAAAATTGTAGAAGAGACCCTTGCTAAATGAGTGGTTGGCTTTGTAGAGTAAATAACCACTTTGAGTACCAAAACAATGGCCAACTAGAACGAGAGAAAACTTGAAACCGGTGTGGTAACAAGCTACGTGTAAATGTAAGTCCTACTACATCCTGAGACTGGAAGAATTTAAACGTGCTGCCAGGTTTAACATGTCATCATGTTAACCGCATTGGTTTTGAAGTATGACGCTTGCCTGTCACACACAATTATATCTTTTCAGATATAAACATGGTAAAGTCTTTGGCGAAAAAAACAACCGGAGTATAGGCAGAGTCTGAAAGCTGACCCGCAGAACTTCTAGCAAAGGTAAGAGAGCATAAGAAGAAAAAAAACTTATACCAGTGGCCGCAGTAAGTAGATCAGAAAAGAAGACGCGTAGAGAGAGAAATGTAAATTATTCCAGACCTCATCGACTAAAGCGGCAGAGAACCCCGTGACTAGGATCTGTATTGTTGAAGTAGTTAAAACCCAACAACACAGTTTAAAGCGGTCACACCTAGGATCAGTGCGGGATCTTATTGCTGGCAAAATTTTGCAAAAATATCGGCTTGCGTCAATATCAAGTTCAAACACTAGGCTGGAAAGATACAAGCTGGCTAAGGAAAAGAAGGTATAAGCATTGAAAAGATACAAAGATCGCGTGAACAGAAACACAGAAACACCGTTTTGAATTTCCTGTAGAGAGACGATAACTCAAGAGCCAACCCAGGTAAAACAGACAAAAAGAAATACTGCGGAAAGGCAACCCAGACAAAAACGCTGACCGACTATCTTAAAAAGTTACATTAGAAGTATCTGAGCGGAAATCCTGAAGCAAAACTTTCTCTAGCATCTTTTTAGGATCCGACCGAGTTACATACGCCCTACCGCATTAATTTCACGAAGCAGCTGCCTATGTACACAGCACCAGAATATGACCCTTTGTTTACAGGCTTTATAAAGATCACCGATGGGCGTGACATTGCTAAGTAAGCCAGAAGACTTTGTTTCAGATGAAATTGTGTCGAATAAGATTAAAATTGGCTTGTGGAAGAGAGTTCCAATATATGACAAGGGAAAGAAAAGATCATTATGAAAATAGTAGAATCGAAAATGAAAGCGGATGTATTCATTAGTCTACTTGAGCATGAATTTCTGAATTTCGCTCACATGTTTTTTTTTTTGTGTGTGTGTGTTGTGTGTGTGTGTGTGTGTGTGTGTGTGTGTGTGTGTGTGTGTTAAGAGACATTTAAGTGAAATCCAAAACCTGAAAAAGGCATTGCGAAAAAATGCATATTTTGATTTCGCAGAAATTTACATATGCAAACGTCTTGAAGAGCTGCAATCTGCCTATTGGAAACTTGCTGCCGTGACTTTACATTCCGAAGTGGTTTATTACTCCAATGAAAATTCTGCTTTTCGGTATAATAGTATGGTTATCGTGTCTGTTGAATTAAGACACAACTCTGCCACTGTCATCACATTTGTTTATAAAATTATGAAAGAGGTCCTTAAAATTGTATCTGATCTTGCTAATGTACATTATTGGACAGACAGTGCCACCAGTCAATACAGAAATAAAGTGACTTTTATCTTGTTTCAAACCACAGTGACATATTACGAACAGTGTGGACCTTGGAGGTACACTAAAAGAATGGCCGGTGAATCAGTTTGCAGTGCCAAAATTGTCATACAAGATGCAAGAGACTTTTTCACGTGGTCTCAATCAAGCTTTTGTTCAATTTTAAATGTCAAATTTGTTTTCATACCATGCTCAGATGTTCATGAAACCGCAAACAGTTTGGAATCGAAATCATTGCAGCCGGTTAAAGGAACGTTGAAAATACATGTTGTGGTCAGAAGAGAGAACTGTTTAATTTTGGTGGCAGATGTAAGCTGCTACTGTCAAGACTGTATTGAAGAAAAGAACTGCGATGGCCACTGGACAGAAGCACGTGTGAAAGAGAAAGTGGTAACAAAGGATAATTGTGAGAAGAGAAAGAAAGACATAGAGAAAATGGCTTCAAGAAATAAAAAAGATGATAATATGAAAGACAATGGATCCGACAAATCATTTTATTTACATGTACCAGATAAATTTGTTGCTGTAAGGTATCGAAAGGATTGGTTTATTGGGAAAATTCTCCAAATTGATGCAGATGACCAAGATGTTGAAATAACTTTCCTTCATACAGCAAAAGGATTGGCCAAGCCAGGAAGATATTGTTTGGGTTCAAATGAAGAATACAATATGTTAAACACGGTCTCTTGATCCTACTAGTAAAAGGCGACTCATGTTTAAGATACATACCAGAACAAACGAGAAATGAAATAGAAGCATTGGTCGATGGAAACTGATACTTATCATGTTGCAGAGTGACATAAAGCAGACAATCATTTTTTTTTTCACTGAAGTTGTTGGTAAAAGACCTGACATTAACTTTGCAAAGTTCTGTTCTTATAATTGCAGTAACGTTCTGTCGTTTGATAGTAGTAAAGGGAAAGCGCCTAGGTACGAGCCGTACCCGGCTCTTACCCAGACTTCTGACCCTTAGTGGGAATTTGGGTGTTTCGTACCCGGTTTAGTACCCGCGGGGTAAGCAAACAGGGTATCGATGTTCTATTTTTAGAAACATGTTTCTATTTTTAGTAACATGATTTATCAATGTCTGCCATTTGGTTTTCTGGCGGGTAAGCAATCCAGGGACTGGCTGGTAATCATGGAAACGAATTGTACTTCCGGTGTTCTATTTCTAGTAACATTTTAGTAACATTTTCATACGGATTCTCAGATTTTATCGGTTACTCGGTTTTTATCCTTGGGAACCTTTGGCCGTCCCCAGGCCCCCTACCCTGAGAGGGGATTAGTACATAGTATCCAAGGGTGGGGTTAAGGCAAAATTGGTGTAGGACTTAGTCCTTTTGGGAAGGGTTTTGTTCTTTGGAGAGGGTGAGGGTAGATTGGTTACCTGTGATAGGTTTCCTTAGGTAAAATTGGTGTGGAACTTAGGCAATTTTCTACTGGACTGGGGAAAAGCTTTTAGTCAGTGAAGAGTTCTCTCCCTTGTGTCAGGTTTCCCCCATCCCGCGGGATGGAAAACTGGAGATAAAGAGGGATCTTTGGTGACTGTTGAGGAAAAAGATGGCTATCTATGATGGGATTTCTCCAGGCAAAATGGACGTGGGACTTAGTCCATATGGGGAAAGGGATTGCTTTTCTCAGGCAAAATTAGCGTGGGACTTAGTCAATTTCAGTGATTTCTGTACTCTTCATGGAAGCTGAGGGTAGATTGTCTACCTATGATAGAATTCCTTAGGCAAAATTGACATGGGTCTTACCCAATTTTCATTGTTTTTGGGCAGAGGTCAGGGATTGGAATTGGACTTAGACTTTTTTTCATTGATTTTTGTGGGACAGAGGCTAGGGGTTGGATTTGGACTAAGTCTTTTTTGGGGGAAGGAATTGCTTTTCTCAGGCAAAATTGGCGATGGCCTCGGACTTTTTTTTTTATTGTTTATGGGCAGGAGGCAGGTGGTGGTTAGACATAGACTTTTTTCAGGCAGAGGATAGGGGTTGGACTTAGACTTTTCTTTTTGTTCTGACATTTTTTAAGAAAGATTAATCTTTTGGAGTGTTTCTATTTTAAAGAAAAATCACTCTTTCTTGGTACTGGGTTAGCCCTGAAAAGGGCTGTTTTTTCTGTTTGACTTCTCGTCTTGCTATGTTTTTTCTCCTTTTTGTGGCAGCATCCAAAATTTGCCCGACAGATGGGGCATACAACGACTCTTCTTGTGACTGTCAATGTATTACCGTTGAAAATAACCTTCCTTCTGTATTCGACATTGACTAAAATAACATCAGGTATTGTCTATAAAAACAGTTCAAGTAATCGCTCACCGAGTTCTTCGTATGGTTGAGGTATTCGATCTAGCTGTCTTTGGATTTCCTGTATGTTATTTCCTTCTACGACTCTGCTGTTTATTACCAATAGCTGTCCGCCAGATTTCAGATAGGCATGGAGAGCCTCAGCTAGATGATTATTTATCTGCTCCATTTTTTTCAGCTAGTGGTTGCTTATCCGCACTACTCGAGAGCTGAGAGTCGGATGATTTCTTTGCCGTCGCTGCAAGCTTTGCGGACTTTGTGGGCTTGGGGGTGGTGTGCAACATCAGTCCAATCAGAATGAACGTTGCGCTAAAAAGAAGCTGTGATTGGTTTGAGCGTGACGTCATTTTCTCCTATAATTTCCCGCGCCAGCGTTTCATGTTAATATATCAATAGTTATGATCCGCTGCATGGTAAAATGTACCCAAATGAACCACTGCATGGGAAAATGTATCCAAAACATTTAACTTGAAAAAGAATGAAAAAAAAACTCCATTGTTTTAACAGTAGAACTTTTATTTGAACTTAACTGAACAATGAAACATGAACATATTTACAAAACATACATAAATGAAGAACTGTTAACAATTAGATCATTTTGAAATGTTTTTTATGTCTTTTTTCACTGTTTGTGGGAAGTCTTTGAGATTTTGTTGTATAGATGTCCGTTGTGCTGATTAAACCGTGATGTTACATCTCGATCGTTTCGATGATGTTCCGTTGAGGGGAATTTCTGTTAAAGATATTTCTGTATATTGTATCCTTTAGCAGCAGCATCCAATGCAAAGATACAGTAAAATCCGCAAACTTTGTCCTGTAGACTCTGAAGAGTTTGTCGATTGTATCTCCACGATGAAGAATGATTGTCTAAAAAGTTTATGATTTCTGTCTCAAGTGGTGGTAGTCCATAGGAATCAAAGTATAGCACATCGCCACTATTGTTGAATATCACTGCCACCCAGTGTTCTGCCTTATTTGATCTCTCTGTATTCACAATGTAGGCTTTCACATGTTCGGGTTTTTGTCGAGGTAACTGGTCTTTTGCACAGACTTTTGCCTGTAGGTTTTTTTATCCATGTTCCGTGATCCAATATGTATTGAATTTCATAAATATACATCACGTTTTTTTTCTTAGTCACTTTCTTCCCAGGATTGTTTTACTTTGTCACACCAGTATTGTAACCACGAATCCGTGAATTCAGATAAAATGTTTTGTTTTATATTTTGCCACAATCTGTAGGCTTCCACATATCCACTTTCGTCGAGTTTCATGTCCATTAGTTCAGGGTACCATTTTTCCATGATTTTGTATGGATTTAATTCCATCATGACTTTTTCTATGAACATATCTGTATGTTCTTGTCTGTCCTTGAATAAACACAGTTCGTGCTGTATTTGACTGGAATAATCCACTTGACATCCGAAACACTAGTTGCGAACTTCACTGGCAATAAGATTTTCTAATTCTTCAATCATATGTTTTTCGAAGCTATTGTGAATGTCATATTTCCGAGTAGAGATGCACTTTGAAGTGGAATATTTCACTTTTTCTGCTTCTTCTCTCAGTGATATAGCAAATCTGAGTCCCAACATTGTTTTTCTATATATGCTCCTTAGTCCTGAAAAGGACTGTTTTTGATATACACTCCTTAGTCCTGAAAACGACTGTTTTTGTGAAAACTATCTGTTCTGGGTAATGAATAAAGAGATCTGTTCGGGGTCCTGAAAAGGACTGATTTTCTGTTGACTCCGAGATTAGTAATCTGTGATGATTTCTCTCAAGCTGTTGATTTCAATTTGATTGTCAAATTCAGCAAAGACAATGCTGGCAGAGCCTGGGCAAACTGAAGCTCAATTCAAAGACTTCCAGTTTTTATAGGATGAAGTTGTCCTTCTTCACGGCCTTGATCAGCTGTCAAATCGTATCTGCACAAACAGTATCCACCAATATAGTCTTCTTTGGCAATATCAAATAATTTATTGAGTCCAAAGGCTGAGACAGCCTGATACATTGACAAATATGATTTCAAATACAGTTCTCGTTTAAAGTTAGGTTCAAAGGGTCTGTTATGAATACTGTGACCATTACATGACACATCTAATTTTGACAAATTAAAATGTTGAAAGAAAAATGGGTTGGTGTTATAACCCCCATTATAAGCAGCATTTGTTACCATTGCAATGAAAATACGTTTTGGAAGCTATCCTTGAAACAAATGATCTTCAACTTTAGACTGAAGTCCGTTGCCGATGGTAAAAGTTTTTACTTCTACTCTAAGAATAGGAATTTTCATGTTTTGCTGAGCGATAAGATGATTTAGATCATGTGCAACAACAGGCAACAATTCAACATTTCGCACATGAAGACTGACTGATTCCAGTACAATTTTTGCAGCTGGTGCACCAGTTCCCCCTGTGAGACAAAAGTTTGGCGAAGCCCTGTTTAATCTAAGTCTGATTTCAGTTCCACTACGTAAATATTTTTCTTGTTGAAATAGATCAAGATGCAATCGCCCGCAAAGTTCTGCGGTTTTGCTTTGTGCGATTTCAGCGAGTCTTTTTTTCAAACCCTCATTATGCCCATCATGGTTGAGTGCATTGAAATGAGTACTGGTG
Organism: Hippopus hippopus; assembly: GCA_946811185.2. Lineage (NCBI taxonomy): Eukaryota > Metazoa > Mollusca > Bivalvia > Cardiida > Cardiidae > Hippopus > Hippopus hippopus. Next base: position 42,651,421 of record OX328103.1, on the reverse strand, counting down.
TCTTCAACCCAAAGCACACTAGCTTTCAAATGCGTAGATTTACTATCAGCATTATATGTCAGAAGATTTTCGATATACGCTCTGTATAGGTAGGTGTCTGAATTACTGCTGATTAGTTTATTATTCAGATATAAATCAACGCTGCTAAACATACTGCGCAGAAAATTGTTTACAGGTGCCACATTTGAATCGGCTTCTAGATCACTACCATCGGCTTTAATGATTTTGAATTTGATATACAAGTACGATTGTGACAAATCTGTCCAATGTTCGGTTTGAGGTGGTATGATGAATTCTATCGGTGCATTGTTTGCCAAAGATGTTATTGGAAAATGTTCAATCCATTGACTTTCTTGCAAAGTTGTCATTGTAGGTGGTACAGAAAGAACACTGAGTTCTGATTTACTACATTGGCATGACCCGTTTTGCATCATTTTTAAAAAAATGTGTGTTTTTAATCAAATATATCAAGATGTCTTGGCCTACTGTAATGATTTCTTTGTCTCTTATTAATGATTTTACCGCTGTGAGATCGAAAAGATAACTGACGAGTTTTTCGTGATTTTCTTTTGTTTATCCCTATCATTACCTTTAACTTTTGTGCTAAATCATGAATAGATTGTTTTCCCCGTGAAATTCCAACTTTTTTTTTTATTTTTACCATGTAAGAAGATATCTTCTGCTGCACGTAATCCTTGTTTGATTCCTTCTTTTTTTACAGCATTAAGCCCAGATTTGACTAGAGGCTTTATCAATGGAGTTACTGTTTTAAGTGCTGACTTAAATATGGAACCTAATCCATAGCCATACTGATGTTTTACACCGCGATAAACTGGTAACATTTTTTCAATTTTCAATTATTTTTAAGTTGATTGTTGTCTGAAATGCAACTTAACGATTGTCTTACCAGTAACGAAATGAACTTGTATACCTGATTCGCCTGTTATTTGAATGTGAATAATATCGAAATCAGATTTCGAAACGGGGATGTAATGCGGTATTGTAATTTCATGATTGATATGTTGACATCCATAACTATTTTCAAGTGAATCGCTGTTTTGAACGGCAGAACACGAAGTATGGGAGAAAGTGTATCACCCACTATAGTGTGTTCAGCAAAATCTGAATAAATGTACAGATGGTTGTAGTCAGCATCAATATTTGAACTGTATTAAAACAATTCGAAAATATTTTTACCGTGAAAAATTGTATCATTTTTGAGTTCTGGTGATCCACCCAGTTTTAAATGCAGTGATGAATGTAATTTGATTCCCGTTTTTATAATATTTTTGAATTCAAATTTCGGACGTCTGGCTGAATTTGAATAACTAATGTACAGAATCGCCGAATTTTAACGAAGAGCAGCGCCTATAGTATTTTGAATCACTTCATAGATTACCTCTATAAGATGTTGTGGTGAAGTGTAACTTCCAGCTGGAAAAGTAAATCGAATTGCCCATTTTTCTGGTCTACCATGACTATTCCGTCTTAATTGGGTCATTTGCATATTATCTCCTTTTATATCTATGTCTGATACTGATTTGGTTAAAGAAACATCTGTTTTTATAATATCGAACTGGGCTTCTTCTTCACTTATGTCTAAAAACTGAGAAGGAGTTATATGTTGAACTAATGCAACTTCCCAATTTTCCTTGTCAATATGAACTGTCTTTGGTAAATGAACCTTAAAACAACATTGTGTGTTGTTTGGATAAAGGTTCATGGAACTGTCGATAGGTAGAGTGAGCTAAAACGAATTAATTTTTTACTGTCAACGAAATCAATCCCCTGTTGTTTTTGTCCTGACTTGGTGAATTTTAACCCCGAAGATGGGAGAATATACCCAAGTGAACTTCTTAACAGTATCAAGCACAATTCACGATCTTGACTTTGAATACTTAAATATACTATTGAGGTTGCAATAATTGCGTAAATGACTATAATCTGTGAAATATATGTGAACTGATTCTTAGGAACACGATTTCCACAGCAATTGTAATTTTTAGTACTACTACTATCGACCCTATCTGTTCCAGACTCAATGTTTGACTGTGAATTCATAATGAATGTACTGACTTTTTATAAGTTTTTAACTAAAAGTTTTTTATCTACAAGGTTTTTATATACAAGTTTTTTGATCTACAAGTTTTTTTATCCAAAAGTTTTCTGCTCAAGACACCAAATAGGATTCTGGTATCCAACTTTGAAATTTTTTTGGATAACCTTTCCAACTGACTTTTATTTCTTTTATTAATTTTTTACTCTCACGTCTTGTGCGTCTATCAAGAACTGAATCAATTTCATCATCTTTTATTAATTGAATTTCATGTTCATAATAAGTTCCCAAAATTTGTTCACCCTGTAAATCTTTTATTTTATAGGTGATAGGCGAAAATGTTTTGTTGACATGAGTGATTTCAAATATTTCTTGTGTCCAATTTGGTAAATAACCCTTATCAAAAGTACGTTTTGTTTTATTGATTCGAACACGATCTCCAATTTTGAATTTTGGCTTTTTTGTCATTGCAATTGACGATAATTGGGGATACAGATTTTTTGAGATCTCTGCCACATTTGATTTTGTTACCATTGCAGAGTTGTTTTTATACTTCTGTGAAAAGTATGATTGTAATTTTTAACTAAAGAATTCAAAACGTCAATGTAACGTCTTGTTTTCTTGTACGTAAAGTATTTCCACATTCTCGTTTTTAAAGTTCGTTGAAATCTTTCAACGGTACTTGCTTTTGTCTCTGGATTTTCAGTGGTGAAAAAATGAATCTGATTCTTTTTCAAGTACTGTTGAAACAATTTGTTTTTGAATTCCGAACCTTTATCTGTTTGAAGTGACAAAGGTTTTCTGAACAATAAATTGAAATGCTATAATTAAAGATGCCCGTCTACAGCCGGTGAGCAAAAACGCTGTTAAATTTCAAACTATTTAGAATGGTACATAAATCAGTCCTTTGTGTAAACATGGATAAATTACTGACATATATAGTGTAATTGAAAAAGGAAACACGGAGATTTGTATTAGAAACCGAACATTGGTCAGAAGAAAACTGGCTGACGATCGAAGCTGTAAACAATGGCGGTGTGTCACGGAAATTTATCGTTGGTTTCCGCCTAGAGTCGGATACGGTGTAATTTGCATATAGGCCGCGACCTCCGTCTGAAAATCGAGGCTGCAACAGAGAAGCCTCCATTTTCCTTTGTTTACCTCATTAGACGAAGGGCGAAGGTCAAATATAGTCACGTGACAGAATGCATGATCATCATACGAATCTACCCGAGTGTATAACGGATATATCGAAAATCTTCGATTCAAAAACCGGAAACGACGAGTCTGTTTACATGGAAGGTCGCAACTCAGCGAAATGCATTTTCTATCGACAGTAATCTAAGCAACCTTGCAACCGTCAGGCGCGATATTTGGCATGAAGATATAAGAATGACTATAGTTTGATAAAATAAAGACAAAATGAGTTAAAACTGGCTGAAAATGAGTATAAGGCCCTCTTTAAAGTTTTTTTCCCGTTTTATTTGGAATAGGGACAACCCATGAAAATCTTGAAAACACATCAATAACACAAAGTAAATATTTCTTGTTATCATTTTGTTTTGCTAAATGTTGCATGTCAGCCAAATCAGCTTGCCACTGATAATCTATGCCACTTACAATAGTTGTCTTTTGAAACGACGACGGATCGGTTTGTGTAAGGTATAAGTGGATTCACCCTGCAACCACTCTTGAACATCTTTGTATCTTATTCCTTTTAGAACAGATTTTGCAGCGTGATACAATTGATTTATTCCAGTAAATGCGACAGAACTGTTAGGATCATAAAAGAACTTTCTTAACATGTAATCAAGTTTAGGTTTTACCATGGCTCCCATAACTGAAGTGTTTGACGAGACGGGGTCTTTTTTATAGACTTTGATGGAGTTAACTACTCTTTAACATAGAATTTCTTTAATCGTTCTCTTTCTTCAGGCTTCATGTATGGAGAGTTTTCTTTTATTCTTTCCATACCTTTTTTACCACTTTTTGTAGGGGATTTCCTTGCACTTTTTCTTACGCTTTTTGGCGTGTGAAATAAGTGATCGGATTCTCCATAGGATATTTCGTCTTCGCTTAGTGATTTATCATGAGCTTTTTGCATCCATCTCCATCTGCTTGAGTTACAATAACTTCTTGGGGTATATTGCTTTCACGTAATGCCTTCGAAAAAGTTTTCCATCCTCTGGGTTCAACACCTTTTCTTTGACGTATTGCATCATTGATAAGATCGATGATATTGGAACCATGAATGCGTGTACTTTTGTATGACACGGCTCCTTGTTCGTCCCAAGTTAAATTATTGTTATCTTTTATCATACTCAAAAGTAACTCAGATTTCTTTTCATGGTTTTTGGCACACTTTGCAAAATTTGATCATGCAAGGCAACAGATGCTGATGCCTGTACACTGTCATCAGTTTTTGTGATTGGAAGAGAATTGATCAAAGTTGATTTTGCTTTTTGAAGCGAATTTTGTAATTCAAACAAAGTTTCACCATACCTTTGAGCCTTTTCTGTTTTTGACAAATCGCTACTTTGTAAAATTTGACTCATGTCTTTTTGAAGATGTGATACATCTACAACTTGTAGGTTGGGTGGCAAGCGAGGTTTTTGAGATTGTTAGGCTTTCGATCGTTTCATATTTTCTAAGACTTGGTAAGGTACAATAACTATTTTTCTAACAGACATGGTGTGATTCTTTTTTGAAAAATATTCAAAATAAATCTTATTCCTTCGATAATGGCTTTTCCTAACAAAGGTAATAATGCAGGTGCAAGCAATGGAAGAAATCAGCCTTTTTGATTTAAAATTGTTTTTTCATTTTTTACAGAGACCGATTTCGAAGCTAAACGTCTGAGATGTTGTCGGCTTGAATACAACTTCTTCTTCTGAGCTGACGATAAATGTACATTACCTTTTAAAACATCATGACAGCATTCCGATATACATCTTATCACTTCTGATGGTGAATCTTTTACAAACCTTGTACGTATTTTTGGTGTAGCCTGCATCATGGCCATAACCATCGAACAGTGTTTTTATTTTTTGTTTTTTATCAGAGGTGATTTCTTTATGTTGACTTTATCTCTATCTCGAATTAAATGATAATGCAAGATACATGTCACTATCATTTATAGTAACGAGCTGTTTTTTACAGCCAGAATTCTTTTTAAAAAAACTGTGAATCAAGAGTTTTGAGTGCTGAAAAACGCTGCATTTGACATCCCACTCTCTTTGTGCCAAAATTGATCATTACTTGGAGTGGTAGAGGCGGATTTTCTGCTTGGGGTAGTGGGAATAGTTTTTCCTCTGTCAAGGTTATATTGGATTCCTTTGTCAAGGTTATATTGGACTATATCCTCCGCCAGTTGACTTTTTTCTCTTTTACCTTTTTCATATTCAGCTATTGAATTTGAAGACTATGAAGTGGATGGGATGGGTTGAAACGACAATGTTCTGCCTGGTACCAGAAAGCGTGGATACTTTGTTTTGAGATTTTGCATTCTTTCTTTTAACAATCTGGACTTCGGATACTGTTGATATTCTGAAATGCTGCTTCCTACAGGCCTTCGTTTTCGGGTAGTGACAAATCTTTCATCAATCGTATGTGGGCTTTGAGAATCAAAAATTCCAAATTGAGTTGAATCATTTTCTCCACCCCAGTCTATCACGGTTGGACTTGGTATTGATTCCCTGCTTTTTTGTGGAGCACACGTTTTTGGAGATGTTTTATTTTTTGGAGATGTTTTCTTCTTCGGGGATTTTTTCTTTCGTGGAGCACGCTTTTGTGGGGATTTCTTCTTTCGTGGAGTACGTTTTTGAGGTTGTTTTTCATCCCCAAATTTCGGTTTTGTTCCAACCCATCTCAGTTAACTTCTGATAATAACACCACCCAGAATTCCGCCCCCTCCAGGTTTAGAATAATTTTACATTTACTTTCCTCAATTGTGGACGGATCTGCTAACCTCTCAATATCTTCTCTATGTTTTGTCATGTACGTAGTGGTTTGTTTTGGTAATTTGATTTTATTTTCAATGATGTTTTTCGCTGCCAACGTAAACCATTTCAAAATTTCTTTTAATCCTGCTTTGAGCACAGGTTCTTTTTCATATCTATTGGTTGGTAGACCTAAATTTTGCGAAGCAGCTAAAACCGATTTTGATGTGGATGGTTTAACCATGTTTACTCACTGACGTGTAACATGAAAATAATTTATGTTCAAAATGTAATTCTTTTTAAACAAGAACTTTAAATAAGAACTTTTAAAAAACCTAACTTTTTTAAGCAGGAAAATAAACAATAGGTCCTCTTTCATCTCCTTGTGTATACCAACGATAAAATATATCTGTTTTCAATCTTAACTCTTTGTTTGTTGGTGAATGAAAATCTATGACTAGATATCCATGATCCATCGATGTAGCATCTTCAAAAGCAGGTAACAGATGTGGGCTTGCATTTGTTGGCCAGTGTTTTAATTTGATTCTTATCTCGTTCATTTCGAAATAAAATCATGTATCTGGAATAAAGACTGATGGTTCGACTCGATTGTGATTGCTGAAATATATTTTGTGTGATATAAATCACACTCACATTACGATGATGTCCTTTTCTTGTAAACCAAAGTCTAATTTTTTCCTCATCTTTTTCATCCAACATGTCATCAAAGATGATTAAATGCAGAATGGATACATCGCTGACAATTTCGTTTTCATCCTCAGGAATTCCCTCCACAAAATTTATTAATTCAAACTGCGAATTAAATTTTTCCTGCATAAGATTGTAAGCATACCGCCATTCTTTGTAACACCAGACAACTCTTTCAGGAACAATGTTGAACAAGTCTTCTCGATAGTCGACTAATTTATGAACGAACTCTGTTTTTCCACACCCGCTCGGTCCTGTGATGAAAATATTACAAGGGTGTTGAAATAAGACAGATTGTACATCCACCTCCATGATTTTTTTTACTTTTCTCTTTAAGGACAACATAAATAACAATGAAAGCGTTTTTATTTGTTTTCAAAAAAAGCATTTTTACTGACAAAATTATTTACAATGAATGATTCACAATGAAATATTGACAATGCATTATTGAAATATTTCTTACAATATAACATAAACATTTTTTTACCATGCAAATTCACAAATGCCCTGAGTTTTCCATTTTACTTCATGTTCCGTAATGTCTTTGTGCAATTTGTCATCAACCAAATACATTGAATATACACTGTCCATTTCACTGAATTCACGCATTCCTCTGTATGGATAAACATATTTTGTAACGCCTTTTGTTGAAAGAGATGAATATACAATTTCTTTTGTAACATCTCTATCAAATAAGATATATCCTTCCATGGTATCCAATGTTTCCTCGTCGCCTTGAATAGACCCTCTTTAGTAGCGTAAGTAAAAGTTGAACAAAACCGATTTCATTTTCAGAACGTTAATAAAACTTTCTTCTGTTGTCCCTAAGATAATGAAACACCATCGACTTGTGGATCGAATTTGTTTAGCAATACCACTATCCTCCCACCAACAATCTGCTGAATAAGCTTTGAGGATGTGTTTCAAATTCGAATCATCTACCATCATCCCAATAAAGTACTGTATACCATACAATTTGCAGGACGATTCTCTTTTTGCAAATCCTCTGTGCAATTTGTCTATCCAAAGTTCCACACAGTGATATTTAATACTCTTTTGCATTTGTTTATCAAGCGTATGCTGTTGAACGAATTTCTCCATAAATCTTTTCACGTAGTTCTATTGGTAAAGGCACCATAATTGTTATTTTTCAGCGTTGACTGATAGTTGTGTCTTACTTTAAACTATTCTCTTCAAAACAATGTAACATGACATTATCTTCTCAAGCTTTTATAGCCATGAATATGCTACTATTCTTTTTCTTTTAACCATCGTTTACAGTAAGTCAGAAAAACTTGACGTTTTATAGTATATAAATAGAGACGTTAGCTACGAAAACTACATCATTCCTCTAATCGACTTCAGACAGTACAGTTGACAAAATAATCATGAGTGAGTTCAAGCTACAAAGTGCGACGCCACTTAGAAAGAGGGTGTATCTGCTGTATGTTAACCCATACACCCACAAATATGAGATCAGCAATATTCCGTCAAAGTATCAAGTTCATCATATTGGAAACTACGTGGGATCATTTCTATCCCACCAACATTTAGCAGAAAAAGATGTTTACCGTATTACCAGATACAGAGTTCTTGATCAAGCGACGATCGACAAACGATATGGGGTGGATGGCAAGAGAACAAATATTTGTTTTACATGCAACAAACCAGGACACTGGGCCATAAAATGTCCAGAAAAAGAAAAGCAGGCAGAAACAATCGTTTTTATCTACGTGGATCCACGCAGTCATGATATAAAAATTTCACCAACAATGGAACTAGGTGCTGAATTTCAGCACATGAAATTCGTCGGTGTTCTGAAATCATTCTGCAACGAAAATAAATGGAAAACAAACTCGACACAGGCTACATCATCATCAACATCAATTGAAATCAGATCGAAAATATGCAGACTGACTACACGTCTATCAACGATTCAGAGATCTGTAAAATAACAGAACAGATAGAGAGAAAAATATCTACAAGCGATAACACGAATCTAAAAAACAGCAAACTTTCTTCAGGGCAGGATCTTTCAACCAAAGAGGAAAAACAACGATACAGTGAAAAAAGGAGAAAACGAGAAAAAAGAACTGTTTCTTTTGTAAATCAAAAAGAACATGAGGATAAAATCAGCCCAGATATTGTATTAAAAAACAATGATAGAGGGAAAAAAAGTAAGAGTTAATGCCAATCTGACATTCCGAAGAAACAAAGAAAAACACTCTGAGTGAAAAAATGTTTCAACAAAATATTGTTTTAACAAAAGTATTGTTTTTTCATTCAATTGTTTTTTTTATTTAATTGATTTTACAGTTCATGTCTTGTTTTATTCGGTAAAGTTTAATAAAACATGTAAAGTGATGTTTTGGGGTTTGACTTTTCTTTCTAAATATTTTGAGTTTTGTGAGAAACAAACCTCAGTTCCCTTCCAAGGAGCCCCTTCTAGCTAGAGCCATCAAAAATTGTCTAAGTCCAACACCAATTTTGACTGAGAAAAGTAAAATTACTGAAAAAAGACTAAGTTCCACAGCATTTTTGCCTGAGAAAAAATCCCATCATAGATAGACAAGCTAGCCTTAACCATTGTCAGATGAAAAAAACTGGAGACAAGTGGAGGGGGTCTCTAGCTATATCTTCCTTGAAGAACAAAATCTTTCCCAAAACAGACTAAGTCCAACACCAATTTTGCCTAAGAAAACCCATCTCAGCTAGGTAAACTGGACCTAGTTAGCCTTCCAAGGAGTCGCTTCTAGCTAGAGTCAGCAAAAATTGTCTAAGTCGAACGCCAATTTTGCCTGAGAAAAGCAATTCCTTTCCCCAAAAAGACTAAGTCCCACGTCCATTTTGCCTGGAGAAATCCCATCATAGATAGCCATCCTTTTCCTCAACAGTCACCAAAGATCCCTCTCTATCTCCAGTTTTCCATCCCAAGGGACTCCAATCTAAGTGCAAAAGGCTGTCTTGGGATGGGGGAAACCTGACACAAGGGAGATAACTCTTCACTGACTAAAAGCTTTTCCCCAGTCCAGTAGAAAATTGCCTAAGTCCCACACCAATTTTACCTAAGGAAACCTATCATAGGTACCCAATCTACCCTCACCCTCTCCAAAGAGCAAAAACCTTCCCAAAAAGGACTAAGTCCTACACCAATTTTGCCTGAACCCCACCCTCGGATACTATGTAACAGTCCCCTCTCAGGGTAGGGGGCCTGGGGACGCCCAAAGAATCTCAAGGATAAAAACCGAGTAACCGATAAAATCCAAGAATCCGAATGAAAATGTTACTAAAATGTTACTGAAAATAGAACACCGGAAGTAGAATGCGTTTCCATGGTTACTAGCCAGTCCCTGGATTGCTTACCCGACAGAAAACAAAATGGCTGACATTGATAAATCATGTTACTAAAAATAGAAACATGTTTCTAAAAATAAAACATCGATACCCGGTTTGCTTACCCCCCGGGTAAGCAAACCGAATACGAAACACCCAAAATCCCACTCAAGGTAAGGAGTCTGGGTACGAGCCGGGTACGGCTCGTACCCAGGCTCTTTCCCTTTACTACTTTTGATTTTGGTCTATTATCTGGCGGTTTGTCGATACATGTACAGATAATGAAATGTGCATTGCACAGAAAACTGTACATTGCACAATAAAGATAATATCGCCCGATTTCATAACAAATGTATTTATAGAGGCCAGTATACGGCTAAGACCGTAATATTTCACCCACCTCCTTATAATCTTTTGCATATTTTCATTATGTCATGGTAATATCAAAGACGTTGTCACATTTTCCCATTAAAAATCATTTTAGACTGTTTGAAAATTCAATTCGCTTTTCTCGTTGGTAAGGTTCATTACCATTGCATGCCTAACGGAAAAGCATTATTATACATTATAAAATCCTTTAAACTTTTACAAAGCCCACACAAATAAATCTATTAATCATGATTTGTATTTGCTATCGGCACGTAAGAGGTATAGTATGTGCACTCCGAAAATTATCGGTGTTTATAAGAGGGAAGACCGAAAAATATGAATTAGTTTTTTGCCAAATATCTACCCTCTGCTTTCTTACACCATGTAGCGTAAAAAGGATCGTATATGATAATGATGAATTTGTACACCACTTTAACTTGGCTAAGGTATACTAAAAATATGCAGGTGATATAATCTTGCTGGAGATCAAAAGGTCAAAGTAGTACATGTATATAGCGTAAGGCTTTGCGTATCTAATAATAACAAACTTTGCAAGGAAAAATTGAGTTTGTCAGTGGCTTAAGTGTGCCGTACGTTACAATCCGAACTAACAATTTCATGTTCAAACCCCGGAAGTCCCAACAACGACAATCAATTTTCGCATTTTGCTTATATCGAACTGCACCGTTTTATTGAGAGTGCGTGTAAAATCAGACTGCATATTCATTTTTAGCCCGTCTTGATCCAAGCTTCCTGTAAGACGACAATCGGTGGCTGAAATACATCACATATATAACTGGAATCAGCTGAAAGTCTGAAGCAATGACCAATCTTTTCTTTGCGAAGAGTATTTTAGAATTTGAAGCGTCGTTTATAGACTCCAGACATCTGTGAAAACATATTTGCCCAAAGTGACTCATTTTTTATCATCAACAGAAATCCAAACCGATGGTTCTTAATTACTTACCTGATTGATTCTATGATCATTAGTGAAGTGCTCTGTTTTGAGTCTTTAAACCGAGAGTCAAACATCTGATCTATTATTGTACAGGCTGGTTTAACCCTATAGCACGCAACCTCGGGTTGTAACGACCCTTAGGAAGACAGCTTTTGAAAACACTCTGAGAAATGGAGAAAGAGCTTTTCTTCTTTTCCCAAAATGTTAACTACCATTCGAATCCTGTTATTTGAGCTAAAGTTGTATTGTCATCTGCAGGTTCTTTCAACTTTGAGAAGTGCAAAATATTGCCAGGTGGTAAAGAGTTAAGGACCACCAATATAATCTCAAGTGATAAAATTGAATCTCGTTTGAAAAAAAAATCAGAACCATTTTGTCTGACGTGAAAGGAAGATTTTGAAGGAGAAGGAGAAACTGGCTGTTACAACCAAGTGAGCATCGTTTTGTTAAAAGGGGGTTTGAAGCATCTCCGTGAAAATTATACCGAGCAAGTCATCACACACTTATGGATCCTTAACATCAATAAAATCAACATCCAGTTGAATCATGAGGTAAACTTGTCCTTTGACATACAGAAATTTACCAATAGCGAAAAAGTTTCGATCCAGGTCAGCCTGCGGGGATTTCGTGACTTAGGTAGCAATTTTTTGCAGGTGAATTAAACCCACATTACCCAGAGCATGGTTCACTTATTTCTATTCCTATAATTTTTTCTAAGATAGTGTACTTATTTCATTACTATGTGGTCATAGGTTGAAAAGAAGAGGTGATTTCAGCAATAACAACTCTGCTTCGAAGATAATCTGATGTAAGGAGAAAATGCAGTATCATTTATTAGCTTTTTCATTCTGGTTTTGACATAACGGATACAAATTATCCACTGGAGTTTCGTAAACAACATTCCTGTACATTCATCTCGCAAAAACTGATGGTTTGTTGCAGCAATAGTGGTATTTAGTTTTGACTGGCTTTCATTCACTCCTGTGTTCTTATTACATTTCTGAGAAAGCTCAACTCAACTTAGATAAATGTCCCAGGCAAGATGCCGAAATATGTAATAATAGATCAATCGTGTGTTTCCTCTTAACAGAAACAGGCTCGAAAGTTATTCATACTGTGAATACGCGTTCAATCTTAAACATGTCTCTCTTCAGTTTTGCGGTCCTGTTTATTTTTCTGTCAACATTTAGGGTCCTGACTGCTATTAATGAGCCCATGTGCACATCACGATTTGATTTTGAGGAGAAACTATTGAGTAAACTTGTAAGAATGGAACATGCCATGGATTTATTACAAGAACGTGTGAGCAATGAGCTGTCTGCCATGAAAGAAGAGAAAGTTAAGATGGGTGAAGATTTCTTGAATTTTAAAGAAGCGTTTATAAGTGAGCAAACTGCTGTTAAAGATAATATTGGAAAGCTGAGTGGGGAAATAGAGCAAGAAAAACTGAAGCTGGCCGATGAGTTTAATACGAAAGCAAAATACAGAGGATGTCTGGCGATTTCACAGAAGCCTTAAACAAATCTTTAAAAAATGAAAAAAAGTGAGTATAATTACTATTGAAAATAACACAAAAATATCGATAAATTTCGAATAATTGGCTCGAACATGACTAGAAAATTGAATAGCGTAAGTTCTGACTGCTAACACAAGCAATCAAAATGGTTGCTATACGATTATCAAAGAATATGAAAGCAGTTATACTTTTTAGGAACTGTTTGATCATGTAAGTGGGAGTGTCCTTCGGCAAGACACTTCAGAGCCCTAGCCTAGGACTGATAAAACCCAGGAAATACATGAATATGTGAGCTGTCGCCGTGATGTGACTGAAATAATGTTGAAAGCGGCGTAAAACACCATTCAATCAATTAATCAACATTGATCATGTATGTAATTATGTTCATTATTCTGGACAGCACTTTTTGGACTTGGATTTTTTTTTTTTTTCGTTTTAATTACATGTATATTGATTGACTTTATTGAATGATTTCCATGAATTACAAGATACAGCGTTTAGCGTGTAATTTTCAGAGTGTTCTCGTGTTCTAAAACAAGAAACTTCAGAACCCCAATTTATCATGTAATTTTGAAATCAACGTAAGCAAAAACCGTACAAGCGACCAATCAAACCCATTTTCACAGATCTCATAGATCTAAAGGAAAAAGTAAACTTTCTGACCTTTGAAATGCTTTGCTATCTTAGCAGTAAACGTTATATTTGAGCCAGGCTCCGGCAAAAAGGGGCTTAATGCACCTCCGTGATGCATTTTATCAATCAAACCATCACATAAAAATAGATACATAATAGCCACTTTTTTAAACAACCGACTTAATTTTGAGATAGACTGGTCCATGGACATACAGAAAATTGACTAATAGCGAAAAGTTTCGGCCCAGGTCTGCCTGCGCGGACTGCGCAGGGTGACCTTGGTCGATACTTTTCGCAGATGCATTAAGCTCCCTTTTCACAGAGCATGGCTCATTTTCTTTAGTCCAAATCTTGCTGTCGCAAAAAAGGAATGAGCGGCACTCTGACAAAAGGGGTTCAATGCTTCTCTGTGATGCATTATATCGAGCAAGACATTGCATACTGAGTAGTTAGGGATTGATAAAGTCCATTTAGTCTGAAAATGGACTGAATATGGAGGTAAAATACTTCTTTGAAGTGCATAAAATTTGCAAATAACACAAAGTATAGACCCATGTCAGCCTGCGCGGACTGCGCAGGCTGACATGGGTCGATATTTTTGCAGATGCATTAAGCCCTCTTATCACATTACATACTCAATTTAGAAGTGGATTTTAAGTTATTAAAATGGAATTAAATATGCTTGCCTAGGTAGATCTGGTATATTGAACTTCTATTCTAACATGACACGTGAATTCGGCACTGTAAACACAGTGCAACGGAAGCGTGGTAAAATCAACGTCATTCTATAGTAAATCGCCCGTGCCGGCTGTTCCTACGTTCGCCCTCGGATATTTTAAAATGAAAGTTTACGTAAACAAATCGTCCGCTACTCAGAGAAAAACTCGGATTTACCGATGTTTACTGTTTTTGATAAAAATTGACAATGATGGAACTATTTGAAATGTTGCCAGTGAACATGTTTAAATCAAATATCTTTTTCTGTGGAAGATTAACATCAAAATTGGTCAGTGTTGCATTGGAAAGGGATTTGGAGTGGGTGGGATATTATTCAAAGCATTTGAAGCGACTGCGACTCTAATGCTTGACGATCAATTTATTCTTCTCATTCGTTTGAAAGAGAAACACCGCACCGTTTGATAGGGAGAACATAAAAGATTAAAGTTGTGCGTTTTCATTGTTGTTTTTGATGCCTAAGGCTTTATTGAAACTTTGATTTCTTTTTCTTTATATATACTGACTTGGCTTTTGGGTTTTGTTTTGGCTAGTAAGTTGAGAAGTCATTGTATATTCAAGGGAATAATCTCCATCCGCTTTATATGTGCTGTGCGTTTTCGTTGTTGTTTTTGATGCCTAAGGCTTTATTGAAATTTTGATTTCTTTTTCTTTATATTTACCGACTTGTTTTGGTAAGAAAATTGAGAGGCCATTGTATATTCAAGGGAATAATCTGCATCCACTTAATATGAATTCATTTATCTTTGATCAAGAATTAGTCATTTTAGAATCGAAGTAATCTTCTTTTCTTACGTGGTTTATCCTTCAATATCGCCTCGTGGTTTATTTATTGTGCCTCATAACTGAAAACCGTGGTTTATTAAACGAAAAACCACGATAGAAAGATTATTTTTTATATAAAATACTTATGCTTTTCATCTTACAGTCGCCTTCGCAGTACAAAAAGCAACCGGCGAATTGGTAAATGGTGTTCCTACATTTGGAGAAGTCCATGTCAACGTAGGAAATGACTACGACGTCAGCACAGGAAAATTCACTTGTAGCAAAGATGGATTGTACTCATTTACGTTTATTCTTCCATCAACAGCGTCCGCTTATGTTTATTGTTCTATTCGTTTGAATGGAGATACAGTAAATTATGCCATAACAGAAGGGAGTAACGACATGGCATCAGTTACAGTATATCTTTCTTTGACAACCGGAGATATTGTCGATTTAGGGGGCTGCACTAAATGGGATTCCTTCAAGACCGTTTATTATGCAGCCTCATTTCTCGGTATGCAAATCAACTGAAAACTTACAGTCTTGACAACTAGACTCCCTGTTTAAAACAAGCTATAAAACTAGCATCATCTTAATTTCTATGATACAACAGCTTCATGGGCATGTTTCATGTATGCCTGACAATCTACTTAACGAATAGTGTGCCAGTATGTGATTTATTTTCTTTCTAATGCTAATACGGTTTTAGCAAATAAATTATTAAGTCACTACATGTATGTAATTGGTTGGTTATCTAATATGTGATGAAATTATATACAGGATCTATATACAGTTGTTTGAAAATAGCCAAGAACCGGTAAAGTGCCTGTTTACAGTTAAAAATCCGTTAAAATTGCCATTCACAGCTAACTGTAAATAGCCGAAAACGTAGAATTAGCTATTTATAGTGTTTCAAAGAAATATCTCACTATTTGAGACAAATTTAATTTGTTGTCTGCAAACGCTTTCAATTTGGACAAGTATAAGATTTTGTCGTGTGGTAGAGAGTTAAATAATTTGATCGGAAAGTAAGTCTGTTTAGTTTCTTGAACTCTTAGTTAGCGAATTGTCTGCTATGTGAGGATATTTATTGTGAAGTTGATTATGTCATTATACATGAGTGAGTTCAATGAGGTAGCAGTATCTTAGGCTTTAATTAGCTAAATCTAATACTTGAAGCATGGCTTAGGTGGTTTTTGTAGGCAATGAGTATCAAGATAAAATCTGCCCCTTAGCAGACAGTGTAAACAAGATCAGAGAGTACAGAAAATACAGATTGATATGGGGTCTTCAGTTAATTCAGCGCTTTAAGTATTTAAGACTAAGCGTAGATCTGAGCGTAGATACACCCAATAGACCATTTGCCAATTATCGATACCGACGCGTCACCAAGAGTTACTTGCGGATACTCTCCACCGGACAAGCTAATCCAATCTTGAATACATGTATACCCGAATAGTTACAGGGTCATATTTTTTTAAATGTAATTCACCCTAAACGCGATTAAAAAAAAAAAAAAAAAACCGGCGTGTCAATCGTTATATCAATAATCATTTTTCGAAGACACACACAAAAAGAGAACAGTCGTTTTATCAATTTTTCGGTAGTGTGTGTGTGTGTGTGTGTGTGTGTGTGTGTGTGTGTGTGTGTGTGTGTGTATAGAGAGAGAAAGAGAGAGAGAGAGAGAGAGAGAGAGAGAGAGAGAGAGAAAAGTCGTATCATGAGCGCTGTCTCCTGTCCGGCGTTTTGATAGAACCTTTTGTATGCAGATTACATTAATAACTTGAAAAACAAATCCCCGGTGAAGAAATAAAAAAGAATTCTCGCCAACTACCTTGGTTTCACAGGGCAAGACCCCACCCCCTAAAAAAATGAGTTCCATAATAATGCATTTGAAAATAAAAAGTGTCCCGGCAGAAAAATGCATCTTTTGGGGTCAGTAATTAGAATAATCATACCCTTTGTAAGAGATTTTAACAATTTCCAAATCCTTTACAAGTGATCAACGTAAGACTGAACAGGATAAACACTTTATTATGACACATGTGTGTTAATCTGTGCCTAAGAGGTACATCACAGCTCTTTGACGCTGAAATACCGAGATGAAAGGAACTTCCAGCTAACCCTTTACCGGCTTTTCAAAGAAAACAATTATAGCACATATTTCCCTACTAAAAATAAAGCTAAAACTACTTGTTTTCAAGGAGGAATGGAAGATTTGAAATTTAAACTGAACTTTGTTGTTACGATAGTCATCTGATAAGGTAGTTCAAACAGGAACATGACAAAAAAATGCAACTAAGAAGATTTTAAATATTTTTTTTTAGGTCAGGATTTTCGTAATCAATTCAAATTGTATGGTGTTCCAGTATTTAGTAATGAACTGTCTCTGTCTATTTGCTGAAGCAACTTTTTCAAACAAAATCTTATCACTTTAATAGTTTAAATAAATCAAACCAGCGATCCCTGGGTTTCGAGCCCTGTAACGGTTACAAACTTAGCTACAGGGTTCGGCAAACATTAATTGATCAGTCAGACATAAAATAGAAAAAAAAAAAAAACTATTGCACTTCAACTATTTTTTTCTTTTCCCCCTTTTTCCCCGTATTATTTTACAACACTGAATCTTCATTAGCTTTTTACCAAACGACAAAATTTTAGACTCGCCAAAATCAAAAGCATTTGCAGACGACAAATAAATGCGACTCAAAAAATGAAATCAGCTGTAGGAAGGATAGCAAATATTGTGGGAAAAGGAGAAAATGCTGGTTACGAGAATTTTCTCCTTTTCCAACAACCTTTTAAAAAACTATGTTTCTCAGGGTTGTAAAAAGCTGGGGTTATGTGGTATCCATAGGATTTTGAATATTTAAAGGGCAAATCCTAAAATATTTTGACCATACTTTTTTTTCCTTTAATCAGCTGCAAATGATGTCAGTTAAACATGTGTCCGTCGTTTTTCATAAATACCACCCTGCAACATGCCATAAACCACGGCCGAATTGTCACGCTGATATACGGCCCTAAAAATGGTACATGGCTTACTTCCCCTGATTGGCTTATCTCCCGTGCATGTGTGACGTCATTGTCGAGTCGGTCTGTGTATACCGTCAGTAGACATTAAGTAGGAAAGCGGATGATTGTATGCAGATATCTGAGTATTAACTGAGAATTGAGCCGAAAAAATGGTAAATTGTGCAGCCTATGGCTGCAACGTCGATTCGGGAACTCAAAGAATTAGTATTTTCAAATTTCCGAAGGAATTAAAAAGGAGGAAACTATGGATTGAACGTTTAAACCGGGGCCGGACAGTAGCGACGGATTTTTTGCCATCGGTTCATTCGAAATTGTGTCTGAAATACTTCGATGACAGTCAGTTCTTAATAAGTTAAAAACTCGCAGAAGAAGTTGGTTATAGGAATTTTTGGCTGCGGTTAAAACCTGACTCTGTGCCGACATTATTCGAAACTCCGAGTCGAAAGGAGATAGGCCTTAAACCGAAACTCCGAAACTCCGAAAGACAGACATTCCGCAACGGCAATTTCCAAAAAGAAAATCCAACATGAAGTAGGTAATTTCTTTTTTTCTTGAAATTGGAATACATGAATTGTTATTTGTACTATTTTACCCTTTTCTACATTATCCCTTCATTCTGAACAAAGGAGAAATTGCTGCCGTTTTCTCCCTTTTTCCAAATGATTTCAACATTTAACGAAATTACAGATTCATCCAAATTCATAACATAAATTTTGCAAATAACAAAGTCGACATTGTTCAAATGATGTAAACTTTCAAGGGATAATAATCATTCTTTGAACAGCAAACATCATTCTTTCTTTGGGTACTGGAAACTAGATCTAGGGTTTGTATGGTAAAGGGTGAAATCAGTATCTGGCTACCCCTAGTCACGGTCATAAATGTTAATCCATCATCGACCAGCTGAAACAATACAGGAAATGATTACATAACATTTGCATATCTCACCCCTTTACGCTGTAATGTTTGTTTGTGATAGTAAACCCATGCTACAGCTTTTATCCCATACACTACTTCTCTTTGACATTTCACTCTTAAAAATGATTTGACAACTTACATGCATTTTGAACAAATTTTGTATTATATCTGTACAATTTTGATTTGTTGATATTTCCTTTTCCTATCCATATTATGTCTTCTAGACAGGCTACTGAGAAAAATGTTTTGAACATGTCAGTATGAAAATTTTGAAAATGCATATTTCACACAAGTCATTTTCTCTGATAATCAGACAAAAGTGAGAAAATTAAAAATAACACATTTTTTATTCAAATTAAGAAACAGAATGTTTTTGACCAGGCTCACACACCAATTCTTTTACCTCAAAATTCTGACCTTCATCCACCCTAATGGAGAAGGCTTTTGTGGACAGGGTGAAAAAAGGAATAATTCCTGATACCCAGAGTTATCTTCTTTTCCTACAATATTTTCTACCATCAAACCTATTGTCAAGGCCACATTTGATCTGTGGTCTGCAAATACTTTCGGTGTGGAGTGGACAAGTCTAAAGTTTTGCCATCTGTGTAAGGGTTTAGCCTAACCCTAACCCAAATGATAAAAAATTAGAATATTTCGAATCCACAGCATTTAAATATGACCGATAAAATGTGATTGTTTATTGGAATTTAGTTTAACTTAGTTTAACCCTTTACCAAACAATCCTTTGTTTTAACGACCCTTGTGAAGAAAGAAAAACCTTTTGAAAACATTGTAGGTAAAGGAGAAAATGCTGGTAACCAGTATTTTCTCCTTTTTCTACAATATTTTCTACTCCATCAAAGACAAGTCCAAACATGTGAGTAAAATTTAATTTGTTGACTCCAAATGCTTTCAATTCGGTTGAGTCAATAAATTTGACGTTTGATAATAATTTAAACGTGTAT
This sequence comes from Hippopus hippopus, assembly GCA_946811185.2. Taxonomy (NCBI): domain Eukaryota; kingdom Metazoa; phylum Mollusca; class Bivalvia; order Cardiida; family Cardiidae; genus Hippopus; species Hippopus hippopus. The sequence continues at coordinate 42,631,491 of OX328103.1, read as the reverse complement.
TTCATATCTCTTGAGAAACAAGTTCATACAACTCGTACTAATATCTTCGGATACTGCTTACTGGGACACAAAACAAAACTCGTGCCCAATGTGTGGGATTTATATTTAACCCTTTACCAATCAATCCCTAGTTTTTACGACCCTGAGACAGAAGCCTTTAAAAAGCATTGTAGGAAAAGGAGATAATGCTGGTAGCCAGCATTTCTCCTTTAACCACAATGTTTTCTACTCTGCTGGAAACAAATTTCAATTTTTGAAATATTTAACTTTATTTTGTCGTCTGCAAGTTATTTCAGTTTGGACCTGTTTAAATATTTTGTCGTTTGGTAAAGAGTTTAAAATAGAAAATACTGTGGATAAAGGACCAATTGATAGTTACCAGCTCTTTGTATGTTTTTATAATGAATCTGAAGTCGTCTATACTGCAATTTGACCGGAATGTCAGTATTAACCGCTCAGTCCCTAGTAGACGGTAGACCAATTTGAGACTTACCCAAATTGAAACAATTTGCATAAGACAAACAAGAACTTAACAAATTACAATTCAGAGTTTAAGACTTTCACAGAGAAGCTCTATATGGAACATACAATAGCTATACATGTATGATGAATTTTTGCATTGAATGGATCATGTGGACAAGGTAAACACAAAAAAGTATTTCACACAGGTAGATCCCCTCTCCCTCTCTCTCTGATGTTCATGTATTTCTGTACTGTAAGAAATACAACTAAAATAATTTTCAAAATAATTTTGAGAATTAACTCTTAATAATCTCGGAACATATTCTTTTATCAAATTTCATGCTGGTTAACAACATTTCAAAATATTCTTATTCTCATGAAAATCGTGATTTATTGTGTAACCCTTCACCCACGAGAGAATAAACTTGTACCCGTCAATGTTTACAGAATTCTTTACAAGGTAAAAATATCAACAAGGACCCATCAACGAATAGTTAGAAATAACATCTTACGATTATCAATCGTAAAAGTCAAGAAAAGGGTTATTTGGCATGAAACTAAAGTGTCGGGGAAATGTCTTCAAAAGTGTCGGGGAACTGTCTTGTCGTGGAACTGTCTTGAAACCGTATTTTTTTTTTTTTGTTTGTTGTTGTTTAATTCCGCCCGTTAATCTACTGAAAATGCTTCACGTGAGACAAAGTTTATGTCAAACACTTAATTTTATCATGTATAGAATAATATTTCTGTAAGCGATGTTCGCCCCGTAATAGACGTATTTCAATAGCGCGCAATACTCAACACGTTGAAAAGTCCGGCACATCATTTTCGTCATCAGTGGGCGAAAAGTTACTTTTATCCTCATCATCAGAAACTTAATAAGTTTCTTTAAAAATTGGCTCGTACATGTACGGCCTTATCGGCCCAGAATCGTCTATTTTATCGTCTGCAGTATCGCTCAGTTCACTATCGTAAACAACGTCCATATTGAAACAAGCTCTCCTATGACGTCACAAATCAAGGGACGCAACAATAAGTAAGGGAGATAAGCGATGCAATAAAAATTAATAAGCAGAAATATGAATTGAAAAAAAGTACTTTTACTAATTTTTTTTTTTAATTACAACATTACCAGGTTACCATTTGATAAGTGTAGATTTGAAAATTAGCCATATCTGAAACTTGTTGATTTGCCCTTTAATGCGTATTCGACTAACACTTTTACCCTTTTGGACTCGACCAGATACATAGCATTTAAAGACGATAGAATAACGCGGGTCAAATGGTTGGAATTATTCTTGAAAAAGTAGAAAATATTGTGAAAAAAGAAGAAAATGCCAGTCAAAAGCCCTTCCTCCTTTTCCAATATATTCTTTAAAACGAGGATTTTCTCAAAGTTAAAAGACGCGGTGATTTTTCCTCCTGTCGGTTATTTGTAAAGCAAAACGCCAAGAAATATCTGTGGAAACTGTGTTCAAATAAAAATGTGACTAAAGTTTCATTTTTCGTAAACATTTGTATGTATCTTAAAATCTATAGATGATACACATAAAGTATAAGGAAAAAATTCGAAAATGAAATATAAGTCACATTTTGATTTAAATACAGTTTTCACAGATATTTCTGGGCTGTATATTGTTTATTTTTTTTGTGGGGGGGGGACTATTATCAAACCGTCTTCGTTGCACTGTCAGCCATGTACCTGCAGAGGAATAGATAACTGTAATATTAGATCATGATTATAAGAAACGGCTTAAGATCAAATTTCACACCTTCCATCCCTACTTTACAAAATATATATTCAAGCTTCATTTTGAGTGTTCAAAAAATATTTGTCTTATGAGTTTTTACAAAAATGGGTGAAGGGTTAACTCGGTGTTCCTTTGATCTCGGTATGGCACTGCAGAGAGGGTGACCTTTAGAAGAGCTGCAATGTACTTGCTTCGAACAGATTAACGCACACGTGTCACATTAAAACTGACTCTTCTTATCTTTTATTTTATACTAATTAACCCATATGATGATCATTTGTGGATGGGAGTTTGAATTTTACACTGGTAATAGAGGGTAAGTTCATTCTTAGTCTCTACAGAATCCGCGATATTTGACTACGAGCTCATTAAATGCATATTTTATCTGTCCATGGGTTTTTGTTTCAATAGCAACATCATAAAATACGTTTTAACTGTTTTGGAATTAATTTCTTCTTGATTTCTTGTCATGTCATTTCCTTTTTCAGTTGTGAATTTGGCCAAATCTAAAGGTTTTGCGAGCGGGAAATACGGCATTTGTCTTTAACCCTTTACTCCATAGATACTTATTTTGACGTATCAACAACAGACAGCAATTTCTCCTTTTCCCACAATGTTTTCCACTCAATCAGATATTTGTATCCTCATTTGTCCATATTTTTGACATCATATCTTTATTTGCTGCTGAAATGGAAGACCCTCAAATTGGCATGTCAGGTAAAGGGTTAAAATAGTGCTTTGTTCGGAGTAACTCGATACTTCCGGTGCGCCGCTTACGATAACATGAAAATATCGCTTATATCAAATGTAATCGGCAAATCCTCTATTCAGATTGCGCCTCTGTGTTTATTTCCTTGCCTCAGTTGCCTCAAACATCGCGAAATGTTTTTGCACAAGAAAAGTTATTCTGAGGAAAACAGGGCTTTCTCCTTTTCGAACAATGTTTTCAAAGACAAATTTCAGGATAAGTTAGTCACATTTGATTTGTTGTGTGCAATGTTTTCAGTTTGGCCAATTCTTCTGGTAAAGCGTTAAAATGGGTGCACAAACTCTTTAAAAAATGACTAACTGGATACTTTACATAGATATACACTTGGTGATGCCGTGGAAGAGTAATAATTAACTCTTTACCAAAAAACCTCGTGTTTTAACGACCCCTGAGAAAGGAAAATGATAAGATAACATTTATTCTATGATTTCATTTTGCCTAAAATCAAGGTCTTAAGGTCACTTTGAAATCTTAATAGACACTAATATATTATAACACTTCTTTCCTTAATAGCTTTCTATACTCTTTGATGATAAGACTGCTTTTCCTTGAAAATGAATTTAACCCCACCCACTTTCAACAAAAATGACCTTAACCATGTAGGATTGCTACACTAGATTTATATGTACAAAATAAAAAGTAACTAAAATACTGATCGAGCCTATATATTATATAGATAATAGTATTATTGTGTACTTACCTGTGTCTGCTTTTTTGTTGTGAATTCTTCTACAAATTTGAATCCCGAATACGCACAAACTTCAACATGTTGACCTTAAGGTCAGACATTATAATCATCATTATTTTTTTTTTTCTTCTATAAAATATTGTATCCACAAAAATTATAAATTAACAGAATAATTTATACATCTTTGTAGATAACTGAAATTAAGATTTAACAAAAAATGTTTTCAATAAATTATTCTTTGTGCTAACATTTTATCGCAACACTATGCCTAACTCAAGTTAGGTTTAGTGTTGCACTGTAAACAAATAACAAATGATTTGATTTTTAAGAGCAACAGTATACCTATCTCAAGATAGGAATAGTGTTGCATGCAAAAAATATGCTACCTGAGATAGGATATTTTTTCAAAATTAAATATCTTTAGTTGTAGTAAGGATACAGTCCTGAAAATTGGGGAGTACACAGATTTTGCAATGAGCTACAAAAACATGCCATAAAACAACTTTCAGTAAAAAGTGGACTTGGGCTAGTGTTGCACTCAGCCATCGAAATAAAGACTTTATCATGTAAACAAGCAAAGAAATTGTTCAACTTGAAATGGCTACTTTTCCCATACTGTTTGTTGAATTTTTTTAAAAATCGATAGGGTTAAAGCTATTGATGATATAAAGAAGCTATGCAAGTTTCATGAAAATCTGACCACAAATGCAGACTTTATCCCGTAAACAAGAAATGAAAGTTTTCAACTTGAAATGGCTACTTTTCCCATACTGTTTGTTGGATTTTTTTCAAAATCGATAGGTTTGAAGCTATTGATAAGATAAAAAAAACTCTGCAAGTTTCATGGAAATCTGACCATAAATACAGACTTTATTGTGTAAACAAGAAATGAAAGTTTTCAACTTGAAATGGCTACTTTTCCAATACTGTTTGTTGGATTTTTTTCAAAATCGATAGGATTGGAGCTATTGATAAGATAAACAAACTCTGCAAGTTTCATGGACATCTGACCACAAATACAGACTTTATTGCGTAAACAAGTAATGGAAATTTTCAACTTGAAATGGTTACTTTTCCCATCCTGTTGGTTGGATTTTTTTTCAAAATCAATAGGGTTAAAGCTATTGATGAGATAAACAAACTGTGCAAGTTTCACGAAAATCTGACCACAAATGCAGACTTTATCGCGTAAACAAGAAAAAGACCAACGGACGGACAGACGGACGGACGGACGACGAAAACCACGTCACGACATAAGCTCTGCTAGCTTTCAGCCAGTAGAGCTAAAAATCAGTAAATCTATAAGAGTGAGTATAAATGAGCCATGCTCTGACAAAAGGGGGCTTAATGAGTCTCTGCGATGCATGATACTGCTCAAGTCATCACTATATTATGGAACCATAAAACCTATTTAACAACCGACTGAATCATGAGGTGCACTTGTCCTTTATCATGCAGAAAATTGACTAAAAGCAAGAACTTTCGACCTCTATCAGCTTGCACAGTCCCCGCACGCAGGCTGACCTAAATCGATACTTTTTGCAGATGCATGAAGCCCGCTTTTCACAGAGAATGGCTAAAATACAAACTAAACTGGCTGTGTAGCAATTTTATTATAGTTTATACAGATCAGTAGTCAACTAAGAGCATTACAGAGCTCACATTTATGTATTTGGACAAAAAATCTTATAATTTCCGTTCAATTAACCCTTTACTACAAAATCCCGACCTTTAACAACCCGGAGGAAGATTTTGAAAACATTATGGAAAAAGAAGAAAGTGCTGGTAACCAGCATTTTCTGTTTTTCCAGCAATATTTTCTATCTATTCAAGAACGGATACCATCATAATATGAAAAAGGCAAAGGCTCAGTACGAGCCACGTGAATGATTTGTTGAACATATATAGATGTATTAATTCGAATGACGAGCTAGATTCTAGATCTTGAAATCAAAGGGTGTGAGTTCGAATTCCGGCTTTGCCAAAACTAATTTTGAGAGTTGTCAAAAGTAGAAAGCATTTTTCTTTCGTAGATTTGTACATGTGAAATAGGGTGAATGTTCCTGATTTCCTTAAAGGGCAAATCCTAAAATATTTTGACCAGACTGTTTTTTTTCCTTTAATCAGCTGCAAATGATGTCAGTTAAACATGTGTCCGCCAGTTTTTTATAAATACCACCCTGTAACATGCCATAAACCACGGCCGAATTGTCACGCTGATATACGGCCCTAAAAATGGTACATGGCTTACTTCCCCTGATTCGCTTATCTCCCGTGCATGTGTGACGTCATTGTCAAGTCAGTCTGTGTATACCGTCAGTAGACATACAGTAGGAACGCGGATGATTGTATGCAGATATCTGAGTATTAACTGAGAACTGAGCCGAAAAAATGGTAAATTGTGCAGCCTATGGCTGCAACGTCGATTCGGGAACTCATAGAATTAGTATGTTCAAATTTCCGTTGGAATTAAAAAGGAAGAAACTATGGATTGAACGTTTAAACCGGGGCCGGACAGTAGCGACAGATTTTTTGCCATCGGTTCATTCGAAATTGTGTCTGAAATACTTCGATGACAGTCAGTCCTTAATAAGTCCAAAACTCGCAAAAGAAGTTGGTTATAAATAGGAATTTTAGGCTGCGGTTAAAACCTGACTCTGTGCCGACATTATTCGAAACTCCGAGTCGAAAGGGGATGGGCCTTAAACCGAAACTCCGAAACTCCGAAAGACAGACATTCCGCAACGGCAATTTCCAAAAAGAAAATCCAACATGAAGTAGGTAATTTCTTTTTTTTTTCTCGAAATTGGAATACATGAATTGTTATTCGTACTATTTTACCATTTTCTACATCATCTCTTCATTCTGGACAAAGGAGAAATTGCTACCGTTTTCTCCCTTTTTCCAAATGATTTCAACATTTAACAAAATTATAGATTCATCCAAATTCATAACATAAATTTTGCAAATAACAAAGTCGACATTGTTCAAATGATGTAAACTTTCAAGGGATAATAATCATTCTTTGAACAGCAAACATCATTTTCTTTCCACACTGTTTTTCAAACGCTCTTTCTTTGGGTATTGGAAACTAGATCTAGGGTTTGTATGGTAAAGGGTGAAGTCAGTATCTGGCTACCCCTAGTCATGGTCATAAATGTTAATCCATCACCGACCAGTTGAAACAATACAGGAAATAGTTACATAACATTTGCATATCTCACCCATTTACACTGAAATATTTGTTGGTGACAGTAAACCCATGTTACAGCTTTTATCCCATACACTACTTCTCTTTGACATTTCACTCTCAAAAATGATTTGACAACTTACATGCATTTTGAACAAATTTTGAATTATATCTATACAATTTTGATTTGTGGATATTTCCTTGTTCCTATCCATATTATGTCTTCTAGACAGGCTACTGAGAAAAATGTTTTGAACATGTCAGTATGAAAATTTTGAAATTGCACATTTGACACAAGTCATTTTCTCTGATAATCAGACAAAAGTGAGGAAATTGAAAATAACACATTTTTTTTTAAAATTAGGAAACAGAATGTTTTTGACCAGGCTCACACACCAATTCTTTTACCTTTTACCTCAAAATTCTGACCTTCAACCACCCTAATGGAGAAGGCTTTTGAGGACAGGGTGAAAAAAGGAATAAGTCCTTATCCCCAGAGTTGTCTTCTTTTCCTACAATATTTTCTACCCTCAAACCTATTGTCAAGGCCACATTTGATCTGTGGTCTGCAAATACTTTCGGTGTGGAGTGGACAAGTCTAAAGTTTTGCCATCTGTGTAAGGGTTTAGCCTAACCCTAACCCAAATGATAAGAAAATTAGAATATTTCAAATCCACAGCATTTATATATGACCGATAAAATGTAATTGTTTATTGGAATTTAGTTTAACTTAGTTTAACCCTTTACCAAACAATCCTTTTTTAACGGCCCTGGTGAAGAAAGAAAAACCCCTTGAAAACATTGTAGGTAAAGGAGAAAATGCTGGTAACCAGTATTTTCTCCTTTTTCTACAATGGTTTCTACCCCATTAAAGACAAGTCCAAACATGTGAGTAAAATTTAATTTGTTGGCTCCAAATGCTTTCAACTCGGTTGAGTCAATAAATTTGACGTTTGGTAACAAATTAAAGATGTATTTTACATCTCTTGAGAAACAAGGTCATACAACTCGTACTTATCTCTTCAGATACTGCTTCCTGGCAACTAAACCAGAACTCGTGCCCAATGTGTGGGATTTATATTTAACCCTCTACCAATCAATCCCTAGTTTTTACGACCCTGAGACAGAAGCCTTTTAAAAACATTGTAGGAAAAGGAGATAATGCTGGTAGCCAGCATTTTCTCCTTTTACCACAATGTTTTCTACTCTGCTGGAAATAAATTTCAATTTTTGAAATATTTAACTTAATTTTGTCGTCTGCAAGTGATTTCAGTTTGGACCTGTTTAATATTTTGTCGATTGGTGAAGAGTTAAAAATAGAAAATATTGTGGATAAAAGACCAACTGATAGTTACTAGCTCTTTCTATGTTTTTACAATGAATCTGAAGTCGTCTATACTGCAATTTGACCGGAATGTCAGTATTAACCGCTCAGTCCCTAGTAGACCATTTTGAGACTTACCCAAATTGAAACAATTTGCATAAGACAAACAAGAAGTGAACAAATTTACACTATCCTTTCCCACGCTTACAATTCAGAGTTTAAGACTTTCACAGAGAAGCGCTATATGGAACATAAAATGGCTATACATATATGATAAATTTTTGCATTGAATGGATCATGTAGACAAGGTAAACACGAAAAAAGTATTTCACACAGGTAGATCCCCTCTCCCTCTCTCTGATGTTCATGTATTTCTGTATGGTAAGAAATACAACTAAAATAATTTTCAAAATAATTTTGAGAATTAACTCTTAATAATCTCGGAACATATTCTTTTATCAAATTTCATGCTGGTTAACAGCATTTCAAAATATTCTTATTCTCATGAAAATCGTGATTTATTGTGGAACCCTTCACCCATGAGAGAATAAACTTGTACCCGTCAATGTTTACAGAATTCTTTACAAGGTACAAATATCAAAAAGGACCCATTAACAAATAATTAGAACTAACATCTCACGATTATCTATCGTAAAAGTCAAGAAAAAGGTTATTTGACATGAAACTAAAGCGTCGGGGAAATGTCTTCGAAAGTGTCGGGGAACTGTCTTGTCGTGGAACTGTCTTGAAAACGGCCCTTTTTTTTTTTGTTTAATTCCGCCCGTTAATCTACTGAAAATGCTTCACGTGAAACAAAGTTTATGCCATACACTTAATTCTATCATGTATAGAATATTATTTCTGTAAGCGATGACGGTTCGCCATCGCCCCGTAATACACGTATTTCAATAGCGCGCGATACTCAACACGTTGAAAAGTCCGGCACAACATCGTCATTTTCGTAATCATTGGGCGAAAAGTTACTTTTATCCTCATCACCAGAAACTTAATAAGTTTCTTTAAAAATTGGCTCGTACATGTACGGCCTTACCAGCCCAGAATCGTCTATTTCTTCGTCTTCAATATCGCTCAGTTCACTATCGTAAACAACGTCCATATTGAAACAAGCTCTCCTATGACGTCACAAATCAAGGGACGCAACAATAAGTAAGGGAGATAAGCGATGCAATAAAAATTAATAAGCAGAAATATGAATTGAAAAAAAGTACTTTTACTAATTTTTTTTTTTTTTACAACATTACCAGGTTACCATTTGATAAGTGTAGATTTGAAAATTAACCATATCTGAAACTTGTTGATTTGCCCTTTAACAAAAGAAAGACAGTTCCTTGACACTTTCCTTAATTTATGTCCAGAAAAATAACTTGGAATAATTATTGGTTCACACACTTGTAAAGACCATTTTACGGGAATATTTTCTCACTGCATGTAGATCTAGACCTACATGTATATAAGAGAGACTTTGACTTTTACGAGGAATCGGTCAGTAGGTTGAGAAGAATATTGAGAAGAGTACTGGTAAAAGGAACTTCAGTCCTGAACGCATGGTAGGTGCACTTGCCGCCGCAATGAATATACACACAAAAGGAAAAAAACAAACGAAAAAAAATCTTGAGCCATGTTGCGGTAAAAGATGGTTTAATGCATGTCCGTGATGCATGATACCAAGAAAGTCATCACATAATTATACATCCATATTGTATGATAACTGACTGAATCGAAAGGCATACATACTGGTCCTTTGACATTCAAAACGTTGAAAAATAGATCTAGCAAAAAGTTTTGACCCAGGTTAGCTTGCGCGGACTACACAGGCAGACCTGGGTCAAAGGTTTTGCAAATGCAGTAAGACCCCTTTTCACAGATCATGAATCCGACTTTCTCTCTAAATGGTATTTTGAAACAGTCAATAAACTAGTTTAGTCATGATTTCTACGACACAATATTTTCCGCGAAAAAACGGCTCGCGCATGACGTAAGAATAGTATGATTTATGACTTCATTATTTGCTAGCATAGATCATTGCGTATGTTCATACACAAATAGACGTTTAATACGCTGAAAGTAAGTAAGAAATTAGATAATCTTTACTCATTAAACTGATAATGATTTTTAAGTAATCATTCGATCGGTAGATATTTATTGTCATTTTTGACCAATCAGGTACTTGTGCGAAAGATTGTCATACGTGTGATGCTGTGCGACTAACCGGAAGACACTCAGTTTTTTAGTCTTCCCTATTTAGATTTAGACTAAAACCCAGAACAAAGTCGGAATTTCATTTTTAAAAATCTAGAACGGTGTTACCGCAAAATGAGCTTCGCTCGTTACGGGATTCGCCCGTAACTCGCTGTCGCTCGTTATAAAAAACGTTTGCTGTACATTCCCTCAATATGGACAAGTCTATAATTATTCTATAAGGCTAAGGGTTAAAAAATCAGCCTACAAAAGTTTTGGAATGTTGTTCTGTAAGCCTTTTTCAGCAGTATATCAGTCATATCAAAGTGACACCTCATTTTATCATTTATTTTTCTTGGTGTTACTTGTACCAGGTTTGGGTTTTACAGTGCATTGTCCAACGGCACCCTCAAATGACAAAAACAGCCAAAAGGGATCGAACACAAGTTTTCCGATTACAAGCTTAAAGTTTCAAGTTACAAATCCACCGATTTAACTCTTTACCAAACGACAAAATTTTGGACTGGACCAAATTGAAAGCACTCGTAGACCTCAAATTCAATGTTGCTAAAATGGTGATTTCTATCTTTGATGGCACAGAAAACATTAGGGAAAAGGGAGACACAAAGTCGTGAAATTGTTAAATTTCTTCCGTCTTTTGCCTTCAATATTTATCAAGAGTTTTAAATCTAATTCCACCCATAGCTTTTATTTCAGTGACATGCAAGATAATTTTTTTAACCTGTTGAGATCTGCAAGAGATAAGGAATTAAAGAATTCTTAACATTTGAAATATCTTGGTTTCTTATACATAACTATAATACTTATGAACAACCTTAAACCACTTGAAGTGAGTACATGTTTTTTTTTTTATTATTAATAAGAGACTACAAAAAATTACAAACGGTGCAAGTCGATTAATCTTTACGATAATTAGGAGACTTTGAAATGCTGAAGAGTGAGAATCGCCTTGCCTTGTAGGCTTACAGATAATGATGTATTATATCTGCCATTGTCATTCTGGCGTATTAGTATTTACTTTATTGTTGTCCTTTTTGCTCACATAAAATGTTGAAGATTATAAGAGGATTGGAGAAAGCATACATGTAATTGAGTCGTGCTATATGAAAAGGGGGGCTTTATGCAACGGAAAAAATATCGACCTAGGTACAGTCCGCGCAGGCTGACATAGGTCGAAACGTTTTTATGTCTTTCAATTTTTTGCATGTACAAGGACCATTCTACATTCAGATTTAGTCAAATGTTGGACTAAATGGACTTTATGTATCCATAGTTATGTGATGACATGCTTAATATTATGCATCACCGAGATGCACTAGGTCCTCCTTTCACAGAGCATGGCTCAATTATAATTTACTCATACATTGAAACTATGTCCAAAAGAAAATCTACAAAATGGTAAGATTTTCATCGAAAAGAAACAGTCAGGTTTCAATGATATACCTATTATAAGTTCTCGTGGGAAAAAGGAGCAGGCGCTTGAACAAAGCATATACTGCTTTTTTTCACAATAAAGTAAGAATCTGTCAACGACTGCAGGGGTATAAAAAGAACTGCTCTTGTTTACAAGATTATGGACGATAGAAATATTTTCTGTTCTTTTCTGTTTAGTATATAACACAATTTAAGTTTGTCTTTTCATTTTTTCTGTTTGTTGAAGAAAACCTTTTCCAGGCCCATCGTTGGAGATTCGAAGAAAAGACTGACAACAAATGCTGCAGCATACGACAGGGTAATGTGACCCAGAAATAGGTAAACCTGCAAAAAACAAGATGAAATGTTGTTCAAACAAAAGTTGATTATTTTGTAAGGACAATTAACTCTACCATACAACATAATTTTGAACTTGTCCCAACTGAAAGCATTAACTGACAACAAAATCTAACAATGGCTCCTCAAATAATGGGATCTGTCTTTAGAATGGTAGAAAACACTGTGGAAAAGGAGAAAATGCTGGTTACCAGCATTTTCTCCATTTCTACATTATTTTCAAAGGTCTTCTTTTTCGTGGTCGTCAAAACACAGAAATGTTTAGTGAAGAATTAAGGTAATCCATCCAAAATTATGTTATGATCATGATCCTTCAGGTGATCATTAGATTTCATGTGCAAACATTGCATGACCTGGGTATACGCCCTTGGTCATTGAATGCTTGTATCTACACTGAAATCTTAATGACAGTCTAAAGAATCATGAATTTAGTTGTATGATGGACGGATTATCTGAAAGAGAAATATTTTAAATGTTTATCAAAACTTTCTCTTTCATGTACCTAGTTCACATGACAAAAGGCACAAACCACAGACTTGTCTGTGCTGAACATATAAACTCGACCTCTTTCGACGGCTGAAAATACATTCCACTGAAATTCAGAAACGTTTTATCTTATAGGTTAAACTAATAAACAGCTTGAACTTGTTTTGTTTTACTTACCACCTCATAGTCCGAAAAGAAAAAGTTGGATTCCGTCTGCTACTGATGAACAGAAATATAACCAATGGATGTAGAAGGTAGGCCCCATAGGTCAGTCTACCTAGGGGAATAAATGGTCTCTAGGACAACACATCATTGATCCAATCTGAAACTTTATTATTTTCTTGAGAAAAAGTCAGTTGTAGTGCTAAATGTATGGTTCGAAACTGACCATTCAAAAATATTTGAAAATGTTCATGTTAAGTCAATCAAAGTTACATAAGAGAAATGATTTCACTGGTTAAAGTGATGTTCAGGACAAGTTTCTTAACGCTTAGAACGCCGAATAAACCCAACAGGCATAGTAAATATAGAAAAGGAGCCAAATAAATGCAAGATCAAGGTTGATTTTGTCTAGAATGTCTCAGCAAAGCGTACAGTATAGATCAAAGATCAGACTGCAGGTTTTGTGCAGTCTAATCTTGATTTCACTTGGCGCAAAAGCAACTTGTTGTGAAAGGCGCTTTAAGTGGTTAATAAAGGCTTCACACTTTCCCAGAATTAAGCAGATACTGTTGGCAGTTTGTTTGTTTGGTCTGTTGGAGTCCATCGCCGTTTTCAGCAGTAAGTTTTACCGCGCCTACCAGGGTATGTATACATGTTTTCCTGCAATTTCTATTGCACTTGACATTCTTCGAGTTCTTCCCAAACCAAAGTGGCTGTTTTCATTGAGATTTTATGACTGAGCAGCTAAGAATGATGACCAAGATCAGACCGCGTGTAGAGCAGGCTAGAGGTTAGCCTACCCCCGTTTCCGATCGCACAGGCGAACACAATCCAAGACGCCGCGATACCCCATCCCGTACGTTGAAGAGATTGTAGATTGTAACTGGTTCAAGATGTTGTTGTCTCTGTACGAGTACAACCCCTACACATCGCAACAGCAAATAGCCAAACAGAGGAGCCATCCAAGTAGGTTAAAACCTGAAAAGTAGAAGTTTGTCTTCTTTATGATGTACAAACGAGGGACTGAAAAAAAAAAGTGTGGCAGAGAAAAAGTAAAGCATGATACAAAGAAAAATCGTATCAAAAGAGGCGTTTTCTACCTATTTTAAAAAGTTTATCACTCTCCACAACCGGCCGGACGTACTATGCCTGGGTGTAGGACAAAAGCGCCATAGGACAAAAGCATCATGGACAAAAGCCCCGTGGACAAAAGCCCCATGTTACCTAAAAGAAAATACATTAAGAGCAATGACTTCATATCCTCAAAATTGCCAACTAAGTGTGGTTTTAGTGATCGATTTTCTATGTTCTAGCGACAGAGAAACTATTGTGGTGTATGAGCTGATATACATGTAATAACTTCTGATACTTTCCATGTGTTTTTAAACATAGTGAGATATCAATAATAACCATTTGAAATATATTTTATATGTGAACACATCAGATGAGCATTGATTTCTGATCTTTTAGGTCTTCAAAAGAAAAGACGGTAGTTTTTAACGGGTTAACACTTATTTTGCATTGCTTACTTCTATTTTACGCGGATATGTTCAAATACATGTATGTAATTAGGTCAATCAATGATTGAAGACAATGAATAAACAGAATAGCAAACTTACAAATAGAGTGTTGAACATTATCTTAAATACATTTTGTCTTTGATAGTATTTTGTATTCATTGATAGGATTGGTGTTTTAATCCTCAGTATTAAATCAGTCAATGAAAACTTTAATATCCCCTCTTTTTATTTTGCCCCATGCAAATGGTTTTAACGTGAACAAGTCCAAACCCGAGTCGTATAGTAAAGGCTCACATCACTGTGACAAGGGTTACGTTTACAAATAGGCAGAAACTTAACCAGTCACAATAAATCAATTATTCTAAGAGAAAAGTAATGCTGTAACCCTTTACCACACAATCCCGAGTTCTAACGACCCTGGACAAAAACGGCTTTTGAAAGCATGATTGGAATAGGAAAAAATGCTGGTAACTAACATTTTGTTCTTTTCCCACGATGTTTTCTATCTTTTCAAAGACAAATTCCATCATTTGAACCACATAGAATTCGTCATTTGCGAATCCTTTTTTTTGCCTAAATTTTTGTTGTATGGTACAGAGTTAAGTAAAGTGTTATAATTCACTCCAGGAGGATTGGCGGCAATAAAATATGTTTAAACTTAAACACTGCAGGAGGGTCAGCCAATATTTGACTTGTGAGACACCCTCTATCATAAACATTCGTTTGAAGAATCACGACTTTTTATGACAAGTCGCCAGTCAAATAGACATTCAATAATAACTACGTATAAAGCGGCAGACCACAAAGCGACCATATCAGAACGAGCCCCTTCTTCCAGGACTTGAGCCTTCGACCTTCTAATTTTCGGTTAGATGCCATGTAGACGTTGTAGGCGTAATTGAAATGCTGTCAACAATTCTAGGTGTGTAGGACGGCAGGAGTCGTTGACATCATTTTCAGGTCTTCAACATCAGCTGGTTTGAAAACATGCGTATTGTTTACCTTTGGAATTTTACGTTTACAGTCAAGTCGGTAGAGTAGATATCCAGTGAACAGTCCGATAATGTAGGGACCCATCCTTGTGTAACATGGTATGTAAATCATCGGAAAATAATCATCCCTGAAATAAACGAACGTATACAGTTTCGTCAAATACATGTAACAATAACGTCAGGGTAGGGGTAATGGAAAATTTACAAATTCCTTTATACCTATTTATAAAAGTTCTGGACCAAAAGTAAACACATTTAAATAAGGCCACCAGAAATTACTTTCTAAACTGGTTCCGATCTTCGTAGCTGGTGTTACAGCAGAATAGAACAATTCCGGGTCGTACTACCCAAAAGTAGTTCCACTTGCAAATTTGAAATCTAGCACTTCTTCTACACTGTTTTATCACGAAAGATGATAGGACAAGTCTAAAATGTTTTTCTGAAATTGATTTGATTAGTTCTTCAGAGAATGGATGCATTTTTGCATTTCTTACAGAACTTTTTTTGTATGTAACCTGGCAAAAAGGTGTGATCTATTACCAGAGAGGGCCTAGACTCACAGCGATTTTCCGAGTGTTGATGTGTTTGAAGAGGAATAGCAAAAAGTTCATTGCTCATGATGCCATTTTTTTTGCACCTTTTTGTGAAGAACATTGGACATATATTTGATACAATATAACTGCTAGGGAGATTTTCTTACTCACATTATAGTTTTGAGAGTGTAATGTAAGGGTTTTCTCATGCTATAGACTGGAAAATCCCACTTGCTTTATATGGCAGATTAAGGGTAGCCTTTTTACCAAATGACAAGGTTTTCACACTTGTTTTTATACTGGTACTTAATTGCATTCAATTTATTGTAGCACCCAATCCATGCAGGTTGTTGTCTTTCAAAGGTACATGTAGGAGACTCTGTGATAGAGGAGGGAAGAATTGTGGAGTAGTTTTTGCCGCTTTAGTACAGATTTTGTCTACAAAAGGCTATTTGTATCGATTGAAAATTGTATGGTTTTGTGAATATCCAACCATAGAAATCTAAGTATCTTCTTTTAGCTTTTTTTCTAGTAGTGATACTACTGATTAGCCCTTTTTTGCTGGATGTGACTCAATGGTACTTAATCGGGCAGTTTAGGTCAAGATCGGTCTGCACAGCATGTGCAGTGTGATGTTGGGTCTATACTTTCTGAAAAGGAGATAATTCTTCTGATACGATAAGTTTAAAAATTAAACTTTCCTTTTTTGTGTGTGACAAGTTGGCTGGAATGTTTCTTGAAGTTATTAGGCAGAGTATGGGAAAACTTATTCACCCCATGACATTGTTTCATACTAGTCTATTCTGAATACATTCAGGGAGAATTTCAATTTATTTGGTTTCAAGTTGGCTGCCTTTTCAAGGGTGGAATTTTTGTTGTTAACCTCATGACATTGTTTTTATACAAGCCCATTCTGAAAGCATTCAGAGAATTTCAATTTTATGAGGTTTCAAGTCAGCTGCCTTTGCAAAGGTAAAATTTTTGTTACAAAAGAGATAACTACTGTTGAGTGAGTTTTATCCTTTTAGCATAAAGATTCTTTAGACCATTTCTAAAGATTGAAAACTTGATGAACTCCAATGACTATTATACTTTAAAACCATTCTATATATATAAACTACATTTCATATTAAATTAGATTGTGAGAAATAACAGTTTTGATAAACCATTGAGCTACTTAGTTTGACCTACAGTACCTTTGCTAACAATGTAGATCGGGATCAGACTGCATAAAATTTGCAGTCTGATTCTGGGTCTGCACTACCTAATACATGTACAGGAAATCAACGGAAAGAATATTGTTATAAAAGAGTGAATTGCTGCTGAGTGATTTTTCTTTATTTAGTATAATCTTTTATAATCTTTGTTGAAAAAATGATTTTTTTTTTTCATAAATGAGCTCTATTAACTGTCATACTTCAAAATCATTGTATCTATGTAAACAAGAGTTTATATTACAATAGATTATGAGTAATAGCACTACAGATCAAACCTTGCACTACCTAGCAAAACTCATAATTTATAGTAGGTAGTGCTGATCAGGATCAGATTGCAAAGAAATTGCAGCCTGGTCCTGGATCTGCACTATCTATTATCTAATATTGAGATATTTGTCACCAGTTAATATCATGAACCTGTAACGTTTTTTTTTTTGTTGGAATGTTTCCTTTAACAAATTTAACAGATGAAAGGTTTAACATTTTACCTCGTGACATTGTCTCATAACTATTTTTCTTTACATTCAGAAAAATAACACTCAGTTCAGTTTTATTAAGAACGTTCCTATGATAAAGGAGGAAGTGCTACTGATTTTTTTTTTATTTCCTTTGCATAAACCTTGTTGACATAAGGCTACTTAGTTAAATTGATAAACTTCAAGATTCTAGAAACAATATACAATGGAAATTAAGACCTTTAGCGGACAGTGTAGATCAGGATCAGACTGCACAGAACGCCTTGTCTGATCATGGATCTGCACTGTGCGATAAGGAGATATTATTCCTTAAAACAAAACTTCGAAATATCAATGTCTGGACTGATTATCGAATTGAAAACTCTATTTTAGTCATCTGACAGGATGAGGGTTAACACATATGTCTGCATGTGATGACTGTAAAGGGTCAAGGGACCTATACATGTTATATCTGTATATATATATGTATTTTGGGCCAGAGGCCTATAGTATGAATAAAATGTTGAGTTGTTGAGCTGAGTTGACCTCCCGCTTCGTCATGGAATCAGCAGCAGCCAGTCATAGACAGTGATTTTTACACCATTTTCAATGTGCAAAATAGTTATCGGTGTGACTCAAGCTATATGACGGTAAGGCAGACATACATCTGGTACCATTTTTTAGAGACTCGCATGACAAAAATCTCACTGTAAATTACGCATAAGATCGGCACGGCCGAACTCTTATATTTCCTACTAGATCGGCATGACCTTAATCTTTTCGAATATTCCGCACATGATCGGCATGGACAAAATCTGTCGTTAGATTCTCTACAAGATCCTCATGGCTGAATTGTCTTGATATATTCCGTAAAGGGTCAAGATCACTACTTTAGTCTCTCGGTGTATTAAGCGTATGATCGTTAGTACCTCAGTTCGACACAAGTACATTGTAAGTAAAACTACAACAACCACCAACAGACGGTACAATCCAAGATCAGACTGGTGGAGTTCTTTAATCTGAGCTTGGCTCTGCGCTGCCAGCAAACTTAGGTTTTCGTTCACAGCATTCCAAAGATCAACGAGAAGTGGAACTTGGCACGTGCATTGACCATTTGCCTTAGAGAAATAGATTCAATTCGCTTTTCTCGTTGGTAAAAAGTTTTAGACTTGTTCAAATCGAAAGAATATGCAGACGAGAGGTTCAGAATTTGGTTCAGATAGCAGAAAAAGGTAAAACATTATGGCAACAAGCATTTTCTCCTTTTCGAAAAATGTTTTCAAAAGCTTTCTTCCTCAAGGTCGTTAAAACTCGGGACAGTGTGGTAAAGCGTCAAAGAAAAATAGACACCCTGTAAGAGAATGCTGTTATGATGCAGCATATTCTGACCTATGGTTTCTTCTTTCTCCCACAACGTTTTAAAGCCCTCTAAATCAGGATCGTAAAATAATGGGGTCTTTTGGTAACAGGTTATATTTTGATTCTAACGTGACACGTTCATACGACTCTATAAAACTTCGGATTGTTTTCTTAAGAAATAGACTATAGAGAATCCTGAGTTTTGACGACCCTGAAGAAATAGGCATTCGAAAACGCTATGAGAAAAAGATAAAATATTCTTACTATGTTTCATATCCTGTTAGAGACAAATCATATCATTTGGAACCACACATAATTTCTCGTCTGCAAATACTTTCAATATGGCCTAGTCTAATATTTTGTCGTGTGTTGAAGGGTTAAAGTATCCTTACGCTGGGCTCACATAAACCAAGTTAGTTTGTTGAGCAGAGAACTCATACTTATGTGCAATCAAAGCGGTCGGGGTGATAGTGGCAGCCAGGAGACTTTGCTTCAGATGAAATTGTGTCGAATAAGATTAAAACTGGCTCGTGGAAGAGGGTCCCAATATTATGACAAGGGAAAAAAAGATCGTTATGAAAAAAGTAGAATCGAAAATGAAAGCGGATGCATTTATTAGTCTACTTGAACATGAATTTCTGAATTTCGCTCTCATGTTTTTTTTTTTGGGTGTGTGTGTGTGTTAAGAGACATTTAAATGAAATCCGAAACCTGAAAAAAGCATTGCCAAAAAATGCATATTTTGATTTCGCAGAAAATTACATATGCAAACGTCTTGAAGAGGTGCAATCTGCCTATGGAAACATGCTGCCGTGACTTTACATTCCGAAGTGGTTTATTACCCCAATGAAAATTCTGCTTTTCGGTATAATAGTATAGTTATAGTGTCTGATGAATTAAGACACAATTCTGCCGCTGTCATCACATTCATTGATAGAGTTTTGAAAGAGGTCCTTAAAATTGTGTCTGATCTTGTTATTGTACATTATTGGACAGACAGTCCCACCAGTCAATACAGAAATAAGGTGATTTTTATCTTATTTCAAACCACAGTGACATATTACCAGTAATATGTCACTGTGGTTTGAAACAAGATAAATAATTGGCAGCGCGAGCAGTGTATTACGTGCAGTGTGGAACTAGTTTGGGGCCGGCCATGGCAAAAGGCCGTGCGACGGCCTTGTGGGGTACATTAAAAGAATGGCCGATGAATCAGTTTGCAGTGCCAAAATTGTCATACAAGATGCAAGAGACTCTTTCACGTGGTGTCAATCATGTTTTTGTTCAATTTTAAATGTCAAATTTTTTTTCATACCATGCTCAGATGTTCATGAAACCACAAACAGTTTGGAATCAAAATCATTGCAGCCGGTTAAAGGAACGTTGAAAATACATGCTGTGGTCGGAAGAGAGAAAGGTTTAATTTTAGTCGCAGATGTAAGCTGCTATTGTCAAGACTGTATTGAAGAAAAGAATTGCGATGGCTACTGGACAAAAGCTTGTGTGAAAGAGAAAGTGGTGACAAAGGATAATTGTGAGTAGGGAAAGACAGATATAGAGAAAATGGCTTCAAGAAATAACAAAAATGATAATATGAAAGACAATGGATTCGACAAATCATTTTATTTACATGTACCAGATAAATTTGCTGCTGCAAGGTATCGAAAGCATTGGTTTATCGGGAAAGTTCTCCAAATCGATGCAGATGACCAAGATGTCGAAATAACTTTCCTTCATACAGCAAAAAGATTGTTTCTGTAGCCATGCCAGAGAGATATCGTTTGGGTTCAAATGAAGGATACAATATGTTAAACACCGTCTCTTGATCCTACTAGTAAAAGGCGACGCATATTTAAGATACATGTACCAGAACAAACAAGAAATGAAATAGAAGCATTGGTCGATGAAAACTGATACTTATCACGTTGCAGAGTGACATAAAGCAGAAATTGATTTTTTTTTTCACTGAAGATGTTGGTAACAGACCTGGCATTAACTTTGCAAAGTTATGTTTCTTTTTAACAGCAGTAACGTTCTGTCGTTTGATTTTGGTCTACTATCTGGCGGTTTGTCGCTGTATGTGCAGATAATGAAATGTGCATTGCACAGAAAACTGTACATTGCTCACTAAAGATAATATCGCCCGATTTGATAACAAATGTATTTATAGAGGCCAGTATACGGCTAAGACCGTAATATTTCACCCACCCCCTTATAATCTGTTGCATATTTTCATTATGTCATGGTAATATCAAAGACGTTGTCAAATTTTCCCAGTAAAAATCATTTTCGCCTGTTTGAAAATTCAATTCGCTTTTCTCGTTGGTAAGATTCGTTAGGATTGCATGTCTAACGGAAAAGCATTATTATACACTATAAAATCCTTTAAACCTTTACAAAGCCCACACAAATAAATTTATTGATCATGATTTGTATTTGCTATCGGTACGTTAGAGACATAGTATGTGCACTCCGAAAATTATCGGTGTTTATAAAAGAGGGAAGACCGAAAAATATGAATTAGTTTTTTGCCAAATATCTACTCTCTGCTTTATACACCATGTAGCGTAAAAAGGATCGTATATGATAATGATTGTACACCACTTTAACTTGGCTAAAGTATACTAAAAATATGTAGGTGATATAATCTTGCTGGAGATCAAAAGGTCAAAGTAGTACATGTATATAGCGTAAGGTTTTGCGTATCTAATAGTAACAAAAATTTAGTTTGTTAGTGGCTTAAGTGTGCCGTACGTTACAATCCGAACTAACAATTTCATGTTCAAACCCCGGGAGTCCCAACAACGACAATCAATTTTCGCATTTTGCTTGTATCGAATTGCACGTTTTTATTGAGAGTGCGTATAAAATCAGACTGCATATTCATTTTTAGCTCGTCTTGATCCAAGCTTCCTGTGAGACGACAATCGGTGGCTGAAATACCTCACATACAAAACTGGAATCAGCTGAAAATCTGAGGCAATGACCAATCTTTTCTTTGCGAAGACTATTTTAGAATTTGAAGCGTCGTTTATAGCCTCCAAACATCTGTGAAAACATATTTGCCCAAAGTGACACATTTTTCATCATCAGCAGAAAACCAAACCGATGGTTCTTAATTACTTACAAGAATGATTCTATGACTAATAGTGAAGTGCTCTGTTTTGAGTCTTTAAACCGAAAGCCAAACATCTGATCTATTATTGTACAGGCTGGTTTAACCCATAGCACACAACCTCAAGTTGTAACGACCCTTAGAAAGACAGCTTTTGAAAATACTATGAGAAAAGGAGAAAAAAGCTTTTCTTCTTTTCCCAAAATGTGTACTACCATTCGAATCCTGTCATTTGAGCCAGAGTTATATTGTCATCTGCAAGTTCTTTCAACTTTGAGAAGTGCAAAATATTGCCATGTGGTAAAGAGTTAAGGACCACGAATATAACCTCAAGTGATAAAATTGAATCTCGTTTGAAAAAAAAAAAAAATCAGAACCATTTTGTCTAACTTGAAAGGAAGATTTTGAAGGATAGGAGAAACTGGCTGTTACAACCAACTGAGCACCGTTTTGTGAAAAGGGGGTTTGAAGCATCTCCGTGAAAATTATACCTAGCAAGTCATCACATACTTATGGATCCTTAACGTCAATAAAATCAACATCCAGTTGAATCATGAGGTAAACTTGTCCTTTGACATACAGAAAATTTACCAATAGCAAAAAAGTTTCGACCCAGGTCAGCCTGCGGGGATTTCGTGACTAAGGTAGCGATTTTTTTGCAGGTGAATTAAACCCACTTTACCCAGAGCATGGTTCACTTATTTCTTTTCCTACAATGTATTCAAAAATAGTGTACTTATTTCATTACTATGTGGTCATAGGTTGAAAAGAAGAGGTGCTTTCAGCGATAAAATTTTTGCTTCGAAGATAATCTGATGTAAGGAGAAAATGCAGTATCATTTATTAGCTTTTTCATTCTGGTTTTGACATAACGGATACAAATTATCCACTGGAGTTTCGTAAACAACATTCCTGTACATTCATCTCGCAAAAACTGATGGTTTGTTGCAGCAATAGTGGTATTTAGTTTTGGCAGGCTTCATTCACTCCTGTGTTCCTATTACATTTCTGAGAAAGCTCAACCCAACTTAGATAAATGTCCCAGGTAAGATGCCGAAATATGTAATAATAGATCAGTCGTGTGTTTCCTCTGAACAGAAACAGGCTCGAAAGTTATTCATACTGTGAAGTGCGGGGAGGCGCGTTCAATCTTAAAAATGTCTCTCTTCAGTTATGCGGTCCTGTTTATTTTTCTGTCAACATTTAGGGTCCTGACTGCTATTAATGAGCCCATGTGCACATCACGATTTGATTTTGAGGAGAAACTATTGAGTAAACTTGTAAGAATGGAACATGCCATGGATTTATTACAAGAACGTGTGAGCAATGAGCTGTCTGCCATGAAAGAAGAGAAAGTTAAGATGGGTGAAGATTTCTTGAATTTTAAAGAAGCGTTTATAAGTGAGCAAACTGCTGTTAAAGATAATATTGGAAAGCTGAGTGGGGAAATAGAGCAAGAAAAACTGAAGCTGGCCGATGAGTTTAATACGAAAGCAAAATACAGAGGATGTCTGGCGATTTCACAGAAGCCTTAAACAAATCTTTGAAAAATGAAAAAAGTGAGTATAATTACTATTGAAAATAACACAAAAATATCGATAAATTTCGAATAATTGGCTCGAACATAACTAGAAAATTGAATAGCGTAAGTTCTGACTGCTAACACAAGCAATCAAAATGGTTGCTATACGATTATCAAAGGATATGAAAGCAGTACTTTTTAGGAACTGTTTGATCATGTAAGTTGGAGTGCTTCGGCAAGATACTTCAGAGCCCTAGCCTAGGACTGGTAAAACCCAGGAAATACATCAATATGTGAGATGTCGCCGTGATGTGACTGAAATAATGTTGAAAGCGGCGTAAAACTCCATTCAAAAACATTTTGAAAGTCAGTTTACGTAAACAAATCGTCCGCTACTCAGAGAAAAACTCAGATTTACCGATGTTTACTGTTTTTGATAAAAATTGACAATGATGGAACCATTTGAAATGTTACCAGTGAACATGTTTAAATCAAATATCCTTTTCTGTGGAAGATTAACATCAAAATTGACCAGTGTTGCATTGGAAAGGGATTTGGAGTGGGTGGGATATTATTCAAAGCATTTGAAGCGACTGCGACTCTAATGCTTGACGATCAATTTATTCTTCTCATTCGTTTGAAAGAGAAACACCGCACCGTTTGATAGGGAGAACATAAAAGAGTAAAGCTGTACGTTTTCATTGTTGCTTTTGATGCCTAAGGCTTTATTGAAATTTTGATTTCTTTTTCTTTATATTTACCGACTTGGCTTTTGGGCTTGTTCTGGTTAGTCAATTGAGAAGCCATTGTATATTCAAGGGAATAATCTGCATCCGCTTTATATGAATTCATTTTCCTTTGATCAAGAATTGGTCATTTTAGAATCGAAATAATCTTCTTTCTAACGTGGTTTATCGTTCAATATCGCCTCGTGGTTTATTTATTGTGCCTCATAACTGAAAACCGCGGTTTATTAAACGAAAAACCACGATAGAAAGATTATTTTTTATATAAAATACTTATGCTTTTCATCTTGCAGTCGCCTTCGCAGTACAAAAAGCAACAGGCGAATTGGTAAATGGTGTTCCTACATTTGGAGAAGTCCATGTCAACGTAGGAAACGACTACGACGTCAGCACAGGAAAATTCACTTGTAGCAAAGATGGATTGTACTCATTTACGTTTATTCTTCGATCAACAGCGTCCGGTTATGTTTATTGTTATATTCGTTTGAATGGAGAGACAGTAAGTTATGCTATAACAGAAGGAAAGAACGACATGGGATCAGTTACAGTATATCTTTCCTTGACAACCGGAGATATTGTCGATTTAGGGGGCTGCACTAACTGGGATTCTTCCAAGACCGTTTTTTATTTAGCCTCATTTCTCGGTATGCAAATCAACTGAAAAATTACAGTCTTGACAACTAGACTCCCTGTTTAAAACAAGCTATAAAAATGGCATCATCTTAATTTCTATGATACAACAGCTTCATGGGCATGTTTCATGTATGCCTGACAATCTACATAACGAATAGTGTGCCAGTATGTGATTTATTTTCTTTCTAATGCTAATACGGTTTTAGCAAAAAAATTATTAAGTCACTATATGTATGTAATTGGTTGATTATCTAATATGTGATGAAATTATATACAGGATCTGTATATAGTTGATCGAAAATAGCCAAGAACCGGTAAAGTGCCTGTTTACAGTTAAAAAAACCCGTTAAAATTGCCATTTACAGTTAACTGTAAATAGCCGAAAACGTAGAATTAGCTATTTATAGTGTTTCAAAGAAATATCTCACTATTTGAGACAAATTTAATTTGTTGTCTGCAAACACTTTCAATTTGGACAAATATAAGATTTTGTCGTGTGGTAGAGAGTTAAATAATTTGATCGGAAAGTAAGTCTGTTTAGTTTCTTGAACTCTTAGTTAGTGAATTGTCTGCTATGTGAGGATATTTATTTTGAAGTTGATTATGTCATTATACATGAGTAAGTTCAATGAGGTAGCAGTAGCTTAGGCTTTGATTACCTAAATCTAACACTTGAAGCATGGCTTAGGTGGTTTTTGTAGACAATGAGTATCAAGATAAAATCTGCCCCTTAGCAGACAGTGTAAACAAGATCAGAGAGTACAGAAAATACAGACTGATATGTGGTCTACAGTGTGTAGTTAATCCAGCGCTTTAAGTATTAAGACTTAGCGTAGATCTGAGTGTAGATACATCCAATTCAGATTGCGCCTCTGTGTTTATTTCCTTACCTCAATTGCCTCAAACGTCGCGAAATGTTTTTGTACAAGAATAGTTATTCTGAGGAAAACAGGGCTTTCTCAATGTTGTTTTCAAAGACAAATTTCAGGATAAGTTAGTCACATTTGATTTGTTGTGTGCTATGTTTTCAGTTTGGACAATTCTTCTGATAAAGCGTTAAAATGGGTGCACAAACTCTTTGAAAATGACTAATTGGATACTTTATATAGATATACACTTGGTGATGCCGTGGAAGAGTAATAATTAACTCTTTACCAAAAAACCTCGTGTTTTAACGACCCCTGAAATATTTGAAAACATTGTGGGGGAAAAGAAGAAAAAGCTGGTAACCTGCATTTTCTCTTTTTTGTACATCGTTTTCTTGCCTTTCAAAGGCAACTCCCATCAATTTAGTCATATTTAATTTAAGTTCTGAAAATGTTTTAAACTCGGACAGGTCTAATCGTTTTTGGTCGGTATGCAGGACATTGTTGGAGAAAGGGCAGTTGCTTGCAATCGGCGCTTGCTTCTTTTTCTTAACATTTTCCAAATCCGGCAAGTGCTGGTTGAGTGTCTTTGGTTTGTTCTCCAGGGCTGCGTTTTAATAATCTGCGTAGATTGACGCAAATTACTTGGGATTGCTTTACCCAGCGGTATGGGCTGGTGTTAAGTTATGCAAATATTTACTCAAACCATAAAGATGTGAAGTTTAGTAAAAGTTTTTTTAGACTTGATGCTCGCTTGCCCAAACTGTGTGCGCAAATTTCGAATGCAGCCCAGCAACTTATTTTCTTCTTATAACACGATGACATCATACCGTGTGTCTTGTTTTTTATGTTTATGAACATTTACTATTGTGAGTTTTTGTCAATAAAGTATTTTCTTCATTCGTACGTTCGTTTGTTCGTACAGATTCTTTATGTCAATAATTATCTTGTTTAATTAACCCTTTACCACACAATCACGCGTTTTAACGACCTGAGAAAGAAGGCTTTTGAAAACATTGTTGGACAAAGAGAAAATGCTACTAGCCAGCATTTTCTCCTTTTCTAACAATGATTTCTATCTATTCAAGGACAAGTACTATCTTTTGAACCAAATTTGAAATGTTGTGCCGAGCCCTAGTCATGCAGTCGGTAGCGTGAAAGACTTGAGAACAGGGGTCGCAGGTTCGATACTCGGATCGACCAATTTCTTTCCGAGGATTGATGATAGTCATTGCGATAGGACTCAAAACTCACTCACCGCTGAGCATTGCTACTACGATGGTTATGTTGGAAAGCAGCCAGTGGCTTGGAAAGACTATTGTGCGCAGCACTGGTAGAAAAAACTCCAGGGAAGCATTGATAGGTGCACTGACTGTAGCGATTTAAATGAAATAATGTTGAACACAACGTTTAACACTTTACAATCAATCAATCAATCAATGAAATATTTTTGTAGATGCTTCGAGTTTGCACAGGTCCAAATATTTATTGTTCGATAAAGATCAATGCAGAGTGGGCATGTACTTATCCACAAGATAAGCCAGTTTAACTTATGATTAATTTATAAAAGGAATCTGACACTGTAATATTTGTCCTAAATGTCACTTGCACCCCTCAGAAGAAAACTCAAAATAAACTGGGTTTAACCTGACAGATTGTCATCGATCTTCAACTTTAAAAGTCTTTCAAAGAGTACTGATAAAGCTCTACAATAAGAAGATGAAAATTTATATTCTTTGCAAACATCTGACATGAACTTTTAAGAGAATAGCATTGAGACTTTTTGCTACAAGATTTTTGCGAAGAGAGTTTGCAAAGGGGAGAACAACCCAGTTTTCTACCCTATTGAAAGGCAACCGCTCAGAACTGTGGAAGTTATCAAATAGACAAGTCTAAATTTTGCCATTTGGCAACATGAATTCAATGTTAAACGTCTCAGCTGGACACTCACTTTCTTTCCTTTTCCTTTATTAGAAAGCACCGTGTATTTACGCTCCCTTTGAAGAAAGCTTTAGAAAATATTTTAGGAAGAAGAGACCCATCTGGTCTTCTATCCTTTTAAAAGACATCCCTTTCTGCAAATGGTTTCAAAACAGACAAGTCTAATGCCAGCATTTTCAATTCCTTTTCCTACTGTGTTTTCTACTATTTCAAGGACATATCCATTCATTCAGGCCACATTTGATTTGTTTACTGAATACATTTTCTTCAACTTAAACACCTTTATGATTTTGTCTTCTGATAAAAAGTTAGAGGTAAATTAGAACCATGCGTTCTAGTAGTCCTTTAGCCGAGCCCGGTGGCGCAGTGGGTAGCGTACTGGACTTTAGAGCAGGAAGTCGCTGATTAGAAACTCCAGCTTTTTTTTCCCCGCGGATTGATGATAGCCATTGCGACAGGATTCATTCTACTATCACCTCTGATCAATGTTTCGACAGTGGTTATGTGACAAAGCAGCTAGAGGTTTGGAGAATAATGTGCAAAATAAAAAATCTCCAGGAAAGCACAGATAGGTATCCTGGCCGCTGCGATGTAACTGAAGTAATGTTGAAAACGGCATTAAACACCATACAATCAGTCTACTAGCCTTACACTTAACGGTAAAATTTTCACAAATTTGCAAAGGACAAATAAATTCCCGTTATAGCTGATTTCAATTTGAAAGGTTCGTTAACTTGGCGGAAAAGGAGAAAATGCTGGTTACCATTATTTTCTCCTTTTCCCACGATATTTTAAAAAGCCTTTCCCTCCTCAGGGTCATAAAAGCAAGGGCTGATGAAGGGCTATTTAAAACTTTAAATGCCAATATCCTTGCGCAGGCAGTCCAGTCTAATGGAAAACATATTTCAGGCATGCTCTGTAAAAAGGGGCTTTAATGCATCTGGAAATAGTATCGTCCACAGTCAGCTTGCACAGTCCGCAAAGGCTGATCTGGGTCGAAACTATTTGCTACTGGTCAATGTTTTGCAGATCATTTTCAACCGGGTCGAAATTATTTGCTTCAGGTCAAAGTTTTGCAGATCATTTTCGATCGGATCGAAACTATTTGCTACTGGTCAATTTTTTACATGTAAAATGACCATTCTACCTCATGATTCATCCCTTAGTTAGATGAAATAGACTTTATGGATCCATAAACACATGATGACGAGGACATGCATTTAAACCCCCTTTTGCCAGAGTGCCACTCTTTTTCAAAACAATTCCGTCTTTAGACGACCCTGGAAAGAAGATTTGTGGACAAAGGAGAAAATGGTGGTAATCAGCATTTTCTCCTTTTCGCACGATGTTCTGCCAATCCCGAAACAGAGATGTATTCCAATTTTTAAGTTACATTTATGTTGTCGTCTGCAAATACTTCACTTAGGACAAGTCTAAGATCTTTGTCTTTTGGTAAAGAGTTAAGGTATGTTTATGTCTATGACAGTATGACCTCAAATTGTACAGAACGTCAATCTGGAACTAGCTTCAGGACGGGAACATCACGTTTTCCGAACTCTTAGTAGAACGCTCTATCGGCTGTTCATACCCAAAAAATTTGCTGAACTACGATCAAAGTTCGAAACATCCCAATGACCACAGCTTCCCACATTGACAACGTCCCCGGTTTTCAAGAGCAGATAAACTGTAACAGGAGCCATGTCATACGATCCGTCTGTAATGGCATAATTAACATTTTCTCCATTTAGCCGAATATAGCAATAAACGTATTTCGACGAGATAGATCGAATTCCAAATGTGAATAGGTAGAAGCCGTCTTTTTTGCACGTGAACTTTCCTGTACTGACGTCATAAGCATTCCCTACGTCTGCATGGATTGTACTAAAGATTGGAACACCATCCACTAACTTGCCGATAGCCTTTTGTACTGCGAAAACACCTGTGGAGAAAGAAAACATTCAAATGACAGGTAGCCCATGATTATACCCAACTGATAGGTCCATATAAGTAGAATTGCTGCAGCTCAGTTAAATCTCCTAAATGAATACTAGATGCTGACGAGACTAAGAAAGGCATTATTCTTCTATATTGTACAATATGCTTTATTGCCCGAAACTGAAACTTTCAAGAGGAACAAATTTCATTCTTACTACCACCGATCATTTCCTTCTTTACCAGACGATAAAAATTTAGTCTTGTCCATTTCGAAAGAATTGGAAGATGACAAACGAAATGTAAGTCAACTGACAGACTTTGTTTTTGGAAAGATAGAAAACATTGTCGGAAAAGGAGAGAATGCTAGTTATCAGCATTTTCTAATTTTCCCAAAAAGTTTTCATCTTATTCCTCAGGGTCGTTAAAACTCGGAATGGTTTGGTAAAGGATTAAGAGACGCAATCATACATTTAACGGCATTTCAAAACATTCTGGCCACTTCTCCTGAGTAATGGACAAACACTGTGGCCTCTAGAGTACACAAAGTGTTTTTAAATAAGTGGTCCCGGTGACCAGTTGATCCGAAATGACCCCTTTTCACACTCAAGATAACATCAATAAAAATATTCTGACAAAATTTCATAAGAATCACACAGAAAGTATGGTATCTAGAGAGTACAGGTTTTTTCTTGTCCCCTTGACCTACTTTATGACCCAGATTTAAATTCGTGTGAGATATAATCAAGACTAATATTTTGATGAATTTTCAAAAGAACTGGACTAAAAATGAGGCCTGCAAAGTGCAGGTAAAAGTGTTTTTTTTAACACTTGACTTAGATATCATCAAGACAAACATGACCAACTTTCGTAGGAATCAGAAGAAAATATGGCCTCTAAAGTGCACACAAGTTTGTTTTTCCAAGATTTGTGCCAGTGACCTACTTTATGAACTGACATAACCCTATTTCAAAGTCAAAGATATAACCAAGATAAACATTTTGACCAACTTTCATGAGTATCAGACTGAAAATCTGGAGTGAACAAAACATTTCGGAAAAATTTGACCCTTTGACCTACTTTTTGATTCGACGTGACCCACTTTGAACTTTGTTTGCAGTATTATCGAAACAAACATTCTGACTGTTTTTTAGAGTATCTGAAAATGTGCCTTCAAAGTGCACACAAGGCTTTTTTATTTTATTTTATTTACTTATTTATCTTTTTTTCTTTTATTTTTAGCTTTCTTTTTAAAGATCGGACCCAGTGACCTATTTTTTGGCCAAATGTACCCTATTTCGAACTTTCGTGACAAGGTGAGCTACAAAAATCTGACTTTGAGTGGACTGTATATTCAGCCGACTTTTGGGTCAAGATTATAGGTTCGAAGCTAAGAGAGTCAAGGCCCTAAATAAATAAGCCATGGTATTAGAAAAGTGGGTTTCATGCATCTGCAAAAAGTGTCAACCCAGGCCAGCCTGCGCAGTTCGTGGAGAATGACCTTGGTCGAAACTTTTGTTTTAGGTAAATTTCGTGCATGTCGAAGGACCATTCTACCTCAAGATTCAGCCGATGTTAGACAAAATAGATTTCATGGATCCATAACTGTGTGATAACTTGCTTGGTGTAATGCATCACGGAGATGAATTTCAACACCCTTTTGCCAGAGCATGGCTTAAATGAAATAGACTTTCTAAATCAGGAAAACAGTAAACGCTTTACCTGACTACAGAATTTTAGACTTGGTCCATGTTGAAAGAATTTGCTGACGAAGAATTAAAATTTTCTCAAACCATGGGAAAAAATGTGAAAAAGGGAGAAAACGCTGGTCACAAACATGTTCTTCTTTTCTCACGATGTTTTCAAATGCTACTAACACACATGGTCGTTCATTACAAGGGTTAAACAGAAAAAGAATATTGCCGCTTGCCACTTTTTAGAATGAGACAAGTGTTCTGGAATTTTGTTTACGTGTATTTGATGTAAACCATTTGTGCTCGTTTGGTTGTTTCAAAGATGCAATGATAGGCATTTCTTGTTTACTTGTGCTGGAACATTTCGACAACAATATTTTCAACAACATCTACTTTTTTTGTAGCCTTTTATACTTAACCTTAGGCTGCTAAGCGCAACTCACTGACCTTTTGCGTAAAGTGTAGATCAAGATCAGGCTGCATAGAACTTGCAGTCTGATCTTATATCCACACTATCCGATAAGGCGATTTTTTTTTCGCAAAAAGGCGCCTTTGAAATAGCAAAAACTGGTGTTTTTACTTCTAAGTGGAAATTTTTGTTCCATTAATTTAGCAGCTTAGGGGTTGAATGTCGATATTGTGCAATATGTATATATACACAAATAGTCAACATAACAACATAGAGCAGGCATCACAAATTTTGGAATTGTTTATCTATATTTAGGAATTTAGTTTACGAGCCATGCTCTGGCAAAAGGGGGCTTAATGCAACTGCGAAAAGTAGCGACCAAGGTCGCTTGCGCAGTCCGCGCAGGCTGACCTGGACTGAAACTTTTCGCTATTAGTCAATTTTCTGCATGTCTAAGGGCCACTCTACCTCATGAATAAGTCGGTTGTTAAAAAAGGTGAATATTGTGATCTATTATTATGTGGTGGCTTGCTTGGTATCATGTTCACGGAGATGCATTAAGCCTCCTTTTGCCAGAGCATGGCTCATTTATAAGATTTATCATTTATTTATGAGTTTTATTTCCTACATATGTACTGAAATTCAATTTGTCTTAACCCTTTACTCAGTGGCACACTATTGCGGTTATACTATACCACACAAATTTTGACGCATAGGCAGTTGTCAGCTTTTGAGAACACTGTACGGAAACATGCTGGTGCTGCTTACAGGCGATTTTCCTTTCCTAAAACGTTTTTCAAGCAATCAAAAATCCAATTATTTTTCTTTTTTATTCCTTTAGGTCATTAGCACTAACATAGATATGCTTGAGTAGTCTCTCGAAAAATGAAGTCGGCCAAGTTGAAGTTCCAGTATGGGGGGGGGGTGGTGTTCAGACACAAAGTAATTTATCTTTATAACAAAATCCCAAGTTTTAACGACTTTGAGGCAGGCGGATTTTTGAAAACATTTCGAAAAGAAGAAAATGCTGGTAACCAGTATTTTCCCCCTATCACACAATGTTTTCTATTATTTCAAAAACCGAAGTCGTCTTTTAATGGCCTAATAGTGGCCAAAAGTAAACAAAGATGGAATGAAAATACATTTAGATTTAAAAAATACCAATTAAAAGTATAGTAATTATTGTGAAGAGGACAATCTGTTATTGTTATTAGCGTTAGAAGTTAAAATGCAAACACCCAATTATGCTGTCCTTGGTGAATTCGGAAGATATCCAATTTCTATTATTTGTAACAAAGTGCGTTAAATTTTTGGTGTAAGATAATGTCAAATAGTAATCAGTCCTTATATGAAGCATATGTCACTGAACGCAATGATAATAACCCCATTAATTTGTCAAACTAAAATTTGTTCATTAATAGATCACCTGGGTCTAACCTATATAAGATTATATTATGATAACAATGCAAATTACCTCAATATGTTTAAAACAAGACTTCAAGACCAATTTATCCAAGAGTGGAAAACATCGATTAGTAATTCACCCAAACTTTCGCTTTATTGCAAGTTTAAAAAGGAATACTGTTACGAGCCATATTTGGATAAAATAGCAAACGTAAAATGGTTGAAATCCTTTGCATGTTTTAGATTATGTTCTCATAAGTTAGAAGTTGAATCTGGTCGCTTTTCTAATATTCCCAGAGAGGAAAGAATTTGCGAATTATGTAATTCAGGTTTTATTGAAAATGAATATCACTTTTTACTATGTTGTCCAAGATATTATGATTTAAGATGAAAGTTTTCGAGAAGTACATCTTGGCCAAATATTCACATGTTCAACCACCTAATGTCTAATTCTAAAAAGAAAAAGTTATCGTCGATATGCAACTTTATAATTAAAGGGTTTGACTTGAGAGAAACCATCTTGAGCACTACTTAATTCTAGCTGTTCACTGATTCTATACCTACTTTGACGTCAGTTATTACATTTTACACTTTTCAACGAATGTTCTTCGTCTTTTCGATAGCATGTGCAAACGTGTATCCTTCATATTTTGCTGTGTACATTGTATGCGTTAGTAATTTGTCTCAGCCATATTTTGCTAAGTTTGTAAATGGCCAAACACCTTGTATGTCGAACGTTGCCAATAAAATGATGTATTGTAAGGTAGGTCCAAGTGTTAGTTACTTGCAGGAAAATGAATTTTAAAATAGGTTGAAAGGTGCTAGGTTGCTCTATCTTTTGTTTACTTTCACCCGGTTTTAAAGTTTATTTTCCTGCAGACAACTAACACATAGACCGACCCTACGATAACAGATTGTTATCTTCAGAAAAATTTCTAGACTTTTAAAGGGTATGATTTAAATCTTCATGCATTTTAATACCCCACTGTTTCCTTCTGGCTGCAACTATATGTTGATAATCGTTTCCAAATGCTTTGGATTTGGACGTCTAAAATTCTGTCCTTTGGTAAAGAGTCAAGGATTAGTAAATGCTTTGTAAAAACACCAATACAGAGAAAGAAAACTTTTATTCACAAAACTGCTATAATGATTGAACAAGTTGTCTCAAATAAAGAAAAAAAAAAAAAAAAAAAAAAAATCCAACAGTGAAATCACAACAAGAGGGCCATGATGGCCTTGAAGTCGCTCAGCTGAGTCTTGACCAAATATGACCAATTTTACATACATTCTACCAAGCTTTCATAATGATTGGAATTAAAATTTGGCCTCTAGCTTGTACACAAGCTTATTCTAGAATTTTTCTCAGTGACCTACTTAGCCAAACATATCCCATTTTCCCATTGTAGATAATATAAAAAAAAAAAGGTTCTGACCGCCTTTCATGAGTATTAGACTGAAAATGTGGCCTCTAGAGCGTACACAAGGTTTTTCTAAGATTTGACCTAGTGACCTAGTTTTTGACCTGACATGGCCCAGTTTCAAAATCTTCCGAGATAGCATCAAGACAAAATTCTGACAAACTCTCCAGAGAATTGGACTGAAAATGTGGCCTCTATAGCATACACAAGGTTTTCCTAAGATTTGACCTAGTGACCTGATTTTGACCCGGCATGACCCATTTTCAAACTTGTCTAACATGTCATCAAGACAAACATTCTGACCAAGTTTCATGAGTATCGGACTGAAATTCTGGCCTCTGGAGCTTACACAAGGTTTTTTCAAAGATTTGATCCAGTGACCTAGTTTGTGACCCGACATGACCCAGTTTCAAACTCATCCAAGATAACATCAAGACAATATTCTGACAAACTTTCATGAATATTTGACTGAAAATATGGCCTCTAGAGCGTACACAAGGTTTTTTCTAAGATTTGACCTTGTGACCTAGTTTTTGATATGACATGACCCATTTTCAAAGTCATCTGAGAAATCATCAGGACAAACGTTCTGACAAATTTTCAAGAGTATTGGACTGAAATTATGGCCTCTAGAGCGTACACAAGGTTTTTCTAAGATTTGATCCACTTACCTAGTTTTTGACCCGACATAACCCAGTTTCAATCTCGTCTAAGATGTCATCAAGACAAACATTCTAACCATCTTATCAGAGTATTGCACTGAAAATGTGGCCTCTAGAGCGTACACAAGGTTTTTATAATATATGAAATAATGACCTACTTTTTGACCGACATGACACATTTTCAAGCTCGCCCGAGATATCACCAAAAGAAACATTCTGACAAATTTTCAAGAGTATTGGTCTGAAAATATGGCCTCTAGAGCGTACGCAAAGTTTTTCTAAGATTTGACCCACTGACCTAGTTTTTGACCCGACATGACCCAATTCAATCTCGTCTAAGATGTCATTAAGACAAACATTCTGATCATTTTTCCAGAGTATTGCACTGAAAATGTGGCCTCTAGAGCGTACACAAGGTTTTTATAATATTTGAAATAATGACCTACTTTTTGACCAGAAATGACACATTTTTTAACTCGTCCGAGATATCATCGAAAGAAACATTCTGACAAACTTTCAAGAGTATTGGACTGAAAATATGGCCTCTAGAGCGTATGCAAAGTTTTTCTAAGATTTGACCCACTGACCTAGTTTTTGACCCGACATGACCCATTTTCAAACTCGTCGAAGATGTCATCAAGACAAACATACTGACCAATTTTTCAGAGTATTGCACTGAAAATGTTGCCACTAGAGCGTACACAAGGTTTTTCTAAATTTGACCTTGTGACCTAGTTTTTGACCCGACATGACCCATTTTTTAACTCGTCCAAGATACTATCAAGACATATATTCTGACCAATTTTCCAGAGTATTGCACTGAAAATGTAGCCTCTACAGCGTACACAAGGTTTTCCTATGATTTGACCGAATGGCCTAGTTTTTGAACCGACATGACCCATTTTCAAACTTATCCAAGATATTATCAAGCCAAACATTCAGGCCAGCTTTCAAGAGTATTGGACTGAAAATGGGGCCTCTAGAGCGTACACAAGGTTTTTCTATGATTTGACCCACTGACCTAGTTTTTGACCCGACATGACACACTTTCACTTTCGTCCGAGATATCATCAAAAGAAACATTCTGACAAACTTTCAAGAGTATTGTACTGCAAATATGGCCTCTGAGCGTACACAAGGTTTTTCTAAGATTTGACCTGGTGACCTAGTTTTTGACGCGACATGACCCATTTTCAAACTCGTCGAAGATGTCATCAAGACAAACATTCTGACCAATATTCCAGAGTATTGCACTGAAAATGTGGCCACTAGAGCGTACACAAGGTTTTTTTAAGATTTGACCTTGTGACCTAGTTTTTGACCCGACATGACCCATTTTCAAACTCATCTAAGAAATTATCAAGCAAAACATTTTGACTAACTTTCAAGAGTTTTGGACTGAAAATATGGCCTCTAGAGCGTACACAAGGTTTTTCTATGATTTGACCCAGTAACTTTAGTTTTTGACCCGACATGACACATTTTCAAACTCGTCCGAGATATCATCAAAAGAAACATTCTGACAAACTTTCAAGAGCATTGGACTGAACTTTGGTAGAGCTTCACCCAAGGAACATGCCTGCCAAGTTTCAACATGATTGGCCCACCGGTTTAGGAGGAGATGTTGAAAGAAATTGTGGACAAACGGACAGATGGACGCCGGACAACGACCGATCACAATACCTCACCTAGCACTTCGCGCTCAGGTGAGCTTATAAAGGGGGATAAATCCTGTTTTTTTTTTACAAACAGAAGCCTTTTTCCTGTTCGCTTCTATTCTTTTTTATGTATAACTTTTGCATGATAAAAGCGAGTACTAACTTAGTTCTCTGGACAAAAGGTATAGGCTTCCAAAGTTGTGTGGAGTATATAAGAAACATTATGCGATACGCAGCCGTTGTGTATCATTAAAAATCACTAGATAAAAGTGAGTATAAATGAGCCACGGTCTGACAAAATGGGGTTTAATGCGTCTCTGCGGTGCATGATACTACGCAAGTCTCACTTAAATATGAAACCATAAAATCTATTTAACAACCGACTGAATCACGAGATGAACTGGTCCTTAAGCATGCAGAAAATTGACAAAAAGCAAGAAGTTTCGACCTGCAACAGCTTTCAAAGACAACGCAGGCTGACCTAAATCGATACTTTTTGCAGATGCACTAAGCCCCCTTTTCACAGAGAATGGCTAAAAAACAAACCAAACTTGCTGTGTAGCAATTTTATTGTAGTTTATACAGATCAGAAGTCAACTAAAAGCATTGCAGAGCTCGACATTTATGTATCTGAACAAAACATCTTACAGCTTCCGTTTAATTAACCCTTTACCAAACAATCCCAACCTTTAACAACCCGGAGGAAGAAATCTTTTGAAAATATTGTGGGTAAAGGAGAAAATACCATCATGTGAAAAAAAGTTTGAACTGTCCTCTGTACATTCCCTCTATATAGACAAGTCTAAAATTATTCTGTGAGGCTAAGGGTTAAAAAATCAGCCTTCAAATGTGTCGGAATCTTGTGCTGTAAGCCTTTTTCAGCTGTATATCAATCATATCAAAGTGACATCTCATTTTATCACTTAATTACTTGGTGTTAATTGTACCAGGTTGGGGTTTTACAGTGCATTGTCCAACGACACTCCAAGATGACAGAAACAGTCAAAAGGGATCAAACAAGAGTTTTCCGATTAAAAGCTTCAGAGTTCAAGTTACAAATCCACCATTTTAACTCTTTGCTGAACGACAAAATTTGGGATGGGACCAAATTGACAGCATATGCAGACGACAAATTCAGTGTTGTTAAAATGATGATTTCTGTCTTTGATAGCCTAGAAAACATTTGGGGAAAAGGAGAAAATGAAGTCGTGAAACTGTTTAATTTCTTGTTTTTTGCCTTCAATATTTAAAAGGAGTTTTAAATCCAGTTCCACTCATATATTTTATTTCAGTGACATGCCAGATAAAAAATCATAACTTGTTGAGATTTACAAGAGATAACAAGAGATAAGGGAATATAAAAAAATTCTTAAAATTTGACATTTCTTGTCTTTTTTTTACATAATTTCAGTACTTATGAACAAGCTTAAACCAAATTGCGTATATGACTTTTTATTAATAAGATACCAGACAAAGTCAAAAATGGTGTAAGTCGATTTAACCTTAGGCTGCTAGGCTCGACTCAAAGACCTTTTGCGGACAGCGTAGATCAAGATCAGACTGCACAGAACGTGCAGTCTGATCTTTGATCTACACTGTCCGGTAAAGAGATATTTCCCCCAAAAAATAACATTGAAATAGTAAAATTTGGATTTTTACTGTCAACTTGAAAGTTTCATTTCACTTATTTAGCAGGTTAAGGGTTAATCCTTACCATAGTTAAGAGACTTTGAAATGCTGAAGAGTGAGAATTGCCTTGCCTTGTAGGCTTACAGATAATGATGTATTATATCTGCCATTGTCATTCTGGCGTGCCTAGCATTTACATTATTATTGTTCAATTTGCTCACATAAAATAATGAAGATTATAAGAGGATTGGAGAAAGTACACATGTAGATAGTACACATGTAAATGAGCCGTGTTCTGACATGGGCTGAAACTTTTTGCTATCTTTTAATTTCCCGCATGTACAAGGACCATTCTACCTCCAGATTTAGTCAAATGTTAGACTAAATGGATTTCATGTATCCATAGTTAAGTGATGACATGCTTAGTATTATGCATCACAGAGATGCACTAAGTCCCCTTGTCACAGAGCATGGCTCAATTATAATGTACTCGTACATTGAAACTATGTCCCAAATAAAATCTACAAAATTGTAAGATTTTTAAGGAAAAGACACTTTCAAGATTTCAATGATATACCTATTATAAATTCTCATGGGAAAAAGGAGCAGGCGCTTGAACAAAGCATATACTGCTTTTCCCACAGCATATATAATTCTCATGGGAAAAAGGAGCAAGCACTTGAAAAAAGCAAATACTGCTTTTTTCACAATACAGTCAGAATCTGTCAACAACTGCAGGGGTATAAAAAGAACTGCTCTTGTTTATATGATTATGGACGATGGAAATATCTTCTGCTCTTTTCTGTTTAGTATATAACACAATTTAAGTTTGTCTTTTCATTTTTTCTGTTTGTTGAAGAAAACCTTTTCCAGGCCCATCGTTGGAGATTCGAAGAAAAGACTGACAACAAATGCTGCAGCATACGACAGGGTAATGTGACCCAGAAATAGGTAA
The DNA here is from genome assembly GCA_946811185.2 of Hippopus hippopus. Classification (NCBI taxonomy): domain Eukaryota; kingdom Metazoa; phylum Mollusca; class Bivalvia; order Cardiida; family Cardiidae; genus Hippopus; species Hippopus hippopus. Next base: position 42,592,012 of record OX328103.1, on the reverse strand, counting down.
ACCTGCAAAAAACAAGATGAAATGTTGGTCAAACAAAGGTTGATTATTTTGTTTGGACGATTAACTCTTTTCCATACAACATAATTTTGAGATTGTCTAAACTGAATACATTAACTGACAACGAAATCTAACAATGGCTCAAATAACAGAATCTGTCTTTTGAACAGCAGAAAACATTGTGGAAAAGGAAAAAAAAAGGTGGTTACCAGCATTTTCTCAATTTCCACAGTGTTTTCAAAGGTCTTCTTTATTGTGGTCGTTAAAACACAGAATTGTTTAGTAAAGCATTAAGGTAATCCATCCATAAATAAGTTATGATCATGATCCTTCAGGTAATCATTAGATTTCAGTGCAGATGCAAACATTTCATGATTTGGGTATACGCCCGTGGTCATTGAACGCTTGTATTTACACTGAAACCTTTATGACCATCTAAAGGATCATGAACTTACTTTTTTGAAGAATGGATTATCCGAAAGCGAGGTCTTTGAATTTTTTATCGAAACTTTCTCTTTCATGTACGTAGTCCACATGACAAAAGGCACATATCACAAACTTCTCTGCGCTTGATATATAAACTCGACCTCTTTCTGCGGCTAAAAATACGTTCTACTGAAATTCAAAAACTACAGGCCAACTACTAAACAGCTTGGACTTGTTTAATTTTACGTACCACCTCATAGTCCAAAAAGAATGTTGGATTCCGTCTGCTACTGATGAACAGAAATATAACCAATAGATGCAGAAGATAGGCCCCATAGGCCAGTCTACCCAAGGGAATGAATGGTCTCCAGGACAACACTTCATTGATCCAACCTGAAAATTTATCATTTTCTTGAAATAAAATCAGTTGAAGTGCCAAATATATTGTACGAAACTGACCATTCAAAATTTTTTGAATATTCTTTTTACGTCAATCAAAGGTACGTAAGAGATATGATTTCACTGATTAAATTGATATTCAGAACAACTTTCTTAACGCTTGGAGCGCCGAATAAACCCAACAGGCAGAGTACATATACAAAAGGACCCAAATAAATGCAAGGTAAAGATTGATTTTGTCTAGAATGTCTCAGCAAAGTAGACAATGTAGACCAAAGATCAGACTGCACGTTTTGTGGTCTGATCATGGTCTTCACTGAGCGCAAAAGCAACTTTAGTTGTGAACGGTGCTTTAGGTGTTCATAAAGGCTTCACACTTTCTCAATATTAAGCAGAGAATGTCGATAATTTGTTTGTATGGTCTGTTGGTGTCCATCGCCGTTTTCAACATTAAGTTTTACCGCGCCGACCAGGGTATGTAAACATGTTTTCCTGCAATCTCTATTGCACTTCATATTATTCACATTCTTCCCAAACTAAAGTGGCTGCTTTCATGGAGATTTTATGACTGAGAAGCTGAGAATGATTAACCAATATCAGACGCGTGTATGTACAGACTGATCTTTATCTGTACTCTGCAAGATACATAATAATCGCTTAGAGCAGGTTAGAGGTTAAACTACCCCCGTTTCCGGTCGCACAGGCGAAAACAACCCAAGACATTGCGATACCCCATCCCGTACGATGAAGAGCGAGAAAGTCTGATTACAACTGGTTCAAGATGTGGTCGTCTTTATACGAGTACAACCCGTACACGTCGCAACAGCAAATAGCCAAACAGAGGAGCCATCCAAGCAGGTTTAAAACCTGAAAAGTAGAAGCTTGTCTTCTTTACGATTTACAAACGAGGGAGTCAGAAAAGTGTGGCAAAGAAAAAGGTAAAGCATGCTACAAAGAAAAATCTCATCAAAAGAGGCGTTTTCTACCTATTTTAAAAAGTTTATCACCCTCCACACCCGGCCGGCCATACTACGCCTGGGTGCAGGAGAATAGCCCCGTGGACAAGGACCCCGTGAGACAAAGGCCCCCCTGGACAAAAACCCCATGTTACCTTAAAGATAATACATTATGAGCAATGACTTCATACCCTCAAAATTGCAAGTAAGTGTAGTTTTGGTGATCGATTTTCTCTGTTCTTCGACAGAGAAAGTATTGTGGTGTATGAGCTGTCAAATAACTTCTGGTACTTTTCTTGTGTTTTCAAACATATCGAGATATCAATAATAACCATTTGAAATATATTTTATATGTGAACACATCAGATGAGTATTGATTTCTTTTCTGTTATGTTTTCAAAAGAAAATACGGTCGTTTCTTAACGGGTTAACACTTATTTTGCATTGCTTACTTCTATTTTACGCGGATTTGTTCAAATACATGTATTTAATTAGGTCTATCAATAATTAAAGACATTGAATAAACAGAACTGCTTACTTGCAAATCAAGTGCTGTCATAATAAATATATTTTGTCTTTTATAGTATTTTGTATTTATTGATAGGATTGGTGTTTTAATCCTCAGTATTAAATCAGTCAATGAAAACTTTAATATCCCCTCTTTTTATTTTGCCCCATGCAAATGCTTTCAACGTGAACAAATCCAAACCCGGGTCGTATAGTAAAAGCTCACATCACTGTGACAAGGGTTACGTTTACAAGGAGGCAGAAACTTAACTAGTCACAATAAATAAATTATTCTAAGAGAAAAGTAACGTTGTAACCCTTTACCACACAATCCCGAGTTTTAACGACCCTGGACCAAAACGGCTTTTGAAAGCATGATTGGAATAGGAGAAAGTGCCGGTAACCAACATTTTGTCCTTTTCCCACGATGTTTTCTATCTTTTCAAAGACAAATCCCATCATTTTAACCACATAGAATTCGTCGTCTGCAAATCCTTTTTGTCATGTGGTACAGAGTTAAGTAAAGTAAAGTGTTATAATTTATTCCAGGAGGAGTGGCAATAAAATATGTTTAAACCAAAACACTCCAGGAGGGTCAGCCAATATCTGACTTGTGAGACACCCTCTATCATAAACATTCATTTGCAGAGTCTTCTGGAAATTCATCAGTCAATATTTGACTTGTGAGACACCCTCTGTCAAACACATTAATTTGCAGAATAACGACTTTCTATGACAAGTCGCCAGTCAAATAGACATTGAATAACAACTACGTATAAAGCGGCAGACCACAAAGCGACCATATCAGAACGATCCCCCTCTTCCAGGACACTAGCCGTCGACCTTCTAATTTTCGGGTAGATGCCATATAGACGATGTTAAACCGTTATATTTCGTAGTCATAATTCAAATGCTGTCAACAATTCTAGGTGTGTAGGACGGCAGAAGTCGTTGACATCATTTTCAGGTCTTCAACATCTGCTGGTTGGAAAACATGCGTATTGTTTACCTTTGGAATTTTACATTTACAGTCAAGTCGGTAGAGTAGATATCCAGTGAACAGTCCAACTATATAGGGACCGGTCCTTGTGTAACATTGTATGTAAATCTTCTGAAAATAATCATCCCTGAAATAAACGAACGTACACAGTTTCGTCAAATACATGTAACTATAACGTCAGGGTAAGCGCGCTGGAAAATTTACGCATTCCTTTATACCTATTTAAACATTCTGGACCAAAAGTAAACACATTTAAATAAGGCCACCGGAAATTACTTTCTAAACTGGTTCCGATCTTCGTAGCTCAGTGGTGTAACACAAGAACGGAACATTTGCGGGTCGTACTACCCAAAAGTAGTCCCACTTGCAAATTTGATATCTAACATTTCTGCCATGTTTTACCATGAAAGATGATAGGACAACTGTTAAATCTGTTTCTGATGTTGATTTGATTATTCAGAAAATTGATAAATTTTTGCACTTCTTTCAGAGCTGTTTTTTGTATTTGACCTGGCAAAGAGGTGTGATGTATTACCAGAGAGTGCCTTGACTCCCAGCGATTTTCCGAGTGTTGATGTGTTTGAAGAGGAATAGCGAAAAATTTTCATTACTCATGATGCCATTCTTGGCACCTTTTTGCGAAGAAAATTTGACATATATTTGATACAATAATACTAAATGAAAAGTGAATGTTTCTCCTGCACAATTTTCTGTTCCCTAATGTGTTGTTGATTTCATCTATATTGCAAATTGTTTGGAAAAGAAATTGATGACAGTCAAAATGCAAAATTTCATTCCATGGAATAACTTAGATTTAAGCTTTTTTCGAGGAAAACACTGAGACATTTTCATAGCAATGGCGCCGTCTGCATCGTCCGTGTCGTTTTTGTTTTCATGCGAAACCTTTAACATTTCACAGTATCTCTGTCATTACTGATGATATTTACTTCAAAATCGGACTGGCGTTGACTATCAAAAATGAAACCTTACTTCAAGGGCTGGTATCCATCAAAGCATTTTTTATACAATTGTTAAGTCTCTTTTTGACTTTTTTACTTTGAATGTTGAAATATTTTGACATTTTATAATATTTCTGTCATTACTGAAATAATTTTCTGCAAACTTGGAGTAGTTGTTAACTTTCAAATTTACTTCAAACTTGGGCATAGTGTTAAGTATCATAAGGGGAACCAATACAACAGGGACAGGTAACACCGAAATATTTTTGACACAGTAATGCCCGGTTTTTCGACATAGAATTTTCACTAAAAGCAACTGCAGCCGAGCATTGGCATCCATATGCGGTGCTATAGGTTTTTTTTTTTTTTTTCTCTCTCTCTTTTCTTTTGCAAAAGAGAAGAAGAAGAAGGGAAAAAAAGAAGGAGGAAATAAATGGAATGTGAAAAAATGAAAAAGAAAAAAATATTTTCGCATACCAGACTTGAAATATTAAATAGTGATAGATAAAATTAATGTGGTGTGAAACCGGTTTTATTTTTTTCGATCACAAAGGATTATGTTTCCAGCTTCACATAAAATGTCTTTTAAACCTTGTTAATGCCTCATTTTAAAGACTGATGAAAATCATTGCAAAACTATTACAAGTACTGCTATGGACTTCGACTACATGAACTGCACGTGGCGCTTGGAGAGAAAGGTAGGTGTAGTTCTTGTTTGAATTTTGGCAACATTAGGATACAGCATGTGGATGGAACAACTCGCTACTTCCAAGCGTTTGGGTATGCATGTAAAATACGAAAGTGCGGCAGTACACTTTTTTTTTTTACTTTTTAAATAGACAGTTTACGGTTGAATACTAATTGCTCTACGCATATACATGTACGCACTTTTCACTTGTCCCTTACCACCAGTGCTTTCACCGCTTTATTTCTAACAGCGACTACCTCTTTTTGGTCTTGTTCAACAGCAACACTTTTTTTTTTAACATTTTAAATAGACAGTTTACGGTTGAATATTAATTGCTCTACGCATATACATGTACGCACTTTTCACTTGTCCCTTACCACCAGTGCTTTCACCGCTTTGATTCTAACAGCGACTAACTCTTTTTGGTCTTGTTCAACAGCAACACTTTTTGTTTTTACTTTTTAAATAGACAGTTTACGGTTGAATATTAATTGCTCTACGCATATACATGTACGCACTTTTCACTTGTCCCTTACCACCAGTGCTTTCACCGTTTTGATTCTAACAGCGACTAACTCTTTTTGGTCTTGTTCAACAGCAACACTTTTTTTTTTTACATTTTAAATAGACAGTTTACGGTTGAATATTAATTGCTCTACGCATATACATGTACGCACTTTTCACTTGTCCCTTACCACCAGTGCTTTCACTGCTTTGATTCTAACAGCGACTAGCTCTTTTTGGTCTTGTTCAACAGCAACAACGACAACATCAACAGAAAAATTCACCGGATAGTCTTTAACCCATTCGTAAAGGACCCAATACCTTGCGTACTTACTGCTTGTTTGAAATTGTCATGTCGGAAATCATTTCAAGTCTCCTGCCAAGATATAGAAGCGCATATAGTAAATCTAGATGCGATTTTGCTACTCTTAGGTTAAAAACAGGTCGATATGAAGGTGTGCCCCTTGAAAATCGAAAATGTTCCTTTAGTGGTACCAGTGCCGATGAGCAACATGCTCTTCTTGAATGTAATATGTATGATGACTTCTGACATACGTTATAAGTAGCTGTTATGAAACCAATGCACTTGATAAACAACCAACGAAAAGCTAAGTTTTCTTTTCAAAAATGTCGTCTTCACTCGAACATTAGCCATTAGCCATTAACCTGTAACGATATTTTAAAAAGACAGACTTCTTATTGGCTCAAGTGGTTTATTTAAACAACTTAGCAACTTTATTTTAACGGGTAACTTTTGTTCGTAAATAGCATTTCTGATTGTTTTTTAATATAATATTTTAATACTATCTCTTATAATTTTTCAATAGAATGGTCTAATACTTTTTTCTGGAATATTTTCAATATATATTTTAAATATGTTTTGTTTATGAATGACTATATGAAAAATGTAAGCATAATTACTCCCAACACAAGTTGTGCACTGGTGCACTGGTATAACTCTTTCAAACCGAAAGCAAACATCTGACCTATTTTTGCACTGACTGAGTTTAAATCCACCAGCGATAAATATAAAGTGATACAATGGAGGTTCATTGAAAAAGAGAGAATCTGTTACTAGTGTCTTAATTGAAAGGAAAAACGTGGAAGGAAAAGGGGAAATTCTCGGCTACAACCAATAACTTCTTTTCCAACACCTTTCACAAACGCATAAAAGTCACTACGGTTCTGTTATTATGGATTAAAAAGAAGAGATTTTTCTGCAATAAGAGTTTTGCTGCAGAGAAATCATCGCATGGAAGGAGAAAATGCATGTGTTGCATCTTTGCCCCGACATACCAAATTATCCTCAACGCTTTCGTAAACAAAATTCTTCTACACCCATCTCGCTAAGAAGTTCGTAAAAGACATCCTGTACATTCACCCCGCAAAAAATTTACAGTATGATCCAGCAGGGGCTTTTGTTTTTTGGCAAGTTTTCATTCAATTCCTGCGTTCTTATCCTATATCCGAGAATCTTAAAAAGCTCACCCATCATAGATAAATGTCCCAGGTAAGATGCCGAAATATGTAATAATCTTGTGTTTTCCTCTGAACAGAAACAGGCTCGAAAGTTATTTATACATTGAAGTGTAGGGAGGCTTGTTCATCTTAAACATGGCTGTCATCAGTTATGCGGTCCTGTTTATATTTTTGTCAACATTTAGGAGCCTAACTGCTATTAATGAGCCCATGTGCACATCAAGATTTGATTTTGAGGAGAAACTATTGAGTAAACTTGTAAGAATGGAACATGCAATGGAATTATTACAAGAGCGTGTGAGCAATGAACTGTCTGCCATTAAAGAAGAGAAATTTAAGATGGGTCAAGATTTCTTGAAGTTTAAAGAAGCGTTTATAAGGGAGCAAACTGCTGTTAAAGATAGCTTTGAAAAGATGAGTGTGGAAATAGAGCAAGAAAACCTGAAGCTGGCCGATGACTTTAAAACAATGTCGCAACAGTACGAAGGCATAATACAGAGGATGTCTGGCGATCTCACAGGAACCTTAAACAAATCTTTGAATAATGAAAAAGGTAAGTAAAACCATCGTTCCATTATTATAACTCGGAAATATTGGTTATTTCGGAATAAAGAGCTTAAACTAAACCTGAAAAAAAAAGTGTAACAACTGTTCTGATTGCTCAGAAAAGCAATCAGACGATTGCTATACGTTTGTCAAAGATGATGGACGCAGATATTTGACCAAGTCAATTTGTACGTTTATTCCTATGTGTAAATTTTGGGACTTTGAGGACTTTTCATGTTTAAAAAAAAAAAAAAAAAATAGTAACTTGAATTTGATCATGACCATTAAAAGACAGGAAGAAGTGAGTTGCTGCGGTAAATTGTTCATAAAATTATATAATATGAAAAACCATATACGCGATCAATTGATTCCATGTCAATATACCTTATCTATCTTTATACAGGATTTTTATTATCTTCGAAAGACTTTGATATTTTACCTGTAATCATATTTCTTTACTTAAAATCTTGCAATAGCTGAAAAGAAATGAAGAATACTATGTGAAAAGGGGACTTATTGCATTTGCAAAAGGTATCGATTCATTTCAGTCTGCGCAGTACTCGCAGGCTGACAGGGGTCGAATCTTTCTGGTATTGATTAATTTTCTGCAAGTCCAATGACCATTTTTCTGATGACTCAGTCAGTTGCTAGACAAAAATGGATTGTATGGGTTCATAATCACGTAAGTACTAGTTTGGTATGATGCATCAAGGAAATGCATTAAACCCTCTTTTGCTAGAGCGCCGCTCATATGATTTTGTAGATTTAGGCATTTAATATGGACTTAAATATGTCAGTCTATATAGATATGGTATATTGATCTACTAGTAAAATACGTATTTTTTTCACAGACGCCTTTTCAGCACATACAGCCACCAGCGAACTGGTGAATGGTGTTCCAACATTTGCTAAAACCCATGTTAACCTAGGAAATGCCTATGACATCAGCACAGGAAAATTCACAAGCAAGAAAGTTGGACTGTACTAATTTACGTTTATAGTTCGATCAAAATCATCCAATTTTGTTTATTGTTATATTCGTCTGAATGGAGTGAGGGTAAATTATGCGATAACGGAAGGGAAGAACGACATGTCATCAGTTACAGTATATCTTTCCTTGACAACTGGAGATGTTGTCGATTTAGGAGACTGCGCTGACTGGGATGCTTCCACCGTCAAAAATTTATGGAACCTTATTACTCGGAATGGAAATCAACTGAAACCTATTAGTCTTGACACTATGGCTTTCCTTCTGAAATCAAGGGGGAAAAATACATCATTTTAAATATATCTAAGTTTATGTATGTTAGACAATGGACACAAAGGACATATGTTTATAAGTTACCAACGTTAAAGCCCCGGGCCCTCTTTGATAAAAAAAAAGCACAGATTTACGGTAAGCCATTGTATAGGTAGACAATAGTTTCAGAAAACATACCAGAACGTTGTTTACTTGGCAACAGCTGTAATTGATAGGATAAAATTTAATATGTACGACCACCATAATGCATATTTGGAGACATTAACCGAAATATTGTGATGAGGTGTGTGGAAATTTGCATACTGTAGGTATGTCTTAAATTAATAGAAATGCACGCAGAACTTGTATTTTCTTCTAAGTATTTTCATTGCTCGGTTCGATGCTTTTTGCTAACACCGTCTTTGATACTTTGTTTACTTCTAACTATGCGCATGCATCTCTCCGTCCCCATCTTCTATCTTTATGACGGGCTATCTCCATGAAATGAAAATACACCCTATCAGTTTGCTATTATCGGGTTGAACGATTTGTTTTTCGATTCATTTTGGTCATCTTTTACCCTATGAAAATATGTTTAAAAAAACTGGAAGAAAATAAAGAGGGAACGGGGCTTTGAAACATTTTAACCTGTACAATGAAAATACTCAATAAATGAAATGTACTTAGTTACTAGAAACCTGTAAGATAATATAATGTCAGTGCTGTTTAGCCACAATAAATGATTAGTGAGCGGACGCAAAGGAACAAATATGGGATAGACCAAAGATTAGACTTCATATTCTTTATAATCCGATCTTGATCCACAGTTTTTCTCTCACACTCACAATTGAAGTTGTGCTGTGCTTGAATTTTATACAGAATGGCTAACATAAACGTCTCAGTAACTCAATCTTAAGATTAATCTATTATTACGTAGTCTCTTGTTTTAACGATCATGAGAAATAGAGCTTTTAAAAAAAACATCGTAGGAAAAGGAGAAAATGCTCCTAACCGGCATGAGCCATTTAGCCCTAAGTTAGCGAATTGTTTGATGTGTGAGAATATTTATTTTGAGGTTTAACATGTAATTATACATGAGTGAGTTCAACAAGACAGCAGTAACATAGGCTTTAGTTACCTAAATCTAACTCTTGGAGCATGACTTAGGTTGTTTTTGTAGACATAATGTATCAAGAAAAAAATACTCATTATCAGACAGTGTAGATTAAGATACAGCCCTTTAAGTATTAAGACTGAGCGTAGATTCATCCAATTCAAACTGCAGCTCTGCGTTTATTTCCTTGCCTCAACTGCCTTTATGTTGTCGCAAAAAGTTTTTTGTACAAGGATAGCTTTTATGAGGTAAGCAGCACTTTCTCCTTTTCCGACAATGTTCCCAATGACAAATTTCAAGATAACAGAGTCACATTTGATTTGTTGTCTGCAATGGTTTTGGACAATTCTAAAATTTTGTCGTTTGGTAAAGTGTTGAGATGGGTGTATAAACTCTAAAAAAATGACAAACTGGAAACTTTACATAAGAGATTGACACTTGGTGATGCCATGAAAGAATGATAATTAACTGTTTATCAAACAACCTCGTGTTTTAATGACCCCTGAGAAAGCAATATATTTGAAAACATTGTGGGGAAAAAGAGAAAATGCTTATAACCAGCATTTTCTCTTTTTCCCCGCAATGTTTTCTTCCCTTTCAAAGGCAAATCTCATCAATTTAGTCATATTTAATTTAAATTCTGAAAATGTTTTAAATTCGGACAGGTCTAATCATTTTGGTCAGTATGCAGTACATTGTTGGAGAAAGAGCAATTGCTTGTAATCGGCGGTTGCTTTTTTCTCTTCAACATTTTCCAAAGCTGTGGTTGAGTATCTTTGGTTTGTTCTTTAGGGCTGCGTTTTAACAAACTGCATCAATTTACGAAAATTATTTGGAATTGCTTAACCTAGAGGTATCGGCTGGCGTTAAGTTATGCAATATTTACTGAAATTATAAAGATGTGAAGTTTAGTGAAAGTTATTTTAGACTTGATGCTTGCTTACCCAAAGTGTGTACGCAAATGTCGAATGCAGCTCAACAAGGCATTTTCTTTCCAGAACACGATGACATCATACCGTGTGCGTGTGTTTTTTTATGTTTATGGACATAACCTGGTGTGAGCTTTTGCCAATAAAGTATTTTCTTCATTCCTTCATTCGTTCCTTCGTTCAGGTTCTTTGGGTCAATAGAAATCTTGTTTAATTTACTCTTTACCACACAATCACGTGTTTTTAACGACCCTGAGAAAAAAGCGGCGATTGGAAACACTCTTTGACAAGGAGAAAATGCTAGTAACCAGCCTTTTCTCCTTTTCCAACAATGTTTTCTATTTATTCAAGGACAAGTACTATCATTTGAACAACATTTGAAATATTGTAGTGAGCCCCAGTAGCTCAGTCGGTAGCGGTCAGGACTTGAGAACAGGAGTTGCAGGTTCGATACCCGGCTTGGCCAATTTCTTTCAGAGGATTGATGATAGTCATTCCGAAAGGATTCAAAACTCACCCATAACTGTCCATTGCTACTACGATGGTTACGTTGGAAAGCAGCCAATGGCTTGAAGATGATAATGTGCGCTGCACTGGTAAAAATAACTCCGGGAAAGCATTGATAGGTGCACTGGCCGCCGCGATATAACTGAAACAATGTTGGAACGACGTTAAACACTAGACAATCAATGGATCAATCATTGACATTTTTTTCTGTAGATGCTTCGAATTTGCACAGGTCCAAATATTTATTGTTCGATAAAGATTAATACAGAGCATATACTTGTCCACAAGACTAGCCAGATTATATTATAAAAGGTATCTGACATTGTAATATTTGTCCTCAATGTCACTTGCACCCCTCAGTAGAAGTCTCAAAATAAACTGGTCCCCGTTTAACCTGACAGATTGTTATCGATCTTGAACTTCAAAAGACCTTAGAAGGGCATTGTTAAAGCTCTACAATAAGAAGATGAAAATTCACATTCTTTGCAAATATTTGACATAAAGTTTTAAGCGATTTCTAATAAGACTTAGAAGTTCAGGACAAGGTTTTTGCGAAGAGTATTTGCAAAGGGGAGAACAACCCGGTTTTCTACCCTATTGAAGGACAACCGCTCAGAACTGCGAAATTTATTTAAATAGACAAGTCTAAATTTTGTCATTTGGCAAGATGAACTCAATGTTAAACGTCTCAGCTGGACACTAACTTTCAATCCTTTATTAGAAAGAGATAGGTAAAGTTAGGGACTAGTAGCCAGCTACTTATTCAGGTAAAGTTAACTTCTAGTAGCCAGCTACTAGTAGCTACTAGTAGCGAGCTACTTGAACTGGTAAAATTGATTGTTTGTAGCCAGCTACTGGTAGCCACCTTCTAGTAAGCAGTCACCTGTAAAAGAAAATCTGGCAATTCGTACCCAGCGACCAATGTATAGGTAATTAAAATGAAGGTTTTTTATTAGTTTCCTAAAGGTACAAGTAGCTGGCGAATCAAATGTCGACGCCATAAACGAAATGTTTTTTTCCCATCCAGAATACTATATAAATGCATCAGAAAAATCAAAATCAAATAATTTCCTGTATTAAAGGGTCAAGTTACGAGATCTGTCAATAGGATTTTTTTTCACACTTGTTTTAATTAGGGATTCAAAATGTACAAGTAGCTGACGAGATTAAGACGGACATCCAAAGAATCACATTTACTGTACTACGGAGAAATTGAAAATATAATTTTCAATTCATTTTTAATTATTAAAGGGGCCAGTTACTCGTCATGAAAATAGGGACATTTTTCAATTTCACTCAGAGAGGAATTCAAAGGTACAGGTAGCTGGCGAGTCGAAGAGCTGTTTTTGTAATTAAGTGCTTGTTTTACATAAAGGGGATGATAAATGCACTAAGATAGTCAAAATTTAAGCATTTCCAGCTACTAAAGGGGCCAGCTACTGATTTGGAAATGGGACAACTTTCCACTTTTGCGAAATAATTATTTGAAATGTTCAAGTAGCTAGCGAGATTTAGAGAGATTTTTCAAAATATTTTAACGAGCTATATTGAGGATACTTAAGAGAAATTAAAGATATCAATATCAATCCATTCTTATTCATTAAAGGGGCCAGGTACTCGTCATGAAAATGCGGATATTTTTTCAATTTCACCTAGAGTGACATCAAAAGGCACAGGTAACTGACGAGCCTAAGAGCCATTTTTGAAATTGAATTCTCGTTTTGAAAAACAGAGACTATAAATGCACGAAAAAACTCATATTGAACATTTCCGGTTTTTAAAGGGGCCAGCTACTTGATTTGAAAATGGGACAACTTTGCACTTTTACGAAATAATGATTTAAAATGTACAAGTAGCTGGCTAGATTTAGAGAAACTTTTCAAAATATTTCAACAAATTATATTGAGGATCCTTAGGAGAAATTCAACATATTAAAATCAATCCATTTTTAATCATTAAAGGGGCCAGCTACTCGTCAGAAAAATGCGGATATTTTACAATTTTACTTCAAGTGAAATCAAAAGGTACAAGTAGCTGGCGAGCCTAAGAGCGATTTTTGAAACTAGATGCTTGTTTTGAAATAAAAGAGATTGAAACGGCATGAGAAAACTCAAAATTGAAGCATTTCCGGTTATTAAAGGGGTCATCTACTTGATCTGAAAATGGGACAACTTTGCACTTTTACGAAATCATCATTTAAAATGTACAAGCAGCCTACTAGATTTAGAGATATATTTCAAAATATTTCAACCAATCATATTGAGTATATTTATGGGAAATTAAATGTATCAAAATCAATCCATTCTTATCATTTAAAGAGGTAAGGTACTCGTCATGAAAATGAGAACATTTATCAATTAATCTCAAACGAAAAAATGAACTGAAAATGATATTTTTTAATTTCTCCGTAGTACAGTGAATGCAATTCGTTTAAATATTGTGAAATGTTTGTCTTAATCTCGCCAGGTACTTGTACATTTTGAATCCCTAATTGAAAACAAATGTGAAAAAAAAATCATATTGACAGATCTCATTGCTTGCCCCTTTAATACAGGAAATTATTTGATTTTGATTGTTCTGATGCATAAAAGTAATATTCTGGATGGAAAAAAAAATTCCGTTTAAGGCATCGACAATTGGCTCGCCAGCTACTTGTACCTTTAGGAAACTAATAAAAAACCTCCATTTTGATTACCTATACATTGGTCGCTGGGTACGAATTGCGAGAGTTTCCTTCATAAGTTACTGCTAACTAGAAGGTGGCTACCAGAAGCTGGCTACAAATAACCAATTTCACCAGAACAAGTAACTGGTTACTAGTAGCTGACTACGAGTAGCTAACTTTACCTAAACAAGTAGCTGGCTACTAGTAGCTGGCTATCAGTAGCTAACTTTACCTGAACAAGTAACTGGCTACTAGTAGCTAACTTCACCTATCTTATTAGAAAGCACCGTGCATTTACGCTCCCTTGGAAGAAAGCTTTAGAAAACATTCCGGGAACAAAAGACCCATCTGGTCTTATATCCTTTTAAAAGACATCCTCTTTCTGCAAATGCTTTCAATACACACACGTCTAATGCCAGCATTTTCAATTCCTTTTCCCACTGTGTATTCTACTATTTCAAGGAAAATCCGTTCATTCAGGCCACATTTCATTTGCTTACTGGAAATATTTTCTTCAACTTAAACGGCTTTACAATTTTGTCTTCTGATAAAAAGTTAGAGGTAAATTAGAACCATGCGTTCTAGTAGTCCTTTAGCCAAGCCCAGTGGCGCAGTGGACAGGGTACTGGACTTTAGAGCAGAAAGTCGCTGATTTGAATCTCCAGCTTGGCTTTTGTTTTCCCGCAGATTGATGATATCCATTGCGACAGGATTCATTCTATCACCTCTGATCAATGTTTCGACAGTGGTTATGTGACAAAGCAGCTAGAGGTTTGTAGAATCATGTGCGAAATACCGGTTTAAAAAATCTCCAGGAAAACACAGATAGGGTTCTGGCCGCCGCGATGTTACTGAAGTAAAGCTGTAAACGGCAGTAAACATAATACAATCAATCTATTAGCCTTACGCAAAACGGCAAAATTTTCACAAATTTGCAAAAGACAAATTAGCCTAATTCCCGTTATAGCTGATTTCAATTATCTTTGAAAGGTTTGTTAACATTGCGGGAAAAGGAGAAAATGCTGGTTATCAGTATTTTCTCCTTTTTCCACGATCTGTTAAAAAGCCTTTCCCTCCTCAGGGTCATAAAAGCAAGGGCTGATGAAGGGCTATTTAGAACTTTAAATGACAATATCCTGGCGCAAGCAGTCCAGTCTAATGGAAAACATATTTCATGTATGCTCTGTAAAAAGGGGCTTTGATGCATCCGGAAAAGTATCGTCCCACGTTAGCCTGCGCAGTCCGCACAGGCTGATCTGGGTCGAAACTTTTGCTACTGGTCAATGTTTTGCAGATCATTTTCAACCGGGTCGAAACTATTTGCTTCTGGTCAAATTTTTGCAGATCATTTTCACCCGGGTCGAAACTATTTGCTACTGGTCATTTTTTTTCTTGCATGTGAAATGACCATTCTACCTCATGATTCATTCCTTAGACAAAATAGATTTTATGGATCCATAAACATATGATGATGAGCTTGGTAAAATTCACCAAAGACATGCATTAAACCCCCTTATGCCAGAGTGCCACTCATTTTCAAAACAATTCCGTCTTTATGCTACTCTCTCAATATTGCGTATCAGCGGCGTATGCAGCAAAATTTCTTTACGCGGGTCAATCGCCAAGAACTGAGGCGTATTTTGTTCAAAATTAAAGACACGGCGTATGTTCGACGTTTCTATGGCGTTTCTGTGGCGTGCCTATGTTTTTATGGATTTCAAGGAACGTAAAGTACGGCGTACTGAGGCGTAAGAGTGGCGTAACCGCTTCGTTAGCACGACGTTCCTTTCTTATGTGCAGCCTTGACAATGAGTAAATACGGCGGTCACTGACGGAAAACGGCTCTGCTCACTTCGTTGCTGTCATTCGTTCAAAAGATGTCAAACCTTTCATCTTAACCAATACGTTCGTGTGACGTAATAAGTGTTCGAGCTACGTTCCCGCGGCGTCACTGCTGCGTTGTTTTCGCTTTTACGGCGTGTGTGTGACGTAAGCATGGCGTATCGGAGCTGCTACGTTTTTGCTACGTATTCTTAAGTGCGGACTTAAAAAAACGTCGCACCTCCGCGTTCAAGGAGATCGTGCTACGTACCAAAGAGTATTAGCTACGTAAGTTGACGTTACTGTGGCGTTGTCGCGGCGTTCCTTTCTTATCGCGATACGCCGTACATACGCAAGCCGATACGCAATAGTGAGAGAGCGTCTTTAGACGACCCTGAAAAAAAGATTTGTGGACAAAAGAGAAAATGGTGGTGATCAGCAATTGGCTTTTCTCACGATGTTCTGCCAATCCCGAAACAGAGATGTATTCCAATTTTTAAGTTACATTTATGTTGTCGTCTGCAAGTGCTTCACTTAAGACAAGTATAAAATCGTTGTCGTTTGATGAAGAGTTTTCCAAACTCTTAGTAGAACGCTCTATCAGATGTTCATACCCAAAAAATATACTGAACCACGATCAAAGTTCGAAACATCCCATTGACCACAGCTCCCCACATTGACAACGTCCCCGGTTTTCAAGAGCAGATAAACTGTAACAGAAGCCGTGTCATACGATCCGTCTGTAATGGCATAATTAACATTTTCCTCATTCAGCCGAATATAGCAATAAACGTATTTCGATGAGATTGATCGAATTCCAAATGTGAATAGGTAGAAGCCGTCTTTTTTGCACGTGAACTTTCCTGTGCTGATGTCATAATCATTCCCTACGTTTACATGGACTGTACTAAAGATAGGAACGCCATCCACTAACTTGCCGGTAGCCTTTTGTACTGCGAAAACAGCTGTGGAGAAAGAAAACATTGAAATGACAGATAGACCATAATTATGCCCAACTGATAGGTCCATATAAGTATATACATGTATAATTGCTTCAGCTCAGTTATGTCTTCTAAATAGTTATTAGATGCTGACGAGACTAAGAAACGCAACATTGTGCTATATTGTATAATATGCTTTATTGCCCGAAACTGAAACTTTCAAGAAGAACAATTTTATTCTTACTACCACCGATCATTTCTTTCTTTACTAGACGATAAAAAATTAGTCTTGTCTACTTCGAAAGAATTTAAACATGACCTTGTTTTTGGACAGATAGAAAACGTTGTCGGAAAAGGAGAAAATGCTAGTTATCAGCATTTTATAATTTGCCCAGTTTGTTTTGGTAAAGGATTACGAGACGCAATCATACACGGTATTTCAAAACATTTTGGCTATTTCTCCTGAGTAATGGACAAACACTGTGGCCTCTAGAGTGCACAAAATGTTTTTAAATAAGTGGTCCCAGTGACCAGTTGACCCGGAATGACCCATTTTCACACTCAAGATAACATCAATACAAATATTCTGACAAAATCTCATAAAAATCACTCACAAAGTATGGTATCAAAAGAGTACATGTTTTTTATTTTATTGGTTTTTATCCCCTTGACCTACTTTATGACCCAGATTTAAATTCGTGTGAGATATAATCAAGACAAATATTTTGATGAACTTTCAAAAGAAATGGACTCAAAATGAGGCCTCCAAAGTGCAGGTAAAAGGTGTTTTTTTTACACTCGACTTAGATATCATCAAGACAAATATTCTGACCAACTTTCGTAGGAATTAGAAGAAAATATGGAAAAAAAGCTGACTTTGAGTAGAATGTATATTCAGCCGAGTTTCGAGTCAAGATTATAGGTTCGAAGCTAAGAGAATCAAGGCCCTAAATAAATGAGCCAAGCTATTAGAACAGTGGGTTTCATGCATCTGCAAAAAAGTCAACCCAGGCCAGCCTGCGCAGTGCGTGGAGGCTGACCCTGGTCGAAACTTTTGTTTTAGGTAAATTTCGCGCATATCGAAGGACCATTCTACCTCAAGATTGTTAGACAAAATAGATATCATGGATCCATAATTGTGTGATTACTTGCATGGTGTAATGCATCACGGAGATGAATATCAACACCTTTTTGCCAGAGCATGGCTGAAATGAAATAGACTTTCTCAATCATGAAAATAGTACTGACTACGCAGGCTGACATGGGTCGACACTTTTTACAAATACATTAAACTCCTTTTTACAGAGCAGGAATCATATAGATTCACTCATTACCTAAGGACAAAATGTAAGACTTGTCCATATTGATATCGCTTGAAAGCGACAAATAAATTATGACTCAACTGGCGTGTCTTTGAATGGATGAAAATTATTGTGGGTAAAGGAAAAATGCTGGTTACTAGGATTTTCTCCTTTCCAACAATGTTTTCAACAGCTCTCTACCTTGGGATCGTTGCAAAAACATACTGGTGTGGAAAAGATATAACAGAAATTTATCTTATTTTTCTTACTTTTGTCACTGGGTGAAAATTTGTTCAAAGTCTCTGCTAGATCGTCTGATATTTTCTTCAGTCTGTTTTCATTTTGATTAGACATTGTTTCGAAGTCTTTTTCCAGTTTCGAAGATGCGTTTAACACTTTTGTAAGATCGTCTGATATCCTAAGTATTTTGCTTTCGTACTGCTGCGACATTGTTTTAAAGTCCTCGGCAAGTTTCAGGTATTCTTGCTCCATTTTTACACTGATCTTTCCAAAGTTATCTTTAACAGTAGTTTGCTCATTTAAGAACGTCTCCTTGAAACTCGAGAACTCTTGATCCATCTTTAGTTTTTCTTCTTTAATGGAAGACAGTTCATTGCTCACACGTTCTTTTAATAATTCCATTGCATGTTCCATTCTAACAAGTTTATTTAACAATTTCTCCTCAAAATCAAATCTTGATGTGCACATTGGCTCATCGACATTAAAAGCAACCAAGCCCCTAAATGTTGACACGAAAATAAACAGGACAGTAACACTTATGATAGCCATGTTAAAATTTAACGCAAACCAAAGCTCTCAGTACTGATGAAATTGAGGAAACTCAGCGGCTTTTGAATTCCTTTTAGTTCAAGGCAAATTACAAACTAATTCTCTCACGTTCTAAAATCTTAAGATTATGTTATCACACGGAGAACACTTTTTCAAACCTGAAAAGAACACCGACTTAACCCTAAAGCTGCTAATCGTGACTCAAGGACCTTTTGCAGACAGTGTAGATCAAGATCAGACAGCAAAGAACGTGCAGTCTGATCTTGATTCTACACTGTCCGACAAGGTGATATTTTTCAAACAAAAAGAAATTGAAATAACAATATTTGGGTTTGTACTTTAAGCTGAAAAAGTTTTATTCAATTTTTGAACAGGCGAAGGGTTAATGGACGTTCTGTTACATTAACGTTTTACCAGACTACAGAATTTTAGACTCGGTCCATGTTGAAAGCATTTTGATGACGACAAATTAAATATTGCTCAAACCATGGGGAAAATTGTGAAAAAAGGAGAAAATGCTCGTCGCATACACGTTCTTATTTTCTGACGATGTTTGCACATGGCTTCTAACAGACGTGCTCGTTCGTTGCAAGAGTTAATCAGGAAATAATTGCCGCATTGGTTTTTAGCATGAGACAAGTGCTCTTGAATTTTGCTTACGTGTATTTGATGTAAACCATGTGTGCTCGTTCTGGCGTTAAAGATGTAATGATAGGCATTTCTTGTTTACTTGTGCTGGAATTTATCGAAAACAATTTTTTGCACAATTTCTTTTTTTTTTGTTGGCTTTTATACCTAAACCTCGATAGTCAAAATAACAACACAGAACGGGTACTATAAATTTTGGGATTTTGTTGTAAATGTATATATAGGAATGTTGTTTACATTTGTAAGATTTATTATTTATCTATGAGTCTTATTTCGTACATTTTTCTGAAAATCAATTTGCTTTAACCCTTTACTCAGTGACAAACTATTGCGGTTACACTATACTACACAAATCTTGACGCATATACAGTTGTCAACTTTTGAAAACGTCGTGTAGAAACACGCTGAGCACTACATGTTGCAAGCGATATTTCCTTTTACTAAAACATTTTTCAAGCATTCAAAAATCCAATGACTTTTCTATTTTAATTCCTTTAGGTCATTAGCACTAACGTAGATATACTTGAGTGGTCCCTCGAAAAATGAATTCAGTCAAGTATGAAAATTATTGTGAAGAGGACAGTCTGTTATTGTAAGGTAGGTCCAAGTGTTAGTCACTGGCAGGAAAATGAATTTTAAAGTAACTCGAAAGAAGTCAGGTCGATTAGTAGATTTCTATCTTTTGTTTACTTTCATCCGGTTGTAAAGTTTATTTTCCTGTCGACAACTAATACCTGGACCGACCATGCGATAATTGATTTTAAACGGTATGATTTAAATCTGCATCCGTTTTAATACCTCACTGTTTATTTTTGGCTGCAACTAGGAATGGTAAGCATATTTAATTTGTCGTTTGCAACAGTTTTTGATTTTGATCAGTCTAAAATTCTGTCCTTTGGTAAAGAGTTAAGGGCGAGTAAATGCTTAAGACAAACACAAATACATTTACAAACAAAGAAACCTTTATACCTACAACCGCTATAATGAAATAAACAAATAGTAAAAAAAAAGAACTAAAAAAGAAAAAAAAAGTTAAATCATAAGAAAGGGAGATATATCCTGTTTTTACAAAAAAGTTGCTATTTTCTAGTTCGCTTCTATTCTTTCATGTTTAATTTTGTCATAAAAGCAAGATAAAAGCTAGTACCAATTTCGTTATCTGGAACTAAGGTAGAAACTTCCAAAGTTTTATGGAGTATATAAGGAACCTATAATAATTATGCGATACGTAGACTTTGTGTATCATAAAAATCAGTAAATCCATATGAGTGAGTATAACTGAGTCACGCTCTGACAAAAGGGGGCTTAATGTGTCTCTGCGATGCATGATACTGCTCATGTCATCACTTTATTATGGAACCATAAAATCTATTTAACAACCGAATGAATCATGAAGTGTATTTGCCCTTTAATATACAGAAATTGACCTAAAGCAGGAAGTTTCGACCTATATCAGTCTGCACAGTTCACGCAGGCTGACCCGAATCGATACTTTTTGCGGATACATTAAGCCTGTTTTTCCACAGAGAATGGCTAAAACACACGCCAGCTTGCTGTGTAGCAATTTTATTGTAGTTTATACAGATCAGAAGTCAACTAAGAGCATTGCAGAGCTCGACATTTATGTACTTGGACAAAATATCTTAGAACTTCCGTTCAATTAACCCTTTACTACACAATCCGGACCTTTGACAACACGGAAGAAGAAGGCTTTTGAAAACATTGTTGGAAAAAGAGAAAATGCTGGCAACCAGCATTTTCTCTTTTTCCAACAATATTTTTCTACCTATTCAAGAACGGATACCATCATTTAAAAAATGTTTGAATTGTCCTCTGTACATTCCCTCTATATGGACAAGTCTAAAATTATTCTATTGGCCAAAGGGTTAAAAAGTCAGCCTTCAAAAGTGTCGGAAACTTGTACTGTAAGCCTTTTTCAGCAATATATCAATCATATCAAAGTGACATCTCATTTTATCACTTATTTTTCTTGGTGTTACTTGAAAGCCGTTTCAAGTATCCCCTCTACATTCCCTTAATATGGACAAGTCTAGAATGATTCTGTGTGGTTAAGGGTTAAAAAATCAGCCCTCAAAAGTGTCGGAAACTTGTACTGTAAGCCTTTTTCAGCAGTATATCAATCATATCAAAGTGACAGCCCATTTTATCACTTATTTCCTTGGTGTTACCTGTACCAGGTTGGGTTTTACAGGACATTGTCTGACGACAGTCCCAGATGACAGGCACGGCCAAAGGGGATCGAACAAGAGTTTTTCGATTACAAGCTTCAAGTTTTAAGTTACAAATCCACCGTCCTAACTCTTTACCGAACGACAAAATTTTGGACTGGACCAAATTCAAAGTATTTGCAGACGATAAATTCATTGTTGTTAAAATGATGATTTCTGTCTTTGATAGCGTAGAAGACATTTGCGGAAAAGGAGAAAATGAAGTCGTGAAAATGTTAACCCTTATCTTGCTAAATAAATTAGATGAAACTTGCAAGCCTTTAGTAAGAATCCCGAAACATTTGAATTTATTTTTAGGAGAAAAAATATCTCCTTACCGGACAGTGCAGAACCAAGATCAGACTGCAAGTTCTGTGCAGTCTGATCTTGATCTACACTGTCCGCAAAAGGTCAGTGAGTCGCGCTTAGCAGCCTAAGGGTTAATTTTCTTCTTTTTTTGCCTTCAATATTCATCAGCAGTTTTAAATCGAATTCTGCTCATAGCTTTTATTTCAGTGACAAGCCAGATAAAGGCAATAACCTGCAGACATTTACAGGAGTTAAGGCAATATAAAATTTGAAATTGTTTGGTTTCTTTCACATAAATTCAATATTTAAGTTTAAACCAAACCGCGTATTTGGCTTTCTATTAACCCTTATCCTGCAAAATAAATGAAATAAACTTTCAAGCCGATAGTAAAATCCCAAATCTTGCCATTTCAAAAGTACTTTTTTTGGAGAAAAATATCTCTTTATAGGACAGTGTAGATCCAAAATAAGACTGCATGTTTTGTGCAGTCTGATCTTGAGCTTCAATGTCCGCAGAAGGTCATTGAGTCGCGGTTAGCAGCGTAAGGCTTAATAAGATACCACACAAAGTCACAAACTGTGTAAGTCGATTAGTCTTTTCCATAGTTAGTAGACTTTGAAATGCTGAAGACTGAGAATTGCCTTGCCTTTTTGGACTTACAGATATATAGGATCTGATATGAGTTGGTATTTGAGATAAAATTTCATTAAGCGAGGCACAAAAAATGTTTTCAAACGAGCCTTTGGCGAGCTTAAAAACATTTTTAGTAGAAGAGTTGAATAAATTTTTACCGCAAAAGCAGACGAATGTCAGATTCTTTTTATCATAACATAACTTATCATACATAACTGTATAACAAGAACTTTACAGTCCATAATGTGTTAAAATGTAGGCATACATGCATAATGTGTGATGAAATTTACATGAAGCCTAGTCGCTTCTGTGACAGGTACATTACGAACGAAAATAGTTCCAAAGAAACTTGCATATAATAATTTTGTTTTGAATCTAAAAGTGATTAAATTAACAACTTCATCATGATTACGAATTTTGATCGTTAATTTCACTCAGGAACCTAGGTCGACAATATTTAGAAATCAGATAATTACAGAGCGTTGACCAAATTTAAAACAGCATTATTTTCTTATCTCACACGTGTGTGAAACAAGAAAATTCGTAATGGCTATATTACATCGAAAACAAGGGGCGTTATTTGATAAAATGATGTTTTATATCTGCCATTGTCATTCTTGCGTATTAGCAATTACTTTATTGTTACTCTTTTGCTCACATAAAATGTTGAAGATTACAAGATGATTTAAGAAAGTATACATGTAAATGAGCCATGCTCTGTGAAAAGGGGGCTTAATGCAGTTGCACAAAGTATCGACCTATGCCAGCCTGCGCAGCCCGCGCAGGCTGACGTGAGTCGAAAGTTTTTGTGTTCTTTCAATTTTCTGCATGCACAAGGATATTCTACTTCCAGATTTAGTCAAATGTTAGACTAAATGGATTTTATGCATTTATAGTTATGTGATGACATGCTTAGTATTATGCATCACAGAGATGCATTAAGTGCCCATTTCTGAGTATGGCTCAATGAAAATGTACATTGAAGCTATATCCCAAATAAAATCTAACAAACTAAGATTTTTAAGGAAAAGAAACTGTCACGATTTCAATGATGTAGCGATAAGTTCTATTGAGAAAAAGGAGCAAGCGCTTGGAAAAAAAAAAAAAAAAAAGCAAATACTGCTTTTCCCACAATATAGTCAGAATCTGTCAACAACTGCAGGGGCATACAAAGAACTGCTGTTGTTTGTAAGATTATGGACGATGGAAATATTTTCTTTTCTTATCTGTTTAGTATATAACACAATATATAGACAATTTACGTATGTCTTTCATTTTTTCTGTTTGTTGAAGAAAACCTTTTCCAGGCCCATCGTTGGAATTTCGAAGAAAAAAATGACAACAAACGCTGCAGCATAAGACAGGGTAATGTGACCCAGAAATCGGTAAACCTGCAAAAAACGAGATGAAGTGTTGTTCAAAGAAAAGTTGATTATTTTGTTAGGACGATTAACTCTTTGCCAAACAAATACTTTTGAGCTTGTCCAGATTGAAAGCATTAACTGACAACAAAATCTAACATTTGCTCAAATAATGGGATTTTTTTAGAATGGAAGAAAGCACTATAGAAAAGGAGAAAATGCTAGTTACCAGCATTTTTTCCATTTCCACAGTGATTTCAAAGGTCTTCTTTTTCGTGGTCGTCAAAACACAGAAATGTTTAGTGAAGAATTAAGGTAATCCATCCATAACTAAGTTATGATCATGATCCTTCAGGTGATCATTAGATTTCAGTGCAGATGCAAACATTTCATGACCTGGGTATACGCCCTTGGTCATTGAATGCTTGTATCTACACTGAAATCTTAATGACCATCTAAAGGATCATGAATTTAGTTGTATGACGGACGGATTATCTGAAAGAGAGATATTTTAAATTTTTATCAAAACTTTCTCTTTCATGTACCTAGTTCACATGACAAAAGGCACAAACCACAGACTTGTCTCTGCTAAACATAATTGGCTCGCAACACGCGGAAAGGGGCATTCGGACATTTGCGTAAAGTGTCGTCTCGGATCAGCCTGCGCAGTCCACGCAGGCTAATCCGAGATGGCACTTTACGACTACATTAGATTTTGTGCTATAGTAGACTTGCGCAAAACAGAAAATTACATAAAAACAGAAAGTGTCGTTTCGGATTAGCCTGCGCGGAGTGCGCAGGCTGATCCGAGACGTCACTTTACGCAAATGTCCGAATGCCACTTTTCGCTTGTTGCAGGCCAATTATAAACTCGACCTCTTTCTGCGGCTGAAAATACATTCCACTGAAATTCAGAAACGTTTTATCTTACAGGCCTAACTAATAAACAGCTTGAACTTGTTTTGTTGTACTTACCACCTCATAGTCCGAAAAGAATGTTGGATTCCGTCTGCTACTGATGAACAGAAATATAACCAATGGATGTAGAAGGTAGGCCCCATAGGTCAGTCTACCTAGGGGAGTAAATGGTCTCTAGGACAACACATCATTGATCCAATCTGAAACTTTATTATTTTCTTGAGAAAAAGTCAGTTGTAGTTCTAAATGTATGGTTCGAAACTGACCCTTCAAAAATATTTGAAAATGTTCATGTTAAGCCAATCAAAGTTACATAAGAGAAATGATTTCACTGGTTAAAATGATGTTCCGAACAAGTTTCTTAACGCTTAGAACGCCGAATAAACCCAACAGGCATAGTAAATACAGAAAAGGAGCCAAATAAATGCAAGGTCAAGGCTGATTTTGTCTAGAATGTCTCAGCAAAGCGTACAGTATAGATCAAAGATCAGACTGCAGGTTTTGTGCAGTCTAATCTTGATTTCACTTGGCGCAAAAGCAACTTGTTGTGGAAGGCGCTTTAAGTGGTTAATAAAGGCTTCACACTTTCCCAGAATTAAGCAGATACTGTTGGCAGTTTGTTTGTTTGGTCTGTTGGAGTCCATCGCCGTTTTCAGCAGTAAGTTTTACCGCGCCTACCAGGGTATGTATACATGTTTTCCTGCAATTTCTATTGCACTTGACATTCTTCGAGTTCTTCCCAAACCAAAGTGGCTGTTTTCATTGAGATTCTATGACTGAGCAGCTAAGAATGATGACCAAGATCAGACCGCGTGTAGAGCAGGCTAGAGGTTCGCCTACCCCCGTTTCCGATCGCACAGGCGAACACAATCCAAGACACCGCGATACCCCATCCCGTACGTTGAAGAGATTGTAGATTGTAACTGGTTCAAGATGTTGTTGTCTTTGTACGAGTACAACCCGTACACATCGCAACAGCAAATAGCCAAACAGAGGAGCCATCCAAGTAGGTTAAAACCTGAAAAGTAGAAGTTTGTCTTCTTTATGATGTACAAACGATGGACTGAAAAAAAAAGTGTGGCAGAGAAAAAGTAAAGCATGATAAAAAGAAAAATCGTATCAAAAGAGGCGTTTTCTACCTATTTTAAAAAGTTTATCACTCTCCACAACCGGCCGGACGTACTACGCCTGGGTGTAGGACAAAAGCGCCATAGGACAAAAGCATCATGGACAAAAGCCCTGTGGACAAAAGCCCCATGTTACCTAACAGAAAATACATTAAGAGCAATGACTTCATATCCTCAAATTTGCTAACTAAGTGTGGTTTTAGTGATCGATTTTCTATGTTCTAGCGACAGAGAAACTATTGTGGTGTATGAGCTGATATACATGTAATAACTTCTGATACTTTCCATGTGTTTTTAAACATAGTGAGATATCAATAATAACCATTTGAAATATATTTTATATGTGAACACATCAGATGAGCATTGATTTCTGATCTTTTAGGTCTTCAAAAGAAAAGACGGTAGTTTTTAACGGGTTAACACTTATTTTGCATTGCTTACTTCTATTTTACGCGGATGTGTTCAAATACATGTATGTAATTAGGTCAATCAATGATTGAAGACAATGAATAAACAGCAAACTTACAAATAGAGTGTTGTTATCTTAAATACATTTTGTCTTTTATAGTATTTTGTATTCATTGATAGGATTGGTGTTTTAATCCTCAGTATTAAATCAGTCAATGAAAACTTTAATATCCCCTCTTTTTATTTTGCCCCATGCAAATGGTTTTAACGTGAACAAGTCCAAACCCGAGTCGTATAGTAAAGGCTCACATCACTGTGGCAAGGGTTACGTTTACAAATAGGCAGAAACTTAACCAGTCACAATAAATCAATTATTCTAAGAGAAAAGTAATGTTGTAACCCTTTACCACACAATCCCGAGTTCTAACGACCCTGGACAAAAACGGCTTTTGAAAGCATGATTGGAATAGGAAAAAATGCTGGTAACTAACATTTTGTCCTTTTCCCACGATGTTTTCTATCTTTTCAAAGACAAATCCCATCATTTGAACCACATAGAATTCGTCATTTGCGAATCCGTTTTTTTTTTTGCCTAAATTTTTGTTGTATGGTACAGAGTTAAGTAAAGTGTTATAATTCACTCCAGGAGGATTGGCGGCAATAAAATATGTTTAAACTTTAACACTGCAGGAGGGTCAGCCAATATCTGACTTGTGAGACACCCTCTATCATAAACATTCGTTTGCAGAATCACGACTTTTTATGACAAGTCGCCAGTCAAATAGACATTCAATAATAACTACGTATAAAGCGGCAGACCACAAAGCGACCATATCAGAACGAGCCCCTTCTTCCAGGACTTGAGCCTTCGACCTTCTAATTTTCGGTTAGATGCCATGTAGACGTTGTAGGCGTAATTGAAATGCTGTCAACAATTCTAGGTGTGTAGGACGGCAGGAGTCGTTGACATCATTTTCAGGTCTTCAACATCAGCTGGTTTGAAAACATGCGTATTGTTTACCTTTGGAATTTTACGTTTACAGTCAAGTCGGTAGAGTAGATATCCAGTGAACAGTCCGACAATGTAGGGACCCATCCTTGTGTAACATGGTATGTAAATCATAGGAAAATAATCATCCCTGAAATAAACGAACGTATACAGTTTCGTCAAATACATGTAACAATAACGTCAGGGTAGGGGTAATGGAAAATTTACAAATTCCTTTATACCTATTTATAAAAGTTCTGGACCAAAAGTAAACACATTTAAATAAGGCCACCAGAAATTACTTTCTAAACTGGTTCCTATCTTCGTAGCTGGTGTTACAGCAGAATAGAACAATTCCGGGTCGTACTACCAAAAAGTAGTTCCACTTGCAAATTTGAAATCTAGCACTTCTTCTACACTGTTTTATCACGAAAGATGATAGGACAAGTCTAAAATGTTTTTCTGAAATTGATTTGATTAGTTCTTCAGAGAATGGATGCATTTTTGCATTTCTTACAGAACTTTTTTTGTATGTAACCTGGCAAAAAGGTGTAATCTATTACCAGAGAGGGCCTAGACTCACAGCGATTTTCCGAGTGTTGATGTGTTTGAAGAGGAATAGCAAAAAGTTCATTGCTCATGATGCCATTTTTTTGCACCTTTTTGTGAAGAACATTGGACATATATTTGATACAATATAACTGCTAGGGAGATTTTCTTACCCACATTATAGTTTTGAGAGTGTAATGTAAGGGTTTTCTCATGCTATAGACTGGAAAATCCCACTTGCTTTATATGGCAGATTAAGGGTAGCCTTTTTACCAAATGACAAGGTTTTCACACTTGTTTTTATACTGGTACTTATTTGCATTCAATTTATTGTAGCACCCAATCCATGCAGGTTGTTGTCTTTCAAAGGTACATGTAGGAGACTCTGTGATAGAGGAGGGAAGAATTGTGGAGTAGTTTTTGCCGCTTTAGTACAGATTTTGTCTACAAAAGGCTATTTGTATCGATTGAAAATTGTATGGTTTTGTGAATATCCAACCATAGAAATCTAAGTATCTTCTTTTAGCTTTTTTTCTAGTAGTGATACTACTGATTAGCCCTTTTTTGCTGGACGTGACTCAATGGTACTTAATCGGGCAGTTTAGGTCAAGATCGGTCTGCATAGCATGTGCAGTGTGATGTTGGGTCTATACTTTCTGAAAAGGAGATAATTCTTCTGATACGATAAGTTTAAAAATTAAACTTTCCTTTTTTGTGTGTGACAAGTTGGCTGGAATGTTTCTTGAAGTTATTAGGCAGATTATAGGAAAACTTATTCACCCCATGACATTGTTTCATACTAGTCTATTCTGAATACATTCAGAGAATTTCAATTTATTTGATTTCAAGTTGGCTGCCTTTTCAAGGGTGGAATTTTTGTTATTAACCTTATGTCATTGTTTTTATACAAGCCCATTCTGAAAGCATTCAGAGAATTTCAATTTTATGAGGTTTCAAGTCAGCTGCCTTTGCAAAGGTAAAATTTTTGTTACAAAAGAGATAACTGCTGTTGAGTGAGTTTTATCCTTTTAACATAAAGATTCTTTAGACCATTTCTAAAGATTGAAAACTTGATGAGCTCCAATGACTATTATACTTTAAAACCATTCTATATATATAAACTATATTTCATATTAAATTAGGTTGTGAGAAATAACAGTTTTGATAAACCATTGAGCTACTTAGTTTGACCTACAGTACCTTTGCTAACAATGTAGATCGGGATCAGACTGCATAAAATTTGCAGTCTGATTCTGGGTCTGCACTACCTAATACATGTACAGGAAATCAACGGAAAGAATATTGTTATAAAAGAGTGAATTGCTGCTGAGTGATTTTTCTTTATTTAGTATAATCTTTTATAATCTTTGTTGAAAAAATGATTTTTTTTTTCATAAATGAGCTTTATTAACTGTCATACTTCAAAATCATTGTATCTATGTAAACAAGAGTTTATATTACAATAGATTATGAGTAATAGCGCTACAGATCAAACCTTGCACTACCTAGCAAAACTCATAATTTATAGTAGGTAGTGCTGATCAGGATCAGATTGCAAAGAAATTGCAGCCTGGTCCTGGATCTGCACTATCTATTATCTAATATTGAGATATTTCTCACCAGTTAATATCATGAACCTGTAACGTTTTGTTTTTTTTGTTGGAATGTTTCCTTTAACAAATTTAACAGATGAAAGGTTTAACATTTTACCTCGTGACATTGTCTCATAACTATTTTTCTTTACATTCTGAAAAATAACACTCAGTTCGGTTTTATTAAGAACGTTCCTATGATAAAGGAGGAAGTGCTACTGATTTTTTTTTTATTTCCTTTGCATAAACCTTGTTGACATAAGGCTACTTAGTTAAATTGATAAACTTCAAGATTCTAGAAACAATATACAATGGAAATTAAGACCTTTAGCGGACAGTGTAGATCAGGATCAGACTGCACAGAACGCGCTGTCTGATCATGGATCTGCACTGTGCGATAAGGAGATATTATTCCTTAAAACAAAACTTCGAAATATCAATGTCTGGGCTGATTATCGAATTGAAAACTCTATTTTAGTCATCTGACAGGATGAGGTTTAATACATATGTCTGCATGTGATGACTGTAAAGGGTCAAGGGACCTATACATGTTATATCTGTATATATATATATATATGTATTTTGGGCCAGAGGCCTATAGTATGAATAAAATGTTGAGTTGTTGAGCTGAGTTGACCTCCCGCTTCGTCATGGAATCAGCAGCAGCCAGTCATAGACAGTGATTTTTACACCATTTTCAATGTGCAAAATAGTTACCGGTGTGACTCAAGCTATATGACGGTAAGGCAGACATACATCTGGTACCATTTTTTAGAGACTCGCATGACAAAAATCTCACTGTAAATTACGCATAAGATCGGCACGGCCGAACTCTTATATTTCCTACTAGATCGGCATGACCTTAATCTTTTCGAATATTCCGCACATGATCGGCATGGACAAAATCTGTCGTTAGATTCTCTACAAGATCCTCATGGCTGAATTGTCTTAATATATTCCGTAACGGGTCAAGATGACTACTTTAGTCTCTCGGTGTATTAAGCGTATGATCGTTAGTACCTCAGTTCGACACAAGTACATTGTAAGTAAAACTACAACAACCACCAACAGACGGTACGATCCAAGATCAGACTGGTGGAGTTCTTTAATCTGAGCTTGGCTCTGCGCTGCCAGCAAACTTAAGTTTTCGTTCATAGCATTCCAAAGGTCAACGAGATGTGGAACTTGGCACTTGCATTGACCATTTGCCTTAGAGAAATAGATTCAATTCGCTTTTCTCGTTGGTAAAAAGTTTTAGACTTGTTCAAATCGAAAGAATATGCAGACGAGAGATTCAGAATTTGGTTCAGATAGCAGAAAAAGGTAAAACATTATGGTAACAAGCATTTTCTCCTTTTCGAAAAATGTTTTCAAAAGCTTTCTTCCTCAAGGTCGTTAAAACTCGGGACAGTATGGTAAAGCGTCAAAGAAAAATAGACACCCTGTAAGAGAATGCTGTTATGATGCAGCATATTCTGACCTATGGTTTCTTCTTTCTCCCACAACGTTTTAAAGCCCTCTAAATCAGGCTCGTAAAATAATGGGGTCTTTTGGTAACAGGTTATATTTTGATTCTAACGTGACACGTTCATACGACTCTATAAAACTTCGGATTGTTTTGTTAAGAAATAGACTATAGAGAATCCTGAGTTTTGACGACCCTGAAGAAATAGGCATTCGAAAACGCTATGAGAAAAAGATAAAATATTCTTACTATGTTTCATATCCTGTTAGAGACAAATCATATCATTTGGAACCACACATAATTTCTCGTCTGCAAATACTTTCAATATGGACTAGTCTAATATTTTGTCGTGTGTTGAAGGGTTAAAGTATACTTACGCCGGGCTCACATAAACCAAGTTAGTTTGTTGAGCAGAGAACTCATACTTATGTGCAATCAAAGCGGTAGGGGTGATAGTGGCAGCCAGGAGACTTTGCTTCAGATGAAATTGTGTCGAATAAGATTAAAACTGGCTCGTGGAAGAGGGTCCCAATATTATGACAAGGGAAAAAAAGATCGTTATGAAAAAAGTAGAATCGAAAATGAAAGCGGATGCATTTATTAGTCTACTTGAACATGAATTTCTGAATTTCGCTCTCATGTTTTTTTTGTTTTTTGTTTTTTGTTTTGGTGTGTGTGTGTGTGTGTGTTAAGAGACATTTAAATGAAATCCGAAACCTGAAAAAAGCATTGCCAAAAAATGCATATTTTGATTTCGCAGAAAATTACATATGCAAACGTCTTGAAGAGGTGCAATCTGCCTATGGAAACATGCTGCCTTGACTTTACATTCCGAAGTGGTTTATTACTCCAATGAAAATTCTGCTTTTCGGTATAATAGTATAATTATCGTGTCTGATGAATTAAGACACAATTCTGCCGCTGTCATCACATTCATTGATAGAGTTTTGAAAGAGGTCCTCAAAATTGTGTCTGATCTTGTTATTGTACATTATTGGACAGACAGTCCCACCAGTCAATACAGAAATAAGGTGATTTTTATCTTGTTTCAAACCACAGTGACATATTACCAGTAATATGTCACTGTGGTTTGAAACAAGATAAATAATTGGCAGCGCGAGCAGTGTATTACGTGCAGTGTGGGACTAGTTTGGGGCCGGCCATGGCAAAGGGCCGTGCGACGGCCTTGGGGGGTACATTAAAAGAATGGCCGATGAATCAGTTTGCAGTGCCAAAATTGTCATACAAGATGCAAGAGACTCTTTCACGTGGTGTCAATCATGTTTTTGTTCAATTTTAAATGTCAATTTTTTTTTCATACCATGCTCAGATGTTCATGAAACCACAAACAGTTTGGAATCAAAATCATTGCAGCCGGTTAAAGGAACGTTGAAAATACATGCTGTGGTCGGAAGAGAGAAAGGTTTAATTTTAGTCGCAGATGTAATCTGCTATTGTCAAGACTGTATTGAAGAAAAGAATTGCGATGGCCACTGGACAAAAGCTTGTGTGAAAGAGAAAGTGGTGACAAAGGATAATTGTGAGCAGGGAAAGACAGATATAGAGAAAATGGCTTCAAGAAATAACAAAAATGATAATATGAAAGACAATGGATTCGACAAATCATTTTATTTACATGTACCTGATAAATTTGCTGCTGCAAGGTATCGAAAGCATTGGTTTATCGGGAAAGTTCTCCAAATCGATGCAGATGACCAAGATGTCGAAATAACTTTCCTTCATACAGCAAAAATATTGTTTCAGTAGCCATGCCAGAGAGATATCCTTTGGGTTCAAATGAAGGATACAATATGTTAAACACCGTCTCTTGATCCTACTAGTAAAAGGCGACGCATATTTAAGATACATGTACCAGAACAAACAAGAAATGAAATAGAAGCTTTGGTCGATGAAAACTGATACTTATCACGTTGCAGAGTGACATAAAGCAGAAATTGATTTTTCTTTTCACTGAAGTTGTTGGTAACAGACCTGGCATTAACTTTGCAAAGTTCTGTTTCTTTTTAACAGCAGTAACGTTCTGTCGTTTGATTTTGGTCTACTATCTGGCGGTTTGTCGCTATATGTTCAGATAATGAAATGTGCATTGCACAGAAAACTGTACATTGCTCACTAAAGATAATATCGCCCGATTTGATAACAAATGTATTTATAGAGGCCAGTATACGGCTAAGACCGTAATATTTCACCCACCCCCTTATAATCTGTTGCATATTTTCATTATGTCATGGTAATATAAAAGACGTTGTCAAATTTTCCCAGTAAAAATCATTTTCGCCTGTTTGAAAATTCAATTCGCTTTTCTCGTTGGTAAGATTCGTTAGGATTGCATGTCTAACGGAAAAGCATTATTATACACTATAAAATCCTTTAAACCTTTACAAAGCCCACACAAATAAATTTATTGATCATGATTTGTATTTGCTATCGGTACGTTAGAGACATAGTATGTGCACTCCGAAAATTATCGGTGTTTATAAAAGAGGGAAGACCGAAAAATATGAATTAGTTTTTTGCCAAATATCTACTCTCTGCTTTATACACCATGTAGCGTAAAAAGGATCGTATATGATAATGATTGTACACCACTTTAACTTGGCTAAAGTATACTAAAAATATGTAGGTGATATAATCTTGCTGGAGATCAAAAAGTCAAAGTAGTACATGTATATAGCGTAAGGTTTTGCGTATCTAATAGTAACAAACTTTACAAGGAAAAATTTAGTTTGTTAGTGGCTTAAGTGTGCCGTACGTTACAATCCGAACTAACAATTTCATGTTCAAATCCCGGGAGTCCCAACAACGACAATCAATTTTCGCATTTTGCTTGTATCGAATTGCACGTTTTTATTGAGAGTGCGTATAAAATCAGACTGCATATTCATTTTTAGCCCGTCTTGATCCAAGCTTCCTGTAAGACGACAATCGGTGGCTGAAATACCTAACATATAAAACTGGAATCAGCTGAAAATCTGAAGCAATGACCAATCTTTTCTTTGCACAGACTATTTTAGAATTTGAAGCGTCGTTTATAGCCTCCAAACATCTGTGAAAACATATTTACCCAAAGTGACACATTTTTCATCATCAACAGAAAACCAAACCGACGGTTCTTAATTACTAACAAGAATGATTCTATGACTAATAGTGAAGTGCTCTGTTTTGAGTCTTTAAACCGAAAGTCAAACATCTGATCTATTATTGTACAGGCTGGTTTAACCCTATAGCACACAACCTCGAGTTGTAACGACCCTTAGAAAGACAGCTTTTGAAAATACTCTGAGAAAAGGAGAAAAAAGCTTTTCACCCAAAATGTGTACTACCATTCGAATCCTGTCATTTGAGCCAGAGTTATATTGTCATCTGCAAGTTCTTTCAACTTTGAGAAGTGCAAAATATTGCCAGGTGGTAAAGAGTTAAGGACCACGAATATAACCTCAAGTGATAAAATTGAATCTCGTTTGAAAAAAAAAATCAGAACCATTTTGTCTAACTTGAAAGGAAGATTTTGAAGGAGAAGGAGAAACTGGCTGTTACAACCAACTGAGCACCGTTTTGTGAAAAGGGGGTTTGAAGCATCTCCGTGAAAATTATACCGAGCAAGTCATCACATACTTATGGATCCTTAACGTCAATAAAATCAACATCCAGTTGAATCATGAGGTAAACTTGTCCTTTGACATACAGAAAATTTACCAATAGCAAAAAAGTTTCGACCCAGGTCAGCCTGCGGCGATTTCGTGACTAAGGTAGCGATTGTTTGGCAGGTGAATTAAACCCACTTTACCCAGAGCATGGTTCACTTATTTCTTTTCCTACAATGTATTCAAAAATAGTGTACTTATTTCATTACTATGTGGTCATAGGTTGAAAAGAAGAGGTGCTTTCAGCGATAAAATTTTTGCTTCGAAGATAATCTGATGTAAGGAGAAAATGCAGTATCATTTATTAGCTTTTTCATTCTTGTTTTGACATAACGGATACAAATTATCCACTGGAGTTTCGTAAACAACATTCCTGTACATTCATCTCGCAAAAACTGATGGTTTGTTGCAGCAATAGTGGTATTTAGTTTTGGCAGGCTTCATTCACTCCTGTGTTCCTATTACATTTCTGAGAAAGCTCAACCCAACTTAGATAAATGTCCCAGGTAAGATGCCGAAATATGTAATAATAGATCAGTCGTGTGTTTCCTCTGAACAGAAACAGGCTCGAAAGTTATTCATACTGTGAAGTGCGGGGAGGCGCGTTCAATCTTAAAAATGTCTCTCTTCAGTTATGCGGTCCTGTTTATTTTTCTGTCAACATTTAGGGTCCTGACTGCTATTAATGAGCCCATGTGCACATCACGATTTGATTTTGAGGAGAAACTATTGAGTAAACTTGTAAAAATGGAACATGCCATGGATTTATTACAAGAACGTGTGAGCAATGAGCTGTCTGCCATGAAAGAAGAGAAAGTTAAGATGGGTGAAGATTTCTTGAATTTTAAAGAAGCGTTTATAAGTGAGCAAACTGCTGTTAAAAATAATATTGGAAAGCTGTGTGGGGAAATAGAGCAAGAAAAACTGAAGTTGGCCGATGAGTTTAAAGCAATTTCGCAGCAATACGAAAGCAAAATACAGAGGATGTCTGGCGATTTCACAGAAGCCTTAAACAAATCTTTGAAAAATGAAAAAAGTGAGTATAATTACTATTGAAAATAACACAAAAATATCGATAAATTTCGAATCATTGGCTCGAACATGACTAGAAAATTGAATAGCGTAAGTTCTGACTGCTAACACAAGCAATCAAAATGGTTGCTATACGATTTTCAAAGAATATGAAAGCAGTACTTTTTAGGAACTGTTTGATCATGTAAGTGGGAGTGCTTCGGCAAGATACTTCAGAGCCCTAGCCTAGGACTGGTAAAACCCAGGAAATACATCAATATGTGAGATGTCGCCGTGATGTGACTGAAATAATGTTGAAAGCGGCGTAAAACTCCATTCAGAAACATTTTGAAAGTCAGTTTACGTAAACAAATCGTCCGCTACTCAGAGAAAAACTCAGATTTACCGATGTTTACTGTTTTTGATAAAAATTGACAATGATGGAACTATTTGAAATGTTACCAGTGAACATGTTTAAATCAAATATCCTTTTCTGTGGAAGATTAACATCAAAATTGGCCAGTGTTGCATTGGAAAGGGATTTGGAGTGGGTGGGATATTATTCAAAGCATTTGAAGCGACTGCGACTCTAATGCTTGACGATCAATTTATTCTTCTCATTCGTTTGAAAGAGAAACACCGCACCGTTTGATAGGGAGAACATAAAAGAGTAAAGCTGTACGTTTTCGTTGTTGCTTTTGATGCCTAAGGCTTTATTGAAATTTTGATTTCTTTTTCTTTATATTTACCGACTTGGCTTTTGGGCATGTTCCGGTTAGTAAATTGAGAAGCCATTGTATATTCAAGGGAATAATCTGCATCCGCTTTATATGAATTAATTTTCCTTTGATCAAGAATTTGTCATTTTAGAATCGAAATAATCTTCTTTTCTAACGTGGTTTATCGTTCAATATCGCCTCGTGGTTTATTTATTGTGCCTCATAACTGAAAACCGTGGTTTTTTAAACGAAAAACCACGATAGAAAGATTATTTTTTATATAAAATACTTATGCTTTTCATCTTGCAGTCGCCTTCGCAGTACAAAAAGCAACCGGCGAATTGGTAAATGGTGTTCCTACATTTGGAGAAGTCCATGTCAACGTAGGAAATGACTACGACGTCAGCACAGGAAAATTCACTTGTAGCAAAGATGGATTGTACTCATTTACGTTTATTCTTCGATCAACAGCGTCCGGTTATGTTTATTGTTATATTCGTTTGAATGGAGAGAGAGTAAATTATGCCATAACAGAAGGGAAGAACGACATGGGATCAGTTACAGTATATCTTTCCTTGACAACCGGAGATATTGTCGACTTAGGGGGCTGCACTAACTGGGATTCTTCCAAGACTGTTTATTATGTAGCCTCATTTCTCGGTATGCAAATCAACTGAAAACTTACAGTCTTGACAACTAGACTCCCTGTTTAAAACAAGCTATAAAAATGGCATCATCTTAATTTCTATGATACAACAGCTTCATGGGCATGTTTCATGTATGCCTGACAATCTACATAACGAATAGTGTGCCAGTATGTGATTTATTTTCTTTCTAATGCTAATACGGTTTTAGCAAAAAAATTATTAAGTCACTATATGTATGTAATTGGTTGATTATCTAATATGTGATGAAATTATATACAGGATCTGTATATAGTTGATCGAAAATAGCCAAGAACCGGTAAAGTGCCTGTTTACAGTTAAAAAAAAACCGTTAAAATTGCCATTTACAGTTAACTGTAAATAGCCGAAAACGTAGAATTAGCTATTTATAGTGTTTCAAAGAAATATCTCACTATTTGCGACAAATTTAATTTGTTGTCTGCAAACACTTTCAATTTGGACAAATATAAGATTTTGTCGTGTGGTAGAGAGTTAAATAATTTGATCGGAAAGTAAGTCTGTTTAGTTTCTTGAATTCTTAGTTAGCGAATTGTCTGATATGTGAGGATATTTATCTTGAAGTTGATTATGTCATTATACATGAGTAAGTTCAATGAGGTAGCAGTAGCTTAGGCTTTGATTACCTAAATCTAACACTTGAAGCATGGCTTAGGTGGTTTTTGTAGACAATGAGTATCAAGATAAAATCTGCCCCTTAGCAGACAGTGTAAACAAGATCAGAGAGTACAGAAAATACAGACTGATATGTGGTCTACAGTGTGTAGTTAATCCAGCACTTTAAGTATTAAGACTGAGCGTAGATCTGAGCGTAGATACATCCAATTCAGATTGCGCCTCTGTGTTTATTTCCTTGCCTCAATTGCCTCAAACGTCGCGAAATGTTTTTGTACAAGAATAGTTATTTTGAGGAAAACAGGGCTTTCTCCTTTTCGAACAATGTTTTCAAAGACAAATTTCAGGATAAGTTAGTCACATTTGATTTGTTGTGTGCTATGTTTTCAGTTTGGACAATTCTTCTGGTAAAGCGTTAAAATGGGTGCACAAACTCTTTAAAAATGACTAATTGGATACTTTATATAGATATACACTTGGTGATGCCGTGGAAGAATAATAATTAACTCTTTACCTAAAAACCTCGTGTTTTAACGACCCCTGAGAAAGGAAATATTTGAAAACATTGTGGGGGAAAAGAAAAAAAAG
Source organism: Hippopus hippopus (assembly GCA_946811185.2). Classification (NCBI taxonomy): domain Eukaryota; kingdom Metazoa; phylum Mollusca; class Bivalvia; order Cardiida; family Cardiidae; genus Hippopus; species Hippopus hippopus. The sequence goes on along the minus strand of OX328103.1, from coordinate 42,553,736 downwards.
CTGGTAACCTGCATTTTTTCTTTTTTCTACATTGTTTTCTTCCCTTTCAAAGGCAACTCCCATCAATTTAGTCATATTTAATTTAAGTTCTGAAAATGTTTTAAACTCGGACAGGTCTAATCGTTTTTGGTCGGTATGCAGGACATTGTTGGAGAAAGGGCAGTTGCTTGCAATCGGCGCTTGCTTCTTTTTCTTAACATTTTCCAAATCCGGCAAGTGCTGGTTGAGTGTCTTTGGTTTGTTCTCCAGGGCTGCGTTTTAATAATCTGCGTAGATTGACGCAAATTACTTGGGATTGCTTTACCCAGCGGTATGGGCTGGTGTTAAGTTATGCAAATATTTACTCAAACCATAAAGATGTGAAGTTTAGTAAAAGTTTTTTTAGACTTGATGCTTGCTTGCCCAAACTGTGTGCGCAAATTTCGAATGCAGCCCAGCAACTTATTTTCTTCTTATAACACGATGACATCATACCGTGTGTCTTGTTTTTTATGTTTATGAACATTTACTATTGTGAGTTTTTGTCAATAAAGTATTTTCTTCATTCGTACGTTCGTTTGTTCGTACAGATTCTTTATGTCAATAATTATCTTGTTTAATTAACCCTTTACCACACAATCACGCGTTTTAACGACCTGAGAAAGAAGGCTTTTGAAAACATTGTTGGACAAAGAGAAAATGCTACTAGCCAGCATTTTCTCCTTTTCTAACAATGATTTCTATCTATTCAAGGACAAGTACTATCTTTTGAACCAAATTTGAAATGTTGTGCCGAGCCCTAGTCATGCAGTCGGTAGCGTGAAAGACTTGAGAACAGGGGTCGCAGGTTCGATACTCGGATCGACCAATTTCTTTCCGAGGATTGATGATAGTCATTGCGATAGGACTCAAAACTCACTCACCGCTGAGCATTGCTACTACGATGGTTATGTTGGAAAGCAGCCAGTGGCTTGGAAAGACTATTGTGCGCAGCACTGGTAGAAAAAACTCCAGGGAAGCATTGATAGGTGCACTGACTGTAGCGATTTAACTGAAATAATGTTGAACACAACGTTTAACACTTTACAATCAATCAATCAATCAATCAATCAATCAATCAATGAAATATTTTTGTAGATGCTTCGAGTTTGCACAGGTCCAAATATTTATTGTTCGATAAAGATCAATACAGAGCGGGCATGTACTTATCCACAAGATAAGCCAGTTTAACTTATGATTAACTTATAAAAGGAATCTGACACTGTAATATTTGTCCTAAATGTCACTTGCACCCCTTAGAAGAAAACTCAAAATAAACTGGGTTTAACCTGACAGATTGTCATCGATCTTCAACTTTAAAAGTCTTTCAAAGAGTACTGATAAAGCTCTACAATAAGAAGATGAAAATTTATATTCTTTGCAAACATCTGACATGAACTTTTAAGAGAATAGCATTGAGACTTTTTGCTACAAGATTTTTGCGAAGAGTGTTTGCAAAGGGGATAACAACCCAGTTTTCTACCCTATTGAAAGACAACCGCTCAGAACTGTGGAAGTTATCAAATAGGCAAGTCTAAATTTTGCCATTTGGCAACATGAATTCAATGTTAAACGTCTCAGCTGGACACTCACTTTCTTTCCTTTTCCTTTATTAGAAAGCACCGTGTATTTACGCTCCCTTTGAAGAAAGCTTTAGAAAACATTTTAGGAAGAAGAGACCCATCTGGTCTTCTATCCTTTTAAAAGACATCCCTTTCTGCAAATGGTTTCAATACAGACAAGTCTAATGCCAGCATTTTCAATTCCATTTCCTACTGTGTTTTCTACTATTTCAAGGACATATCCATTCATTCAGGCCACATTTGATTTGTTTACTGAAAATATTTTCTTCAACTTAAACACCTTTATAATTTTGTCTTCTGATAAAAAGTTAGAGGTAAATTAGAACCATGCGTTCTAGTAGTCCTTTAGCCGAGCCCGGTGGCGCAGTGGGCAGCGTACTGGTCTTGAGAGCAGGAAGTCGCTGATTAGAAACTCCAGCTTTTTTTTCCCCGCAGATTGATGATAGCCATTGCGACAGGATTCATTCTACTATCACCTCTGATCAATGTTTCGACAGTGGTTATGTGACAAAGCAGCTAGAGGTTTGGAGAATAATGTGCGAAATAAAAAATCTCCAGGAAAACACAGATAGGTATCCTGGCCGCTGCGATGTAACTGAAGTAATGTTGAAAACGGCATTAAACACCATACAATCAGTCTACTAGCCTTACACTTAACGGTAAAATTTTCACAAATTTGCAAAGGACAAATAAATTCCCGTTATAGCTGATGTCAATTTGAAAGGTTCGTTAACATTGCGGGAAAAGGAGAAAATGCTGGTTACCATTATTTTCTCCTTTTCCCACGATGTTTTAAAAAGCCTTTCCCTCCTCAGGGTCATAAAAGCAAGGGCTGATGAAGGGCTATTTAAAACTTTAAATGACAATATCCTGGCGCAGGCAGTCCAGTCTAATGGAAAACATATTTCAGGCATGCTCTGTAAAAAGGGGCTTTAATGCATCTGGAAATAGTATCGTCCACAGTCAGCTTGCACAGTCCGCAAAGGCTGATCTGGGTCGAAACTATTTGCTACTGGTCAATGTTTTGCAGATCATTTTCAACCGGGTCGAAATTATTTGCTTCAGGTCAAATTTTTGCAGATCATTTTCGACCGGATCGAAACTATTTGCTACTGGCAATTTTTTACATGTAAAATGACCATTCTACCTTATGATTCATTCCTTAGTTAGACAAAATAGACTTTATGGATCCATAAACACATGATGACGAGGACATGCATTTAAACCCCCTTTTGCCAGAGTGCCACTCTTTTTCAAAACAATTCCGTCTTTAGACGACCCTGGAAAGAAGATTTGTGGACAAAGGAGAAAATGGTAGTAATCAGCATTTTCTCCTTTTCGCACGATGTTCTGCCAATCCCGAAACAGAGATGTATTCCAATTTTTAAGTTACATTTATGTTGTCGTCTGCAAATACTTCACTTAGGACAAGTCTAAGATCTTTGTCGTTTGGTAAAGAGTTAAGGTATGTTTATGTCTATGACAGTATGACCTCAAATTGTACAGAACGTCAATGTGGAACTAGCTTCAGGACGGGAATATCACGTTTTCCAAACTCTTAGTAGAACGCTCTATCGGCTGTTCATACCAAAAAATTTGCTGAACTACGATCAAAGTTCGAAACATCCCAATGACCACAGCTTCCCACATTGACAACGTCCCCGGTTTTCAAGAGCAGATAAACTGTAACAGGAGCCATGTCATACGATCCGTCTGTAATGGCATAATTAACATTTTCTCCATTTAGCCGAATATAGCAATAAACGTATTTCGACGAGATAGATCGAATTCCAAATGTGAATAGGTAGAAGCCGTCTTTTTTGCACGTGAACTTTCCTGTACTGACGTCATAAGCATTCCCTACGTCTGCATGGATTGTACTAAAGATTGGAACACCATCCACTAACTTGCCGATAGCCTTTTGTACTGCGAAAACACCTGTGGAGAAAGAAAACATTCAAATGACAGGTAGTCCATAATTATACCCAACTGATAGGTCCATATAAGTAGAATTGCTGCAGCTCAGTTAAATCTCCTAAATGAATACTAGATGCTGACGAGACTAAGAAATGCATTATTCTTCTATATTGTACAATATGCTTTATTGCCCGAAACTGAAACTTTCAAGAGGAACAAATTTCATTCTTACTACCACCGATCATTTCATTCTTTACCAGACGATAAAAATTTAGTCTTGTCCATTTCGAAAGAATTGGAAGATGACAAACGAAATGTAAGTCAACTGACAGACTTTGTTTTTGGAAAGATAGAAAACATTGTCGGAAAAGGAGAAAATGCTAGTTATCAGCATTTTCTAATTTTCCCAAAAAGTTTTCATCTTATTCCTCAGGGTCGTTAAAACTCGGAATGGTTTGGTAAAGGATTAAGAGACGCAATCATACATTTAACGGCATTTCAAAACATTCTGGCCACTTCTCCTGAGTAATGGACAAACACTGTGGCCTCTAGAGTACACAAAGTGTTTTTAAATAAGTGGTCCCGGTGACCAGTTGACCCGAAATGACCCCTTTTCACACTCAAGATAATATCAATTAAAATATTCTGACAAAATTTCATAAGAATCACACAGAAAGTATGGTATCTAGAGAGTACACGTTTTTTCTTGTCCCCTTGACCTACTTTATGACCCAGATTTAAATTCGTGTGAGATATAATCAAGACTAATATTTTGATGAATTTTCAAAAGAACTGGACTAAAAATGAGGCCTGCAAAGTGCAGGTAAAAGTGTTTTTTTTAACACTTGACTTAGATATCATCAAGACAAACATGACCAACTTTCGTAGGAATCAGAAGAAAATATGGCCTCTAAAGTGCACACAAGTTTGTTTTTCCAAGATTTGTGCCAGTGACCTACTTTATGAACTGACATAACCCTATTTCAAAGTCAAAGATATAACCAAGATAAACATTTTGACCAACTTTCATGAGTATCAGACTGAAAATCTGGAGTGAACAAAACATTTCGGAAAAATTTGACCCTTTGACCTACTTTTTGATTCGACGTGACCCACTTTGAACTTTGTTTGCAGTATTATCGAAACAAACATTCTGACTGTTTTTTAGAGTATCTGAAAATGTGCCTTCAAAGTGCACACAAGGCTTTTTTATTTTATTTTATTTACTTATTTATCTTTTTTTCTTTTATTTTTAGCTTTCTTTTTAAAGATCGGACCCAGTGACCTATTTTTTGGCCAAATGTACCCTATTTCGAACTTTCGTGACAAGGTGAGCTACAAAAATCTGACTTTGAGTGGACTGTATATTCAGCCGACTTTTGGGTCAAGATTATAGGTTCGAAGCTAAGAGAGTCAAGGCCCTAAATAAATAAGCCATGGTATTAGAAAAGTGGGTTTCATGCATCTGCAAAAAGTGTCAACCCAGGCCAGCCTGCGCAGTTCGTGGAGAATGACCTTGGTCGAAACTTTTGTTTTAGGTAAATTTCGTGCATGTCGAAGGACCATTCTACCTCAAGATTCAGCCGATGTTAGACAAAATAGATTTCATGGATCCATAACTGTGTGATAACTTGCTTGGTGTAATGCATCACGGAGATGAATTTCAACACCCTTTTGCCAGAGCATGGCTTAAATGAAATAGACTTTCTAAATCAGGAAAACAGTAAACGCTTTACCTGACTACAGAATTTTAGACTTGGTCCATGTTGAAAGAATTTGCTGACGAAGAATTAAAATTTTCTCAAACCATGGGAAAAAATGTGAAAAAGGGAGAAAACGCTGGTCACAAACATGTTCTTCTTTTCTCACGATGTTTTCAAATGCTACTAACACACATGGTCGTTCATTACAAGGGTTAAACAGAAAAAGAATATTGCCGCTTGCCACTTTTTAGAATGAGACAAGTGTTCTGGAATTTTGTTTACGTGTATTTGATGTAAACCATTTGTGCTCGTTTGGTTGTTTCAAAGATGCAACGATAGGCATTTCTTGTTTACTTGTGCTGGAACATTTCGACAACAATATTTTGAACAACATCTACTTTTTTTGTAGCCTTTTATACTTAACCTTAGGCTGCTAAGCGCAACTCACTGACCTTTTGCGTAAAGTGTAGATCAAGATCAGGCTGCATAGAACTTGCAGTCTGATCTTATATCCACACTATCCGATAAGGCGATTTTTTTTTCGCAAAAAGGCGCCTTTGAAATAGCAAAAACTGGTGTTTTTACTTCTAAGTGGAAATTTTTGTTCCATTAATTTAGCAGCTTAGGGGTTGAATGTCGATATTGTGCAATATGTATATATACACAAATAGTCAACATAACAACATAGAGCAGGCATCACAAATTTTGGAATTGTTTATCTATATTTAGGAATTTAGTTTACGAGCCATGCTCTGGCAAAAGGGGGCTTAATGCAACTGCGAAAAGTAGCGACCAAGGTCGCTTGCGCAGTCCGCGCAGGCTGACCTGGACTGAAACTTTTCGCTATTAGTCAATTTTCTGCATGTCTAAGGGCCACTCTACCTCATGAATAAGTCGGTTGTTAAAAAAGGTGAATATTGTGATCTATTATTATGTGGTGGCTTGCTTGGTATCATGTTCACGGAGATGCATTAAGCCTCCTTTTGCCAGAGCATGGCTCATTTATAAGATTTATCATTTATTTATGAGTTTTATTTCCTACATATGTACTGAAATTCAATTTGTCTTAACCCTTTACTCAGTGGCACACTATTGCGGTTATACTATACCACACAAATTTTGACGCATAGGCAGTTGTCAGCTTTTGAGAACACTGTACGGAAACATGCTGGTGCTGCTTACAGGCGATTTTCCTTTCCTAAAACGTTTTTCAAGCAATCAAAAATCCAATTATTTTTCTTTTTTATTCCTTTAGGTCATTAGCACTAACATAGATATGCTTGAGTAGTCTCTCGAAAAATGAAGTCGGCCAAGTTGAAGTTCCAGTATGGGGGGGGGTGGTGTTCAGACACAAAGTAATTTATCTTTATAACAAAATCCCAAGTTTTAACGACTTTGAGGCAGGCGGATTTTTGAAAACATTTCGAAAAGAAGAAAATGCTGGTAACCAGTATTTTCCCCCTATCACACAATGTTTTCTATTATTTCAAAAACCGAAGTCGTCTTTTAATGGCCTAATAGTGGCCAAAAGTAAACAAAGATGGAATGAAAATACATTTAGATTTAAAAAATACCAATTAAAAGTATAGTAATTATTGTGAAGAGGACAATCTGTTATTGTTATTAGCGTTAGAAGTTAAAATGCAAACACCCAATTATGCTGTCCTTGGTGAATTCGGAAGATATCCAATTTCTATTATTTGTAACAAAGTGCGTTAAATTTTTGGTGTAAGATAATGTCAAATAGTAATCAGTCCTTATATGAAGCATATGTCACTGAACGCAATGATAATAACCCCATTAATTTGTCAAACTAAAATTTGTTCATTAATAGATCACCTGGGTCTAACCTATATAAGATTATATTATGATAACAATGCAAATTACCTCAATATGTTTAAAACAAGACTTCAAGACCAATTTATCCAAGAGTGGAAAACATCGATTAGTAATTCACCCAAACTTTCGCTTTATTGCAAGTTTAAAAAGGAATACTGTTACGAGCCATATTTGGATAAAATAGCAAACGTAAAATGGTTGAAATCCTTTGCATGTTTTAGATTATGTTCTCATAAGTTAGAAGTTGAATCTGGTCGCTTTTCTAATATTCCCAGAGAGGAAAGAATTTGCGAATTATGTAATTCAGGTTTTATTGAAAATGAATATCACTTTTTACTATGTTGTCCAAGATATTATGATTTAAGATGAAAGTTTTCGAGAAGTACATCTTGGCCAAATATTCACATGTTCAACCACCTAATGTCTAATTCTAAAAAGAAAAAGTTATCGTCGATATGCAACTTTATAATTAAAGGGTTTGACTTGAGAGAAACCATCTTGAGCACTACTTAATTCTAGCTGTTCACTGATTCTATACCTACTTTGACGTCAGTTATTACATTTTACACTTTTCAACGAATGTTCTTCGTCTTTTCGATAGCATGTGCAAACGTGTATCCTTCATATTTTGCTGTGTACATTGTATGCGTTAGTAATTTGTCTCAGCCATATTTTGCTAAGTTTGTAAATGGCCAAACACCTTGTATGTCGAACGTTGCCAATAAAATGATGTATTGTAAGGTAGGTCCAAGTGTTAGTTACTTGCAGGAAAATGAATTTTAAAATAGGTTGAAAGGTGCTAGGTTGCTCTATCTTTTGTTTACTTTCACCCGGTTTTAAAGTTTATTTTCCTGCAGACAACTAACACATAGACCGACCCTACGATAACAGATTGTTATCTTCAGAAAAATTTCTAGACTTTTAAAGGGTATGATTTAAATCTTCATGCATTTTAATACCCCACTGTTTCCTTCTGGCTGCAACTATATGTTGATAATCGTTTCCAAATGCTTTGGATTTGGACGTCTAAAATTCTGTCCTTTGGTAAAGAGTCAAGGATTAGTAAATGCTTTGTAAAAACACCAATACAGAGAAAGAAAACTTTTATTCACAAAACTGCTATAATGATTGAACAAGTTGTCTCAAATAAAGAAAAAAAAAAAAAAAAAAAAAAAAAATCCAACAGTGAAATCACAACAAGAGGGCCATGATGGCCTTGAAGTCGCTCAGCTGAGTCTTGACCAAATATGACCAATTTTACATACATTCTACCAAGCTTTCATAATGATTGGAATTAAAATTTGGCCTCTAGCTTGTACACAAGCTTATTCTAGAATTTTTCTCAGTGACCTACTTAGCCAAACATATCCCATTTTCCCATTGTAGATAATATAAAAAAAAAAAGGTTCTGACCGCCTTTCATGAGTATTAGACTGAAAATGTGGCCTCTAGAGCGTACACAAGGTTTTTCTAAGATTTGACCTAGTGACCTAGTTTTTGACCTGACATGGCCCAGTTTCAAAATCTTCCGAGATAGCATCAAGACAAAATTCTGACAAACTCTCCAGAGAATTGGACTGAAAATGTGGCCTCTATAGCATACACAAGGTTTTCCTAAGATTTGACCTAGTGACCTGATTTTGACCCGGCATGACCCATTTTCAAACTTGTCTAACATGTCATCAAGACAAACATTCTGACCAAGTTTCATGAGTATCGGACTGAAATTCTGGCCTCTGGAGCTTACACAAGGTTTTTTCAAAGATTTGATCCAGTGACCTAGTTTGTGACCCGACATGACCCAGTTTCAAACTCATCCAAGATAACATCAAGACAATATTCTGACAAACTTTCATGAATATTTGACTGAAAATATGGCCTCTAGAGCGTACACAAGGTTTTTTCTAAGATTTGACCTTGTGACCTAGTTTTTGATATGACATGACCCATTTTCAAAGTCATCTGAGAAATCATCAGGACAAACGTTCTGACAAATTTTCAAGAGTATTGGACTGAAATTATGGCCTCTAGAGCGTACACAAGGTTTTTCTAAGATTTGATCCACTTACCTAGTTTTTGACCCGACATAACCCAGTTTCAATCTCGTCTAAGATGTCATCAAGACAAACATTCTAACCATCTTATCAGAGTATTGCACTGAAAATGTGGCCTCTAGAGCGTACACAAGGTTTTTATAATATATGAAATAATGACCTACTTTTTGACCGACATGACACATTTTCAAGCTCGCCCGAGATATCACCAAAAGAAACATTCTGACAAATTTTCAAGAGTATTGGTCTGAAAATATGGCCTCTAGAGCGTACGCAAAGTTTTTCTAAGATTTGACCCACTGACCTAGTTTTTGACCCGACATGACCCAATTCAATCTCGTCTAAGATGTCATTAAGACAAACATTCTGATCATTTTTCCAGAGTATTGCACTGAAAATGTGGCCTCTAGAGCGTACACAAGGTTTTTATAATATTTGAAATAATGACCTACTTTTTGACCAGAAATGACACATTTTTTAACTCGTCCGAGATATCATCGAAAGAAACATTCTGACAAACTTTCAAGAGTATTGGACTGAAAATATGGCCTCTAGAGCGTATGCAAAGTTTTTCTAAGATTTGACCCACTGACCTAGTTTTTGACCCGACATGACCCATTTTCAAACTCGTCGAAGATGTCATCAAGACAAACATACTGACCAATTTTTCAGAGTATTGCACTGAAAATGTTGCCACTAGAGCGTACACAAGGTTTTTCTAAATTTGACCTTGTGACCTAGTTTTTGACCCGACATGACCCATTTTTTAACTCGTCCAAGATACTATCAAGACATATATTCTGACCAATTTTCCAGAGTATTGCATTGAAAATGTAGCCTCTACAGCGTACACAAGGTTTTCCTATGATTTGACCGAATGGCCTAGTTTTTGAACCGACATGACCCATTTTCAAACTTATCCAAGATATTATCAAGCCAAACATTCAGGCCAGCTTTCAAGAGTATTGGACTGAAAATGGGGCCTCTAGAGCGTACACAAGGTTTTTCTATAATTTGACCCACTGACCTAGTTTTTGACCCGACATGACACACTTTCACTTTCGTCCGAGATATCATCAAAAGAAACATTCTGACAAACTTTCAAGAGTATTGTACTGCAAATATGGCCTCTGAGCGTACACAAGGTTTTTCTAAGATTTGACCTGGTGACCTAGTTTTTGACGCGACATGACCCATTTTCAAACTCGTCGAAGATGTCATCAAGACAAACATTCTGACCAATATTCCAGAGTATTGCACTGAAAATGTGGCCACTAGAGCGTACACAAGGTTTTTTTAAGATTTGACCTTGTGACCTAGTTTTTGACCCGACATGACCCATTTTCAAACTCATCTAAGAAATTATCAAGCAAAACATTTTGACTAACTTTCAAGAGTTTTGGACTGAAAATATGGCCTCTAGAGCGTACACAAGGTTTTTCTATGATTTGACCCAGTAACTTTAGTTTTTGACCCGACATGACACATTTTCAAACTCGTCCGAGATATCATCAAAAGAAACATTCTGACAAACTTTCAAGAGCATTGGACTGAACTTTGGTAGAGCTTCACCCAAGGAACATGCCTGCCAAGTTTCAACATGATTGGCCCACCGGTTTAGGAGGAGATGTTGAAAGAAATTGTGGACAAACGGACAGATGGACGCCGGACAACGACCGATCACAATACCTCACCTAGCACTTCGCGCTCAGGTGAGCTTATAAAGGGGGATAAATCCTGTTTTTTTTTTTACAAACAGAAGCCTTTTTCCTGTTCGCTTCTATTCTTTTTTATGTATAACTTTTGCATGATAAAAGCGAGTACTAACTTAGTTCTCTGGACAAAAGGTATAGGCTTCCAAAGTTGTGTGGAGTATATAAGAAACATTATGCGATACGCAGCCGTTGTGTATCATTAAAAATCACTAGATAAAAGTGAGTATAAATGAGCCACGGTCTGACAAAATGGGGTTTAATGCGTCTCTGCGGTGCATGATACTACGCAAGTCTCACTTAAATATGAAACCATAAAATCTATTTAACAACCGACTGAATCACGAGATGAACTGGTCCTTAAGCATGCAGAAAATTGACAAAAAGCAAGAAGTTTCGACCTGCAACAGCTTTCAAAGACAACGCAGGCTGACCTAAATCGATACTTTTTGCAGATGCACTAAGCCCCCTTTTCACAGAGAATGGCTAAAAAACAAACCAAACTTGCTGTGTAGCAATTTTATTGTAGTTTATACAGATCAGAAGTCAACTAAAAGCATTGCAGAGCTCGACATTTATGTATCTGAACAAAACATCTTACAGCTTCCGTTTAATTAACCCTTTACCAAACAATCCCAACCTTTAACAACCCGGAGGAAGAAATCTTTTGAAAATATTGTGGGTAAAGGAGAAAATACCATCATGTGAAAAAAAGTTTGAACTGTCCTCTGTACATTCCCTCTATATAGACAAGTCTAAAATTATTCTGTGAGGCTAAGGGTTAAAAAATCAGCCTTCAAATGTGTCGGAATCTTGTGCTGTAAGCCTTTTTCAGCTGTATATCAATCATATCAAAGTGACATCTCATTTTATCACTTAATTACTTGGTGTTAATTGTACCAGGTTGGGGTTTTACAGTGCATTGTCCAACGACACTCCAAGATGACAGAAACAGCCAAAAGGGATCGAACAAGAGTTTTCCGATTAAAAGCTTCAGAGTTCAAGTTACAAATCCACCATTTTAACTCTTTGCTGAACGACAAAATTTGGGATGGGACCAAATTGACAGCATATGCAGACGACAAATTCAGTGTTGTTAAAATGATGATTTCTGTCTTTGATAGCCTAGAAAACATTTGGGGAAAAGGAGAAAATGAAGTCGTGAAACTGTTTAATTTCTTGTTTTTTGCCTTCAATATTTAAAAGGAGTTTTAAATCCAGTTCCACTCATATATTTTATTTCAGTGACATGCCAGATAAAAAATCATAACTTGTTGAGATTTACAAGAGATAACAAGAGATAAGGGAATATAAAAAAATTCTTAAAATTTGACATTTCTTGTCTTTTTTTTACATAATTTCAGTACTTATGAACAAGCTTAAACCAAATTGCGTATATGACTTTTTATTAATAAGATACCAGACAAAGTCAAAAATGGTGTAAGTCGATTTAACCTTAGGCTGCTAGGCTCGACTCAAAGACCTTTTGCGGACAGCGTAGATCAAGATCAGACTGCACAGAACGTGCAGTCTGATCTTTGATCTACACTGTCCGGTAAAGAGATATTTCCCCCAAAAAATAACATTGAAATAGTAAAATTTGGATTTTTACTGTCAACTTGAAAGTTTCATTTCACTTATTTAGCAGGTTAAGGGTTAATCCTTACCATAGTTAAGAGACTTTGAAATGCTGAAGAGTGAGAATTGCCTTGCCTTGTAGGCTTACAGATAATGATGTATTATATCTGCCATTGTCATTCTGGCGTGCCTAGCATTTACATTATTATTGTTCAATTTGCTCACATAAAATAATGAAGATTATAAGAGGATTGGAGAAAGTACACATGTAGATAGTACACATGTAAATGAGCCGCGTTCTGACATGGGCTGAAACTTTTTGCTATCTTTTAATTTCCCGCATGTACAAGGACCATTCTATCTCCAGATTTAGTCAAATGTTAGACTAAATGGATTTCATGTATCCATAGTTAAGTGATGACATGCTTAGTATTATGCATCACAGAGATGCACTAAGTCCCCTTGTCACAGAGCATGGCTCAATTATAATGTACTCGTACATTGAAACTATGTCCCAAATAAAATCTACAAAATTGTAAGATTTTTAAGGAAAAGACACTTTCAAGATTTCAATGATATACCTATTATAAATTCTCATGGGAAAAAGGAGCAGGCGCTTGAACAAAGCATATACTGCTTTTCCCACAGCATATATAATTCTCATGGGAAAAAGGAGCAAGCACTTGAAAAAAGCAAATACTGCTTTTTTCACAATACAGTCAGAATCTGTCAACAACTGCAGGGGTATAAAAAGAACTGCTCTTGTTTATATGATTATGGACGATGGAAATATCTTCTGCTCTTTTCTGTTTAGTATATAACACAATTTAAGTTTGTCTTTTCATTTTTTCTGTTTGTTGAAGAAAACCTTTTCCAGGCCCATCGTTGGAGATTCGAAGAAAAGACTGACAACAAATGCTGCAGCATACGACAGGGTAATGTGACCCAGAAATAGGTAAACCTGCAAAAAACAAGATGAAATGTTGGTCAAACAAAGGTTGATTATTTTGTTTGGACGATTAACTCTTTTCCATACAACATAATTTTGAGATTGTCTAAACTGAATACATTAACTGACAACGAAATCTAACAATGGCTCAAATAACAGAATCTGTCTTTTGAACAGCAGAAAACATTGTGGAAAAGGAAAAAAAAAAAGGTGGTTACCAGCATTTTCTCAATTTCCACAGTGTTTTCAAAGGTCTTCTTTATTGTGGTCGTTAAAACACAGAATTGTTTAGTAAAGCATTAAGGTAATCCATCCATAAATAAGTTATGATCATGATCCTTCAGGTAATCATTAGATTTCAGTGCAGATGCAAACATTTCATGATTTGGGTATACGCCCGTGGTCATTGAACGCTTGTATTTACACTGAAACCTTTATGACCATCTAAAGGATCATGAACTTACTTTTTTGAAGAATGGATTATCCGAAAGCGAGGTCTTTGAATTTTTTATCGAAACTTTCTCTTTCATGTACGTAGTCCACATGACAAAAGGCACAAATCACAAACTTCTCTGCGCTTGATATATAAACTCGACCTCTTTCTGCGGCTAAAAATACGTTCTACTGAAATTCAAAAACTACAGGCCAACTACTAAACAGCTTGGACTTGTTTAATTTTACGTACCACCTCATAGTCCAAAAAGAATGTTGGATTCCGTCTGCTACTGATGAACAGAAATATAACCAATAGATGCAGAAGATAGGCCCCATAGGCCAGTCTACCCAAGGGAATGAATGGTCTCCAGGACAACACTTCATTGATCCAACCTGAAAATTTATCATTTTCTTGAAATAAAATCAGTTGAAGTGCCAAATATATTGTACGAAACTGACCATTCAAAAATTTTTGAATATTCTTTTTACGTCAATCAAAGGTACGTAAGAGATATGATTTCACTGATTAAATTGATATTCAGAACAACTTTCTTAACGCTTGGAGCGCCGAATAAACCCAACAGGCAGAGTACATATACAAAAGGACCCAAATAAATGCAAGGTAAAGATTGATTTTGTCTAGAATGTCTCAGCAAAGTAGACAATGTAGACCAAAGATCAGACTGCACGTTTTGTGGTCTGATCATGGTCTTCACTGAGCGCAAAAGCAACTTTAGTTGTGAACGGTGCTTTAGGTGTTCATAAAGGCTTCACACTTTCTCAATATTAAGCAGAGAATGTCGATAATTTGTTTGTATGGTCTGTTGGTGTCCATCGCCGTTTTCAACATTAAGTTTTACCGCGCCGACCAGGGTATGTAAACATGTTTTCCTGCAATCTCTATTGCACTTCATATTATTCACATTCTTCCCAAACTAAAGTGGCTGCTTTCATGGAGATTTTATGACTGAGAAGCTGAGAATGATTAACCAATATCAGACGCGTGTATGTACAGACTGATCTTTATCTGTACTCTGCAAGATACATAATAATCGCTTAGAGCAGGTTAGAGGTTAAACTACCCCCGTTTCCGGTCGCACAGGCGAAAACAACCCAAGACATTGCGATACCCCATCCCGTACGATGAAGAGCGAGAAAGTCTGATTACAACTGGTTCAAGATGTGGTCGTCTTTATACGAGTACAACCCGTACACGTCGCAACAGCAAATAGCCAAACAGAGGAGCCATCCAAGCAGGTTTAAAACCTGAAAAGTAGAAGCTTGTCTTCTTTACGATTTACAAACGAGGGAGTCAGAAAAGTGTGGCAAAGAAAAAGGTAAAGCATGCTACAAAGAAAAATCTCATCAAAAGAGGCGTTTTCTACCTATTTTAAAAAGTTTATCACCCTCCACACCCGGCCGGCCATACTACGCCTGGGTGCAGGAGAATAGCCCCGTGGACAAGGACCCCGTGAGACAAAGGCCCCCCTGGACAAAAGCCCCATGTTACCTTAAAGATAATACATTATGAGCAATGACTTCATACCCTCAAAATTGCAAGTAAGTGTAGTTTTGGTGATCGATTTTCTCTGTTCTTCGACAGAGAAAGTATTGTGGTGTATGAGCTGTCAAATAACTTCTGGTACTTTTCTTGTGTTTTCAAACATATCGAGATATCAATAATAACCATTTGAAATATATTTTATATGTGAACACATCAGATGAGTATTGATTTCTTTTCTGTTATGTTTTCAAAAGAAAATACGGTCGTTTCTTAACGGGTTAACACTTATTTTGCATTGCTTACTTCTATTTTACGCGGATTTGTTCAAATACATGTATTTAATTAGGTCTATCAATAATTAAAGACATTGAATAAACAGAACTGCTTACTTGCAAATCAAGTGCTGTCATAATAAATATATTTTGTCTTTTATAGTATTTTGTATTTATTGATAGGATTGGTGTTTTAATCCTCAGTATTAAATCAGTCAATGAAAACTTTAATATCCCCTCTTTTTATTTTGCCCCATGCAAATGCTTTCAACGTGAACAAATCCAAACCCGGGTCGTATAGTAAAAGCTCACATCACTGTGACAAGGGTTACGTTTACAAGGAGGCAGAAACTTAACTAGTCACAATAAATAAATTATTCTAAGAGAAAAGTAACGTTGTAACCCTTTACCACACAATCCCGAGTTTTAACGACCCTGGACCAAAACGGCTTTTGAAAGCATGATTGGAATAGGAGAAAGTGCCGGTAACCAACATTTTGTCCTTTTCCCACGATGTTTTCTATCTTTTCAAAGACAAATCCCATCATTTTAACCACATAGAATTCGTCGTCTGCAAATCCTTTTTGTCATGTGGTACAGAGTTAAGTAAAGTAAAGTGTTATAATTTATTCCAGGAGGAGTGGCAATAAAATATGTTTAAACCAAAACACTCCAGGAGGGTCAGCCAATATCTGACTTGTGAGACACCCTCTATCATAAACATTCATTTGCAGAGTCTTCTGGAAATTCATCAGTCAATATTTGACTTGTGAGACACCCTCTATCAAACACATTAATTTGCAGAATAACGACTTTCTATGACAAGTCGCCAGTCAAATAGACATTGAATAACAACTACGTATAAAGCGGCAGACCACAAAGCGACCATATCAGAACGATCCCCCTCTTCCAGGACACTAGCCGTCGACCTTCTAATTTTCGGGTAGATGCCATATAGACGATGTTAAACCGTTATATTTCGTAGTCATAATTCAAATGCTGTCAACAATTCTAGGTGTGTAGGACGGCAGAAGTCGTTGACATCATTTTCAGGTCTTCAACATCTGCTGGTTGGAAAACATGCGTATTGTTTACCTTTGGAATTTTACATTTACAGTCAAGTCGGTAGAGTAGATATCCAGTGAACAGTCCAACTATATAGGGACCGGTCCTTGTGTAACATTGTATGTAAATCTTCTGAAAATAATCATCCCTGAAATAAACGAACGTACACAGTTTCGTCAAATACATGTAACTATAACGTCAGGGTAAGCGCGCTGGAAAATTTACGCATTCCTTTATACCTATTTAAACATTCTGGACCAAAAGTAAACACATTTAAATAAGGCCACCGGAAATTACTTTCTAAACTGGTTCCGATCTTCGTAGCTCAGTGGTGTAACACAAGAACGGAACATTTGCGGGTCGTACTACCCAAAAGTAGTCCCACTTGCAAATTTGATATCTAACATTTCTGCCATGTTTTACCATGAAAGATGATAGGACAACTGTTAAATCTGTTTCTGATGTTGATTTGATTATTCAGAAAATTGATAAATTTTTGCACTTCTTTCAGAGCTGTTTTTTGTATTTGACCTGGCAAAGAGGTGTGATGTATTACCAGAGAGTGCCTTGACTCCCAGCGATTTTCCGAGTGTTGATGTGTTTGAAGAGGAATAGCGAAAAATTTTCATTACTCATGATGCCATTCTTGGCACCTTTTTGCGAAGAAAATTTGACATATATTTGATACAATAATACTAAATGAAAAGTGAATGTTTCTCCTGCACAATTTTCTGTTCCCTAATGTGTTGTTGATTTCATCTATATTGCAAATTGTTTGGAAAAGAAATTGATGACAGTCAAAATGCAAAATTTCATTCCATGGAATAACTTAGATTTAAGCTTTTTTCGAGGAAAACACTGAGACATTTTCATAGCAATGGCGCCGTCTGCATCGTCCGTGTCGTTTTTGTTTTCATGCGAAACCTTTAACATTTCACAGTATCTCTGTCATTACTGATGATATTTACTTCAAAATCGGACTGGCGTTGACTATCAAAAATGAAACCTTACTTCAAGGGCTGGTATCCATCAAAGCATTTTTTATACAATTGTTAAGTCTCTTTTTGACTTTTTGACTTTGAATGTTGAAATATTTTGACATTTTATAATATTTCTGTCATTACTGAAATAATTTTCTGCAAACTTGGAGTAGTTGTTAACTTTCAAATTTACTTCAAACTTGGGCATAGTGTTAAGTATCATAAGGGGAACCAATACAACAGGGACAGGTAACACCGAAATATTTTTGACACAGTAATGCCCGGTTTTTCGACATAGAATTTTCACTAAAAGCAACTGCAGCCGAGCATTGGCATCCATATGCGGTGCTATAGGTTTTTTTTTTTTTCTCTCTCTCTTTTCTTTTGCAAAAGAGAAGAAGAAGAAGGGAAAAAAAGAAGGAGGAAATAAATGGAATGTGAAAAAATGAAAAAGAAAAAAATATTTTCGCATACCAGACTTGAAATATTAAATAGTGATAGATAAAATTAATGTGGTGTGAAACCGGTTTTATTTTTTTCGATCACAAAGGATTATGTTTCCAGCTTCACATAAAATGTCTTTTAAACCTTGTTAATGCCTCATTTTAAAGACTGATGAAAATCATTGCAAAACTATTACAAGTACTGCTATGGACTTCGACTACATGAACTGCACGTGGCGCTTGGAGAGAAAGGTAGGTGTAGTTCTTGTTTGAATTTTGGCAACATTAGGATACAGCATGTGGATGGAACAACTCGCTACTTCCAAGCGTTTGGGTATGCATGTAAAATACGAAAGTGCGGCAGTACACTTTTTTTTTTTTACTTTTTAAATAGACAGTTTACGGTTGAATACTAATTGCTCTACGCATATACATGTACGCACTTTTCACTTGTCCCTTACCACCAGTGCTTTCACCGCTTTATTTCTAACAGCGACTACCTCTTTTTGGTCTTGTTCAACAGCAACACTTTTTTTTTTAACATTTTAAATAGACAGTTTACGGTTGAATATTAATTGCTCTACGCATATACATGTACGCACTTTTCACTTGTCCCTTACCACCAGTGCTTTCACCGCTTTGATTCTAACAGCGACTAACTCTTTTTGGTCTTGTTCAACAGCAACACTTTTTGTTTTTACTTTTTAAATAGACAGTTTACGGTTGAATATTAATTGCTCTACGCATATACATGTACGCACTTTTCACTTGTCCCTTACCACCAGTGCTTTCACCGTTTTGATTCTAACAGCGACTAACTCTTTTTGGTCTTGTTCAACAGCAACACTTTTTTTTTTTACATTTTAAATAGACAGTTTACGGTTGAATATTAATTGCTCTACGCATATACATGTACGCACTTTTCACTTGTCCCTTACCACCAGTGCTTTCACTGCTTTGATTCTAACAGCGACTAGCTCTTTTTGGTCTTGTTCAACAGCAACAACGACAACATCAACAGAAAAATTCACCGGATAGTCTTTAACCCATTCGTAAAGGACCCAATACCTTGCGTACTTACTGCTTGTTTGAAATTGTCATGTCGGAAATCATTTCAAGTCTCCTGCCAAGATATAGAAGCGCATATAGTAAATCTAGATGCGATTTTGCTACTCTTAGGTTAAAAACAGGTCGATATGAAGGTGTGCCCCTTGAAAATCGAAAATGTTCCTTTAGTGGTACCAGTGCCGATGAGCAACATGCTCTTCTTGAATGTAATATGTATGATGACTTCTGACATACGTTATAAGTAGCTGTTATGAAACCAATGCACTTGATAAACAACCAACGAAAAGCTAAGTTTTCTTTTCAAAAATGTCGTCTTCACTCGAACATTAGCCATTAGCCATTAACCTGTAACGATATTTTAAAAAGACAGACTTCTTATTGGCTCAAGTGGTTTATTTAAACAACTTAGCAACTTTATTTTAACGGGTAACTTTTGTTCGTAAATAGCATTTCTGATTGTTTTTTAATATAATATTTTAATACTATCTCTTATAATTTTTCAATAGAATGGTCTAATACTTTTTTCTGGAATATTTTCAATATATATTTTAAATATGTTTTGTTTATGAATGACTATATGAAAAATGTAAGCATAATTACTCCCAACACAAGTTGTGCACTGGTGCACTGGTATAACTCTTTCAAACCGAAAGCAAACATCTGACCTATTTTTGCACTGACTGAGTTTAAATCCACCAGCGATAAATATAAAGTGATACAATGGAGGTTCATTGAAAAAGAGAGAATCTGTTACTAGTGTCTTAATTGAAAGGAAAAACGTGGAAGGAAAAGGGGAAATTCTCGGCTACAACCAATAACTTCTTTTCCAACACCTTTCACAAACGCATAAAAGTCACTACGGTTCTGTTATTATGGATTAAAAAGAAGAGATTTTTCTGCAATAAGAGTTTTGCTGCAGAGAAATCATCGCATGGAAGGAGAAAATGCATGTGTTGCATCTTTGCCCCGACATACCAAATTATCCTCAACGCTTTCGTAAACAAAATTCTTCTACACCCATCTCGCTAAGAAGTTCGTAAAAGACATCCTGTACATTCACCCCGCAAAAAATTTACAGTATGATCCAGCAGGGGCTTTTGTTTTTTGGCAAGTTTTCATTCAATTCCTGCGTTCTTATCCTATATCCGAGAATCTTAAAAAGCTCACCCATCATAGATAAATGTCCCAGGTAAGATGCCGAAATATGTAATAATCTTGTGTTTTCCTCTGAACAGAAACAGGCTCGAAAGTTATTTATACATTGAAGTGTAGGGAGGCTTGTTCATCTTAAACATGGCTGTCATCAGTTATGCGGTCCTGTTTATATTTTTGTCAACATTTAGGAGCCTAACTGCTATTAATGAGCCCATGTGCACATCAAGATTTGATTTTGAGGAGAAACTATTGAGTAAACTTGTAAGAATGGAACATGCAATGGAATTATTACAAGAGCGTGTGAGCAATGAACTGTCTGCCATTAAAGAAGAGAAATTTAAGATGGGTCAAGATTTCTTGAAGTTTAAAGAAGCGTTTATAAGGGAGCAAACTGCTGTTAAAGATAGCTTTGAAAAGATGAGTGTGGAAATAGAGCAAGAAAACCTGAAGCTGGCCGATGACTTTAAAACAATGTCGCAACAGTACGAAGGCATAATACAGAGGATGTCTGGCGATCTCACAGGAACCTTAAACAAATCTTTGAATAATGAAAAAGGTAAGTAAAACCATCGTTCCATTATTATAACTCGGAAATATTGGTTATTTCGGAATAAAGAGCTTAAACTAAACCTGAAAAAAAAAGTGTAACAACTGTTCTGATTGCTCAGAAAAGCAATCAGACGATTGCTATACGTTTGTCAAAGATGATGGACGCAGATATTTGACCAAGTCAATTTGTACGTTTATTCCTATGTGTAAATTTTGGGACTTTGAGGACTTTTCATGTTTAAAAAAAAAAAAAATAATAGTAACTTGAATTTGATCATGACCATTAAAAGACAGGAAGAAGTGAGTTGCTGCGGTAAATTGTTCATAAAATTATATAATATGAAAAACCATATACGCGATCAATTGATTCCATGTCAATATACCTTATCTATCTTTATACAGGATTTTTATTATCTTCGAAAGACTTTGATATTTTACCTGTAATCATATTTCTTTACTTAAAATCTTGCAATAGCTGAAAAGAAATGAAGAATACTATGTGAAAAGGGGACTTATTGCATTTGCAAAAGGTATCGATTCATTTCAGTCTGCGCAGTACTCGCAGGCTGACAGGGGTCGAATCTTTCTGGTATTGATTAATTTTCTGCAAGTCCAATGACCATTTTTCTGATGACTCAGTCAGTTGCTAGACAAAAATGGATTGTATGGGTTCATAATCACGTAAGTACTAGTTTGGTATGATGCATCAAGGAAATGCATTAAACCCTCTTTTGCTAGAGCGCCGCTCATATGATTTTGTAGATTTAGGCATTTAATATGGACTTAAATATGTCAGTCTATATAGATATGGTATATTGATCTACTAGTAAAATACGTATTTTTTTCACAGACGCCTTTTCAGCACATACAGCCACCAGCGAACTGGTGAATGGTGTTCCAACATTTGCTAAAACCCATGTTAACCTAGGAAATGCCTATGACATCAGCACAGGAAAATTCACAAGCAAGAAAGTTGGACTGTACTAATTTACGTTTATAGTTCGATCAAAATCATCCAATTTTGTTTATTGTTATATTCGTCTGAATGGAGTGAGGGTAAATTATGCGATAACGGAAGGGAAGAACGACATGTCATCAGTTACAGTATATCTTTCCTTGACAACTGGAGATGTTGTCGATTTAGGAGACTGCGCTGACTGGGATGCTTCCACCGTCAAAAATTTATGGAACCTTATTACTCGGAATGGAAATCAACTGAAACCTATAAGTCTTGACACTATGGCTTTCCTTCTGAAATCAAGGGGGAAAAATACATCATTTTAAATATATCTAAGTTTATGTATGTTAGACAATGGACACAAAGGACATATGTTTATAAGTTACCAACGTTAAAGCCCCGGGCCCTCTTTGATAAAAAAAAAAGCACAGATTTACGGTAAGCCATTGTATAGGTAGACAATAGTTTCAGAAAACATACCAGAACGTTGTTTACTTGGCAACAGCTGTAATTGATAGGATAAAATTTAATATGTACGACCACCATAATGCATATTTGGAGACATTAACCGAAATATTGTGATGAGGTGTGTGGAAATTTGCATACTGTAGGTATGTCTTAAATTAATAGAAATGCACGCAGAACTTGTATTTTCTTCTAAGTATTTTCATTGCTCGGTTCGATGCTTTTTGCTAACACCGTCTTTGATACTTTGTTTACTTCTAACTATGCGCATGCATCTCTCCGTCCCCATCTTCTATCTTTATGACGGGCTATCTCCATGAAATGAAAATACACCCTATCAGTTTGCTATTATCGGGTTGAACGATTTGTTTTTCGATTCATTTTGGTCATCTTTTACCCTATGAAAATATGTTTAAAAAAACTGGAAGAAAATAAAGAGGGAACGGGGCTTTGAAACATTTTAACCTGTACAATGAAAATACTCAATAAATGAAATGTACTTAGTTACTAGAAACCTGTAAGATAATATAATGTCAGTGCTGTTTAGCCACAATAAATGATTAGTGAGCGGACGCAAAGGAACAAATATGGGATAGACCAAAGATTAGACTTCATATTCTTTATAATCCGATCTTGATCCACAGTTTTTCTCTCACACTCACAATTGAAGTTGTGCTGTGCTTGAATTTTATACAGAATGGCTAACATAAACGTCTCAGTAACTCAATCTTAAGATTAATCTATTATTACGTAGTCTCTTGTTTTAACGATCATGAGAAATAGAGCTTTTAAAAAAAACATCGTAGGAAAAGGAGAAAATGCTCCTAACCGGCATGAGCCATTTAGCCCTAAGTTAGCGAATTGTTTGATGTGTGAGAATATTTATTTTGAGGTTTAACATGTAATTATACATGAGTGAGTTCAACAAGACAGCAGTAACATAGGCTTTAGTTACCTAAATCTAACTCTTGGAGCATGACTTAGGTTGTTTTTGTAGACATAATGTATCAAGAAAAAAATACTCATTATCAGACAGTGTAGATTAAGATACAGCCCTTTAAGTATTAAGACTGAGCGTAGATTCATCCAATTCAAACTGCAGCTCTGCGTTTATTTCCTTGCCTCAACTGCCTTTATGTTGTCGCAAAAAGTTTTTTGTACAAGGATAGCTTTTATGAGGTAAGCAGCACTTTCTCCTTTTCCGACAATGTTCCCAATGACAAATTTCAAGATAACAGAGTCACATTTGATTTGTTGTCTGCAATGGTTTTGGACAATTCTAAAATTTTGTCGTTTGGTAAAGTGTTGAGATGGGTGTATAAACTCTAAAAAAATGACAAACTGGAAACTTTACATAAGAGATTGACACTTGGTGATGCCATGAAAGAATGATAATTAACTGTTTATCAAACAACCTCGTGTTTTAATGACCCCTGAGAAAGCAATATATTTGAAAACATTGTGGGGAAAAAGAGAAAATGCTTATAACCAGCATTTTCTCTTTTTCCCCGCAATGTTTTCTTCCCTTTCAAAGGCAAATCTCATCAATTTAGTCATATTTAATTTAAATTCTGAAAATGTTTTAAATTCGGACAGGTCTAATCATTTTGGTCAGTATGCAGTACATTGTTGGAGAAAGAGCAATTGCTTGTAATCGGCGGTTGCTTTTTTCTCTTCAACATTTTCCAAAGCTGTGGTTGAGTATCTTTGGTTTGTTCTTTAGGGCTGCGTTTTAACAAACTGCATCAATTTACGAAAATTATTTGGAATTGCTTAACCTAGAGGTATCGGCTGGCGTTAAGTTATGCAATATTTACTGAAATTATAAAGATGTGAAGTTTAGTGAAAGTTATTTTAGACTTGATGCTTGCTTACCCAAAGTGTGTACGCAAATGTCGAATGCAGCTCAACAAGGCATTTTCTTTCCAGAACACGATGACATCATACCGTGTGCGTGTGTTTTTTTATGTTTATGGACATAACCTGGTGTGAGCTTTTGCCAATAAAGTATTTTCTTCATTCCTTCATTCGTTCCTTCGTTCAGGTTCTTTGGGTCAATAGAAATCTTGTTTAATTTACTCTTTACCACACAATCACGTGTTTTTAACGACCCTGAGAAAAAAGCGGCGATTGGAAACACTCTTTGACAAGGAGAAAATGCTAGTAACCAGCCTTTTCTCCTTTTCCAACAATGTTTTCTATTTATTCAAGGACAAGTACTATCATTTGAACAACATTTGAAATATTGTAGTGAGCCCCAGTAGCTCAGTCGGTAGCGGTCAGGACTTGAGAACAGGAGTTGCAGGTTCGATACCCGGCTTGGCCAATTTCTTTCAGAGGATTGATGATAGTCATTCCGAAAGGATTCAAAACTCACCCATAACTGTCCATTGCTACTACGATGGTTACGTTGGAAAGCAGCCAATGGCTTGAAGATGATAATGTGCGCTGCACTGGTAAAAATAACTCCGGGAAAGCATTGATAGGTGCACTGGCCGCCGCGATATAACTGAAACAATGTTGGAACGACGTTAAACACTAGACAATCAATGGATCAATCATTGACATTTTTTTCTGTAGATGCTTCGAATTTGCACAGGTCCAAATATTTATTGTTCGATAAAGATTAATACAGAGCATATACTTGTCCACAAGACTAGCCAGATTATATTATAAAAGGTATCTGACATTGTAATATTTGTCCTCAATGTCACTTGCACCCCTCAGTAGAAGTCTCAAAATAAACTGGTCCCCGTTTAACCTGACAGATTGTTATCGATCTTGAACTTCAAAAGACCTTAGAAGGGCATTGTTAAAGCTCTACAATAAGAAGATGAAAATTCACATTCTTTGCAAATATTTGACATAAAGTTTTAAGCGATTTCTAATAAGACTTAGAAGTTCAGGACAAGGTTTTTGCGAAGAGTATTTGCAAAGGGGAGAACAACCCGGTTTTCTACCCTATTGAAGGACAACCGCTCAGAACTGCGAAATTTATTTAAATAGACAAGTCTAAATTTTGTCATTTGGCAAGATGAACTCAATGTTAAACGTCTCAGCTGGACACTAACTTTCAATCCTTTATTAGAAAGAGATAGGTAAAGTTAGCGACTAGTAGCCAGCTACTTATTCAGGTAAAGTTAACTTCTAGTAGCCAGCTACTAGTAGCTACTAGTAGCGAGCTACTTGAACTGGTAAAATTGATTGTTTGTAGCCAGCTACTGGTAGCCACCTTCTAGTAAGCAGTCACCTGTAAAAGAAAATCTGGCAATTCGTACCCAGCGACCAATGTATAGGTAATTAAAATGAAGGTTTTTTATTAGTTTCCTAAAGGTACAAGTAGCTGGCGAATCAAATGTCGACGCCATAAACGAAATGTTTTTTTCCCATCCAGAATACTATATAAATGCATCAGAAAAATCAAAATCAAATAATTTCCTGTATTAAAGGGTCAAGTTACGAGATCTGTCAATAGGATTTTTTTTCACACTTGTTTTAATTAGGGATTCAAAATGTACAAGTAGCTGACGAGATTAAGACGGACATCCAAAGAATCACATTTACTGTACTACGGAGAAATTGAAAATATAATTTTCAATTCATTTTTAATTATTAAAGGGGCCAGTTACTCGTCATGAAAATAGGGACATTTTTCAATTTCACTCAGAGAGGAATTCAAAGGTACAGGTAGCTGGCGAGTCGAAGAGCTGTTTTTGTAATTAAGTGCTTGTTTTACATAAAGGGGATGATAAATGCACTAAGATAGTCAAAATTTAAGCATTTCCAGCTACTAAAGGGGCCAGCTACTGATTTGGAAATGGGACAACTTTCCACTTTTGCGAAATAATTATTTGAAATGTTCAAGTAGCTAGCGAGATTTAGAGAGATTTTTCAAAATATTTTAACGAGCTATATTGAGGATATTTAAGAGAAATTAAAGATATCAATATCAATCCATTCTTATTCATTAAAGGGGCCAGGTACTCGTCATGAAAATGCGGATATTTTTTCAATTTCACCTAGAGTGACATCAAAAGGCACAGGTAACTGACGAGCCTAAGAGCCATTTTTGAAATTGAATTCTCGTTTTGAAAAACAGAGACTATAAATGCACGAAAAAACTCATATTGAACATTTCCGGTTTTTAAAGGGGCCAGCTACTTGATTTGAAAATGGGACAACTTTGCACTTTTACGAAATAATGATTTAAAATGTACAAGTAGCTGGCTAGATTTAGAGAAACTTTTCAAAATATTTCAACAAATTATATTGAGGATCCTTAGGAGAAATTCAACATATTAAAATCAATCCATTTTTAATCATTAAAGGGGCCAGCTACTCGTCAGAAAAATGCGGATATTTTACAATTTTACTTCAAGTGAAATCAAAAGGTACAAGTAGCTGGCGAGCCTAAGAGCGATTTTTGAAACTAGATGCTTGTTTTGAAATAAAAGAGATTGAAACGGCATGAGAAAACTCAAAATTGAAGCATTTCCGGTTATTAAAGGGGTCATCTACTTGATCTGAAAATGGGACAACTTTGCACTTTTACGAAATCATCATTTAAAATGTACAAGCAGCCTACTAGATTTAGAGATATATTTCAAAATATTTCAACCAATCATATTGAGAATATTTATGGGAAATTAAATGTATCAAAATCAATCCATTCTTATCATTTAAAGAGGTAAGGTACTCGTCATGAAAATGAGAACATTTATCAATTAATCTCAAACGAAAAAATGAACTGAAAATGATATTTTTTAATTTCTCCGTAGTACAGTGAATGCAATTCGTTTAAATATTGTGAAATGTTTGTCTTAATCTCGCCAGGTACTTGTACATTTTGAATCCCTAATTGAAAACAAATGTGAAAAAAAAATCATATTGACAGATCTCATTGCTTGCCCCTTTAATACAGGAAATTATTTGATTTTGATTGTTCTGATGCATAAAAGTAATATTCTGGATGGAAAAAAAAATTCCGTTTAAGGCATCGACAATTGGCTCGCCAGCTACTTGTACCTTTAGGAAACTAATAAAAAACCTCCATTTTGATTACCTATACATTGGTCGCTGGGTACGAATTGCGAGAGTTTCCTTCATAAGTTACTGCTAACTAGAAGGTGGCTACCAGAAGCTGGCTACAAATAACCAATTTCACCAGAACAAGTAACTGGTTACTAGTAGCTGACTACGAGTAGCTAACTTTACCTAAACAAGTAGCTGGCTACTAGTAGCTGGCTACCAGTAGCTAACTTTACCTGAACAAGTAACTGGCTACTAGTAGCTAACTTCACCTATCTTATTAGAAAGCACCGTGCATTTACGCTCCCTTGGAAGAAAGCTTTAGAAAACATTCCGGGAAGAAAAGACCCATCTGGTCTTATATCCTTTTAAAAGACATCCTCTTTCTGCAAATGCTTTCAATACACACACGTCTAATGCCAGCATTTTCAATTCCTTTTCCCACTGTGTATTCTACTATTTCAAGGAAAATCCGTTCATTCAGGCCACATTTCATTTGCTTACTGGAAATATTTTCTTCAACTTAAACGGCTTTACAATTTTGTCTTCTGATAAAAAGTTAGAGGTAAATTAGAACCATGCGTTCTAGTAGTCCTTTAGCCAAGCCCAGTGGCGCAGTGGACAGGGTACTGGACTTTAGAGCAGAAAGTCGCTGATTTGAATCTCCAGCTTGGCTTTTGTTTTCCCGCAGATTGATGATATCCATTGCGACAGGATTCATTCTATCACCTCTGATCAATGTTTCGACAGTGGTTATGTGACAAAGCAGCTAGAGGTTTGTAGAATCATGTGCGAAATACCGGTTTAAAAAATCTCCAGGAAAACACAGATAGGGTTCTGGCCGCCGCGATGTTACTGAAGTAAAGCTGTAAACGGCAGTAAACATAATACAATCAATCTATTAGCCTTACGCAAAACGGCAAAATTTTCACAAATTTGCAAAAGACAAATTAGCCTAATTCCCGTTATAGCTGATTTCAATTATCTTTGAAAGGTTTGTTAACATTGCGGGAAAAGGAGAAAATGCTGGTTATCAGTATTTTCTCCTTTTTCCACGATCTGTTAAAAAGCCTTTCCCTCCTCAGGGTCATAAAAGCAAGGGCTGATGAAGGGCTATTTAGAACTTTAAATGACAATATCCTGGCGCAAGCAGTCCAGTCTAATGGAAAACATATTTCATGTATGCTCTGTAAAAAGGGGCTTTGATGCATCCGGAAAAGTATCGTCCCACGTTAGCCTGCGCAGTCCGCACAGGCTGATCTTGGTCGAAACTTTTGCTACTGGTCAATGTTTTGCAGATCATTTTCAACCGGGTCGAAACTATTTGCTTCTGGTCAAATTTTTGCAGATCATTTTCACCCGGGTCGAAACTATTTGCTACTGGTCATTTTTTTTCTTGCATGTGAAATGACCATTCTACCTCATGATTCATTCCTTAGACAAAATAGATTTTATGGATCCATAAACATATGATGATGAGCTTGGTAAAATTCACCAAAGACATGCATTAAACCCCCTTATGCCAGAGTGCCACTCATTTTCAAAACAATTCCGTCTTTATGCTACTCTCTCAATATTGCGTATCAGCGGCGTATGCAGCAAAATTTCTTTACGCGGGTCAATCGCCAAGAACTGAGGCGTATTTTGTTCAAAATTAAAGACACGGCGTATGTTCGACGTTTCTATGGCGTTTCTGTGGCGTGCCTATGTTTTTATGGATTTCAAGGAACGTAAAGTACGGCGTACTGAGGCGTAAGAGTGGCGTAACCGCTTCGTTAGCACGACGTTCCTTTCTTATGTGCAGCCTTGACAATGAGTAAATACGGCGGTCACTGACGGAAAACGGCTCTGCTCACTTCGTTGCTGTCATTCGTTCAAAAGATGTCAAACCTTTCATCTTAACCAATACGTTCGTGTGACGTAATAAGTGTTCGAGCTACGTTCCCGCGGCGTCACTGCTGCGTTGTTTTCGCTTTTACGGCGTGTGTGTGACGTAAGCATGGCGTATCGGAGCTGCTACGTTTTTGCTACGTATTCTTAAGTGCGGACTTAAAAAAACGTCGCACCTCCGCGTTCAAGGAGATCGTGCTACGTACCAAAGAGTATTAGCTACTTAAGTTGACGTTACTGTGGCGTTGTCGCGGCGTTCCTTTCTTATCGCGATACGCCGTACATACGCAAGCCGATACGCAATAGTGAGAGAGCGTCTTTAGACGACCCTGAAAAAAAGATTTGTGGACAAAAGAGAAAATGGTGGTGATCAGCAATTGGCTTTTCTCACGATGTTCTGCCAATCCCGAAACAGAGATGTATTCCAATTTTTAAGTTACATTTATGTTGTCGTCTGCAAGTGCTTCACTTAAGACAAGTATAAAATCGTTGTCGTTTGATGAAGAGTTTTCCAAACTCTTAGTAGAACGCTCTATCAGATGTTCATACCCAAAAAATATACTGAACCACGATCAAAGTTCGAAACATCCCATTGACCACAGCTCCCCACATTGACAACGTCCCCGGTTTTCAAGAGCAGATAAACTGTAACAGAAGCCGTGTCATACGATCCGTCTGTAATGGCATAATTAACATTTTCCTCATTCAGCCGAATATAGCAATAAACGTATTTCGATGAGATTGATCGAATTCCAAATGTGAATAGGTAGAAGCCGTCTTTTTTGCACGTGAACTTTCCTGTGCTGATGTCATAATCATTCCCTACGTTTACATGGACTGTACTAAAGATAGGAACGCCATCCACTAACTTGCCGGTAGCCTTTTGTACTGCGAAAACAGCTGTGGAGAAAGAAAACATTGAAATGACAGATAGACCATAATTATGCCCAACCGATAGGTCCATATAAGTATATACATGTATAATTGCTTCAGCTCAGTTATGTCTTCTAAATAGTTATTAGATGCTGACGAGACTAAGAAACGCAACATTGTGCTATATTGTATAATATGCTTTATTGCCCGAAACTGAAACTTTCAAGAAGAACAATTTTATTCTTACTACCACCGATCATTTCTTTCTTTACTAGACGATAAAAAATTAGTCTTGTCTACTTCGAAAGAATTTAAACATGACCTTGTTTTTGGACAGATAGAAAACGTTGTCGGAAAAGGAGAAAATGCTAGTTATCAGCATTTTATAATTTGCCCAGTTTGTTTTGGTAAAGGATTACGAGACGCAATCATACACGGTATTTCAAAACATTTTGGCTATTTCTCCTGAGTAATGGACAAACACTGTGGCCTCTAGAGTGCACAAAATGTTTTTAAATAAGTGGTCCCAGTGACCAGTTGACCCGGAATGACCCATTTTCACACTCAAGATAACATCAATACAAATATTCTGACAAAATCTCATAAAAATCACTCACAAAGTATGGTATCAAAAGAGTACATGTTTTTTATTTTATAGGTTTTTATCCCCTTGACCTACTTTATGACCCAGATTTAAATTCGTGTGAGATATAATCAAGACAAATATTTTGATGAACTTTCAAAAGAAATGGACTCAAAATGAGGCCTCCAAAGTGCAGGTAAAAGGTGTTTTTTTTACACTCGACTTAGATATCATCAAGACAAATATTCTGACCAACTTTCGTAGGAATTAGAAGAAAATATGGAAAAAAAGCTGACTTTGAGTAGAATGTATATTCAGCCGAGTTTCGAGTCAAGATTATAGGTTCGAAGCTAAGAGAATCAAGGCCCTAAATAAATGAGCCAAGCTATTAGAAGAGTGGGTTTCATGCATCTGCAAAAAAGTCAACCCAGGCCAGCCTGCGCAGTGCGTGGAGGCTGACCCTGGTCGAAACTTTTGTTTTAGGTAAATTTCGCGCATATCGAAGGACCATTCTACCTCAAGATTGTTAGACAAAATAGATATCATGGATCCATAATTGTGTGATTACTTGCATGGTGTAATGCATCACGGAGATGAATATCAACACCTTTTTGCCAGAGCATGGCTGAAATGAAATAGACTTTCTCAATCATGAAAATAGTACTGACTACGCAGGCTGACATGGGTCGACACTTTTTACAAATACATTAAACTCCTTTTTACAGAGCAGGAATCATATAGATTCACTCATTACCTAACGACAAAATGTAAGACTTGTCCATATTGATATCGCTTGAAAGCGACAAATAAATTATGACTCAACTGGCGTGTCTTTGAATGGATGAAAATTATTGTGGGTAAAGGAAAAATGCTGGTTACTAGGATTTTCTCCTTTCCAACAATGTTTTCAACAGCTCTCTACCTTGGGATCGTTGCAAAAACATACTGGTGTGGAAAAGATATAACAGAAATTTATCTTATTTTTCTTACTTTTGTCACTGGGTGAAAATTTGTTCAAAGTCTCTGCTAGATCGTCTGATATTTTCTTCAGTCTGTTTTCATTTTGATTAGACATTGTTTCGAAGTCTTTTTCCAGTTTCGAAGATGCGTTTAACACTTTTGTAAGATCGTCTGATATCCTAAGTATTTTGCTTTCGTACTGCTGCGACATTGTTTTAAAGTCCTCGGCAAGTTTCAGGTATTCTTGCTCCACTTTTACACTGATCTTTCCAAAGTTATCTTTAACAGTAGTTTGCTCATTTAAGAACGTCTCCTTGAAACTCGAGAACTCTTGATCAATCTTTAGTTTTTCTTCTTTAATGGAAGACAGTTCATTGCTCACACGTTCTTTTAATAATTCCATTGCATGTTCCATTCTAACAAGTTTATTTAACAATTTCTCCTCAAAATCAAATCTTGATGTGCACATTGGCTCATCGACATTAAAAGCAACCAAGCCCCTAAATGTTGACACGAAAATAAACAGGACAGTAACACTTATGATAGCCATGTTAAAATTTAACGCAAACCAAAGCTCTCAGTACTGATGAAATTGAGGAAACTCAGCGGCTTTTGAATTCCTTTTAGTTCAAGGCAAATTACAAACTAATTCTCTCACGTTCTAAAATCTTAAGATTATGTTATCACACGGAGAACACTTTTTCAAACCTGAAAAGAACACCGACTTAACCCTAAAGCTGCTAATCGTGACTCAAGGACCTTTTGCAGACAGTGTAGATCAAGATCAGACAGCAAAGAACGTGCAGTCTGATCTTGATTCTACACTGTCCGACAAGGTGATATTTTTCAAACAAAAAGAAATTGAAATAACAATATTTGGGTTTGTACTTTAAGCTGAAAAAGTTTTATTCAATTTTTGAACAGGCGAAGGGTTAATGGACGTTCTGTTACATTAACGTTTTACCAGACTACAGAATTTTAGACTCGGTCCATGTTGAAAGCATTTTGATGACGACAAATTAAATATTGCTCAAACCATGGGGAAAATTGTGAAAAAAGGAGAAAATGCTCGTCGCATACACGTTCTTATTTTCTGACGATGTTTGCACATGGCTTCTAACAGACGTGCTCGTTCGTTGCAAGAGTTAATCAGGAAATAATTGCCGCATTGGTTTTTAGCATGAGACAAGTGCTCTTGAATTTTGCTTACGTGTATTTGATGTAAACCATGTGTGCTCGTTCTGGCGTTAAAGATGTAATGATAGGCATTTCTTGTTTACTTGTGCTGGAATTTATCGAAAACAATTTTTTGCACAATTTCTTTTTTTTTTTTGTTGGCTTTTATACCTAAACCTCGATAGTCAAAATAACAACACAGAACGGGTACTATAAATTTTGGGATTTTGTTGTAAATGTATATATAGGAATGTTGTTTACATTTGTAAGATTTATTATTTATCTATGAGTCTTATTTCGTACATTTTTCTGAAAATCAATTTGCTTTAACCCTTTACTCAGTGACAAACTATTGCGGTTACACTATACTACACAAATCTTGACGCATATACAGTTGTCAACTTTTGAAAACGTCGTGTAGAAACACGCTGAGCACTACATGTTGCAAGCGATATTTCCTTTTACTAAAACATTTTTCAAGCATTCAAAAATCCAATGACTTTTCTATTTTAATTCCTTTAGGTCATTAGCACTAACGTAGATATACTTGAGTGGTCCCTCGAAAAATGAATTCAGTCAAGTATGAAAATTATTGTGAAGAGGACAGTCTGTTATTGTAAGGTAGGTCCAAGTGTTAGTCACTGGCAGGAAAATGAATTTTAAAGTAACTCGAAAGAAGTCAGGTCGATTAGTAGATTTCTATCTTTTGTTTACTTTCATCCGGTTGTAAAGTTTATTTTCCTGTCGACAACTAATACCTGGACCGACCATGCGATAATTGATTTTAAACGGTATGATTTAAATCTGCATCCGTTTTAATACCTCACTGTTTATTTTTGGCTGCAACTAGGAATGGTAAGCATATTTAATTTGTCGTTTGCAACAGTTTTTGATTTTGATCAGTCTAAAATTCTGTCCTTTGGTAAAGAGTTAAGGGCGAGTAAATGCTTAAGACAAACACAAATACATTTACAAACAAAGAAACCTTTATACCTACAACCGCTATAATGAAATAAACAAATAGTAAAAAAAAAGAACTAAAAAAGAAAAAAAAAGTTAAATCATAAGAAAGGGAGATATATCCTGTTTTTACAAAAAAGTTGCTATTTTCTAGTTCGCTTCTATTCTTTCATGTTTAATTTTGTCATAAAAGCAAGATAAAAGCTAGTACCAATTTCGTTATCTGGAACTAAGGTAGAAACTTCCAAAGTTTTATGGAGTATATAAGGAACCTATAATAATTATGCGATACGTAGACTTTGTGTATCATAAAAATCAGTAAATCCATATGAGTGAGTATAACTGAGTCACGCTCTGACAAAAGGGGGCTTAATGTGTCTCTGCGATGCATGATACTGCTCATGTCATCACTTTATTATGGAACCATAAAATCTATTTAACAACCGAATGAATCATGAAGTGTATTTGCCCTTTAATATACAGAAATTGACCTAAAGCAGGAAGTTTCGACCTATATCAGTCTGCACAGTTCACGCAGGCTGACCCGAATCGATACTTTTTGCGGATACATTAAGCCTGTTTTTCCACAGAGAATGGCTAAAACACACGCCAGCTTGCTGTGTAGCAATTTTATTGTAGTTTATACAGATCAGAAGTCAACTAAGAGCATTGCAGAGCTCGACATTTATGTACTTGGACAAAATATCTTAGAACTTCCGTTCAATTAACCCTTTACTACACAATCCGGACCTTTGACAACACGGAA
Source organism: Hippopus hippopus (assembly GCA_946811185.2). Taxonomy (NCBI): domain Eukaryota; kingdom Metazoa; phylum Mollusca; class Bivalvia; order Cardiida; family Cardiidae; genus Hippopus; species Hippopus hippopus. The sequence continues at coordinate 42,519,253 of OX328103.1, read as the reverse complement.
GAAGAAGGCTTTTGAAAACATTGTTGGAAAAAGAGAAAATGCTGGCAACCAGCATTTTCTCTTTTTCCAACAATATTTTTCTACCTATTCAAGAACGGATACCATCATTTAAAAAATGTTTGAATTGTCCTCTGTACATTCCCTCTATATGGACAAGTCTAAAATTATTCTATTGGCCAAAGGGTTAAAAAGTCAGCCTTCAAAAGTGTCGGAAACTTGTACTGTAAGCCTTTTTCAGCAATATATCAATCATATCAAAGTGACATCTCATTTTATCACTTATTTTTCTTGGTGTTACTTGAAAGCCGTTTCAAGTATCCCCTCTACATTCCCTTAATATGGACAAGTCTAGAATGATTCTGTGTGGTTAAGGGTTAAAAAATCAGCCCTCAAAAGTGTCGGAAACTTGTACTGTAAGCCTTTTTCAGCAGTATATCAATCATATCAAAGTGACAGCCCATTTTATCACTTATTTCCTTGGTGTTACCTGTACCAGGTTGGGTTTTACAGGACATTGTCTGACGACAGTCCCAGATGACAGGCACGGCCAAAGGGGATCGAACAAGAGTTTTTCGATTACAAGCTTCAAGTTTTAAGTTACAAATCCACCGTCCTAACTCTTTACCGAACGACAAAATTTTGGACTGGACCAAATTCAAAGTATTTGCAGACGATAAATTCATTGTTGTTAAAATGATGATTTCTGTCTTTGATAGCGTAGAAGACATTTGCGGAAAAGGAGAAAATGAAGTCGTGAAAATGTTAACCCTTATCTTGCTAAATAAATTAGATGAAACTTGCAAGCCTTTAGTAAGAATCCCGAAACATTTGAATTTATTTTTAGGAGAAAAAATATCTCCTTACCGGACAGTGCAGAACCAAGATCAGACTGCAAGTTCTGTGCAGTCTGATCTTGATCTACACTGTCCGCAAAAGGTCAGTGAGTCGCGCTTAGCAGCCTAAGGGTTAATTTTCTTCTTTTTTTGCCTTCAATATTCATCAGCAGTTTTAAATCGAATTCTGCTCATAGCTTTTATTTCAGTGACAAGCCAGATAAAGGCAATAACCTGCAGACATTTACAGGAGTTAAGGCAATATAAAATTTGAAATTGTTTGGTTTCTTTCACATAAATTCAATATTTAAGTTTAAACCAAACCGCGTATTTGGCTTTCTATTAACCCTTATCCTGCAAAATAAATGAAATAAACTTTCAAGCCGATAGTAAAATCCCAAATCTTGCCATTTCAAAAGTACTTTTTTTGGAGAAAAATATCTCTTTATAGGACAGTGTAGATCCAAAATAAGACTGCATGTTTTGTGCAGTCTGATCTTGAGCTTCAATGTCCGCAGAAGGTCATTGAGTCGCGGTTAGCAGCGTAAGGCTTAATAAGATACCACACAAAGTCACAAACTGTGTAAGTCGATTAGTCTTTTCCATAGTTAGTAGACTTTGAAATGCTGAAGACTGAGAATTGCCTTGCCTTTTTGGACTTACAGATATATAGGATCTGATATGAGTTGGTATTTGAGATAAAATTTCATTAAGCGAGGCACAAAAAATGTTTTCAAACGAGCCTTTGGCGAGCTTAAAAACATTTTTAGTAGAAGAGTTGAATAAATTTTTACCGCAAAAGCAGACGAATGTCAGATTCTTTTTATCATAACATAACTTATCATACATAACTGTATAACAAGAACTTTACAGCCCATAATGTGTTAAAATGTAGGCATACATGCATAATGTGTGATGAAATTTACATGAAGCGTAGTCGCTTCTGTGACAGGTACATTACGAACGAAAATAGTTCCAAAGAAACTTGCATATAATAATTTTGTTTTGAATCTAAAAGTGATTAAATTAACAACTTCATCATGATTACGAATTTTGATCGTTAATTTCACTCAGGAACCTAGGTCGACAATATTTAGAAATCAGATAATTACAGAGCGTTGACCAAATTTAAAACAGCATTATTTTCTTATCTCACACGTGTGTGAAACAAGAAAATTCGTAATGGCTATATTACATCGAAAACAAGGGGCGTTATTTGATAAAATGATGTTTTATATCTGCCATTGTCATTCTTGCGTATTAGCAATTACTTTATTGTTACTCTTTTGCTCACATAAAATGTTGAAGATTACAAGATGATTTAAGAAAGTATACATGTAAATGAGCCATGCTCTGTGAAAAGGGGGCTTAATGCAGTTGCACAAAGTATCGACCTATGCCAGCCTGCGCAGCCCGCGCAGGCTGACGTGAGTCGAAAGTTTTTGTGTTCTTTCAATTTTCTGCATGCACAAGGATATTCTACTTCCAGATTTAGTCAAATGTTAGACTAAATGGATTTTATGCATTTATAGTTATGTGATGACATGCTTAGTATTATGCATCACAGAGATGCATTAAGTGCCCATTTCTGAGTATGGCTCAATGAAAATGTACATTGAAGCTATATCCCAAATAAAATCTAACAAACTAAGATTTTTAAGGAAAAGAAACTGTCACGATTTCAATGATGTAGCGATAAGTTCTATTGAGAAAAAGGAGCAAGCGCTTGGAAAAAAAAAAAAAAAAAAGCAAATACTGCTTTTCCCACAATATAGTCAGAATCTGTCAACAACTGCAGGGGCATACAAAGAACTGCTGTTGTTTGTAAGATTATGGACGATGGAAATATTTTCTTTTCTTATCTGTTTAGTATATAACACAATATATAGACAATTTACGTATGTCTTTCATTTTTTCTGTTTGTTGAAGAAAACCTTTTCCAGGCCCATCGTTGGAATTTCGAAGAAAAAAATGACAACAAACGCTGCAGCATAAGACAGGGTAATGTGACCCAGAAATCGGTAAACCTGCAAAAAACGAGATGAAGTGTTGTTCAAAGAAAAGTTGATTATTTTGTTAGGACGATTAACTCTTTGCCAAACAAATACTTTTGAGCTTGTCCAGATTGAAAGCATTAACTGACAACAAAATCTAACATTTGCTCAAATAATGGGATTTTTTTAGAATGGAAGAAAGCACTATAGAAAAGGAGAAAATGCTAGTTACCAGCATTTTTTCCATTTCCACAGTGATTTCAAAGGTCTTCTTTTTCGTGGTCGTCAAAACACAGAAATGTTTAGTGAAGAATTAAGGTAATCCATCCATAACTAAGTTATGATCATGATCCTTCAGGTGATCATTAGATTTCAGTGCAGATGCAAACATTTCATGACCTGGGTATACGCCCTTGGTCATTGAATGCTTGTATCTACACTGAAATCTTAATGACCATCTAAAGGATCATGAATTTAGTTGTATGACGGACGGATTATCTGAAAGAGAGATATTTTAAATTTTTATCAAAACTTTCTCTTTCATGTACCTAGTTCACATGACAAAAGGCACAAACCACAGACTTGTCTCTGCTAAACATAATTGGCTCGCAACACGCGGAAAGGGGCATTCGGACATTTGCGTAAAGTGTCGTCTCGGATCAGCCTGCGCAGTCCACGCAGGCTAATCCGAGATGGCACTTTACGACTACATTAGATTTTGTGCTATAGTAGACTTGCGCAAAACAGAAAATTACATAAAAACAGAAAGTGTCGTTTCGGATTAGCCTGCGCGGAGTGCGCAGGCTGATCCGAGACGTCACTTTACGCAAATGTCCGAATGCCACTTTTCGCTTGTTGCAGGCCAATTATAAACTCGACCTCTTTCTGCGGCTGAAAATACATTCCACTGAAATTCAGAAACGTTTTATCTTACAGGCCTAACTAATAAACAGCTTGAACTTGTTTTGTTGTACTTACCACCTCATAGTCCGAAAAGAATGTTGGATTCCGTCTGCTACTGATGAACAGAAATATAACCAATGGATGTAGAAGGTAGGCCCCATAGGTCAGTCTACCTAGGGGAGTAAATGGTCTCTAGGACAACACATCATTGATCCAATCTGAAACTTTATTATTTTCTTGAGAAAAAGTCAGTTGTAGTTCTAAATGTATGGTTCGAAACTGACCCTTCAAAAATATTTGAAAATGTTCATGTTAAGCCAATCAAAGTTACATAAGAGAAATGATTTCACTGGTTAAAATGATGTTCCGGACAAGTTTCTTAACGCTTAGAACGCCGAATAAACCCAACAGGCATAGTAAATACAGAAAAGGAGCCAAATAAATGCAAGGTCAAGGCTGATTTTGTCTAGAATGTCTCAGCAAAGCGTACAGTATAGATCAAAGATCAGACTGCAGGTTTTGTGCAGTCTAATCTTGATTTCACTTGGCGCAAAAGCAACTTGTTGTGAAAGGCGCTTTAAGTGGTTAATAAAGGCTTCACACTTTCCCAGAATTAAGCAGATACTGTTGGCAGTTTGTTTATTTGGTCTGTTGGAGTCCATCGCCGTTTTCAGCAGTAAGTTTTACCGCGCCTACCAGGGTATGTATACATGTTTTCCTGCAATTTCTATTGCACTTGACATTCTTCGAGTTCTTCCCAAACCAAAGTGGCTGTTTTCATTGAGATTTTATGACTGAGCAGCTAAGAATGATGACCAAGATCAGACCGCGTGTAGAGCAGGCTAGAGGTTAGCCTACCCCCGTTTCCGATCGCACAGGCGAACACAATCCAAGACACCGCGATACCCCATCCCGTACGTTGAAGAGATTGTAGATTGTAACTGGTTCAAGATGTTGTTGTCTTTGTACGAGTACAACCCCTACACATCGCAACAGCAAATAGCCAAACAGAGGAGCCATCCAAGTAGGTTAAAACCTGAAAAGTAGAAGTTTGTCTTCTTTATGATGTACAAACGATGGACTGAAAAAAAAAGTGTGGCAGAGAAAAAGTAAAGCATGATAAAAAGAAAAATCGTATCAAAAGAGGCGTTTTCTACCTATTTTAAAAAGTTTATCACTCTCCACAACCGGCCGGACGTACTACGCCTGGGTGTAGGACAAAAGCGCCATAGGACAAAAGCATCATGGACAAAAGCCCTGTGGACAAAAGCCCCATGTTACCTAACAGAAAATACATTAAGAGCAATGACTTCATATCCTCAAATTTGCTAACTAAGTGTGGTTTTAGTGATCGATTTTCTATGTTCTAGCGACAGAGAAACTATTGTGGTGTATGAGCTGATATACATGTAATAACTTCTGATACTTTCCATGTGTTTTTAAACATAGTGAGATATCAATAATAACCATTTGAAATATATTTTATATGTGAACACATCAGATGAGCATTGATTTCTGATCTTTTAGGTCTTCAAAAGAAAAGACGGTAGTTTTTAACGGGTTAACACTTATTTTGCATTGCTTACTTCTATTTTACGCGGATGTGTTCAAATACATGTATGTAATTAGGTCAATCAATGATTGAAGACAATGAATAAACAGCAAACTTACAAATAGAGTGTTGTTATCTTAAATACATTTTGTCTTTTATAGTATTTTGTATTCATTGATAGGATTGGTGTTTTAATCCTCAGTATTAAATCAGTCAATGAAAACTTTAATATCCCCTCTTTTTATTTTGCCCCATGCAAATGGTTTTAACGTGAACAAGTCCAAACCCGAGTCGTATAGTAAAGGCTCACATCACTGTGGCAAGGGTTACGTTTACAAATAGGCAGAAACTTAACCAGTCACAATAAATCAATTATTCTAAGAGAAAAGTAATGTTGTAACCCTTTACCACACAATCCCGAGTTCTAACGACCCTGGACAAAAACGGCTTTTGAAAGCATGATTGGAATAGGAAAAAATGCTGGTAACTAACATTTTGTCCTTTTCCCACGATGTTTTCTATCTTTTCAAAGACAAATCCCATCATTTGAACCACATAGAATTCGTCATTTGCGAATCCGTTTTTTTTTTTTTTGCCTAAATTTTTGTTGTATGGTACAGAGTTAAGTAAAGTGTTATAATTCACTCCAGGAGGATTGGCGGCAATAAAATATGTTTAAACTTTAACACTGCAGGAGGGTCAGCCAATATCTGACTTGTGAGACACCCTCTATCATAAACATTCGTTTGCAGAATCACGACTTTTTATGACAAGTCGCCAGTCAAATAGACATTCAATAATAACTACGTATAAAGCGGCAGACCACAAAGCGACCATATCAGAACGAGCCCCTTCTTCCAGGACTTGAGCCTTCGACCTTCTAATTTTCGGTTAGATGCCATGTAGACGTTGTAGGCGTAATTGAAATGCTGTCAACAATTCTAGGTGTGTAGGACGGCAGGAGTCGTTGACATCATTTTCAGGTCTTCAACATCAGCTGGTTTGAAAACATGCGTATTGTTTACCTTTGGAATTTTACGTTTACAGTCAAGTCGGTAGAGTAGATATCCAGTGAACAGTCCGACAATGTAGGGACCCATCCTTGTGTAACATGGTATGTAAATCATAGGAAAATAATCATCCCTGAAATAAACGAACGTATACAGTTTCGTCAAATACATGTAACAATAACGTCAGGGTAGGGGTAATGGAAAATTTACAAATTCCTTTATACCTATTTATAAAAGTTCTGGACCAAAAGTAAACACATTTAAATAAGGCCACCAGAAATTACTTTCTAAACTGGTTCCTATCTTCGTAGCTGGTGTTACAGCAGAATAGAACAATTCCGGGTCGTACTACCAAAAAGTAGTTCCACTTGCAAATTTGAAATCTAGCACTTCTTCTACACTGTTTTATCACGAAAGATGATAGGACAAGTCTAAAATGTTTTTCTGAAATTGATTTGATTAGTTCTTCAGAGAATGGATGCATTTTTGCATTTCTTACAGAACTTTTTTTGTATGTAACCTGGCAAAAAGGTGTGATCTATTACCAGAGAGGGCCTAGACTCACAGCGATTTTCCGAGTGTTGATGTGTTTGAAGAGGAATAGCAAAAAGTTCATTGCTCATGATGCCATTTTTTTGCACCTTTTTGTGAAGAACATTGGACATATATTTGATACAATATAACTGCTAGGGAGATTTTCTTACCCACATTATAGTTTTGAGAGTGTAATGTAAGGGTTTTCTCATGCTATAGACTGGAAAATCCCACTTGCTTTATATGGCAGATTAAGGGTAGCCTTTTTACCAAATGACAAGGTTTTCACACTTGTTTTTATACTGGTACTTATTTGCATTCAATTTATTGTAGCACCCAATCCATGCAGGTTGTTGTCTTTCAAAGGTACATGTAGGAGACTCTGTGATAGAGGAGGGAAGAATTGTGGAGTAGTTTTTGCCGCTTTAGTACAGATTTTGTCTACAAAAGGCTATTTGTATCGATTGAAAATTGTATGGTTTTGTGAATATCCAACCATAGAAATCTAAGTATCTTCTTTTAGCTTTTTTTCTAGTAGTGATACTACTGATTAGCCCTTTTTTGCTGGACGTGACTCAATGGTACTTAATCGGGCAGTTTAGGTCAAGATCGGTCTGCATAGCATGTGCAGTGTGATGTTGGGTCTATACTTTCTGAAAAGGAGATAATTCTTCTGATACGATAAGTTTAAAAATTAAACTTTCCTTTTTTGTGTGTGACAAGTTGGCTGGAATGTTTCTTGAAGTTATTAGGCAGATTATGGGAAAACTTATTCACCCCATGACATTGTTTCATACTAGTCTATTCTGAATACATTCAGAGAATTTCAATTTATTTGATTTCAAGTTGGCTGCCTTTTCAAGGGTGGAATTTTTGTTATTAACCTTATGTCATTGTTTTTATACAAGCCCATTCTGAAAGCATTCAGAGAATTTCAATTTTATGAGGTTTCAAGTCAGCTGCCTTTGCAAAGGTAAAATTTTTGTTACAAAAGAGATAACTGCTGTTGAGTGAGTTTTATCCTTTTAACATAAAGATTCTTTACACCATTTCTAAAGATTGAAAACTTGATGAGCTCCAATTACTATTATACTTTAAAACCATTCTATATATATAAACTATATTTCATATTAAATTAGGTTGTGAGAAATAACAGTTTTGATAAACCATTGAGCTACTTAGTTTGACCTACAGTACCTTTGCTAACAATGTAGATCGGGATCAGACTGCATAAAATTTGCAGTCTGATTCTGGGTCTGCACTACCTAATACATGTACAGGAAATCAACGGAAAGAATATTGTTATAAAAGAGTGAATTGCTGCTGAGTGATTTTTCTTTATTTAGTATAATCTTTTATAATCTTTGTTGAAAAAATGATTTTTTTTTTCATAAATGAGCTTTATTAACTGTCATACTTCAAAATCATTGTATCTATGTAAACAAGAGTTTATATTACAATAGATTATGAGTAATAGCGCTACAGATCAAACCTTGCACTACCTAGCAAAACTCATAATTTATAGTAGGTAGTGCTGATCAGGATCAGATTGCAAAGAAATTGCAGCCTGGTCCTGGATCTGCACTATCTATTATCTAATATTGAGATATTTCTCACCAGTTAATATCATGAACCTGTAACGTTTTGTTTTTTTTGTTGGAATGTTTCCTTTAACAAATTTAACAGATGAAAGGTTTAACATTTTACCTCGTGACATTGTCTCATAACTATTTTTCTTTACATTCTGAAAAATAACACTCAGTTCGGTTTTATTAAGAACGTTCCTATGATAAAGGAGGAAGTGCTACTGATTTTTTTTTTATTTCCTTTGCATAAACCTTGTTGACATAAGGCTACTTAGTTAAATTGATAAACTTCAAGATTCTAGAAACAATATACAATGGAAATTAAGACCTTTAGCGGACAGTGTAGATCAGGATCAGACTGCACAGAACGCGCTGTCTGATCATGGATCTGCACTGTGCGATAAGGAGATATTATTCCTTAAAACAAAACTTCGAAATATCAATGTCTGGGCTGATTATCGAATTGAAAACTCTATTTTAGTCATCTGACAGGATGAGGTTTAATACATATGTCTGCATGTGATGACTGTAAAGGGTCAAGGGACCTATACATGTTATATCTGTATATATATATATATATGTATTTTGGGCCAGAGGCCTATAGTATGAATAAAATGTTGAGTTGTTGAGCTGAGTTGACCTCCCGCTTCGTCATGGAATCAGCAGCAGCCAGTCATAGACAGTGATTTTTACACCATTTTCAATGTGCAAAATAGTTACCGGTGTGACTCAAGCTATATGACGGTAAGGCAGACATACATCTGGTACCATTTTTTAGAGACTCGCATGACAAAAATCTCACTGTAAATTACGCATAAGATCGGCACGGCCGAACTCTTATATTTCCTACTAGATCGGCATGACCTTAATCTTTTCGAATATTCCGCACATGATCGGCATGGACAAAATCTGTCGTTAGATTCTCTACAAGATCCTCATGGCTGAATTGTCTTAATATATTCCGTAACGGGTCAAGATGACTACTTTAGTCTCTCGGTGTATTAAGCGTATGATCGTTAGTACCTCAGTTCGACACAAGTACATTGTAAGTAAAACTACAACAACCACCAACAGACGGTACGATCCAAGATCAGACTGGTGGAGTTCTTTAATCTGAGCTTGGCTCTGCGCTGCCAGCAAACTTAAGTTTTCGTTCATAGCATTCCAAAGGTCAACGAGATGTGGAACTTGGCACTTGCATTGACCATTTGCCTTAGAGAAATAGATTCAATTCGCTTTTCTCGTTGGTAAAAAGTTTTAGACTTGTTCAAATCGAAAGAATATGCAGACGAGAGATTCAGAATTTGGTTCAGATAGCAGAAAAAGGTAAAACATTATGGTAACAAGCATTTTCTCCTTTTCGAAAAATGTTTTCAAAAGCTTTCTTCCTCAAGGTCGTTAAAACTCGGGACAGTATGGTAAAGCGTCAAAGAAAAATAGACACCCTGTAAGAGAATGCTGTTATGATGCAGCATATTCTGACCTATGGTTTCTTCTTTCTCCCACAACGTTTTAAAGCCCTCTAAATCAGGCTCGTAAAATAATGGGGTCTTTTGGTAACAGGTTATATTTTGATTCTAACGTGACACGTTCATACGACTCTATAAAACTTCGGATTGTTTTGTTAAGAAATAGACTATAGAGAATCCTGAGTTTTGACGACCCTGAAGAAATAGGCATTCGAAAACGCTATGAGAAAAAGATAAAATATTCTTACTATGTTTCATATCCTGTTAGAGACAAATCATATCATTTGGAACCACACATAATTTCTCGTCTGCAAATACTTTCAATATGGACTAGTCTAATATTTTGTCGTGTGTTGAAGGGTTAAAGTATACTTACGCCGGGCTCACATAAACCAAGTTAGTTTGTTGAGCAGAGAACTCATACTTATGTGCAATCAAAGCGGTAGGGGTGATAGTGGCAGCCAGGAGACTTTGCTTCAGATGAAATTGTGTCGAATAAGATTAAAACTGGCTCGTGGAAGAGGGTCCCAATATTATGACAAGGGAAAAAAAGATCGTTATGAAAAAAGTAGAATCGAAAATGAAAGCGGATGCATTTATTAGTCTACTTGAACATGAATTTCTGAATTTCGCTCTCATGTTTTTTTTGTTTTTTGTTTTTTGTTTTGGTGTGTGTGTGTGTGTGTTAAGAGACATTTAAATGAAATCCGAAACCTGAAAAAAGCATTGCCAAAAAATGCATATTTTGATTTCGCAGAAAATTACATATGCAAACGTCTTGAAGAGGTGCAATCTGCCTATGGAAACATGCTGCCTTGACTTTACATTCCGAAGTGGTTTATTACTCCAATGAAAATTCTGCTTTTCGGTATAATAGTATAATTATCGTGTCTGATGAATTAAGACACAATTCTGCCGCTGTCATCACATTCATTGATAGAGTTTTGAAAGAGGTCCTCAAAATTGTGTCTGATCTTGTTATTGTACATTATTGGACAGACAGTCCCACCAGTCAATACAGAAATAAGGTGACTTTTATCTTGTTTCAAACCACAGTGACATATTACCAGTAATATGTCACTGTGGTTTGAAACAAGATAAATAATTGGCAGCGCGAGCAGTGTATTACGTGCAGTGTGGGACTAGTTAGGGGCCGGCCATGGCAAAGGGCCGTGCGACGGCCTTGGGGGGTACATTAAAAGAATGGCCGATGAATCAGTTTGCAGTGCCAAAATTGTCATACAAGATGCAAGAGACTCTTTCACGTGGTGTCAATCATGTTTTTGTTCAATTTTAAATGTCAATTTTTTTTTCATACCATGCTCAGATGTTCATGAAACCACAAACAGTTTGGAATCAAAATCATTGCAGCCGGTTAAAGGAACGTTGAAAATACATGCTGTGGTCGGAAGAGAGAAAGGTTTAATTTTAGTCGCAGATGTAATCTGCTATTGTCAAGACTGTATTGAAGAAAAGAATTGCGATGGCCACTGGACAAAAGCTTGTGTGAAAGAGAAAGTGGTGACAAAGGATAATTGTGAGCAGGGAAAGACAGATATAGAGAAAATGGCTTCAAGAAATAACAAAAATGATAATATGAAAGACAATGGATTCGACAAATCATTTTATTTACATGTACCTGATAAATTTGCTGCTGCAAGGTATCGAAAGCATTGGTTTATCGGGAAAGTTCTCCAAATCGATGCAGATGACCAAGATGTCGAAATAACTTTCCTTCATACAGCAAAAATATTGTTTCAGTAGCCATGCCAGAGAGATATCCTTTGGGTTCAAATGAAGGATACAATATGTTAAACACCGTCTCTTGATCCTACTAGTAAAAGGCGACGCATATTTAAGATACATGTACCAGAACAAACAAGAAATGAAATAGAAGCTTTGGTCGATGAAAACTGATACTTATCACGTTGCAGAGTGACATAAAGCAGAAATTGATTTTTCTTTTCACTGAAGTTGTTGGTAACAGACCTGGCATTAACTTTGCAAAGTTCTGTTTCTTTTTAACAGCAGTAACGTTCTGTCGTTTGATTTTGGTCTACTATCTGGCGGTTTGTCGCTATATGTTCAGATAATGAAATGTGCATTGCACAGAAAACTGTACATTGCTCACTAAAGATAATATCGCCCGATTTGATAACAAATGTATTTATAGAGGCCAGTATACGGCTAAGACCGTAATATTTCACCCACCCCCTTATAATCTGTTGCATATTTTCATTATGTCATGGTAATATAAAAGACGTTGTCAAATTTTCCCAGTAAAAATCATTTTCGCCTGTTTGAAAATTCAATTCGCTTTTCTCGTTGGTAAGATTCGTTAGGATTGCATGTCTAACGGAAAAGCATTATTATACACTATAAAATCCTTTAAACCTTTACAAAGCCCACACAAATAAATTTATTGATCATGATTTGTATTTGCTATCGGTACGTTAGAGACATAGTATGTGCACTCCGAAAATTATCGGTGTTTATAAAAGAGGGAAGACCGAAAAATATGAATTAGTTTTTTGCCAAATATCTACTCTCTGCTTTATACACCATGTAGCGTAAAAAGGATCGTATATGATAATGATTGTACACCACTTTAACTTGGCTAAAGTATACTAAAAATATGTAGGTGATATAATCTTGCTGGAGATCAAAAAGTCAAAGTAGTACATGTATATAGCGTAAGGTTTTGCGTATCTAATAGTAACAAACTTTACAAGGAAAAATTTAGTTTGTTAGTGGCTTAAGTGTGCCGTACGTTACAATCCGAACTAACAATTTCATGTTCAAATCCCGGGAGTCCCAACAACGACAATCAATTTTCGCATTTTGCTTGTATCGAATTGCACGTTTTTATTGAGAGTGCGTATAAAATCAGACTGCATATTCATTTTTAGCCCGTCTTGATCCAAGCTTCCTGTAAGACGACAATCGGTGGCTGAAATACCTAACATATAAAACTGGAATCAGCTGAAAATCTGAAGCAATGACCAATCTTTTCTTTGCACAGACTATTTTAGAATTTGAAGCGTCGTTTATAGCCTCCAAACATCTGTGAAAACATATTTACCCAAAGTGACACATTTTTCATCATCAACAGAAAACCAAACCGACGGTTGTTAATTACTAACAAGAATGATTCTATGACTAATAGTGAAGTGCTCTGTTTTGAGTCTTTAAACCGAAAGTCAAACATCTGATCTATTATTGTACAGGCTGGTTTAACCCTATAGCACACAACCTCGAGTTGTAACGACCCTTAGAAAGACAGCTTTTGAAAATACTCTGAGAAAAGGAGAAAAAAGCTTTTCACCCAAAATGTGTACTACCATTCGAATCCTGTCATTTGAGCCAGAGTTATATTGTCATCTGCAAGTTCTTTCAACTTTGAGAAGTGCAAAATATTGCCAGGTGGTAAAGAGTTAAGGACCACGAATATAACCTCAAGTGATAAAATTGAATCTCGTTTGAAAAAAAAAATCAGAACCATTTTGTCTAACTTGAAAGGAAGATTTTGAAGGAGAAGGAGAAACTGGCTGTTACAACCAACTGAGCACCGTTTTGTGAAAAGGGGGTTTGAAGCATCTCCGTGAAAATTATACCGAGCAAGTCATCACATACTTATGGATCCTTAACGTCAATAAAATCAACATCCAGTTGAATCATGAGGTAAACTTGTCCTTTGACATACAGAAAATTTACCAATAGCAAAAAAGTTTCGACCCAGGTCAGCCTGCGGGGATTTCGTGACTAAGGTAGCGATTGTTTGGCAGGTGAATTAAACCCACTTTACCCAGAGCATGGTTCACTTATTTCTTTTCCTACAATGTATTCAAAAATAGTGTACTTATTTCATTACTATGTGGTCATAGGTTGAAAAGAAGAGGTGCTTTCAGCGATAAAATTTTTGCTTCGAAGATAATCTGATGTAAGGAGAAAATGCAGTATCATTTATTAGCTTTTTCATTCTTGTTTTGACATAACGGATACAAATTATCCACTGGAGTTTCGTAAACAACATTCCTGTACATTCATCTCGCAAAAACTGATGGTTTGTTGCAGCAATAGTGGTATTTAGTTTTGGCAGGCTTCATTCACTCCTGTGTTCCTATTACATTTCTGAGAAAGCTAAACCCAACTTAGATAAATGTCCCAGGTAAGATGCCGAAATATGTAATAATAGATCAGTCGTGTGTTTCCTCTGAACAGAAACAGGCTCGAAAGTTATTCATACTGTGAAGTGCGGGGAGGCGCGTTCAATCTTAAAAATGTCTCTCTTCAGTTATGCGGTCCTGTTTATTTTTCTGTCAACATTTAGGGTCCTGACTGCTATTAATGAGCCCATGTGCACATCACGATTTGATTTTGAGGAGAAACTATTGAGTAAACTTGTAAAAATGGAACATGCCATGGATTTATTACAAGAACGTGTGAGCAATGAGCTGTCTGCCATGAAAGAAGAGAAAGTTAAGATGGGTGAAGATTTCTTGAATTTTAAAGAAGCGTTTATAAGTGAGCAAACTGCTGTTAAAGATAATATTGGAAAGCTGTGTGGGGAAATAGAGCAAGAAAAACTGAAGTTGGCCGATGAGTTTAAAGCAATTTCGCAGCAATACGAAAGCAAAATACAGAGGATGTCTGGCGATTTCACAGAAGCCTTAAACAAATCTTTGAAAAATGAAAAAAGTGAGTATAATTACTATTGAAAATAACACAAAAATATCGATAAATTTCGAATAATTGGCTCGAACATGACTAGAAAATTGAATAGCGTAAGTTCTGACTGCTAACACAAGCAATCAAAATGGTTGCTATACGATTTTCAAAGAATATGAAAGCAGTACTTTTTAGGAACTGTTTGATCATGTAAGTGGGAGTGCTTCGGCAAGATACTTCAGAGCCCTAGCCTAGGACTGGTAAAACCCAGGAAATACATCAATATGTGAGATGTCTCCGTGATGTGACTGAAATAATGTTGAAAGCGGCGTAAAACTCCATTCAGAAACATTTTGAAAGTCAGTTTACGTAAACAAATCGTCCGCTACTCAGAGAAAAACTCAGATTTACCGATGTTTACTGTTTTTGATAAAAATTGACAATGATGGAACTATTTGAAATGTTACCAGTGAACATGTTTAAATCAAATATCCTTTTCTGTGGAAGATTAACATCAAAATTGGCCAGTGTTGCATTGGAAAGGGATTTGGAGTGGGTGGGATATTATTCAAAGCATTTGAAGCGACTGCGACTCTAATGCTTGACGATCAATTTATTCTTCTCATTCGTTTGAAAGAGAAACACCGCACCGTTTGATAGGGAGAACATAAAAGAGTAAAGCTGTACGTTTTCGTTGTTGCTTTTGATGCCTAAGGCTTTATTGAAATTTTGATTTCTTTTTCTTTATATTTACCGACTTGGCTTTTGGGCATGTTCCGGTTAGTAAATTGAGAAGCCATTGTATATTCAAGGGAATAATCTGCATCCGCTTTATATGAATTAGTTTTCCTTTGATCAAGAATTGGTCATTTTAGAATCGAAATAATCTTCTTTTCTAACGTGGTTTATCGTTCAATATCGCCTCGTGGTTTATTTATTGTGCCTCATAACTGAAAACCGTGGTTTTTTAAACGAAAAACCACGATAGAAAGATTATTTTTTATATAAAATACTTATGCTTTTCATCTTGCAGTCGCCTTCGCAGTACAAAAAGCAACCGGCGAATTAGTAAATGGTGTTCCTACATTTGGAGAAGTCCATGTCAACGTAGGAAATGACTACGACGTCAGCACAGGAAAATTCACTTGTAGCAAAGATGGATTGTACTCATTTACGTTTATTCTTCGATCAACAGCGTCCGGTTATGTTTATTGTTATATTCGTTTGAATGGAGAGAGAGTAAATTATGCCATAACAGAAGGGAAGAACGACATGGGATCAGTTACAGTATATCTTTCTTTGACAACCGGAGATATTGTCGACTTAGGGGGCTGCACTAACTGGGATTCTTCCAAGACTGTTTATTATGTAGCCTCATTTCTCGGTATGCAAATCAACTGAAAACTTACAGTCTTGACAACTAGACTCCCTGTTTAAAACAAGCTATAAAAATGGCATCATCTTAATTTCTATGATACAACAGCTTCATGGGCATGTTTCATGTATGCCTGACAATCTACATAACGAATAGTGTGCCAGTATGTGATTTATTTTCTTTCTAATGCTAATACGGTTTTAGCAAAAAAATTATTAAGTCACTATATGTATGTAATTGGTTGATTATCTAATATGTGATGAAATTATATACAGGATCTGTATATAGTTGATCGAAAATAGCCAAGAACCGGTAAAGTGCCTGTTTACAGTTAAAAAAAAACCGTTAAAATTGCCATTTACAGTTAACTGTAAATAGCCGAAAACGTAGAATTAGCTATTTATAGTGTTTCAAAGAAATATCTCACTATTTGCGACAAATTTAATTTGTTGTCTGCAAACACTTTCAATTTGGACAAATATAAGATTTTGTCGTGTGGTAGAGAGTTAAATAATTTGATCGGAAAGTAAGTCTGTTTAGTTTCTTGAATTCTTAGTTAGCGAATTGTCTGATATGTGAGGATATTTATCTTGAAGTTGATTATGTCATTATACATGAGTAAGTTCAATGAGGTAGCAGTAGCTTAGGCTTTGATTACCTAAATCTAACACTTGAAGCATGGCTTAGGTGGTTTTTGTAGACAATGAGTATCAAGATAAAATCTGCCCCTTAGCAGACAGTGTAAACAAGATCAGAGAGTACAGAAAATACAGACTGATATGTGGTCTACAGTGTGTAGTTAATCCAGCACTTTAAGTATTAAGACTGAGCGTAGATCTGAGCGTAGATACATCCAATTCAGATTGCGCCTCTGTGTTTATTTCCTTGCCTCAATTGCCTCAAACGTCGCGAAATGTTTTTGTACAAGAATAGTTATTTTGAGGAAAACAGGGCTTTCTCCTTTTCGAACAATGTTTTCAAAGACAAATTTCAGGATAAGTTAGTCACATTTGATTTGTTGTGTGCTATGTTTTCAGTTTGGACAATTCTTCTGGTAAAGCGTTAAAATGGGTGCACAAACTCTTTAAAAATGACTAATTGGATACTTTATATAGATATACACTTGGTGATGCCGTGGAAGAATAATAATTAACTCTTTACCTAAAAACCTCGTGTTTTAACGACCCCTGAGAAAGGAAATATTTGAAAACATTGTGGGGGAAAAGAAAAAAAAGCTGGTAACCTGCATTTTTTCTTTTTTCTACATTGTTTTCTTCCCTTTCAAAGGCAACTCCCATCAATTTAGTCATATTTAATTTAAGTTCTGAAAATGTTTTAAACTCGGACAGGTCTAATCGTTTTTGGTCGGTATGCAGGACATTGTTGGAGAAAGGGCAGTTGCTTGCAATCGGCGCTTGCTTCTTTTTCTTAACATTTTCCAAATCCGGCAAGTGCTGGTTGAGTGTCTTTGGTTTGTTCTCCAGGGCTGCGTTTTAATAATCTGCGTAGATTGACGCAAATTACTTGGGATTGCTTTACCCAGCGGTATGGGCTGGTGTTAAGTTATGCAAATATTTACTCAAACCATAAAGATGTGAAGTTTAGTAAAAGTTTTTTTAGACTTGATGCTTGCTTGCCCAAACTGTGTGCGCAAATTTCGAATGCAGCCCAGCAACTTATTTTCTTCTTATAACACGATGACATCATACCGTGTGTCTTGTTTTTTATGTTTATGAACATTTACTATTGTGAGTTTTTGTCAATAAAGTATTTTCTTCATTCGTACGTTCGTTTGTTCGTACAGATTCTTTATGTCAATAATTATCTTGTTTAATTAACCCTTTACCACACAATCACGCGTTTTAACGACCTGAGAAAGAAGGCTTTTGAAAACATTGTTGGACAAAGAGAAAATGCTACTAGCCAGCATTTTCTCCTTTTCTAACAATGATTTCTATCTATTCAAGGACAAGTACTATCTTTTGAACCAAATTTGAAATGTTGTGCCGAGCCCTAGTCATGCAGTCGGTAGCGTGAAAGACTTGAGAACAGGGGTCGCAGGTTCGATACTCGGATCGACCAATTTCTTTCCGAGGATTGATGATAGTCATTGCGATAGGACTCAAAACTCACTCACCGCTGAGCATTGCTACTACGATGGTTATGTTGGAAAGCAGCCAGTGGCTTGGAAAGACTATTGTGCGCAGCACTGGTAGAAAAAACTCCAGGGAAGCATTGATAGGTGCACTGACTGTAGCGATTTAACTGAAATAATGTTGAACACAACGTTTAACACTTTACAATCAATCAATCAATCAATCAATCAATCAATCAATGAAATATTTTTGTAGATGCTTCGAGTTTGCACAGGTCCAAATATTTATTGTTCGATAAAGATCAATACAGAGCGGGCATGTACTTATCCACAAGATAAGCCAGTTTAACTTATGATTAACTTATAAAAGGAATCTGACACTGTAATATTTGTCCTAAATGTCACTTGCACCCCTCAGAAGAAAACTCAAAATAAACTGGGTTTAACCTGACAGATTGTCATCGATCTTCAACTTTAAAAGTCTTTCAAAGAGTACTGATAAAGCTCTACAATAAGAAGATGAAAATTTATATTCTTTGCAAACATCTGACATGAACTTTTAAGAGAATAGCATTGAGACTTTTTGCTACAAGATTTTTGCGAAGAGTGTTTGCAAAGGGGATAACAACCCAGTTTTCTACCCTATTGAAAGACAACCGCTCAGAACTGTGGAAGTTATCAAATAGGCAAGTCTAAATTTTGCCATTTGGCAACATGAATTCAATGTTAAACGTCTCAGCTGGACACTCACTTTCTTTCCTTTTCCTTTATTAGAAAGCACCGTGTATTTACGCTCCCTTTGAAGAAAGCTTTAGAAAACATTTTAGGAAGAAGAGACCCATCTGGTCTTCTATCCTTTTAAAAGACATCCCTTTCTGCAAATGGTTTCAATACAGACAAGTCTAATGCCAGCATTTTCAATTCCATTTCCTACTGTGTTTTCTACTATTTCAAGGACATATCCATTCATTCAGGCCACATTTGATTTGTTTACTGAAAATATTTTCTTCAACTTAAACACCTTTATAATTTTGTCTTCTGATAAAAAGTTAGAGGTAAATTAGAACCATGCGTTCTAGTAGTCCTTTAGCCGAGCCCGGTGGCGCAGTGGGCAGCGTACTGGTCTTGAGAGCAGGAAGTCGCTGATTAGAAACTCCAGCTTTTTTTTCCCCGCAGATTGATGATAGCCATTGCGACAGGATTCATTCTACTATCACCTCTGATCAATGTTTCGACAGTGGTTATGTGACAAAGCAGCTAGAGGTTTGGAGAATAATGTGCGAAATAAAAAATCTCCAGGAAAACACAGATAGGTATCCTGGCCGCTGCGATGTAACTGAAGTAATGTTGAAAACGGCATTAAACACCATACAATCAGTCTACTAGCCTTACACTTAACGGTAAAATTTTCACAAATTTGCAAAGGACAAATAAATTCCCGTTATAGCTGATGTCAATTTGAAAGGTTCGTTAACATTGCGGGAAAAGGAGAAAATGCTGGTTACCATTATTTTCTCCTTTTCCCACGATGTTTTAAAAAGCCTTTCCCTCCTCAGGGTCATAAAAGCAAGGGCTGATGAAGGGCTATTTAAAACTTTAAATGACAATATCCTGGCGCAGGCAGTCCAGTCTAATGGAAAACATATTTCAGGCATGCTCTGTAAAAAGGGGCTTTAATGCATCTGGAAATAGTATCGTCCACAGTCAGCTTGCACAGTCCGCAAAGGCTGATCTGGGTCGAAACTATTTGCTACTGGTCAATGTTTTGCAGATCATTTTCAACCGGGTCGAAATTATTTGCTTCAGGTCAAATTTTTGCAGATCATTTTCGACCGGATCGAAACTATTTGCTACTGGCAATTTTTTACATGTAAAATGACCATTCTACCTTATGATTCATTCCTTAGTTAGACAAAATAGACTTTATGGATCCATAAACACATGATGACGAGGACATGCATTTAAACCCCCTTTTGCCAGAGTGCCACTCTTTTTCAAAACAATTCCGTCTTTAGACGACCCTGGAAAGAAGATTTGTGGACAAAGGAGAAAATGGTAGTAATCAGCATTTTCTCCTTTTCGCACGATGTTCTGCCAATCCCGAAACAGAGATGTATTCCAATTTTTAAGTTACATTTATGTTGTCGTCTGCAAATACTTCACTTAGGACAAGTCTAAGATCTTTGTCGTTTGGTAAAGAGTTAAGGTATGTTTATGTCTATGACAGTATGACCTCAAATTGTACAGAACGTCAATGTGGAACTAGCTTCAGGACGGGAATATCACGTTTTCCAAACTCTTAGTAGAACGCTCTATCGGCTGTTCATACCAAAAAATTTGCTGAACTACGATCAAAGTTCGAAACATCCCAATGACCACAGCTTCCCACATTGACAACGTCCCCGGTTTTCAAGAGCAGATAAACTGTAACAGGAGCCATGTCATACGATCCGTCTGTAATGGCATAATTAACATTTTCTCCATTTAGCCGAATATAGCAATAAACGTATTTCGACGAGATAGATCGAATTCCAAATGTGAATAGGTAGAAGCCGTCTTTTTTGCACGTGAACTTTCCTGTACTGACGTCATAAGCATTCCCTACGTCTGCATGGATTGTACTAAAGATTGGAACACCATCCACTAACTTGCCGATAGCCTTTTGTACTGCGAAAACACCTGTGGAGAAAGAAAACATTCAAATGACAGGTAGTCCATAATTATACCCAACTGATAGGTCCATATAAGTAGAATTGCTGCAGCTCAGTTAAATCTCCTAAATGAATACTAGATGCTGACGAGACTAAGAAATGCATTATTCTTCTATATTGTACAATATGCTTTATTGCCCGAAACTGAAACTTTCAAGAGGAACAAATTTCATTCTTACTACCACCGATCATTTCATTCTTTACCAGACGATAAAAATTTAGTCTTGTCCATTTCGAAAGAATTGGAAGATGACAAACGAAATGTAAGTCAACTGACAGACTTTGTTTTTGGAAAGATAGAAAACATTGTCGGAAAAGGAGAAAATGCTAGTTATCAGCATTTTCTAATTTTCCCAAAAAGTTTTCATCTTATTCCTCAGGGTCGTTAAAACTCGGAATGGTTTGGTAAAGGATTAAGAGACGCAATCATACATTTAACGGCATTTCAAAACATTCTGGCCACTTCTCCTGAGTAATGGACAAACACTGTGGCCTCTAGAGTACACAAAGTGTTTTTAAATAAGTGGTCCCGGTGACCAGTTGACCCGAAATGACCCCTTTTCACACTCAAGATAATATCAATTAAAATATTCTGACAAAATTTCATAAGAATCACACAGAAAGTATGGTATCTAGAGAGTACACGTTTTTTCTTGTCCCCTTGACCTACTTTATGACCCAGATTTAAATTCGTGTGAGATATAATCAAGACTAATATTTTGATGAATTTTCAAAAGAACTGGACTAAAAATGAGGCCTGCAAAGTGCAGGTAAAAGTGTTTTTTTTAACACTTGACTTAGATATCATCAAGACAAACATGACCAACTTTCGTAGGAATCAGAAGAAAATATGGCCTCTAAAGTGCACACAAGTTTGTTTTTCCAAGATTTGTGCCAGTGACCTACTTTATGAACTGACATAACCCTATTTCAAAGTCAAAGATATAACCAAGATAAACATTTTGACCAACTTTCATGAGTATCAGACTGAAAATCTGGAGTGAACAAAACATTTCGGAAAAATTTGACCCTTTGACCTACTTTTTGATTCGACGTGACCCACTTTGAACTTTGTTTGCAGTATTATCGAAACAAACATTCTGACTGTTTTTTAGAGTATCTGAAAATGTGCCTTCAAAGTGCACACAAGGCTTTTTTATTTTATTTTATTTACTTATTTATCTTTTTTTCTTTTATTTTTAGCTTTCTTTTTAAAGATCGGACCCAGTGACCTATTTTTTGGCCAAATGTACCCTATTTCGAACTTTCGTGACAAGGTGAGCTACAAAAATCTGACTTTGAGTGGACTGTATATTCAGCCGACTTTTGGGTCAAGATTATAGGTTCGAAGCTAAGAGAGTCAAGGCCCTAAATAAATAAGCCATGGTATTAGAAAAGTGGGTTTCATGCATCTGCAAAAAGTGTCAACCCAGGCCAGCCTGCGCAGTTCGTGGAGAATGACCTTGGTCGAAACTTTTGTTTTAGGTAAATTTCGTGCATGTCGAAGGACCATTCTACCTCAAGATTCAGCCGATGTTAGACAAAATAGATTTCATGGATCCATAACTGTGTGATAACTTGCTTGGTGTAATGCATCACGGAGATGAATTTCAACACCCTTTTGCCAGAGCATGGCTTAAATGAAATAGACTTTCTAAATCAGGAAAACAGTAAACGCTTTACCTGACTACAGAATTTTAGACTTGGTCCATGTTGAAAGAATTTGCTGACGAAGAATTAAAATTTTCTCAAACCATGGGAAAAAATGTGAAAAAGGGAGAAAACGCTGGTCACAAACATGTTCTTCTTTTCTCACGATGTTTTCAAATGCTACTAACACACATGGTCGTTCATTACAAGGGTTAAACAGAAAAAGAATATTGCCGCTTGCCACTTTTTAGAATGAGACAAGTGTTCTGGAATTTTGTTTACGTGTATTTGATGTAAACCATTTGTGCTCGTTTGGTTGTTTCAAAGATGCAATGATAGGCATTTCTTGTTTACTTGTGCTGGAACATTTCGACAACAATATTTTGAACAACATCTACTTTTTTTGTAGCCTTTTATACTTAACCTTAGGCTGCTAAGCGCAACTCACTGACCTTTTGCGTAAAGTGTAGATCAAGATCAGGCTGCATAGAACTTGCAGTCTGATCTTATATCCACACTATCCGATAAGGCGATTTTTTTTTCGCAAAAAGGCACCTTTGAAATAGCAAAAACTGGTGTTTTTACTTCTAAGTGGAAATTTTTGTTCCATTAATTTAGCAGCTTAGGGGTTGAATGTCGATATTGTGCAATATGTATATATACACAAATAGTCAACATAACAACATAGAGCAGGCATCACAAATTTTGGAATTGTTTATCTATATTTAGGAATTTAGTTTACGAGCCATGCTCTGGCAAAAGGGGGCTTAATGCAACTGCGAAAAGTAGCGACCAAGGTCGCTTGCGCAGTCCGCGCAGGCTGACCTGGGCTGAAACTTTTCGCTATTAGTCAATTTTCTGTATGTCTAAGGGCCACTCTACCTCATGAATAAGTCGGTTGTTAAAAAAGGTGGATATTGTGATCTATTATTATGTGGTGGCTTGCTTGGTATCATGTTCACGGAGATGCATTAAGCCTCCTTTTGCCAGAGCATGGCTCATTTATAAGATTTATCATTTATTTATGAGTTTTATTTCCTACATATGTACTGAAATTCAATTTGCCTTAACCCTTTACTCAGTGGCACACTATTGCGGTTATACTGTACCACACAAATTTTGACGCATAGGCAGTTGTCAGCTTTTGAGAACACTGTGCGGAAACATGCTGGTGCTGCTTACAGGCGATTTTCCTTTCCTAAAACGTTTTTCAAGCAATCAAAAATCCAATTTTTTTTCTTTTTTATTCCTTTAGGTCATTAGCACTAACATAGATATGCTTGAGTAGTCTCTCGAAAAATGAATTCGGCCAAGTTGAAGTTCCCGTATGGGGGGGGGGGGTGGTGGTGTTCAGACACAAAGTAATTTATCTTTATAACAAAATCCCAAGTTTTAACGACTTTGAGGCAGACGGATTTTTGAAAACATTTCGAAAAGAAGAAAATGCTGGTAACCAGTATTTTCCCCCTATCACACAATGTTTTCTATTATTTCAAAAACCGAAGTCGTCTTTTAATGGCCTAATAGTGGCCAAAAGTAAACAAAGATGGAATGAAAATACATTTAGATTTAAAAAATACCAATTAAAAGTATAGTAATTATTGTGAAGAGGACAATCTGTTATTGTTATTAGCGTTAGAAGTTAAAATGCAAACACCCAATTATGCTGTCCTTGGTGAATTCGGAAGATATCCATTTTCTATTATTTGTAACAACGTGCGTTAAATTTTTGGTGTAAGATAATGTCAAATAGTAATCAGTCCTTATATGAAGCATATGTCACTGAACGCAATGATAATAACCCCATTAATTTGTCAAACTAAAATTTGTTCATTAATAGATCACCTGGGTCTAACCTATATAAGATTATATTATGATAACAATGCAAATTACCTCAATATGTTTAAAACAAGACTTCAAGACCAATTTATCCAAGAGTGGAAAACATCGATTAGTAATTCACCCAAACTTTCGCTTTATTGCAAGTTTAAAAAGGAATTCTGTTACGAGCCATATTTGGATAAAATAGCAAACGTAAAATGGTTGAAATCCTTTGCATGTTTTAGATTATGTTCTCATAAGTTAGAAGTTGAA
Organism: Hippopus hippopus; assembly: GCA_946811185.2. Classification (NCBI taxonomy): domain Eukaryota; kingdom Metazoa; phylum Mollusca; class Bivalvia; order Cardiida; family Cardiidae; genus Hippopus; species Hippopus hippopus. The sequence goes on along the minus strand of OX328103.1, from coordinate 42,494,779 downwards.
TCTGGTCGCTTTTCTAATATTCCCAGAGAGGAAAGAATTTGCGAATTATGTAATTCAGGTTTTATTGAAAATGAATATCACTTTTTACTATGTTGTCCAAGATATTATGATTTAAGATGAAAGTTTTCGAGAAGTACATCTTGGCCAAATATTCACATGTTCAACCACCTAATGTCTAATTCTAAAAAGAAAAAGTTATCGTCGATATGCAACTTTATAATTAAAGGGTTTGACTTGAGAGAAACCATCTTGAGCACTACTTAATTCTAGCTGTTCACTGATTCTATACCTACTTTGACGTCAGTTATTACATTTTACACTTTTCAACGAATGTTCTTCGTCTTTTCGATAGCATGTGCAAACGTGTATCCTTCATATTTTGCTGTGTACATTGTATGCGATAGTAATTTGTCTCAGCCATATTTTGCTAAGTTTGTAAATGGCCAAACACCTTGTATGTCGAACGTTGCCAATAAAATGATGTATAAAATGATGTATTGTAAGGTAGGTCCAAGTGTTAGTTACTTGCAGGAAAATGAATTTTAAAATAGGTTGAAAGGTGCTAGGTTGCTCTATCTTTTGTTTACTTTCACCCGGTTTTAAACTTTATTTTCCTGCAGACAACTAACACATAGACCGACCCTACGATAACAGATTGTTATCTTCAGAAAAATTTCTATACTTTTAAAGGGTATGATTTAAATCTTCATGCATTTTAATACCCCACTGTTTCCTTCTGGCTGCAACTATATGTTGATAATCGTTTCCAAATGCTTTGGATTTGGACGTCTAAAATTCTGTCCTTTGGTAAAGAGTCAAGGATTAGTAAATGCTTTGTAAAAACACCAATACAGAGAAAGAAAACTTTTATTCACAAAACTGCTATAATGATTGAACAAGTTGTCTCAAATAAAGAAAAAAAAAAAAAAAAAAAAAAAATCCAACAGTTAAATCACAACAAGAGGGCCATGATGGCCTTGAAGTCGCTCAGCTGAGTCTTGACCAAATATGACCAATTTTACATACATTCTACCAAGCTTTCATAATGATTTGAATTAAAATTTGGCCTCTAGCTTGTACACAAGCTTATTCTAGAATTTTTCTCAGTGACCTACTTAGCCAAACATATCCCATTTTCCCATTGTAGATAATATAAAAAAAAAAGGTTCTGACCGCCTTTCATGAGTATTAGACTGAAAATGTGGCCTCTAGAGCGTACACAAGGTTTTTCTAAGATTTGACCTAGTGACCTAGTTTTGGACCTGACATGGCCCAGTTTCAAAATCTTCCGAGATAGCATCAAGACAAAATTCTGACAAACTCTCCAGAGAATTGGACTGAAAATGTGGCCTCTATAGCATACACAAGGTTTTTCTAAGATTTGACCTAGTGACCTGATTTTGACCCGGCATGACCCATTTTCAAACTTGTCTAACATGTCATCAAGACAAACATTCTGACCAAGTTTCATGAGTATCGGACTGAAATTCTGGCCTCTGGAGCTTACACAAGGTTTTTTCAAAGATTTGATCCAGTGACCTAGTTTGTGACCCGACATGACCCAGTTTCAAACTCGTCCAAGATAACACCAAGACAAACATTCTGACAAACTTTCATGAATATTTGACTGAAAATATGGCCTCTAGAGCGTACACAAGGTTTTTTCTAAGATTTGACCTTGTGACCTATTTTTTGATATGACATGACCCATTTTCAAAGTCGTCTGAGAAATCATCAGGACAAACATTCTGAAAAATTTTCAAGAGTATTGGACTGAAATTATGGCCTCTAGAGCGTACACAAGGTTTTTCTAAGATTTGATCCACTTACCTAGTTTTTGACCCGACATAACCCAGTTTCAATCTCGTCTTAGATGTCATCAAGACAAACATTCTAACCATCTTATCAGAGTATTGCACTGAAAATGTGGCCTCTAGAGCGTACACAAGGTTTTTATAATATATGAAATAATTACCTACTTTTTGACCGACATGACACATTTTCAAGCTCGTCCGAGATATCACGAAAAGAAACATTCTGACAAACTTTCAAGAGTATTGGTCTGAAAATATGGCCTCTAGAGCGTACGCAAAGTTTTTCTAAGATTTGACCCACTGACCTAGTTTTTGACCCGACATGACGCAATTCAATCTCGTCTAAGATGTCATTAAGACAAACATTCTGATCATTTTTCCAGAGTATTGCACTGAAAATGTGGCCTCTAGAGCGTACACAGGGTTTTTATAATATTTGAAATAATGACCTACTTTTTGACCAGAAATGACACATTTTTTAACTCGTCCGAGATATCATCGAAAGAAACATTCTGACAAACTTTCAAGAGTATTGGACTGAAAATATGGCCTCTAGAGCATAAACAAGGTTTTTCTAAGATTTGACCCACTGACCTAGTTTTTGACCCGACATGACCCATTTTCAAACTCGTCGAAGATGTCATCAAGACAAACATTCTGACCAATTTTTCAGAGTATTGCACTGAAAATGTTGCCACTAGAGCGTACACAAGGTTTTTCTAAATTTGACCTTGTGACCTAGTTTTTGACCCGACATGACCTATTTTTGAACTCGTCCAAGATACTATCAAGACATATATTCTGACCAATTTTCCAGAGTATTGCACTGAAAATGTAGCCTCTACAGCGTACACAAGGTTTTCCTATGATTTGACCGAATGGCCTAGTTTTTGAACCGACATGACCCATTTTCAAACTTTTCCAAGATATTATCAAGCCAAACATTCAGGCCAGCTTTCAAGAGTATTGGACTGAAAATGTGGCCTCTAGAGCGTACACAAGGTTTTTCTATGATTTGACCCATTGACCTAGTTTTTGACCCGACATGACACACTTTCACTTTCATCCGAGATATCATCAAAAGAAATATTCTGACAAACGTTCAAAAGTATTGGACTGAAAATATGGCCTCTAGAGCATAAACAAGGTTTTTCTAAGATTTGACCTTGTGACCTAGTTTTTGACGCGACATGACCCATTTTCAAACTCGTCGAAGATGTCATCAAGACAAACATTCTGACCAATATTCCAGAGTATTGCACTGAAAATGTGGCCACAAGAGCGTACACAAGGTTTTTTTAAGATTTGACCTTGTGACCTAGTTTTTGACCTAACATGACCCATTTTTGAACTCGTCCAAGATACCATCAAGACAAATATTCTGACTTATTTTCCAGAGTATTGCACTGAAAATGTAGCCTCTACAGCATACACAAAGTTTTCCTATGATTTGACCGAATGGCCTAGTTTTTGAACCGACATGACCCATTTTCAAACTTATCCAAGATATTATCAAGCCAAACATTCAGGCCAGCTTTCAAGAGTATTGGACTGAAAATGTGGCCTCTAGAGCGTACACAAGGTTTTTCTATGATTTGACCCACTGACCTAGTTTTTGACCCGACATGACACACTTTCACTTTCGTCCGAGATATCATCAAAAGAAACATTCTGACAAACTTTCAAGAGTATTGTACTGCAAATATGGCCTTTTAGAGCACACACAAGGTTTTTCTAAGATTTGACCTGGTGACCTAGTTTTTGACGCGACATGACCCATTTTCAAACTCGTCGAAGATGTCATCAAGACAAACATTCTGACCAATATTCCAGAGTATTGCACTGAAAATGTGGCCACTAGAGCGTACACAAGGTTTTTTTAAGATTTGACCTTGTGACCTAGTTTTTGACCCGACATGACCCATTTTCAAACTCATCTAAGAAATTATCAAGCAAAACATTTTGACTAACTTTCAAGAGTTTTGGACTGAAAATGTGGCCTCTAGAGCGTACACAAGGTTTTTCTATGATTTGACCCAGTAACTTAGTTTTTGACCCGACATGACACATTTTCAAACTCGTCCGAGATATCATCAAAAGAAACATTCTGACAAACTTTCAAGAGTATTGGACTGAACTTTGGTAGAGCTTCACCCAAGGAACATGCCTGCCAGGTTTCAACATGATTGGCCCACCGGTTTAGGAGGAGATGTTTAAAGGAATTGTGGACAGACGGACAGATGGACGCCGGACAACGACCGATCACAATACCTCACCTAGCACTTCGCGCTCAGGTGAGCTAATAAAGGGTGATAAATCCTGTTGTTTTTTTTTACAAACAGAAGCCTTTTTCCAGTTCGTTTCTATTCTTTTTTATGTATAACTTTTGCATGATAAAAGCGAGTACTAACTTAGTTCTCTGGACAAAAGGTATAGGCTTCCGAAGTTGTGTGGAGTATATAAGAAACATTATGCGATACGCAGCCGTTGTGTATCATTAAAAATCACTAGATAAAAGTGAGTATAAATGAGCCACGGTCTGACAAAAGGGGGTTTAATGCGTCTCTGCGATGCATGATACTACGCAAGTCTCACTTAAATATGAAACCATAAAATCTATTTAACAACCGACTGAATCACGAGATGAACTGGTCCTTAAGCATGCAGAAAATTGACAAAAAGCAAGAAGTTTCGACCTGCAACAGCTTTCATAGACAACGCAGGCTGACCTAAATCGATACTTTTTGCAGATGCACTAAGCCCCCTTTTCACAGAGAATGCTAAAAAACAAACCGAACTTGCTGTGTAGCAATTTTATTGTAGTTTATACAGATCAGAAGTCAACTAAAAGCATTGCAGAGCTCGACATTTATGTATCTGAACAAAACATCTTACAGCTTCCGTTTAATTAACCCTTTACCACACAATCCAAACCTTTAACAACCCGGAGGAAGAAATCTTTTGAAAATATTGTGGGTAAAGGAGAAAATACCATCATGTGAAAAAAAGTTTGAACTGTCCTCTGTACATTCCCTCTATATGGACAAGTCTAAAATTTTTCTTTGAGGCTAAGGGTTAAAAAATCAGCCTTCAAAAGTGTCGGAATCTTGTGCTGTAAGCCTTTTTCAGCTGTATATCAATCATATCAAAGTGACATCTCATTTTATCACTTAATTCCTTGGTGTTAATTGTACCAGGTTGGGGTTTTACAGTGCATTGTCCAACGACACTCCAAGATGACAGAAACAGCCAAAAGGGATCGAACAAGAGTTTTCCGATTAAAAGCTTCAAAGTTCAAGTTACAAATCCACCATCTTAACTCTTTGCTGAACGACAAAATTTGGGATGGGACCAAATTGACAGCATATGCAGACGACAAATTCAGTGTTGTTAAAATGATGATTTCTGTCTTTGATAGCCTAGAAAACATTTGGGGAAAAGGAGAAAATGAAGTCGTGAAACTGTTTAATTTCTTCTGTTTTTTGCCTTCAATATTTAAAAGGAGTTTTAAATCCAGTTCCACTCATATATTTTATTTCAGTGACATGCCAGATAAAAATCATAACTTGTTGAGATTTACAAGAAATAACAAGAGATAAGGGAATATAAAAAATTCTTAAAATTTGACATTTCTTGTTTTTTTTTACATAATTTCAGTACTTATGAACAAGCTTAAACCAAATTGCGTATATGGCTTTTTATTGATAAGATACCAGACAAAGTCAAAAATGGTGTAAGTCGATTTAACCTTAGGCTGCTAGGCTCGACTCAAAGACCTTTTGCAGACAGCGTAGATCAAGATCAGACTGCACAGAACGTGCAGTCTGATCTTGGATCTACACTGTACGTTAAAGAGATATTTCCCCCCAAAAATAACATTGAAATAGTAAAATTTGGATTTTTACTGTCAACTTGAAAGTTTCATTTCACTTATTTAGCAGGTTAAGGGTTAATCCTTACCATAGTTAAGAGACTTTGAAATGCTAAAGAGTGAGAATTGCCTTGCCTTGTAGGCTTACAGATAATGATGTATTATATCTGCCATTGTCATTCTGGCGTACCTAGCATTTACATTATTATTGTTCAATTTGCTCACATAAAATAATGAAGATTATAAGAGGATTGGAGAAAGTACACATGTAGATAGTACACATGTAAATGAGCCGTGTTCTGACATGGGCCGAAACTTTTTGCTATCTTTTAATTTCCCGCATGTACAAGGACCATTCTACCTCCAGATTTAGTCAAATGTTAGACTAAATGGATTTCATGTATCCATAGTTATGTGATGACATGCTTAGTATTATGCATCACAGAGATGCACTAAGTCCCCTTGTCACAGAGCATGGCTCAATTATAATGTACTCGTACATTGAAACTATGTCCCAAATAAAATCTACAAAATTGTAAGATTTTTAAGGAAAAGACACTGTCAAGATTTCAATGATATACCTATTATAAATTCTCATGGGAAAAAGGAGCAGGCGCTTGAACAAAGCATATACTGCTTTTCCCACAGCATATATAGTTCTCATGGGAAAAAGGAGCAAGCGCTTGAAAAAAGCAAATACTGCTTTTTTCACAATACAGTCAGAATCTGTCAACAACTGCAGGGGTATAAAAAGAACTGCTCTTGTTTATATGATTATGGACTATGGCAATATCTTCTGCTCTTTTCTGTTTAGTATATAACACAATTTAAGTTTGTCTTTTCTTTTTTTTCTGTTTGTTGAAGAAAACCTTTTCCAGGCCCATCGTTGGAGATTCGAAGAAAAGACTGACAACAAATGCTGCAGCATACGACAGGGCAATATGACCCAGAAATAGGTAAACCTGCAAAAAACAAGATGAAATGTCAAACAAAGGTTGATTATTTTGTTTGGACGATTAACTCTTTTCCATACAACATAATTTTGAGCTTGTCTAAACTGAATACATTAACTGACAACGAAATCTAACAATGGCTCAAATAACAGAATCTGTCTTTTGAACAGCAGAAAACATTGTGGAAAAGGAAAAAAAAAGGTGGTTACCAGCATTTTCTCAATTTCCACAGTGTTTTCAAAGGTATTCTTTATCGTGGTCGTTAAAGCACAGAATTGTTTAGTAAAGCATTAAGGTAATCCATCCATAAATAAGTTATGATCATGATCCTTCAGGTAATCATTAGATTTCAGTGCAGATGCAAACATTTCATGATCTGGGTATACGCCCGTGGTCATTGAACGCTTGTATCTACAATGAAACCTTAATGACCATCTAAAGGATCATGAACTTACTTTTTTGAAGGATGGATTATCCGAAAGCGAGGTCTTTGAATTTTTTATCGAAACTTTCTCTTTCATGTACGTAGTCCACATGACAAAAGGCACAAATCACAAACTTCTCTGCGCTTGATATATAAACTCGACCTCTTTCTGCGGCTAAAAATACGTTCTACTGAAATTCAGAAACTACAGGCCAACTACTAAACAGCTTGGACTTGTTTTATTTTACTTACCACCTCATAGTCCAAAAAGAATGTTGGATTCCGTCTGCTACTGATGAACAGAAATATAACCAATGGATGTAGAAGATAGGCCCCATAGGTCAGTCTACCCAAGGGAATGAATGGTCTCCAGGACAACACTTCATTGATCCAACCTGAAAATTTATCATTTTCTTAAAATAAAATCAGTTGAAGTGCCAAATATATTGTACGAAACTGACCATTCAAAAATGTTTGAATATTCTTTTTAAGTCAATCAAAGGTACGTAAGAGATATGATTTCACTGATTAAATTGATATTCAGAACAACTTTCTTAACGCTTGGAGCGCCGAATAAACCCAACAGGCAGAGTACATATACAAAAGGACCCAAATAAATGCAAGGTAAAGATTGATTTTGTCTAGAATGTCTCAGCAAAGTAGACAATGTAGACCAAAGATCAGACTGCACGTTTTGTGGTCTGATCATGGTCTTCACTGAGCGCAAAAGCAACTTTAGTTGTGAACGGTGCTTTAGGTGTTCATAAAGGCTTCACACTTTCTCAATATTAAGCAGAGAATGTCGATAATTTGTTTGTATGGTCTGTTGGTGTCCATCGCCGTTTTCAACATTAAGTTTTACCGCGCCGACCAGGGTATGTAAACATGTTTTCCTGCAATCTCTATTGCACTTCACATTATTCACATTCTTCCCAAACTAAAGTGGCTGCTTTCATGGAGATTTTATGACTGAGAAGCTGAGAATGATTAACCAATATCAGACGCGTGTATGTACAGACTGATCTTTATCTGTACTCTGCAAGATACATAATAATCGCACAGGCGAAAACAATCCAAGACATTGCGATACCCCATCCCGTACGATGAAGAGCGAGAAAGTCTGATTACAACTGGTTCAAGATGTGGTCGTCTTTATACAAGTACAACCCGTACACGTCGCAACAGCAAATAGCCAAACAGAGGAGCAATCCAAGCAGGTTTAAAACCTGAAAAGTAGAAGCTTGTCTTCTTTACGATTTACAAACGAGGGAGTCAGAAAAGTGTGGCAAAGAAAAAGGTAAAGCATGCTACAAAGAAAAATCTCATCAAAAGAGGCGTTTTCTACCTATTTTAAAAAGTTTATCACCCTCCACACCCGGCCGGCCGTACTACGCCTGGGTGCAGGAGAAAAGCCCCGTGGACAAGGACCCCGTGAGACAAAGGCCCCCTGGACAAAAGCCCCATGTTACCTTAAAGATAATACATTATGAGCAATGACTTCATACCCTCAAAATTGCAAGTAAGTGTAGTTTTGGTGATCGATTTTCTCTGTTCTTCGACAGAGAAAGTATTGTCGTGTATGAGCTGTCAAATAACTTCTGGTACTTTCCTTGTGTTTTCAAACATATCGAGATATCAATAATAACCACTTGAAATATATTTTATATGTGAACACATCAGATGAGTATTGATTTCTTTTCTGTTATGTTTTCAAAAGAAAATACGGTCGTTTCTTAACGGGTTAACACTTATTTTGCATTGCGTACTTCTATTTTACGCGGATTTGTTCAAATACATGTATTTAATTAGGTCTATCAATAATTAAAGACATTGAATAAACAGAACTGCTTACTTGCAAATCAAGTGCTGTCATAATAAATATGTTTTGTCTTTTATAGTATTTTGTATTTATTGATAGGATTGGTGTTTTAATCCTCAGTATTAAATCAGTCAATGAAAACTTTAATATCCCCTCTTTTTATTTTGCCCCATGCAAATGCTTTCAACGTGAACAAGTCCAAATCCGGGTCGTATAGTAAAAGCTCACATCACTGTGACAAGGGTTACGTTTACAAGGAGGCAGAAACTTAACTAGTCACAATAAATAAATTATTCTAAGAGAAAAGTAACGTTGTAACCCTTTACCACACAATCCCGAGTTTTAACGACCCTGGACCAAAACGGCTTTTGAAAGCATGATTGGAATAGGAGAAAGTGCCGGTAACCAACATTTTCTCATTTTCCAACGATGTTTTCTACCTTTTCAAAGACAAATCCCATCATTTGAACCACATAGAATTCGTCGTCTGCAAATCCTTTTTGTCATGTGGTACAGAGTTAAGTAAAGTAAAGTGTTATAATTTATTCCAGGAGGAGTGGCAATAAAATATGTTTAAACCAAAACACTCCAGGAGGGTCAGCCAATATCTGACTTGTGAGACACCCTCTATCATAAACATTCATTTGCAGAGTCTTCTGGAAATTCATCAGTCAATATCTGACTTGTGAGACACCCTCTGTCAAACACATTAATTTGCAGAATCACAACTTTTTATGACAAGTCGCCAGTCAAATAGACATTGAATAACAACTACGTATAAAGCGGCAGACCACAAAGCGACCATATCAGAACGATCCCCCTCTTCCAGGACACGAGCCGTCGACCTTCTAATTTTCGGGTAGATGCCATATTGACGATGTTAAACCGTTATATTTTGTAGTCATAATTCAAATGCTGTCAACAATTCTAGGTGTGTAGGACGGCAGAAGTCGTTGACATCATTTTCAGGTCTTCAACATCTGCTGGTTGGAAAACATGCGTATTGTTTACCTTTGGAATTTTACATTTACAGTCAAGTCGGTAGAGTAGATATCCAGTGAACAGTCCAACTATATAGGGACCGGTCCTTGTGTAACATTGTATGTAAATCTTCTGAAAATAATCATCCCTGAAATAAACGAACGTATGGTGGCATATTTCTGCCGCGAGATACGAGATAGCTATCATGATAATTTAAGAGAATTATCGTGATAAAACAAAAAAAATCACGATAAAAATATTGCAATAATGCTAACTCTTATCATGCTTTTTTTTGCTTTCGTGCCCACAACTGACATTCATGATACCTATAATTAGATACGGTTTCGGAATACCTTCGTATACAACCTTATGAATTCTCCTTTCCCCTGTACGGTTTCAAAGTTGTTCGTAGGAGGCATTTCGAGTCGTCTTTGTGATTTTACAGGTCTCTATCATTCGGGCATTGTCAAAATTTACCAATTAAGCTACAATTGTTAATTGATGATTCGAAATTTTACTGACTGCAATCTTATTAAAGGGTAACTCCACACCAAAATTTTCATTTCAAAATCGGATAAAATGACACTAGAGTATGTTAACAAAAATCTTGTTAACGTTCTGTGATGCTTACTCCACGAGATATAGAGGTTTAAACTTTCGGATTTTCACCTGTGTGAATGTCGCTAATTGAAAAATCCGTGACTTCCGGTAGTTTGCCGTGATCTCACAAGTGTGAGAAGATAATTATAGTCGCTATATATGAACTAACACAGAAAATTGAGAAAACTGCATGATGTTTATAAAGATATAAATCGCTATTTCATAAATCGCTATTTCACTTGTGTACTGCAGAGTTTCAATCTCTATAGCCCCCGTCACACCAAACTAGGTCTTACAACGTCTTAACCCGTCCTGACATAATCGGAAAAAGGGTTACGGTCGGGGATGAACGTATAATTTTGGCCTGATAATGGCTGAAGCCCTCTATCTCACCAAACCTATTCCCAGAAAGTCTTAACCCGGTCAACAAAATCGAAAAACTGGCTGGGATAGGACATGTAATTTCGGTCGGTAAAATGCAAACGCACTGCAGGTTATTGCCCGACCGCACTGCGTCTCTAATAGGATCGAAGTACAGTAGTTCCGTTCGTAGTACGTCCATCTCGCTTTAAGTACGTTGTTACTCCGTCATAGCACAGGACGGGATGGATGGCAAAAAAATTTGAGCAGGCTCAAAGTTCTGGAGCACCCTTCGTAAAAGGATACTAATACGCCCACTTCGTCTAAAGACAGTTTCAGTCCGATCAGCAAAAAAATTCTGAACAGAGTGAGAACGAGTTTGGCGTGACGGGGGTATATCGCTCTTACATCTACAATCAAAGGAAAGAAATTTTGAATGAATTAGCTTAGTGGAGAAAGTACTTATAAAAAGGAATAGTTATTCTTCTGGTAACGAACAAAAATATTTTGAAATTTATTTCTTGATGTTATTTCAATTGTACCACTACCTAATCATCGAGTTGTAATAGATAAATATAAAAAAAGAAATAATAAATCAAGATAATTGAATCATGCCAAAATTCTCTTCTACTAGGTCGTAGAAGGAAGAAGGAACGTTGCAATGTGAAAAGGAAATCATTCGAGTTAATTTCTAAGGCTGTTTCTACCAAATATAGGACACCGTCGATCATTTAACGGTCTACAAATCCTGCGCAGTCTGATCTTGATCTACACCATCAGTGTCAGCATTTTACATGTCTCCTTCAGCTTGGAAAGAATTAAAAGCCTTGATCTGCCTTAGAAATCTTATCCTCTCTTTAACATTCACGAACAACATGAAATCCAGCACATATCCTGAATTTGCTGTTAAAGTTAAAAAAAAAATTTTCACTCGATCTTCATTTATTTTCCTACGTGCTTTTTTTTCATAATCTCAAATTTGTTTCTTTCATCAACAACAACGTTAAAAGATTGTCTGAATTGCCTTCTGCCTTCCTGTCCTCCATATCATGCAGTAAACATTTTTGTTCGTCTGCAAAATACAGGGTCAGTCCATTTCCTAAATACTGAGACATGTAAGGCGTACAATTTAAAAGGAAATACCAACGTGGACAAAAATTGTTTAACTGTCTTCTCCCGTGTTTCTCCCCGTAATCATATACGAGATAAGAGATGCTGACCATAAAAGCAGCGTAAATTAAAAATTTATAACTGCGTACAAACTTTACACAAAATTTTAGTGCGCCAACCTTTTATTTTTAGAAAAGAATTGTGTGTTCCATCCATGTACAAGGACAAAGGGTTAATTCGGTGCCTCTTTTGTGATGATATCGCACCGTTGTGGTCTGACATATTTTTTTTTACCCGGCTTGCAGCTTGAGGTTAACAAGCACTTGTCATAAACATGTCATGTACAAAGTTACTCTTTTGTTTTCACGACCATATTGAACCCTTTTTCGTAAATAATGTAAATGGAATTTGGAATTTTACACAGGTTAAATGGGTAAGTCGAACGTCATAACTTTTGTATTTTCCTCATTCATACGATCTTAACTTAAAAAAAAAACGCATAATCTGCTTGTTGAATTTCTTTTCTAACTACTCTGTCTCTCTCTCTCATGAAAGCGATGGATAATCAACAGTGAATTTACCATTTATTGCTTGCCTCATTTAAATTTCTGTAGGGCCCCAAGGCTGCTGAGCGCGACTCAGTGACCTTTTGCGAACAGTGTATATTAAGATCAGACTGCAAAGAACATGCAATCTGATCTTATGTACAGTGTCCAACGCGGAAACATCTATTTTTGTTTCTCCAAAAACTAGCACTATTCAAAATTTTGCAGTCGGCATGAAGGTTTATTTAACCTTTTGAGGATTAATGGTAGATCTGATATTAAGCCATGTCATTTAGTTCAGAAAGACAGACAGACAGCAAACTGACAAATAAATAGTCATCTCCTGGCTCGAAATAGTGCTTAAACTCGGCACCCGGCATACGATAGGGATTTTTGTGACGAAAAAAGTCGTCTCCTGACATGAGGGAGGATAAGGCTGAGAGAAAAAAAGTCAGCATCAGATCAAATTAACAGTACACAGAAGCCGAAATAAGAGTGGCATCACATCCGGTTTATCGAACATTTCACAAACTCCCACAGGTGTGCAAACCACATCTTCGCTTAAAACTCTCTTTCTACGATAGACATTGAAATGCGGTTTTTCTATTTTAAGATGGTTTTCATTTAAGGATTCATATGTCCAAAAGAGAGATTTTGGATGTAGTTGCCCTTTAAGTCAAAACTACCGAGTTCATCCAAATGATGAATTTTCTATTTATAGATATCGAGAAACGGATAAAACTATCACATTAATTTTATCTCGCATGTCAGCTTCGAGGACGGTGGAAAAAATTTGCGATAAAATATTAAGTTTATCGTGATATTTTTATCATGAAACTTTTCACGATCTTGATAAGATTTCCAGGAAACTTTTAATTTATCGCGATAATTTACCAAAATTATCATGATAGCTATCTCGTATCTCGTGGCAGAAATATGCCACCATACGAACGAACACAATTTCGTCAAATACATGTAACTATAACGTCAGGGTAAGCGCGCTGGAAAATTTACGCATTCCTTTATACCTATTTAAACATTCTGGACCAAAAGTAAACACATTTAAATAAGGCCACCGGAAATTACTTTCTAAACTGGTTCCGATCTTCGTAGCTCAGTGGTGTAACACAAGAACGGAACATTTGCGGGTCGTACTACCCAAAAGTAGTCCCACTTGCAAATTTGATATCTAACATTTCTGCCATGTTTTACCATGAAAGATGATAGGACAACTGTTAAATCTGTTTCTGATGTTGATTTGATTATTCAGAAAATTGATAAATTTTTGCACTTCTTTCAGAGCTGTTTTTTGCATTTGACCTGGCAAAGAGGTGTGATGTATTACCAGACAGTGCCTTGACTACCAGCGATTTTCCGAGTGTTGATGTGTTTGAAGAGGAATAGCGAAAAATTTTCATTACTCATGATGCCATTCTTGGCACCTTTTTGCGAAGAAAATTTGACATATATTTGATACAATAATACTAAATGAAAAGTGAATGTTTCTCCTGCACAATTTTCTGTTCCCTAATGTGTTGTTGATTTCATCCATATTGCAAATTGTTTGGAAAAGAAATTGATGACAGTCAAAATGCAAAATTTCATTCCATGGAATAACTTAGATTTAAGCTTTTTTCGAGGAAAACACTGAGACATTTTCATAGCACTGGCGCCGTCTGCATCGTCCGTGTCGTTTTTGTTTTCATGCGAAACCTTTAACATTTCACAGTATCTCTGTCATTACTGATGATATTTACTTCAAAATCGGACTGGCGTTGACTATCAAAAATGAAACCTTACTTCAAGGGCTGGTATCCATCAAAGTATTTTTTATATAATTGTTAAGTCTCTTTTTGACTTTATGACTTTGAATATTGAAATATTTTGACATTTTATAATATTTCTGTCATTACTGAAATAATTTTCTGCAAACTTGGAGTAGTTGTTAACTTTCAAATTTACTTCAAACTTGGGCATAGTGTTAAGTATCATAAGGGGAACCAATACAACAGGGACAGGTAAACACCAAAATATTTTTGACACAGTAATGCCCGGTTTTTCGACATAGAATTTTCACTAAAAGCAACTGCAGCCGAGCATTGGCATCCATATGCGGTGCTATAGGTTTTTTTTTTCTCTCTCTCTTTTCTTTTGCAAAAGAGAAGAAGAAGAAGAAGGGAAAAAAAGAAGGAGGAAATAACTGGAATGTGAAAAAATGAAAAAGAAAAAATATTTTCGCATACCAGACTTGAAATATTAAATAGTGATAGATAAAATTAATGCGGTGTGAAACCGGTTTTATTTTTTTCGATCACAAAGGATTATGTTTCCAGCTTCACATAAAATGTCTTTTAAACCTACGTTAGTTTTGTTTGTTAATGCCTCATTTTTAAGACTGATGAAAATCATTGCAAAACTATTACAAGTACTGCTATGGACTTCGACTACATGAACTGCACGTGGCGCTTGGAGAGAAAGGTAGGTGTAGTTCTTGTTTGAATTTTGGCAACATTAGGATACAGCATGTGGATGGAACAACTCGCTACTTCCAAGCGTTTGGGTATGCATGTAAAATACGAAAGTGCGGCAGTACACTTTTCTTTTTTACTTTTTAAATAGACAGTTTACGGTTAAATACTAATTGCTCTAGGCATATACATGTACGCACTTTTCACTTGTCCCTTACCACCAG
This sequence comes from Hippopus hippopus, assembly GCA_946811185.2. Classification (NCBI taxonomy): domain Eukaryota; kingdom Metazoa; phylum Mollusca; class Bivalvia; order Cardiida; family Cardiidae; genus Hippopus; species Hippopus hippopus. Next base: position 42,479,610 of record OX328103.1, on the reverse strand, counting down.
TGCTTTCACCGCTTTGATTCTAACAGCGATTAACTCTTTTTGGTCTTGTTCAACAGCAACACTTTTTGTTTTTACTTTTTAAATAGGCAGTTTACGGTTGAATATTAATTGCTCTACGCATATACATGTACGCAATTTTCACTTGTCCCTTACCACCAGTGCTTTCACCGCTTTGATTCTAACAGCGACTAACTCTTTTTGGTCTTGTTCAACAGCAACACTTTCTTTTTTTACTTTTTAAATAGACAGTTTACGGTTGAATACTAATTGCTCTAGGCATATACATGTACGCACTTTTCACTTGTCCCTTACCACCAGTGCTTTCACCGCTTTGATTCTAACAGCGACTAACTCTTTTTGGTCTTGTTCAACAGCAACACTTTTTGTTTTTACTTTTTAAATAGGCAGTTTACGGTTGAATATTAATTGCTCTACGCATATACATGTACGCAATTTTCACTTGTCCCTTACCACCAGTGCTTTCACCGCTTTGATTCTAACAGCGACTAACTCTTTTTGGTCTTGTTCAACAGCAACACTTTCTTTTTTTACTTTTTAAATAGGCAGTTTACGGTTGAATATTAATTGCTCTACGCATATACATGTACGCACTTTTCACTTGTCCCTTACCACCAGTGCTTTCACCGCTTTGATTCTAACAGCGACTAACTCTTTTTGGTCTTGTTCAACAGCAACAACGACAACATCAACAGAAAAATTCACCGGATAGTCTTTAACCCATTTGTAAAGGACCCAATACTTTGTGTACTTACTGCTTGTTTGAAATTGTCATGTCGGAAATCATTTCAAGTCTCCTGCCAAGATATAGAAGCGCATATAGTAAATCTAGATGCGATTTTGCTACTCTTAGGTTAAAAACAGGTCGATATGAAGGTGTGCCCCTTGAAAATCGAAAATGTTCCTTTAGTGGTACCAATGCCGATGAGCAACATGCTCTTCTTGAATGTAATATGTATGATGACTTCTGACATACGTTATAAGTAGCTGTTATGAAACCAATGCACTTGATAAACAACCAACGAAAAGCTAAGTTTTCTTTTCAAAAATGTCGTCTTCACTCGAACATTAGCCATTAGCCATTAACCTGTCACGATATTTTAAAAAGACAGACTTCTTATTGGCTCAAGTGGTTTATTTAAACAACTTAGCAACTTTATTTTAACGGGTAACTTTTGTTCGTAAATAGCATTTCTTATTGTTTTTTAATATAATATTTTAATACTATCTCTTATAATTTTTCAATAGAATGGTCTAATACTTTTTTCTGGAATATTTTCAATATATATTTTAAATATGTTTTGTTTATGAATGACTATATGAAAAATGTAAGCATAATTACTCCCAACACAAGTTGTGCACTGGTGCACTGGTATAACTCTTTCAAACCGAAAGCAAACATCTGACCTATTTTTGCACTGACTGAGTTTAAATCCACCAGCGATAAATATAAAGTGATACAATGGAGGTTCATTGAAAAAGAGAGAATCTGTTACTAGTGTCTTAATTGAAAGGAAAAACGTGGAAGGAAAAGGGGAAATTCTCGGCTACAACCAAACACTTCTTTTCCAACACCTTTCACAAACGCATAAAAGTCACTACGGTTCTGTTATTATGGATTAAAAAGAAGAGATTTTTCTGCAATAAGAGTTTTGCCGCAGAGAAATCATCGCATGGAAGGAGAAAATGCATGTGTTGCATCTTTGCCCCGACATACCAAATTATCCTCAACGCTCTCGTAAACAAAATTCTTCTACACCCATCTCGCTAAAAAGTTCGTAAAAGACATCCTGTACATTCATCCCGCAAAAAATTTACAGTATGATCCAGCAGGGGCTTTTGTTTTTTGGCAAGTTTTCATTCAATTCCTGCGTTCTTATCCTATATCCGAGAATCTTAAAAAGCTCACCCATCATAGATAAATGTCCCAGGTAAGATGCCGAAATATGTAATAATCTTGTGTTTTCCTCTGAACAGAAACAGGCTCGAAAGTTATTTATACATTGAAGTGTAGGGAGGCTTGTTCATCTTAAACATGGCTGTCATCAGTTATGCGGTCCTGTTTATATTTGTGTCAACATTTAGGAGCCTAACTGCTATTAATGAGCCCATGTGCACATCAAGATTTGATTTTGAGGAGAAACTATTGTAAGAATGGAACATGCAATGGAATTATTACAAGAGCGTGTGAGCAATGAACTGTCTGCCATTAAAGAAGAGAAATTTAAGATGGGTCAAGATTTCTTGAAGCTTAAAGAAGCGTTTATAAGGGAGCAAACTGTTGTTAAAGATAGCTTTGAAAAGATGAGTGTGGAAATAGAGCAAGAAAACCTGAAGCTGGCCGATGACTTTAAAACAATGTCGCAACAGTACGAAGGCATAATACAGAGGATGTCTGGCGATCTCACAGGAACCTTAAACAAATCTTTGAATAATGAAAAAGGTAAGTAAAACCATCGTTCCATTATTATAACTCGGAAATATTGGTTATTTCGGAATAAAGAGCTTGAACTAAACCTGAAAAAAAAAAGTGTAACAACTGTTCTGATTGCTCAGAAAAGCAATCAGACGATTGCTATACGTTTGTCAAAGATGATGGACGCAGATATTTGACCAAGTCAATTTGTACGTTTATTCCTATGTGTAAATTTTGGGACTTTGAGGACTTTTCATGTTTAAAAAAAAATAGTAACTTGAATTTGATCATGACCATTAAAAGACAGGAAGAAGTGAGTTGCTGCGGTAAATTGTTCATAAAATAATATAATATGAAAAACCATATATGCGATCAATCGATTCCATGTCAATATACCTTATCTATCTTTATACAGGATTTTTATTATCTTCGAAAGACTTTGATATTTTACCTGTAATCATATTTCTTTACTTAAAATCTTGCAATAGCTGAAAAGAAATGAAGAATACTATGTGAAAAGGGGACTTAATGCATTTGCAAAAGATATCGATTCATTTCAGTCTGCGCAGTACTCGCAGGCTGACAGGGGTCGAATCTTTCTGGTATTGATTAATTTTCTGCAAGTCCAATGACCATTTTTCTGATGACTCAGTCAGTTGCTAGACAAAAATGGATTGTATGGGTTCATAATCACGTAAGTACTAGTTTGGTATGATGCATCAAGGAAATGCATTAAACCCTCTTTTGCTAGAGCGCCGCTCATATGATTTTGTAGATTTAGGCATTTAATATGGACTTAAATATGTCAGTCTATATAGATATGGTATATTGATCTACTAGTAAAATACGTGTTTTTTTCACAGTCGCCTTTTCAGCACATACAGCCACCAGCGAACTGGTGAATGGTGTTCCAACATTTGCTAAAACCCATGTTAACCTAGGAAATGCCTATGACATCAGCACAGGAAAATTCACAAGCAAGAAAGTTGGACTGTACTAATTTACGTTTATAGTTCGATCAAAATCATCCAATTTTGTTTATTGTTATATTCGTCTGAATGGAGTGAGGGTAAATTATGCGATAACGTACGGGAAGAACGACATGTCATCAGTTACAGTATATCTTTCCTTGACAACGGGAGATGTTGTCGATTTAGGAGACTGCGCTGACTGGGATGCTTCCACCGTCAACATTTATGAAACCTTATTACTCGGAATGGAAATCAACTGAAACCTATTAGTCTTGACACTATGGCTTTCCTTCTGAAATCAAGGGGGAAAAATACATCATTTTAAATATATAAAAGTTTATATATGTTAGACAATGGACACAAAGGAAATATGTTTATAAGTTACCAACGTTAAAGCCCCGGGCCCTCTTTGATAAAAAAGAAAAAGCACAGAATTACGGTAAGCCATTGTATAGGTAGATAATAGTTTCAGAAAACATACCAGAACGTTGTTTACTTGGCAACAGCTGTAATTGATAGGATAAAATTTAATATGTACGACCACCATAATGCATATTTGGAGACATTAACCGAAATATTGTGATGAGGTGTGTGGAAATTTGCATACTGTAGGTATGTCTTAAAATAATAGAAATGCACGCAGAACTTGTATTTTCTTCTAAGTATTTTCATTGCTCGGTTCGATGCTTTTTGCTAACACCGTCTTTGATACTTTGTTTACTTCTAACTATGCGCATGCATCTCTCCGTCCCCATCTTCTATCTTTATGACGGGCTATCTCCATGAAATGAAAATACACCCTATCAGTTTGCTATTATCGGGTTGAACGATTTGTTTTTCGATTCATTTTGGTCATCTTTTACCCTATGAAAATATGTTTAAAAAAACTGGAAGAGAATAAAGAGGGAACGGGGCTTTAAAACATTTTAACCTGTACAATGAAAATACTCAATAAATGAAATGTACTTAGTTACTAGAAACCTGTAAGATAATATAATGTCAGTGCTGTTTAGCCACAATAAATGATTAGTGAGCGGACGCAAAGGAACAAATATGGGATAGACCAAAGATTAGACTTCATATTCTTTATAATCCGATCTTGATCCACAGTTTTTCTCTCACACTCACAATTGAAGTTGTGCTGTGCTTGAATTTTATACAGAATGGCTAACATAAACGTCTCAGTAACTCAAGCTTAAGATTAATCTATTATTACGTAGTCTCTTGTTTTAACGATCATGAGAAATAGAGCTTTTAAAAAAACATCGTAGGAAAAGGAGAAAATGCTCCTAACCGACATGAGCCATTTAGCCCTAAGTTAGCGAATTGTTTGATGTGTGAGAATATTTATTTTGAGGTTTAACATGTAATTATACATGAGTGAGTTCAACAAGACAGCAGTAACATAGGCTTTAGTTACCTAAATCTAACTCTTGCAGCATGACTTAGGTTGTTTTTGTAGACATAATGTATCAAGAAAAAAATACTCATTATCAGACAGTGTAGATTAAGATACAGCCCTTTAAGTATTAAGACTGAGCGTAGATTCATCCAATTCAAACGGCAGCTCTGCGTTTATTTCCTTGCCTCAACTACCTTTATGGTGTCGCAAAAAGGTTTTTGTACAAGGATAGCTTTTCTGAGGTAAACAGCACTTTCTCCTTTTCCGACAATGTTCCCAACGACAAATTTCAAGATAACAGAGTCACATTTGATTTGTTGTCTGCAATAGTTTTGGACAATTCTAAAATTTTGTCGTTTGGTAAAGCGTTGAGATGGGTGTATAAACTCTAAAAAAATGACAAACTGGAAACTTTACATAAGAGATTGACACTTGGTGATGCCATGAAAGAATGATAATTAACTGTTTATCAAACAACCTCGTGTTTTAATGACCCCTGAGAAAGCAATATATTTGAAAACACTGTGGGGAAAAAGAGAAAATGCTTATAACCAGCATTTTCTCTTTTTCCCCGCAATGTTTTCTTCCCTTTCAAAGGCAAATCTCATCAATTTAGTCATATTTAATTTAAATTCTGAAAATGTTTTAAATTTGGACAGGTCTAATCATTTTGGTCAGTATGCAGTACATTGTTGGAGAAAGAGCAATTGCTTGTAATCGGCGGTTGCTTTTTTTCTCTTCAACATTTTCCAAAGCTGTGGTTGAGTATCTTTGGTTTGTTCTTTAGGGCTGCGTTTTAACAAACTGCGTCAATTTACGCAAATTATTTGGAATTGCTTAACCTAGAGGTATCGGCTGGCGTTAAGTTATGCAATATTTACTGAAATTATAAAGATGTGAAGTTTAGTGAAAGTTATTTTAGACTTGATGCTTGCTTACCCAAACTGTGTACGCAAATGTCGAATGCAGCTCAACAAGGCATTTTCTTTCCAGAACACGATGACATCATACCGTGTGCGTGTGTTTTTTTATGTTTATGGACATAACCTGGTGTGAGTTTTTACCAATAAAGTATTTTCTTCATTCCTTCATTCGTTCCTTCGTACAGCTTCTTTGGGTCAATAGAAATCTTGTTTAATTCACTCTTTACCACACAATCACGTGTTTTTAACGACCCTGAGAAAAAAGCGGCTATTGGAAACACTCTTTGACAAGGAGAAAATGCTAGTAACCAGCCTTTTCTCCTTTTCCAACAATGTTTTCTATTTATTCAAGGACAAGTACTATCATTTGAAATATTGTGGTGAGGCCCAGTAGCTCAGTCGGTCGCGGTCAGGACTTGAGAACAGGAGTTGCAGGTTCGATACCCGGCTTGGCCAATTTCTTTCAGAGGATTGATGATAGTCATTCCGAAAGGATTCAAAACTCACCCATAACTGTCCATTGCTACTACGATGGTTACGTTGGAAAGCAGCCAATGGCTTGAAGATGATAATGTGCGCTGCACTGGTAAAAATAACTCCGGGAAAGCATTGATAGGTGCACTGGCCGCCGCGATATAACTGAAACAATGTTGAAAACGACGTTAAACACTAGACAATCAATGGATCAATCATTGACATTTTTTTCTGTAGATGCTTCGAATTTGCACAGGTCCAAATATTTATTGTTCGATAAAGATTAATACAGAGCATATACTTGTCCACAAGACTAGCCAGATTATATTATAAAAGGTATCTGACATTGTAATATTTGTCCTCAATGTCACTTGCACCCCTCAATAGAAGTCTCAAAATAAACTGGTCCCCGTTTAACCTGACAGATTGTTATCGATCTTGAACTTCAAAAGACCTTAGAAGGGCATTGTTAAAGCTCTACAATAAGAAGATGAAAATTCACATTCTTTGCAAATATTTGATATAAAGTTTTAAGCGATTTCTAATACGACTTAGAAGTTCAGGACAAGGTTTTTGCGAAGAGTATTTGCAAAGGGGAGAACAACCCGGTTTTCTACCCTATTGAAGGACAACCGCTCAGAACTGCGAAATTTATTTAAATAGACAAGTCTAAATTTTGTCATTTGGCAACATGAACTCAATGTTAAACGTCTCAGCTGGACACTAACTTTCAATCCTTTATTAGAAAGAGATAGGTAAAGTTAGCGACTAGTAGCCAGCTACTTGTTCAGGTAAAGTTAACTTCTAGTAGCCAGCTACTAGTAGCTACTAGTAGCGAGCTACTTGAACTGGTAAAATTGATTGTTTGTAGCCAGCTACTGGTAGCCACCTTCTAGTAAGCAGTCACCTGTAAAAGAAAATCTGGCAATTCGTACCCAGCGACCAATGTATAGGTAATTAAAATGGAGGGTTTTTTTTATTAGTTTCCTAAAGGTACAAGTAGCTGGCGAATCAAATGTCGACGCCATAAACGAAATGTTTTTTTCCCATCCAGAATACTATATAAATGCATCAGAAAAATCAAAATCAAATAATTTCCTGTATTAAAGGGTCAAGTTACGAGATCTGTCAATAGGATTTTTTTTCACACTTGTTTTAATTAGGGATTCAAAATGTACAAGTAGCTGACGAGATTAAGACGGACATCCAAAGAATCACATTTACTGTACTACGGAGAAATTGAAAATATAATTTTCAATTCATTTTTAATTATTAAAGGGGCCAGTTACTCGTCATGAAAATAGGGACATTTTTCAATTTCACTCAGAGAGGAATTCAAAGGTACAGGTAGCTGGCGAGTCGAAGAGCTGTTTTTGTAATTAAGTGCTTGTTTTACATAAAGGGGATGATAAATGCACTAAGATAGTCAAAATTTAAGCATTTCCAGCTACTAAAGGGGCCAGCTACTGATTTGGAAATGGGACAACTTTCCACTTTTGCGAAATAATTATTTGAAATGTTCAAGTAGCTAGCGAGATTTAGAGAGATTTTTCAAAATATTTTAACGAGTTATATTGAGGATACTTAAGAGAAATTAAAGATTTCAATATCAATCCATTCTTATTCATTAAAGGGGCCAGGTACTCGTCATGAAAATGCGGATATTTTTTCAATTTCACCTAGAGTGACATCAAAAGGCACAGGTAACTGACGAGCCTAAGAGCCATTTTTGAAATTGAATTCTCGTTTTGAAAAACAGAGACTATAAATGAACGAAAAAACTCATATTGAACATTTCCGGTTTTTAAAGGGGCCAGCTACTTGATTTGAAAATGGGACAACTTTGCACTTTTACGAAATAATGATTTAAAATGTACAAGTAGCTGGCTAGATTTAGAGAAACTTTTTCAAAATATTTCAACAAACTATATTGAGGATACTTAGGAGAAATTCAACATATTAAAATCAATCCATTCTTAATCATTAAAGGGGCCAGCTACTCGTCAGAAAAATGCGGATATTTTACAATTTTACTTCAAGTGAAATCAAAAGGTACAAGTAGCTGGCGAGCCTAAGAGCGATTTTTGAAACTAGATGCTTGTTTTGAAATAAAAGAGATTGAAACGGCATGAGAAAACTCAAAATTGAAGCATTTCCGGTTATTAAAGGGGTCATCTACTTGATCTGAAAATGGGACAACTTTGCACTTTTATGAAATCATCATTTAAAATGTACAAGCAGCCTACTAGATTTAGAGATATATTTCAAAATATTTCAACCAATCATATTGAGAATATTTATGGGAAATTAAATGTATCAAAATCAATCCATTCTTATCATTTAAAGAGGTAAGGTACTCGTCATGAAAATGAGAACATTTATCAATTAATCTCAAACGAAAAAATGAACTGAAAATGATATTTTTTAATTTCTCCGTAGTACAGTGAATGCAAGTCGTTGAAATATTGTGAAATGTTTGTCTTAATCTCGCCAGGTACTTGTACATTTTGAATCCCTAATTGAAAACAAATGTGAAAAAAAAAAAAAAAATCATATTGACAGATCTCATTGCTTGCCCCTTTAATACAGGAAATTATTTGATTTTGATTGTTCTGATGCATAAAAGTAATATTCTGGATGGAAAAAAAAAAATTCTGTTTAAGGCATCGACAATTGGCTCGCCAGCTACTTGTACCTTTAGGAAACTAATAAAAAACCTCCATTTTGATTACCTATACATTGGTCGCTGGGTACGAATTGCGAGAGTTTCCTTCACAAGTTACTGCTAACTAGAAGGTGGCTACCAGAAGCTGGCTACAAATAACCAATTTTACCAGAACAAGTAACTGGTTACTAGTAGCTGACTACGAGTGGCTAACTTTACCTAAACAAGTAGCTGGCTACTAGTAGCTGGCTACCAGTAGCTAACTTTACCTGAACAAGTAGCTGGCTACTAGTAGCTAACTTCACCTATCTTATTAGAAAGCACCGTGCATTTACGCTCCCTTGGAAGAAAACATTCTAGGAAGAAAAGACCCATCTGGTCTTGTATCCTTTTAAAAGACATCCTCTTTCTGCAAATGCTTTCAATACACACACGTCTAATGCCAGCATTTTCAATTCCTTTTCCCACTGTGTATTCTACTATTTCAAGGAAAATCCGTTCATTCAGGCCACATTTCATTTGCTTACTGGAAATATTTTCTTCAACTTCAACGGCTTTACAATTTTGTCTTCTGATAAAAAGTTAGAGGTAAATTAGAACCATGCGTTCTAGTAGTCCTTTAGCCAAGCCCAGTGGCGCAGTGGATAGGGTACTGGACTTTAGAGCAGAAAGTCGCTGATTTGAATCTCCAGCTTGGCTTTTGTTTTCCCGCAGATTGATGATAGCCATTGCGACAGGATTCATTCTATCACCTCTGATCAATGTTTCGACAGTGGTTATGTGACAAAGCAGCTAGAGGTTTGTAGAATCATGTGCGAAATACCGGTTTAAAAAATCTCCAGGAAAACACAGATAGGGTTCTGGCCGCCGCGATGTTACTGAAGTAAAGTTGAAAACGGCAGTAAACATAATACAATCAATCTATTAGCCTTACGCAAAACGGCAAAATTTTCACAAATTTGCAAAAGACAAATTAGCCTAATTCCCGTTATAGCTGATTTCAATTATCTTTGAAAGGTTTGTTAACATTGCGGGAAAAGGAGAAAATGCTGGTTATCAGTATTTTCTCCTTTTTCCACGATCTGTTAAAAAGCCTTTCCCTCCTCAGGGTCATAAAAGCAAGGGCTGATGAAGGGCTATTTAAAACTTTAAATGACAATATCCTGGCGCAAGCAGTCCAGTCTAATGGAAAACATATTTCATGTATGCTCTGTAAAAAGGGGCTTTGATGCATCCGGAAAAGTATCGTCCCACGTTAGCCTGCGCAATCCGCACAGGCTGATCTGGGTCGAAACTTTTGCTACTGGTCAATGTTTTGCAGATCATTTTCAACCGGGTCGAAACTATTTGCTTCTGGTCAAATTTTTGCAGATCATTTTCACCCGGGTCGAAACTATTTGCTACTGGTCATTTTTTTTTTACATGTGAAATGACCATTCTACCTCATGATTCATTCCTTAGACAAAATAGATTTTATGGATCCATAAACATATGATGATGAGCTTGGTAAAATTCACCAAAGACATGCATTAAACCCCCTTATGCCAGAGTGCCACTCATTTTCAAAGCAATTCCGTCTTTATGCTACTCTCTCACTATTGCGTATCAGCGGCGTATGCAGCAAAATTTCTTTACGCGGGTCAATCGCCAAGAACTGAGGCGTATTTTGTTCAGAATTAAAGACACGGCGTATGTTCGACGTTTCTATGGCGTTTCTGTGGCGTGCCTATGGTTTTATGGATTTCAAGGAACGTAAAGTACGGCGTATTGAGGCGTAAGAGTGGCGTAACCGCTTCGTTAGCACGACGTTCCTTTCTTATGTGCAGCCTTGACAATGAGTAAATACGGCGGTCACCGACGGAAAACGGCTCTGCTCACTTCGTTGCTGTCATTCGTTCAAAAGAGGTCAAACCTTTCATCTTAACCAATACGTTCGTGTGACGTAAAAAGTGTTCGAGCTACGTTCCCGCGGCGTCACTGCTGCGTTGTTTTCGCTTTTACGGCGTGTGTGTGACGTAAGCATGGCGTATCGGAGCTGCTACGTTTTTGCTACGTATTTTTAAGTGCGGACTTAAAAAAACGTCGCACCTCCGCGTTCAAGGAGATCGTGCTACGTACCAAAGAGTATTAGCTACGTAAGTTGACGTTACTGCGGCGTTGTCGCGGCGTTCCTTTCTTATCGCGATACGCCGTACATACGCAAGCCGATACGCAATAGTGAGAGAGCGTCTTTAGACGACCCTGAAAAAAAGATTTGTGGACAAAAGAGAAAATGGTGGTGATCAGCAATTTGCTTTTCCCACGATGTTCTGCCAATCCCGAAACAGAGATGTATTCCAATTTTTAAGTTACATTTATGTTGTCGTCTCAAGTGCTTCACTTAAGACAAGTATAAAATCGTTGTCGTTTGATGAAGAGTTTTCCAAACTCTTAGTAGAACGCTCTATCAGATGTTCATACCCAAAAAATATACTGAACCACGATCAAAGTTCGAAACATCCCATTGACCACAGCTCCCCACATTGACAACGTCCCCGGTTTTCAAGAGCAGATAAACTGTAACAGAAGCCAAGTCATACGATCCGTCTGTAATGGCATAATTAACATTTTCCTCATTCAGCCGAATATAGCAATAAACGTATTTCGACGAGATTGATCGAATTCCAAATGTGAATAGGTAGAAGCCGTCTTTTTTGCACGTGAACTTTCCTGTGCTGATGTCATAATCATTCCCTACGTTTACATGGACTGTACTAAAGATAGGAACGCCATCCACTAACTTGCCGGTAGCCTTTTGTACTGCGAAAACAGCTGTGGAGAAAGAAAACATTGAAATGACAGATAGCCCATAATTATGCCCAACTGATAGGTCCATATAAGTATATACATGTATAATTGCTTCAGCTTAGTTATGTCTTCTAAATAGTTATTAGATGCTGACGAGACTAAGAAACGCAACATTGTGCTATATTGTATAATATGCTTCATTGCCCGAAACTGAAACTTTCAAGAAGAACAATTTTATTCTTACTACCACCGATCATTTCTTTCTTTACTAGACGATAAAAAATTAGTCTTGTCTACTTCGAAAGAATTTAAACATGACCTTGTTTTTGGACAGATAGAAAACGTTGTCGGAAAAGGAGAAAATGCTAGTTATCAGCATTTTATAATTTGCCCAGTTTGTTTTGGTAAAGGATTACGAGACGCAATCATACACGGTATTTCAAAACATTTTGGCTATTTCTCCTGAGTAATGGACAAACACTGTGGCCTCTAGAGTGCACAAAATGTTTTTAAATAAGTGGTCCCAGTGACCAGTTGACCCGGAATGACCCATTTTCACACTCAAGATAACATCAATACAAATATTCTGACAAAATCTCATAAAAATCACTCACAAAGTATGGTATCAAAAGAGTACATTTTTTTTTATTGGTTTTTATCCCCTTGACCTACTTTATGACCCAGATTTAAATTCGTGTGAGATATAACCAAGACAAATATTTTGATGAACTTTCAAAAGAACTGGACTCAAAATGAGGCCTCCAAAGTGCAGGTAAAAGGTGTTTTTTTTACACTCGACTTAGATATCATCAAGACAAACATTCTGACCAACTTTCGTAGGAATTAGAAGAAAATATGGAAAAAAATCTGACTTTGAGTAGAATGTATATTCAGCCGAGTTTCGAGTCAAGATTATAGGTTCGAAGCTAAGAGAATCAAGGCCCTAAATAAATGAGCCAAGCTATTAGAAGAGTGGGTTTCATGCATCTGCAAAAAAGTCAACCCAGGCCAGCCTGCACAGTGCGTGGAGGCTGACCCTGGTCGAAACTTTTGTTTTAGGTAAATTTCGCGCATATCGAAGGACCATTCTACCTCAAGATTGTTAGACAAAATAGATATCATGGATCCATAATTGTGTGATTACTTGCATGGTGTAATGCATCACGGAGATGAATATCAACACCTTTTTGCCAGAGCATGGCTGAAATGAAATAGACTTTCTCAATCATGAAAATAGTACTGACTACGCAGGCTGACATGGGTCGACACTTTTTACTAATACATTAAACTCCTTTTTACAGAGCAGGAATCATATAGATTCACCCATTACCTAACGACAAAATGTAAGACTTGTCTATATTGATATCGCTTGAAAGCGACAAATAAATTATGACTCAACTGGCGTGTCTTTGAATGGATGAAAATTATTGTGGGTAAAGGAAAAATGCTGGTTACTAGGATTTTCTCCTTTCCAACAATGTTTTCAACAGCTCTCTACCTTGGGATCGTTGCAAAAACATACTGGTGTGGAAAAGATATAACAGAAATTTATCTTATTTTTCTTACTTTTGTCACTGGGTGAAAATTTGTTCAAAGTCTCTGCTAGATCGTCTGATATTTTCTTCAGTCTGTTTTCATTTTGATTAGACATTGTTTCAAAGTCTTTTTCCAGTTTCGAAGATGCGTTTAACACTTTTGTAAGATCGTCTGATATCCTAAGTATTTTGCTTTCGTACTGCTGCGACATTGTTTTAAAGTCCTCGGCAAGTTTCAGGTATTCTTGCTCCATTTTTACACTGATCTTTCCAAAGTTATCTTTAACAGTAGTTTGCTCATTTAAGAACGTCTCCTTGAAACTCGAGAACTCTTGATCCATCTTTAGTTTTTCTTCTTTAATGGAAGACAGTTCATTGCTCACACGTTCTTTTGATAATTCCATTGCATGTTCCATTCTAACAAGTTTATTTAACAATTTCTCCTCAAAATCAAATCTTGATGTGCACATTGGCTCATCGACATTAAAAGCAACCAAGCCTCTAAATGTTGACACGAAAATAAACAGGACAGTAACACTTATGATAGCCATGTTAAAATTTAACGCAAACCAAAGCTCTCAGTACTGATGAAATTGAGGAAACTCAGCGGCTTTTGAATTCCTTTTAGTTCAAGGCAAATTACAAACTAATTCTCTCACGTTCTAAAATCTTAAGATTATGTTATCACACGGAGAACACTTTTTCAAACCTGACAAGAACACCGACTTAACCCTAAAGCTGCTAATCGTGACTCAAGGACCTTTTGCAGACAGTGTAGATCAAGATCAGACAGCAAAGAACGTGCAGTCTGATCTTGATTCTACACTGTCCGACAAGGTGATATTTTTCAAACAAAAAGAAAATTGAAATAACAATATTTGGGTTTGTACTTTAAGCTGAAAAAGTTTTATTCAATTTTTGAACAGGCGAAGGGTTAATAGACGTTCTGTTACATTAACGTTTTACCAGACTACAGAATTTTAGACTCGGTCCATGTTGAAAGCATTTTGATGACGACAAATTAAATATTGCTCAAACCATGGGGAAAATTGTGAAACAAGGAGAAAATGCTCGTCGCATACACGTTCTTATTTTCTGACGATGTTTGCACATGGCTTCTAACAGACGTGCTCGTTCGTTGCAAGAGTTAATCAGAAAATAATTGCCGCATTGGTTTTTAGCATGAGACAAGTGCTCTTGAATTTTGTTTACGTGTATTTGATGTAAACCATGTGTGCTCGTTCTGGCGTTAAAGATGTAATGATAGGCATTTCTTGTTTACTTGTGCTGGAATTTATCGAAAACAATTTTTTTGCACAATTTTTTTTTGTTGGCTTTTATACCTAAACTTCGATAGTCAAAATAACAACACAGAACGGGTACTATAAAGTTTGGGATTTTATTGTAAATGTATATATAGGAATGTAGTTTACATTTGTAAGATTTATTATTTATCTATGAGTCTTATTTCGTACATTTTTCTGAAAATCAATTTGCTTTAACCCTTTACTCAGTGACAAACTATTGCGGTTACACTATACTACACAAATCTTGACGCATATACAGTTGTCAACTTTTGAAAACGTCGTGTAGAAACACGCTGAGCACTACATGTTGCAAGCGATATTTCCTTTTACTAAAACATTTTTCAAGCATTCAAAAATCCAATGACTTTTCTATTTTAATTCCTTTAGGTCATTAGCACTAACGTAGATATACTTGAGTGGTCCCTCGAAAAATGAATTCAGTCGAGTATGAAAATTATTGGAGGACAGTCTGTTATTTTAAGGTAGGTCCAAGTGTTAGTCACTGGCAGGAAAATGAATTTTAAAGTAACTCGAAAGAAGTCAGGTCGATTAGTAGATTTCTATCTTTTGTTTACTTTCATCCGGTTGTAAAGTTTATTTTCCTGTCGACAACTAATACCTGGACCGACCATGCGATAATTGATTTTAAACGGTATGATTTAAATCTGCATCCGTTTTAATACCTCACTGTTTATTTTTGGCTGCAACTAGGAATGGTAAGCATATTTAATTTGTCGTTTGCAACAGTTTTTGATTTTGATCAGTCTAAAATTCTGTCCTTTGGTAAAGAGTTAAGGGCGAGTAAATGCTTAAGACAAACACAAATACATTTACAAACAAAGAAACCTTTATACCTACAACCGCTATAATGAAATAAACAAATAGTAAAAAAAAAAAACCAAAAAAGAAAAAAAAAGTTAAATCATAAGAAAGGGAGATATATCCTGTTTTTACAAAAAAGTTGCTATTTTCTAGTTCGCTTCTATTCTTTCATGTTTAATTTTGTCATAAAAGCAAGATAAAAGCTAGTACCAATTTCGTTATCTGGAACTAAGGTAGAAACTTCCAAAGTTTTATGGAGTATATAAGGAACCTATAATAATTATGCGATACGTAGACTTTGTGTATCATAAAAATCAGTAAATCCATATGAGTGAGTATAAATGAGTCACGCTCTGACAAAAGGGGGCTTAATGCGTCTCTGCGATGCATGATACTGCTCATGTCATCACTTTATTATGGAACCATAAAATCTATTTAACAACCGACTGAATCATGAAGTGTATTTGCCCTTTAATATGCAGAAATTGACCTAAAGCCGGAAGTTTCGACCTATATCAGTCTGCACAGTTCACGCAGGCTGACCCGAATCGATACTTTTTGCGGATACATTAAGCCTGTTTTCACAGAGAATGGCTAAAACACACGCCAGCTTGCTGTGTAGCAATTTTATTGTAGTTTATACAGATCAGAAGTCAACTAAGAGCATTGCAAAGCTCGACATTTATGTACTTGGACAAAATATCTTAGAACTTCCGTTCAATTAACCCTTTACTACACAATCCGGACCTTTGACAACCCGGAGGAAGAAGGCTTTTGAAAACATTGTTGGAAAAAGAGAAAATGCTGGTAACCAGCATTTTCTCTTTTTCCAACAATATTTTTCTACCTATTCAAGAACGGATACCATCATTTAAAAAATGTTTGAATTGTCCTCTGTACATTCCCTCTATATGGACAAGTCTAAAATTATTCTATGGGGCTAAGGGTTAAAAAGTCAGCCTTCAAAAGTGTCGGAAACTTGTACTGTAAGCCTTTTTCAGCAATATATCAATCATATCAAAGTGAAATCTCATTTTATCACTTATTTTTCTTGGTGTTACTTGAAAGCCGTTTCAAGTATCCCCTCTACTTTCCCTTAATATGGACAAGTCTAGAATGATTCTGTGTGGTTAAGGGTTAAAAAATCAGCCCTCAAAAGTGTCGGAAACTTGTACCGTAAGCCTTTTTCAGCAGTATATCAATCATATCAAAGTGACAGCCCATTTTATCACTTATTTCCTTGGTGTTACCTGTACCAGGTTGGGTTTTACAGGACATTGTCTGACGACAGTCCCAGATGACAGGCACGGCCAAAGGGGATCGAACAAGAGTTTTTCGATTACAAGCTTCAAGTTTTAAGTTACAAATCCACCGTCCTAACTCTTTACCGAACGACAAAATTTTGGACTGGACCAAATTCAAAGTATTTGCAGACGATAAATTCACTGTTGCTAAAATGATGATTTCTGTCTTTGATAGCGTAGAAGACATTTGCGGAAAAGAAAAAAATGAAGTCGTTAAAATGTTAACCCTTATCTTGCTAAATAAATTAGATGAAACTTGCAAGCCTTTAGTAAGAATCCCGAAACATTTGAATTTATTTTTAGGAGAAAAAATATATCCTTACCGGACAGTGCAGAACCAAGATCAGACTGCAAGTTCTGTGCAGTCTGATCTTGATCTACACTGTCCGCAAAAGGTCAGTAAGTCGCGCTTAGCAGCCTAAGGGTTAATTTTCTTCTTTTTTTGCCTTCAATATTTATCAGCAGTTTTAAATCCAATTCTACTCATAGCTTTTATTTCTGTGACAAGCCAGATAAAGGCAATAACCTGCAGACATTTACAGGAGTTAAGGCAATATAAAATTTGAAATTTTTTGGTTTCTTTCACATAAATTCAATATTTAAGTTTAAACCAAACCGCGTATTTGGCTTTCTATTAACCCTTATCCTGCAAAATAAATGAAATAAAACTTTCAAGCCTATAGTAAAATCCCAAATCTTGCCATTTCAAAAGTACTTTTTTTTGGAGAAAAATATCTCTTTATAGGACAGTGTAGATCCAAAATAAGACTGCATGTTTTGTGCAGTCTGATCTTGAGCTTCAATGTCCGCAGAAGGTCATTGAGTCGCGGTTAGCAGCGTAAGGCTTAATAAGATACCACACAAAGTCACAAACTGTGTAAGTCGATTAGTCTTTTCCATAGTTAGTAGACTTTGAAATGCTGAAGACTGAGAATTGCCTTGCCTTTTTGGACTTACAGATATATAGGATCTGATATGAGTTGGTATTTGAGATAAAATTTCATTAAGCGAGGCACAAAAAATGTTTTCAAACGAGCCTTTGGCGAGCTTAAAAACGTTTTTAGTAGAAGAGTTGAATAAATTTTTACCGCAAAAGCCGACGAATGTCAGATTCTTTTTATCACATAACTGTATAACAAGAACTTTACAGTCCATAATGTGTTAAAATGTAGGCATACATGCATAATGTGTGATGAAATTTACATGAAGCCTAGTCGCTTCTGTGACAGGTACATTACGAACGAAAATAGTTCCAAAGAAACTTGCATATAATAATTTTGTTTTGAATCTAAAAGTGATTAAATTTACAACTTCATCATGATTACGAATTTTGATCGTTAATTTCAGTCAGAAACCTAGGTCGACAATATTTAGAAATCAGATAATTACAGAGCGTTGACCAAATTTAAAACAGCATTATTTTCTTATCTCACACGTGTATGAAACAAGAAAATTCGTAATGGCTGTATTACATCGAAAACAAGGGGCGTTATTTGATAAAATGATGTTTTATATCTGCCATTGTCATTCTTGCGCATTAGCAATTACTTTATTGTTACTCTTTTGCTCACATAAAATGTTGAAGATTACAAGATGATTTAAGAAAGTATACATGTAAATGAGCCATGCTCTGTGAAAAGGGGGCTTAATGCAATTGCACGTGAGTCGAAACTTTTTGTGTTCTTTCAATTTTCTGCATGCACAAGGATATTCTACTTCCAGATTTAGTCAAATGTTAGACTAAATGGATTTTATGCATTTATAGTTATGTGATGACATGCTTAGTATTATGCATCACCGAGATGCATTAAGTGCCCATTTCTGAGTATGGCTCACGATTTCAATGGTATACCGATAAGTTCTATTGAGAAAAAGGAGGAAGCGCTTGAAAAAAAAAAAAAAAAAAGCAAATACTGCTTTTCCCACAATATAGTCAGAATCTGTCAACAACTGCAGGGGCATACAGAGAACTGCTGTTGTTTGTAAGATTATGGACGATGGAAATATTTTCTGTTCTTATCTGTTTAGTATATAACACAATATATAGACAATTTACGTATGTCTTTCATTTTTTCTGTTTGTTGAAGAAAACCTTTTCCAGGCCCATCGTTGGAATTTCGAAGAAAAAAATGACAACAAACGCTGCAGCATAAGACAGGGTAATGTGACCCAGAAATCGGTAAACCTGCAAAAAACGAGATGAAGTGTTGTTCAAAGAAAAGTTGATTATTTTGTTAGGACGATTAACTCTTTGCCAAACAAATACTTTTGAGCTTGTCCAGATTGAAAGCATTAACTGACAACAAAATCTAACATTTGCTCAAATAATGGGATTTTTTTAGAATGGAAGAAAGCACTATAGAAAAGGAGAAAATGCTAGTTACCAGCATTTTTTCCATTTCCACAGTGATTTCAAAGGTCTTCTTTTTCGTGGTCGTCAAAACACAGAAATGTTTAGTGAAGAATTAAGGTAATCCATCCATAACTAAGTTATGATCATGATCCTTCAGGTGATCATTAGATTTCAGTGCAGATGCAAACATTTCATGACCTGGGTATACGCCCTTGGTCATTGAATGCTTGTATCTACACTGAAATCTTAATGACCATCTAAAGGATCATGAATTTAGTTGTATGACGGACGGATTATCTGAAAGAGAGATATTTTAAATAAGTGTCGTCTCGGATCAACCTGCGAGGACTCCGAGACGACACTTTACGACTACATTAGATTTTGTGCTATAGTAGACTTGCGCAAAACAGAAAATTACATAAAAACAGAAAGTGTCGTTTCGGATTAGCCCGCGCGGAGTGCGCAGGCTGATCCGAGACGTCACTTTACACAAATGTCCGAATGCCCCTTTTCGTTTGTTGCAGGCCAATTATAAACTCGACCTCTTTCTGCGGCTGAAAATACATTCCACTGAAATTCAGAAACGTTTTATCTTACAGGCCTAACTAATAAACAGCTTGAACTTGTTTTGTTTTACTTACTACCTCATAGTCCGAAAAGAATGTTGGATTCCGTCTGCTACTGATGAACAGAAATATAACCAATGGATGTAGAAGGTAGGCCCCATAGGTCAGTCTACCTAGGGGAGTAAATGGTCTCTAGGACAACACATCATTGATCCAATCTGAAACTTTATTATTTTCTTGAGAAAAAGTCAGTTGTAGTGCTAAATGTATGGTTCGAAACTGACCATTCAAAAATATTTGAAAATGTTCATGTTAAGCCAATCAAAGGTACATAAGAGAAATGATTTCACTGGTTAAAATGATGTTCCGAACAAGTTTCTTAACGCTTAGAACGCCGAATAAACCTAACAGGCGTAGTAAATACAGAAAAGGACCCAAATAAATGCAAGGTCAAGGTTGATTTTGTCTAGAATGTCTCAGCAAAGCGGACAGTATAGATCAAAGATCAGACTGCAGGTTTTGTGCAGTCTGATCTTGATTTCACTTGGCGCAAAAGCAACTTGTTGCGAAAGGCGCTTTAAGTGGTTAATAAAGGCTTCACACTTTCCCAGTATTAAGCAGATACTGTTGGCAGTTTGTTTGTTTGGTCTGTTGGAGTCCATTGCCGTTTTCAGCAATAAGTTTTACCACGCCGACCAGGGTATGTATACATGTTTTCCTGCAATTTCTATTGCACTTGACATTCTTCGAGTTCTTCCCAAACCAAAGTGGCTGCTTTCATTGATATTTTATGACTGAGAAACGAAGAATGATGACCAAGATCAGACCGCGTGTATGTACAGACTGATCTCAATCTATACTCTGCAAGATACATGATAATAGCCTAGAGCAGGCTAGAGGTTAATCTATCCCCGTTTCCGATCGCACAGGCGAACACAATCCAAGACACCGCGATACCCATCCCGTACGTTGAAGAGCGAGAAAGAAGTCCGATTGTAACTGGTTCAAGATGTGGTTGTCTTTGTACGAGTACAACCCGTACACATCGCAACAGCAAATAGCCAAACAGAGGAGCCATCCAAGTAGGTTAAAACCTGAAAAGTAGAAGTTCGTCTTCTTTATGATGTATAAACGAGGGACTGAAAAAAAAAGTGTGGCAGAGAAAAAGTAAAGCATGATACAAAGAAAAATCGTATCAAAAAAATCGTTTTCTACCTATTTTAAAAAAGTTTATCACTCTCCACAACCGTCCGGCCGTACTACGCCTGGGTGTAGGACAAAAGCATCATGGACAAGAGCCCCCTGGACAAAAGCCCCCTGGCCAAAAACCCCATGTTACCTAAAAGATAATACATTATGAGCAATGACTTAATATCCTCAAATTTGCAAACTAAGTGTGGTTTTAGTGATTGATTTTCTATGTTCTTCGACAGAGAAACTATTGTGGTGTATGAGCTGATATAATAACTTCTGATACTTTCCTTGTGTTTTTAAACATAGTGAGATATCAATAATAACCATTTGAAATCTATTTTATATGGGAACACATCAGATGAGCATTGATTTCTGATCTTTTATGTCTTCAAAAGAAAGGACGGTAGTTTTTAACGGGTTAACACTTATTTTACATTGCTTTTTTCTATTTCACGCGGATGTGTTCAAATACATGTATGTAATTAGGTCAATCAATGATTGAAGACAGTGAATAAACATGATTGCAAACATGCAAATAGAGTGTTGTTATCTTAAATACATTTTGTCTTTGATAGTATTTTGTATTCATTGATAGGATTGGTGTTTTAATCCTAAGTATTAAATCAGTCAATGAAAACTTTAATATCCCCTCTTTTCATTTTGCCCCATGCAAATGCTGTTAACGTGAACAAGTCCAAACCCGAGTCGTATAGTAAAGGCTCACATTACTGTGACAAGGGTTACGTTTACAAGGAGGCAGAAACTTAACTAGTAACGTTGTAACCTTTTACCACACAATCCCGAGTTCTAACGACCCTGGACAAAAACGGCTTTTGAAAGCATGGTTGGAATAGGAAAAAATGCTGGTAACTAACATTTTGTCCTTTTCCCACGATGTTTTCTACCTTTTCAAAGCCAAATCCCATCATTTGAACCACATAGAATTCGTCATCTGCAAATCCTTTTTTTCTTTTCGGCTTAAATTTTTGTTGTATGGTACAGAGTTAAGTAAAGTAAAGTGTTATAATTCACTCCAGGAGGATTGGCGGCAATAAAATATGTTTAAACTTAAACACTCCAGGAGGGTCAGTCAATATCTGACTTGTGAGACACCCTCTATCATAAACATTCGTTTGCAGAATCACGACTTTTTATGACAAGTCGCCAGTCAAATAGACATTCAATAATAAGTACGTATAAAGCGGCAGACCACAAAGCGACCATATCAGAACGAGCCCCCTCTTCCAGGACTCGAGCCTTCGACCTTCTAATTTTCGGTTATATGCCATGTAGACGGTGTTAGACCATTATATTTTGTAGGCGTAATTGAAATGCTGTCAACAATTATAGGTGTGTAGGACGGCAGAAGTCGTTGACATCATTTTCAGGTCTTCAACATCTGCTGGTTTGAAAACATGCGTATTGTTTACCTTTGGAATTTTACGTTTACAGTCAAGTCGGTAGAGTAGATATCCAGTGAACAGTCCGAAAATGTAGGGACCTATTCTCGTGTAACATTGTATGTAAATCTTCTGAGAATAATCATCCCTGAAATAAACGAACGTATACAATTTCGTCAAATACATGTAACAATAACGTCAAAGTAGGAGTGCTGGAAAATTTACAAATTCCTTTATACCTATTTAAAAAAGTTCTGGACCGGAAGTGAACACATTTAAATAAGGCCACCGGAAATTACTTGCTAAACTGGTTCCGATCTTCGTAGTTGGTGTTTCACCAGAATAGAATAATTCCGGGTCGTACTACTCAGAAGTAGTTACACTTGCAAATTTGAAATCTACCACTTCTTCTACACTGTTTTATCACGAAAGATGATAGGACAAGTCTCAAATGTGTTTCTGAAATTGATTTGATTATTTCTTCAGAGAATGGTTGCATTTTTTTGCATTTCTTTCAGAACTGCTTTTTGTATGTAACCTGGCAAAAAGGTGTGATCTATTACCAGAGAGGGCCTAGCCTAACAGCGATTTTCCGAGTGTTGATGTGTTTGAAGAGGAATAGCAAAACGTTCATTGCTCATGATGCCATTTTTTGCACCTTTTTGTCAAGAATACTGGACATATATTTGATACAATATAACTGCTAGGCTCCCGCTTTGTCATGGAATCAGCAGCAGCCAGTTATAGACAGTGATTTTTACACCATTTTCAATGTACAAAAAAGTTACCGGTGTGACTCAAGCTATATGACGGTAAGGCAGACATACATCTGGTACCATTTTTTAGAGACTCGCATGACAAAATTCTCACTGTAAATTACGCATAAGATCGGCACGGCCAAACTCTTTCGGTATATTTCCTACTAGATCGGCATGACCTTAATCTTTTCGAATATTCTGCACATGATCGGCATGGGCAAAATCTGTCGTTAGATTCTCTACAAGATCCTCATGGCTGAATTGTCCTGATATATTCCGTAAAGGGTCAAGATGACTACTTTAGTCTCTCGGTATATTTAGCGCATGATCGTTAGTACCTCAATTCGAGACAAGTACATTGTAAGTAAAACTACAACAACCACCAACATACGGTACGATCCAAGATCAGACTGGTGGAGTTCTTTAATCTGGGCTTGGCTCTGCGCTGCCAGCAAACTTAGGTTTTCGTTCACAGCATTCCAAAGATCAACGAGAAGTGGAACTTGGCACGTGCATTGACCATTTGCCTTAGAGAAATGTAGTAGACACATCCGTAGATATGGAAAGCATTTGCCAATGTTATTTCTCAATTTAAGTCTTTACCAAATGAAAAAGTTTTAGACTTGTTCAAATCGAAAGAATAAGCAGACGACAGATTCAGAATTTGGTTCAGATAGCAGAAAAGGCTAAAACATTATGGTAACAAGCATTTTCTCCTTTTCGAAAAATGTTTTCAAAAGCTTTCTTCCTCAAGGTCGTTAAAACTCGGGACAGTGTGGTAAAGCATCAAAGAAAAATAGACACCCTGTGGTAAGAGAATGCTGTTATGATGCAGCATATTCTGACCTATGGTTTCTTCTTTCTCGCACAACATTTATAAAGCCCTCTAAATCAGGCTCGTAAAATAATGGGGTCTTTTGGTAACAGGTTATATTTTAATTCTAACGTGACAAGTTCATACGGCTCTATAAAACTTCGGATTGTTTTTTTAAGAAATAGACTATAGAGAATCCCGAGTTTTGACGACCCTGAAGAAATAGGCATTCGAAAACGCTATGACAAAAGGATAAAATATTCTCACTATGTTTCATATCCTGTTAGAGACAAATCATATCATTTGGAACCACACATAATTTCTCGTCTGCAAATACCTTCAATATGGCCTAGTCTAATATTTTGTCGTGTGTATGTAAGTATACTTACGCTGGGCTCACATAAACCAAGTTAGTTTGTTGAGCAGAGAACTCATACTTATGTGCAATCCAAGTGGTCGGGGTAATTGTGGCAGCCAGGAGACTTTGTTTCAGATGAAATTGTGTCGAATAAGATTAAAATTGGCTTGTGGAAGAGAGTTCCAATACATGACAAGGGAAAGAAAAGATCGTTATGAAAATAGTAGAATCGAAAATGAAAGCGGATGCATTTATTAGTCTACTTGAACATGAATTTCTGAATTTCGAACACATGTTTTTTGTTTTTTTTGTTTTTTGGTGTGTGTGTGTGTGTGTGTGTTAAGAGACATTTAAATGAAATCCAAAACCTGAAAAAAGCATTGCCAAAAAATACATATTTTGATTTCGCAGAAAATTACATATACAAACGTCGTGAAGAGGTGCAATCTGCCTATGGAAACATGCTGTCGTGACTTTACATTCCAAAGTGGTGTATTACTCCAATAAATATTCTGCTTTTCGGTATAATAGTATAGTTATCGTGTCTGATGAATTAAGACACAATTCTGCCACTGTCATCACATTCATTGATAGAGCTTTGAAAGAGGTCCTTAAAATTGTGTCTGATCTTGCTATTGTACATTATTGGATAGACAGTCCCACCAGTCAATACAGAAATAAGGTGATTTTTATCTTGTATCAAACCACAGTGACATATTACGTGCAGTGTGGAACTAGTTTGGGGCCGGCCATGGCGACGGCCTTGGGGAGTACATTAAAAGAATGGCCATTGAATCAGTTTGCAGTGCCAAAATTGTCATACAAGATGCGAGAGACTTTTTCACGTGGTGTCAATCTAGTTTTTGTTCAATTTTAAATGTCAAATTTGTTTTCATACCATGCTCAGATGTTCATGAAACCGCAAACAGTTGAAAGTTGAAAATACATGCTGTGGTCGGAAGAGAGAAAGGTTTAATTTTAGCCGCAGATGTAAGTTACTACTGTCAAGACTGTATTGAAGAAAAGAATTGCGATGGCCACTGGACAGAAGCATGTGTGAAAGAGAAAGTGGTGACAAAGGATAATTGTGAGCAGTGAAAGACAGATATAGAGAAAATGACATCACGAAATAACAAAAATGATAATATGAAAGACAATGGATCTGACAAATTATTTTATATACATGTACCAGATAAATTTGCTGTTGCAAGGTATCGAAAGGATTGGTTTATCGGGAAAGTTCTCCAAATCGATGCAGATGACCAAGATGTCGAAATAACTTTCCTTCATACAGCAAAAAGATTGTTTCAGTAGCCAAGCCAGAGAGATATCGTTTAGGTTCAAATGAAGGATACAATATGTTAAACACCGTCTCTTGATCCTACTAGTAAAAGGCGACGCATATTTAAGATACATGTACCAGAACAAACAAGAAATGAAATAGAAGCATTGGTTGATGAAAACTGATACTTATCACGTTGCAGAGTGACATAAAGCAGAAATTGATTTTTTTTTCACTGAAGTTGTTGGTAGTAGACTTGACATTAACTTTGCAAAGTTCTGTTTCTTTTTAACAGCAGTAACGTTCTGTCGTTTGATTTTGGTCTACTATCTGGCGGTTTGTCGCTATATGTTCAGATAATGAAATGTGCATTGCACAGAAAACTGTACATTGCTCACTAAAGATAATATCGCCCGATTTGATAACAAATGTATTTATAGAGGCCAGTATACGGCTAAGACCGTAATATTTCACCCACCCCCTTATAATCTGTTGCATATTTTCATTATGTCATGGTAATATAAAAGACGTTGTCAAATTTTCCCAGTAAAA
Source organism: Hippopus hippopus (assembly GCA_946811185.2). NCBI lineage: Eukaryota > Metazoa > Mollusca > Bivalvia > Cardiida > Cardiidae > Hippopus > Hippopus hippopus. The sequence goes on along the minus strand of OX328103.1, from coordinate 42,453,709 downwards.
ATCATTTTCGCCTGTTTGAAAATTCAATTCGCTTTTCTCGTTGGTAAGGTTCATTACGATTGCATGCCTAACGGAAAAGCATTATTATACATTATAAAATCCTTTAAACTTTTACAAAGCCCACACAAATAAATCTATTGATCATGATTTGTATTTGCTATCGGCACGTAAAAGGCATAGTATGTGCACTCCGAAAATTATCGGTGTTTATAAAAGAGGGAAGACCGAAAAATATGAATTAGTTTTTTGCCAAATATCTACTCTCTGCTTTCTTACACCATGTAGCGTAAAAAGGATCGTATACGATAATGATTGTACACCACTTTAACTTGGCTAAAGTATACTAAAAATATGCAGGTGACATAATCTTGCTGGAGATCAAAAGGTCAAAGTAGTACATGTATATAGGGTAAGGTTTTGCGTATCTAATAGTAACAAACTTTACAAGGAAAAATTGAGTTTGTCAGTGGCTTAAAGAGGCCCTTATACTCATTTTCAGCCAGTTTTAACTCATTTTGTCTTTATTTTATCAAACTATAGTCATTCTTATATCTTCATGCCAAATATTGCGCCTGACGGTTGCAAGGTTGCTTAGATTACGGTCGATAGAAAATGCATTTCGCTGAGTTGCGGCCTTCCATGTAAACAGACTCGTCGTTTCCGGTTTTTGAATCGAAGATTTTCGATATATCCGTTGTACACTCGGGTAGATTCGTATGATGATCATGCATTCTGTCACGGGACTATATTTGACCTTCGCCCTTCGTCTAACGAGGTAAACAAAGAAAAATGGAGGCTTCTCTGTTGCAGCCTCGATGTTTAGACGGAGGTCGCGGCCTATATGCAAATTACACCGTATCCGACTCTAGGCGGAAACCAACGATAAATTTCCGTGACGCACATCCATTGCTTACAGCTTCGATCGTCAGCCAGTTTTATTCTGACCAGTGTTCGGTTTCTAATACAAATCTCCGTGTTTCTTTTTTTCAGTTGCACTATATATGTCAGTAATTTATCCATGTTTACACAAAGGGCTGATTTCTGTACCATTCTAAATTGTTTGAAATTTAACAGCGTTTTTGCTCACCGGCTGTAGACGGGCATCTTTAAGTGTGCCGTACGTTAAAATCCGAACTAACAATTTCATGTTCAAACCCCGGGAGTCCCAACAACGACAATCAATTTTCGCATTTTGCTTATATCGAATTGCACCGTTTTATTGAAAGTGCGTGTAAAATCAGACTGCTTATTCATTTTTAGCCAGTCTTGATCCAAGCTTCCAGTAGATATAAACGGAGAGAGCTGGGACAGTACCCGGAAGTAAATTATACATCGTCCCCAGTCAAGCACAAAACTCTCTCCCACTGGGCAACCACCTCCCTGGTCAAACCCCTCATGGTCCCCAGTCAAGCACAAAACTCTCCCACTGGGCAACCACCTCCCTGGTCAAACCCCTCATGGTCCCTAGTCAAGCACAAAACTCTCTCCCACTGGGCAACCACCTCCCTGGTCAAACCCCTCATGGTCCCTAGTCAAGCACAAAACTCTCTCCCCCCCCTCATGGTCCCTAGTCAAGCACAAAACTCTCTCCCCCCTCATGGTCCTAGTCAAGCACAAAACTCTCTCCCCCCCTCATGGTCCCTAGTCAAGCACAAAACTCTCTCCCCTTCATGGTCCCTAGTCAAGCACAAAACTCTCTCCCGCTGGGCAACCACCCCCTGGTCAAACCTCTCATGGTCCCTAGTCAAGCACAAACTGGTTAAAGAGTGCATTAAGTGCATTAAGGTTAAAGAGTGCATTAAGGTGAAAGAGTGCATTAAAGTGAAAGAGTGCATTAAGATCAAACAGTGCATTAAGATCAAACAGTGCATTAAGGTAATCAGGGGGGTTAAGGTAATCAGGGGGTAAAGGTAAAATGGGAGTTAAGATCAAACGAGTGCCTGAAGATAATCTGAGTGTCTGAAGATAATCTGAGGGGGTTAAGATCAAACAGTGCATTAAGATCAAACGAGTGCCTGAAGATAATCTGAGGGGGTTAAGATCAAACAGTGCATTAAGATCAAACGAGTGCCTTAAGGGGCTGACTCGCCCTCGTCAGGGTGTCTGAGGATCAGCGGGGTCGACACATCCTCGAACCTCGCCAGCATTTCTACCTTATCCATAATGGATTTTTGAAAAAAATAAATCTAAGTAAACGTAAAAACGTATGGAATCGCTAAAAGAGTTTCTAAAAGAATTAAACTTAGACAAAGACGTGGGTTTAATGGGTGCTATATATAACATGAAAGAGAATTTGCTAAATATAGATATAGCTAAAGATAAATTTAAAAAGTTAATTTACTCTACACCGGATGACCAACGAAGACACGCTTCCGCAAGATTCGCAACGCTTCTAGTTGCGTATACGAACTTTATTTTAGATTCTATCAATCCGGAAATTAGACGAGATTTTGGCTTAAAGGCGACATTTTGGAGACACATTTACGCGAGTGGAGACCTCTCAAAGAGAGATTTAATATTTAAGATTAAGAATACTCTAGGGCAAAAAGTAGAGAAAGGGCTAACGAGAAACGAAATAGTGTGTGAAACGATAGTAAATTTTTTATACGTGGTTGTGAGTGGTCGTTCAAATTATATAAAGAGTAAAAGAAAAGTGCGAGGAGGACAAGCTTTAAAAATTTTAAATATGACGAACAGAATAGCTAAAAAGGTTGGGTGCTAAAATATTGATATTAAATTAATAATAAAGAAATCTTATAAATGTCTGACTTTTGTGTATCCACTCACACTTTCATAGCATACACAAACTTAAACGACCTTGATTTGGGTGTAATCTTTGATGAAGTAGACATAAATTCTTCTCTCACCCATATGCTATATAAAGAGAGAGAAAAAGGTTTTAAGAAAAGAAAGGAAAATAAAACGAAACATTTATTAAACTGTATATCATTTACTTTTTCCAAAAAAGTTAACCTTAAACTTTTTAGAAACGGGGTAATTCAAGTTACGGGTTGTAAAAACTTTGATGATTGTAAATCGGGTTTACTTTTATTTTGGGGTCTTAAATGTTGTTCTAAGTTCGATCATTTAGAAGCTCATATAGTTTCGATAATGAGAAACGTTATTTTTAACTTAGGATTCTCAGTTGATAGAGAAAAGTTATTTTGCGTGATTAAAAATTCGAACGGGATATCTCGCATTAATGAAAAGCAGTATCGCGTAACTATAGACTCGATAGATGATATGCCAGTTTATAAAATTAGAATAGAAGACGAGAGATTAATAGAAGAACCAAATATAACTTATAGCGAGTTTGGAATTAATAAAGCTGAGAAATATATTAGTATAGTTATATTTACGAGGGGAAAAGTCCTGTGTTCGGGTGTTCATGAGAAGTATCAAACTCCGGTTATAGAATGGTTCTTAGATTTAGTAAAACGTGAGGATATAAAAGCGAAAGAAGCTAGTAATTTTTCGCTAAAAAAATATATACTTCCGAGTTATTTTAAAGAGATCCGTGCTGATCCTCGACCTGGGTCGGGTGATGACACCAGACGACCTGAAGTCGACCTCGCGTCGAGCCGCTCGGCGAGACAGCCTCCAGGCGAGACAGCTGGCGAGTCAGCATACGATAGCATAAAAAAATTAAATTTAAGTAAAGAAATCCTATATAAAAAAATGTGGGAGGATATGAATTGTATCAAAAGTGGACAACTTTGTATAGAAAATCTTTCTATAGATTACGCGAATAAATATAAAAGCAAGGAGTATGATTTTGTTAAGATTCCAGTAAAGTACAGATACTCTAATAATAAAAATGGTCCGTTGCTTATACGTACCCCCGTTTTGTTTTCAAACGGTGTTAATTCGTTTGATGATAAAGCGGAAGATCTAAAAGATTTCTCGTTATCTTTACTATGTTATAACGGTGGAAGACCTACGAAAAAGGAAAGAGAATTTAAAGAAGCTCTGGAAAAACTAACGGGTTTCTTCCAAGAGCATGGAAGGGACAAAGAACTAAAAGAAGATAGGATTAAAACTTTAGGCACAATTAGTATTTTAAGATATACTGATGATGGATCAGCTAAGATATACGCAAAACTTTACGAAAACAAAGAATCTAAGACCGAATTTTACGATGAAGACGGCAAAGAGGTAAACCCTCGTTCATATAATAAAATTGCTTGTAAGTTGTTTTGTATTTTAAAAGTAGAAGGAATATTTAAAAATAAAAGCGTTGAAACGATCCAGATTAAAGTTGTGTCGGTAAAAATAGTAGAAAAGAATGTAGAAATACCGAAAAAGAAGGAAAAGGCAATTATACCTAATATTTTAGATGAATTTCTATGTCCAAGTGAAGACGAGGAAGAGGGTGATGAATAAAGTACCTCGTCGAGTGAGGTATCAAGCGTAAAAATATAACTTTTATAAACAAGAAGTTATATTTTTTTATAAATCTAATTCTATCAGGATAGATATATAAGAGTGTGTTATATTACGACTGTCTGTCCTCGAGATAAAGTTTATGATGTCACATTCATTTACCTCTAACGCCTTTGGAAAAACCTCGCAGGTACAATCTTCGTTCATTCTTTTTGTAATAGAGTAATCAAACTGCTCTCTACCCTTTACCGTTATATTAATTTGAACCCGTTCTTCTGGTGCATTACGATCGTTCTTTACGACCGCTAAACTTCCCCTTAAGATTCTTCCCTTCGCACTCATACAATAACCCCCCAAACCGTGCTTTCTACCTGAATTACCATTACCGAAGGAAAATTCGAAGTTACCGTTTGCGATCGGTCCGTTTTCTTCTGCCCACACGGTTATGATAGGTTTTCTGTTAATAATTTGCTTTTCTAATTGTTCTAAGCGACCATCCAAATAAAGCACGGTTATTAATTCGTTATAATCACTTGGATATCTAGCGCTTGTTATCGGTAGAAGATCAAAATCAATGCCACTTTCTGCTATGAAAGAATCTCCTACTTTTCTGAAGGGTCCTTTAGCCTTATCTACGGTGGTATCTACGTAAAACTTACTAGCAGCCTGATCGTGTCTCGTAGGGGTTCCGAGATTGTTAATTACTTGCCCTGCCATAGAGATTGCGTCAACTGCCTGATACCACCTTCCGTCTTAAAGTTCGAAGGCTCGATTGTAGTTGTCAACATACTTCTTAGTAGCAGCTTCATTAGGTTCTTTAGGTTCCTTAACATTCCGTATCTCGTTGAAACCCATATTTATAAATCCGAGTGCCTGATACCCCCCGTTTTCTTTTATCCACCCCCCACTTGAAGTTCCATCCACGTAATCCTTAGTCGCCACGTCGTGCGAATTTACTGGGTTACTAACCCTCGTTAATGTATTACCATTCATGTCTATAGAACCAGTAACAACGGTCGTTCCATCCACGCGTAAAAAGTTATTGTTCACGTAAGTGAGTGACACACCATCACCGATTGTGTCACTATCATCTTTCATTCTTCCGAATTTGTCAACGGGCATTTTAATACTAAAAAAGTTTATTTAAAACGTTTTGAAACTCATGGCCCCGGGATAACTCTTTTAGAATGTATAAACATAAATGACCGCAAAATACTTGTCCCGCTCCTTGAAATTGATCAGTATTGTACTGTATCGGGCTTTTTAAATACTCTCGAATTTCAATGGGGGGTTGTACGCTGTAACTGTCAAAATAAATTTCAGTTTTACCGTTTTTATACCAAGCGACCCAATGTGTACCAGGTCCACCGCTTTTATCGAAGTTTACTATACCGCATTCTTTTTTACTAGGTTTTTTCGGTAATGTATCTAGTAAAAAAACTCCTCTAAAATAAGGGATCTTTAATCTTTTCGCCGCATCTTCCAATTCGAAATTGCTCAACGGTTTATTCGGTAAAATTACGTTTTTGATCGAAATATTTGCCATTTTTAGAATTGTTCGATATTTTTATTATCGACCCAAGAATTAAATTCGTTGGAATAGCCTTTCCACTTTACGAGAGATTTATCTTTTTGTTTTTTAATAACCTTTTCTATCCTAAACGTCTCTTGGGTAGTTTTCTGAAGTTCGGGTTCATAAAATGCGCCTTCTATTTCTTCTCCGTTAAGATCCTTAATACTATACGTTATAGGCGATGTAGGTTTTACTTCGGAAACTATAAAAACCTCTTCCGTCCATCTCGTCGTATAACCTTTCTCGAAAGTCTTTTTCTTTTTAGATATTCTCACTTAATCACCCACGGAAAACTTAGGCGCTTTTACTTCATCATGATGAGGGTAAAGGTTTCTCCAAACCATAGTTTCATTCTCTTTCTTATTAGCCTCTACCGGTGTCATTTTAATAGAGGAATGGATAGTATTATTATACTCCTTAACGAGATCTTGCAAGACATCGATGTAAACGTTCGTAGAGTTAGCGGAGAAATACTTCCACATCTTCTCCTTCATCGTTCTAATCCATCGTTCAACGACGCTAGATTTCTCTTCGTTCTGTGTGGAATACAATTGAACCAACGCTTTTACGTCTTTGTTGTAAAACTCCCTACCTTCATCAACCCACAATTTCTTCGGCTTTCTTTCCTTAAAAATAGCTTTAAACGCTTCTGCCGTCACCTTGCCTGTCTTGTTTTTCAACGGGACCAGCCACCCGTACTTCGAAAAGATGTCGATCACAGCGAGAAGATAATTATTGCCATGATTATACTTAGAAAAAGCGCGCATGTCGACTAAATCCGCCGCCCATATACTATCGATACCGTTCACTATAACCCTCCTCTTCTTAAACCTTCGTCTTACGGGTTTGTGCAATTCCTCCGCCAGAGTTGTCATTTTTAGGTTTTTTTTACTCCCATTCCGAACTGCATCTTCGTACCTATGAGTCTACTTACCAAACCCCGTTCCATCTTTTCTCTAATAGAAGGGTTGTAAATACCATCCAGTTCCGCCAACATATTCTTGTCACACACCGCGTTTCTCGTGGCTGTGTCATTGTGCTTAAGATAACAAACATCATGGTTGTAAGCGGCCTTATCGACGCGGTTAATCGGTTTGCTCCACTTCTTCGGCGTTAAATCCGGGTTGAGTCTTTTCTTCAGCTTAGTACCAGGTCCCGTAAAATTATGACCGGGTAGATGCATTTCGAAAGGCATGTTGTTTATGACTTTGTTTAGCAAGGATCCACCCGTTGGGGTAGGTACAAATTGGGTTTTAGTTATCCCGCAAACCGCGCATTTCCCACGCTTCATATTCCTGTTATTTTTACTAACCACGTAGCTTACATCTTTTGTATCGGTACGTCTCTTACACTTAACGCAGTACATCTTTTTCATATAAAATAAAAAAAGTTAAATAGAAAATGGATATTATAAACTTGTCATGGAATGAAGTAGTATCAAAGAGATTTAATCACCTCCTTTTACCGAGAAGTATCAGAGGTTTAATTATAGGCAAATCGGGATGCGGTAAAACTACTTTATTGTTAAACCTTTTACTCAGACCGGGTTGGCTCGATTACAACGATTTGAGCGTTTTCGGAAAAAGCCTTTTTCAACCTGAATACCGAATACTAAAAAAGGCTTTTGAAGAAAAACTACCGAAAGAATGTATCTTTAGGTTGTTTGACATGCGTGATGAGATACAAGAACAAAACATTGTACCGGCGGCTTTAGTCGAAGAATGGATTAAAACGATTAAAAATAAATCGGATATAGATTGCAACTTCTTCGAGAACGCGAGCGATGTGCCCGATCCGAGAGAGTTAAACTTGGAAAATAAAAACCTGATCATCTTCGACGACCTGCTTTTAGAGAGGCAGAATAAATGTGAGTGTTATTACGTTCGAGGAAGGCATAGTAACGTCGACTGTTTTTACCTCTCACAAAATTACTTTAGGCTACCGAGGCAAACCATCAGAGAGAACGCCAATTTTATCTGTCTCTTTTCGCAAGACCTAAAAAACGTTAACCATATTTATAACGATCATGTGGGTGACGATATGCCTAAGGACGAGTTCAGAAAATTCTTTCAAAAGGCGTGGGAAAAACCACATGGCTTTGCTATCATTGACTTAACGAGTAAAAAGCATGACGGGAAGTATAGAAACGGTTTTGATAATTTTTATATACCGAGGTCGGTTTAAAAAATATTTTCGTTTTTTAAAAGATGGACATAGATCTTTTAAAAAAGATTGTAAAAAATACGGAACACAAAACATCGCTTCAAATCATTGTAAGCGATAACAAAACGCGTTTTAGAACGAGGTTTAATCCTCCGATTCAGCTTGAAAAGGATAAAGTATACGAAATAGCTTTAGTAAACCTTGAAACTTACTACTCTTTTCCAAACATTGATGAAACGAACAACACATTAGTTTATTCTCCGGACAATGGCGCCTCATGGATTAAAATAAAAATACCTGAAGGAAGTTATGATCTTGTTGACATTAATGATACAATTCAGCAGGAAATGAGAAAAAAGGGTCATTATGATAGAGTTAATGAAGAGTATCCTATTAACTTTTCTGCAAACACTAATACCCTAAAGTCTGTTCTTACTCTAGAAGATGGCTACCAAGTAGATTTTAATCAACCGGGATCCCTCGCTAAAGTATTAGGATTTACTGGCGCTAAATACACGCGAGGATTTCACGAGTCAGAGAATGTAGTGAACATTCTTAGCATAAATATTTTGCTCGTTAACATAGATATTATTTCGGGAAGTTACGTTAATGGCTCAACAAAAAACACTATTTACTCTTTTTTCCCGGACGTTGCGCCAGGATATAAGATAATAGAGTCACCAGTTAATTTAGTATACTTACCAATAACATTAGATGAAATACATAACCTAGAGGTAAATATTACGGATCAAGATGGTAATTTACTAAATCTTAGAGGCGAAAATTTAACGATTAGGTTTCATATTAGAGAAGCGAGGTGACTGTCTCGCCTGGAGGCTCGACTCCAGGTCGCCCTGCTCGTCGCCCGAGGGGCTCCGAGGGTGCCTCGCGAGCTGTCTCGCCTGGAGGCTCGACTCCAGGTCGGCTCGTGTCGTCAGGGATGATGACCCAACTTCCTGCTGTTCGGGATAAATAAAAAATAGTTATATATAAAATGACGCGTTACACTAATGTTAAAGTAAATATATCGGAAGGGCAAAAGGAAAAGCTTCAACATGCTGTTAAAGCTGGTTGTTCAGCAACAAGTATTCGTTTAGGTCTCGAAGATTTACGCGGTAATGATGTTTTAGCAATTACCGATTCACAAGCAAAGAAAATGGCTAAAGCCTATGAGGGTGGTAAGGGTATAACTATTAGAATGTCTGCGAAACAACTTAAACATAACTCGAAAATAGAAGGAGGTTTTCTCGGAATGTTAGCTGGGTTAGCTGCTAGAGCTTTGCCGATGCTCGCAAAAACCGTTTTACCGGCTCTAGGTGTTGGTGCTCTTTCTGGATTAGCTCAAACGGGCGTACAAAAAGCGATGGGGTCGGGTCTTTACCTTAAAAAAGGGGGAAGTGTGTGCCAAGTTGAAACTGATGGATGTGGATTATACTTAAAACCATACAAAGGTAAAGGATTATCTCATGTTGGTGATGGGTTGTATCTAAAGCAAGGAGGAAAAATGTATGATGGAAGAGGACTTTTACTCGGACCTAATAGTCCATTCGCTAATATCCCTATCTTAGGAGCTATATTATAAACTAATATAATTCTATATTAAAATGGAGGTTCATAAGTTCGGTATAAAGTCTAATATCTTCGCCCGACATAAAACTATATTTTGGAAACCTCATTTAGAGGGAGTAAGATTTCCTCCCTTAAAGCGCGATCCTCTAAAATGGAAAATATACTCGCAAGTAACTATCAAGATTCCTCCTCGTGATGGCACGAGAGTTCCGCTAGGATTTGGTTATATAACTACACGAGGAGTTGTAGTGATATCTGTTAGTAATAAATGGAAAGATAGTTTAACAATTCTTAATGGGACGCATCTTGATAGTGAGGCTGATGATACCTCAGTCTACATTTATAATTTCTCGCGAAAACCGATCGAAATACCTGAGGGAGAGTTAATCTGTTATTTAAAATATTTGGCATAAAAAAAATATTATTTTAATAAAATGACAGATACGGATCAAAAACACCCTAATAAAATATATCCTCAGTTACCCAAAGAACAAAGTACAGCAAGCGCCCCGCCGATCGAGATGCATGCAATGAGAGATGACAGAGGTCATTCCTACCGTTTACAAAAAATATCAGAAGTACAACAGTTTCTTGAGAAGGAGATTCGAGAAAGAGAAGCTCTAGCCAAAAAGTACTTTCGTGCCTCTAGAATAGTAGACAACGTTGATATCGTCCTGGTAACCGTAACAATGGTTGCTGGTGCCGGTGGTATAGGTTTGCTTTCTACCATTGTAGCTATTCCAGCTGTAGTAGCATTAGAAGCAACGGCTTTGGGAACCGGTCTTCTTTCATTGGTAGGTAAGTATGTTGTTAGAAATAGTAGAAGCAAAGGAGAAAAGCATCAAAAGATTAGAATGTTAGCTGACGCTAAGTTAGATACCGTTTCAACGCATATATCCAAAGCTTTAATTGACAATTATATCTCTGATGATGAATTCAAACTAATCATGGAAGAATTAGATAAATATAAAAGCATGAAGGAAGAGATACGTACCGAGATCAAGAAGAAGATTTCCTCAGAAAACGAAGAAACTCTAATAGAAAGGGGGAGGCGTGAGCAAAGGGAGTCCTTTCGGAGGCTTGTTGAAAAACATCACGACAACCTGCTCGAATATTAGATTGCCAGAAATCCGTTGTAGATGTATTTGTGAAATGGGTGATACCTCTGACATGTAATATATTACGTTGAAAACTGGGTTGAAAACTGCGTTGAAAACTGCGTTAAAAAACTATTTTAGTAATTTAAAAAGATGTCTTTTTTAAAAATCACTGATCCCACAAAAAGGGACTTAATCGTAAAAGAGTATCTCGAAACGAGAAAGAATATTCGGGATAATCTAATAGCGGAGAAAACGGGTGAACAACAACTTCAAACCGATCTTTCAAAGTTTTTTAAACCTATAACGGAAACGCAAAAAGCTACAGCGAGGGAGATTACGGAAGAACTTAAACCTATTAAAGAGGGTATTGAAAGCTTACCACAGAATATTAAATTTCCAGCCTTTCCTTCTATCACAGCTTATGATAAACCGTCAGAAGAAACGGATTCGATATTTATCGGAGAAATAGCGGAAAAGTATTTAAGAAAGTTTGCTACTAAGTCTGAAGTTGACAAAACCCACGGAATATATGACAAAAAGGGTAAATTTTATATCGGTAACAAACCAATTGTTATTCGATACAACAATATTATTGTGGATGGTGAAGAATATGAAGGTACCCCCGGTCTATGGGAGTTAATCGTATCTAAAGATCCGGATAATAATATTTTTGGAGGCGAGGATTATGAGAATTACGCGAAGTTGATGGTAAAAACCAACTCCATTTTTCGTGACAACAGGCGAGAAAGTAAATATCCTAAATCTTCTAAAAGTAAAAAATGGAACACTATACTTAGACCTATTTGGGATAATAAAAGATATCATGAAGGAAAGGGCACCGTTGTTATCCCATCTGACCCCAACACATTAATAGAAAGACTAGACCTGTTGATGGCAAGTAAAGAAGCGGGTAACACAGGCGTAAGAAACGAGTTAGTGAGCATTTGCGACGAATTAAAAAGACAAGGCGTTTTAAATTCGAACGCTTATAAAAATTTAATGTCTATATTATAAAATGATCATCGTTAAAAAACACGGACTTAAAAAAAGGTATTCATATGGCGGTGCTGGAATCTTTGATAGCGTTGCTAACTTTTTAGCGAGGCTTTTTACTAGTAGCGCGGCGAAACAAATTGCGTCTTCTGCCCTCGATGTAGGAAAGAGTGTAGCTAAGTAAGGTGCAAAGAAAGCTTTAGAGGTTAGAAAAAGCGCTGCTGTAAATGTAGGAAAAAAATTATTCACGAAAGCGTTGACACCAAAATCGAGGAAAATTTTACAAAAATATGACGCTCCTATTCCACACCCTCGGACCTCGGGCGACGACCTCGCGGCGAGACAACCCCAGGTGAAAACACAAGACATTAATACGTTAATAGATGGAAGTGCCATTGCTATTCAAGACTTAGTTAAAAGATTAAACAGAGGGACAGGCATTAAAACAGTATGAAAATCATGCTAGCACAATTATAATTTTATTTAAAATTATAATTGTTATTTAAAAATGGACATTTTAAAAATCACCGAACCGATTTCGAGAGATGATAGTATTGATGAGTATGAACACCATGAGTATGAACCAATCACAGGTACACACCTCAACAACGCGGGAGGGGATATTAGGATTAACATCGAGACCCAAGATATTTTTACTCATCCTAGTGAGAGTTATTTACTTATTGTAGGTGAGTTAGTAAGAAGTGATACTGGAGCAGCTTACGATGCTAACACCAATATTTCTTTAACAAACAATGGTCTCATGTATCTTTTTAAAAATATTAAGTATCAACTTTCGGGCATGGAGATTGAATCCGTATTAAATCCTGGCCATGCTACTACAATGCTCGGTTTGTTAAAATATCCGGATGATTTTTCTAAATCACAAGGGTTAAATCAATGTTGGTATAAAGATACAACGGCTAACGCGGGTGCTGGAAACACGGGTTTCGTCGTAAGAAGAAATTATATTATTAATAATCCTCTTCCAAGAGGTACCTTTAGGTTCAGAGTTCCATTAAAACATATATTCGGTTTTTGCGACGATTACGATAAGATATTGTACGGAATGAAGCAAACTCTCACATTAACGAGAAATGATGATAATGATGCGGTCTTTCGAGATAATGCCGCTCCCGCTGATGGTAGAATTAATTTACTTAGAATATCTTGGTTTATGCCACACGTGCTACCCGCAGATGGAGAGAAGATGCAACTTTATAAAATCATCGAGAAAAAAGAAAAAATACCGGTCGGATATAGAATGAGGCAGTGCGACTCTATCGCGGTTCCTCAGTCAACATCATTCACCTGGAGACTTTCTGTCAAATCATCTCCCGAAGTGCCGCGTTTTATCGTTGTTGCCTTTCAGACTGGTAAAAGTGGCGATCAAGAGCAAAATCCAGCTATATTTGATCATAGAAACGTTAAAAATATTTATGTTACCTTAAATTCTACTAGATATCCCGCTGTTGATTATAATCTTTCATTCGTTGCGAACCAATTTAGTAGAGTGTATGGTGACGCTTCTCTATTTAGATCTAAGTTTTATAACATGAACAAAATGGTGTCAAACCCTAACATTACTCCCTCAGATTATAAAACCCTTTATCCTTTGTTTTTGTTTGACGTTTCCAAACAGAGTGAGAGATTAAAATACTCTGTCACTGATATCCAAATTAAAGCGAGTTTTACCGAAAATGTGCTCGCGAACACAGAGGCATATGCCGTTATTATTAGCGATAGGTTAATTAACTTCCAGTCTGACGGAAATAAGATAAGCGTAGTGTATTAAGTTAAAGGGTTATTTTTTATATATAAAAATGATAAAAAAAGTAAATTTAATTTAACTAATTAGGTTACATATAAAAATGTTAACGGTTCGCGATTTAAAAAAAATTCTTAGACGAAATGATATACCTTTTTACGGGTATTGGGATAAAAAGCGGTTACTTGAACTAGCGAAAACGCATGGGCTGTTACCGGAAGAGCCACCAAAAAAAGAAAGAAGCAAAGACCATAAGTATGATAGATTAAAGACTATTATGCATAATCCTAGGAAAGTCACTTTAGAGGATGTTAAAACTGGCGAAATAAAAAACTTTCCATCGATTTATAGCGCGAGTAAATTTATAGATCGATGCCCGCAAACGATCGGGAATTGGGACGGGAAAATTTGGAATGGTAAATATAAGGTCACCGTCGATTAACTTTATTACGGCGAGGCACCCTCGGGCGAGTGAGAGGGTGTGGAAATAAGATGAGCGTAGTGTATTAAGTTATGTATCATTTTTTATATACATAAAAAATGATAACAAAGTAAATTTAATTTAAGAAAATAGGGTACATTTAAAAAATGGAGAATTATAATATATATACCGTAAGCGGTTTAAAAAATTTGGCAAGGTCTAGAGGAATCAGAGGATTCTCTAGGCTTAAAAGAGCCGAATTAATTGCGCGTCTACGTAATCCTCCGTCTATTAGTCTAGCGGATCAATTCCGAGAATCCACAGTAAAAGACTTAAAAAAGGAAGCTAAGTCTAGTGGAATCCGAGGATACTCTAGGCTCAAAATCGGAGAGCGTCATTATTAGACTATAATATCGGTAATTTTCGAGCCAAGGTATTACAACCAACACCTTACACACCTCCCAAAGCCAGAGAAGAAGCAGCAACTCACCCAGTTGAGGAGTTGATAAAGTATTTGGATAGTATTAAAGAAATTCCGATAAATATATCGCCCGAGATAAAAGCTTTAAAAAGAAAAATAGACAAGTTATATAAGGATAAAGATGAAATAAAGATTATAGAAAGATCAACAGCACTAAGGGGATTTGCGAAAGAATATTTTATAGAAGGTAAAGGAGGATCTGTTCCCTCTGATTTCCTTGATCTAGCGAAAGATAAAGTAACCGATATTATTAGAAATAACCGTCAAACAAAAGTTAAACTCATTATGAATTGCATGATGAAACACTCTATTACCCAAGAGTTAAAAGAGATGAATTTTCATTCCGGTTATCCAATCACTAACTTAGATGGGGAAGACGAGAATGAAATATATGATGTAATGGCGGAAGCTGTATTAGATGCTATAGCAACCAAAGAAATGGAAACAGATTATTGGAGAGTCGTTTACGTAATCGATTTAAGATTATACACAGTATCGTTTAATCCAATAAGAGGTAATTCTTACTTTCCAACTCCTCCTAAGATAGCGAAAACAAAAAGCGTTATTAACCCGATAAATGAGGATGATAATATGTGTTTTGCATATTGCATTCTTATAGCTTTAAACCCGACTAGTGAACACCCAGAAAGAATTACTAGACTAAGACCCTTGTTAAGCACTATAAATATGAAAGGGATTGCTTATCCCGTTTCCCTTTCCGATAGAATTAAATTTGAGAGGCAAAATCCTTCGATATCGGTATCAATTTTCGGATATAATAATTCCACCGGTGTTTACCCACTTAGTATAAGTAAGGAGATTTATAAAAGAGACCATTATATTAATCTTTTACTTCTCGAGGGGGGTGGCACCAAACATTATTGTTTAATTAAAGACTTGAGTAAATTGTTATCTAAACAAATATCCGATCATAATGGTAAAACTTATATTTGCCAAAGATGTTTAAATCATTTCCAAAAAGAAGAAACTTTAAAGAAACATTTAGAGTATTGCGAGGAAAAAGATGCCTGTAGAATAGACTTGCCTGAAGAGGGTACCACAATATCTTTTCAGAATTTTTATAGAGAGCAGAGACATCCTTTCGCAATTTACACGGATATGGAGTCTACGTTAGAAAGGCAATATGAAAAGAGGGGGAATAGTACGAAGGTTATTCACGCTCATAAAATCTCGGGGTACTGTTTCTACGTTAAATCGCTTTACGAAGATGTCTACCAGTCTGAGGTTTTCCAATATTCCGGCGAAAATGCGGCTGAGAAATTCGTAGAGGATTTAGAAGATGTTATAAAAGAAATAAGTAAGATACAAATGAGGGAAATAATTTATAGAGCTGAGGATAGAAGGAAGTTTGATAGAGCAGAAAATTGTTGGATATGTAATAAACCATTTACGGAAGAAGATACAAAAGTAAGAGACCATTGTCATTTTACTGGAAAGTTTAGGGGAGCCGCGCACAATACGTGTAATTTGAAATATAGAAGACCTACTTTTACACCCGTATTCTTTCATAATCTTAGTAGGTATGATGCTCATTTATTTATAAAAGATTTAATGATTACACCCGGTGAAACGAGTTGTATACCAACAAACAAGGAAACGTATATAAGCCTGTCTAAAAGGATACCGATAGATTACTACGTATTTGATCAAAAATCGAAAGAATTTAAAAAGAAGACTAAAACGCATGAGATTAGATTCCTCGATAGTTTTAAGTTCCTAGCTAGAAGTCTAGACGAACTCGCCAGGTCTCTATCCGAGGAGGAGAAGGTTAATCTCTCGAAATACTTCGAGGGGAAAGAGCTTGAAATGGTCTCTCAAAAAGGCATATTCCCATACGAATGGTTCGATAGCCTTAGCAGACTCGAAGAAACGAAGCTACCTGAACGAAGGAAGTTTTACTCAAAGCTTAAATGTAGTGGAATTGATAAGGAGGATTATCAACACGCGTTAAATGTGTGGAAGACATTCAAGATGGAAACTTTTAAGGATTATCATGACCTATATAACAAGGTTGACGTTTTACTGCTAGCTGATGTTTTCGAGAACTTCAGGAACGTTTGCTTCGAGAATTACGGACTGGACCCATCTTGGTTTTATACAGCACCAGGATTAGCTTGGGATGCGATGTTAAAAACTACTAAGGTAGAATTAGAACTATTATCCGACCCCAACATGGTTTTATTTATCGAAAACGGAATAAGAGGAGGTATCTCGACTATTCTAAAACGATACGCGAAAGCGAATAATAAATATATGGGGGAAAAATATGATCCGAGCGAATCATCTATAGTTATTACTTATTTGGATGCGAATAATCTCTATGGCTGGGCAATGTCTCAAAAACTTCCTACCGGTAATTTTAAATGGATGGATAATCCGGGAAATTTGCGGGACCAACTCTGTATAGTAGAGGTCGATTTAGAATATCCCGAAGAATTACACGATTTACACAATGATTTCCCTTTAGCTCCTGAAAGATTAAAGGCTCGTCGCCCGAGGAGCTCCGAGGGTGGCATCCCTGACGACACGAACCGACCTGGAGTCGACCTCGCGTCGAGCCGCTCGGCGAGACAGCCTCCAGGCGAGACAGTCAAAGTCGAAAAACTTATACCTAATTTATACGATAAAAATAAATATATATTACATCGAGAAAACTTAAAGCTGTATTTAAGTTTAGGTATAAAGATTAAAAAGATTCATAGAGGGCTAACTTTTGATGAGAGTGAATGGTTAAAACCTTATATAGATAAAAATACTAGCCTAAGAACGAAAGCCAAAACCAACTTCGAAAAGGATTTCTTTAAACTTATGAATAATTCCGTATTTGGTAAGACTATGGAAAATATTAGGAATAGAGTAGATATAAAATTAGTTAGTACCGAGGAAAAAGCGGAAAAATTAGTCGCTAAACCAAACTATTACGATATAACTATCCTCGATGAAAATTTATGTATAATTCAAATGAAAAAGGTACGTTTATATTTTAATAAACCTATTTATGTAGGGATGTCTATTTTAGATTTAAGTAAGACATTGATGTATAACTTCCATTATAATTATATTAAAGATAAATATGGCGAAAAAGTTAAACTTCTTTTCACTGATACAGACAGTTTAATGTATGAAATAGAAACGGAAGATTTTTATAAGGATATTAGCGACGATGTTAAAGATTGGTTTGATACGAGTGAATATCCACCCGATCATCCTTCAGGTATTCCCACCGGATTAAATAAGAAAGTTGTAGGTATGTTTAAAGATGAGACAAGTGGTAGGACTATTGAGGAGTTTGTGGGTCTCAGGTCTAAACTATACTCTTATAAAATGTGCGATGATGAAGAGAATAAGAAATGCAAGGGAATTTCGAAGCAGGTAGTAAAAGCGTTTATCAAGCACGAACATTACAAAGAGTGTTTGTTAAAAAAGAAGACGCAATTAAGGAATATGGTAGTTATTAGAAGTCATAAGCATGGGTTGTATACTGAAGTAGTTAATAAAATCGCATTAAGCGGAGATGATGATAAACGCCATATCCTCGAAAATAATATCGATACGTTAGCATGGGGGCATACTAAGATAAGGTAGAAATGAGCGCGTAGAACGCCCGTACCCAGATCCACTCGTTTGATCTTAATGCACTGTTTGATCTTAACCCCCTCTGATTATCCTGCTGACCGCAGGGAAGCATCTTCAGACACTCAGATTATCTTCAGGCACTCGTTTGATCTTAATGCACTGTTTGATCTTAACCCCCTCAGATTATCTTCAGACACTCAGATTATCTTCAGGCACTCGTTTGATCTTAACTCCCATTTTACCTTTACCCCCTGATTACCTTAACCCCCCTGATTACCTTAATGCACTGTTTGATCTTAATGCACTGTTTGATCTTAATGCACTCTTTCACCTTAATGCACTCTTTCACCTTAATGCACTCTTTAACCTTAATGCACTTAATGCACTCTTTAACCAGTTTGTGCTTGACTAGGGACCATGAGAGGTTTGACCAGGGGGTGGTTGCCCAGCGGGAGAGAGTTTTGTGCTTGACTAGGGACCATGAGGGGGAGAGAGTTTTGTGCTTGACTAGGGACCATGAGGGGGGGAGAGAGTTTTGTGCTTGACTAGGACCATGAGGGGGGAGAGAGTTTTGTGCTTGACTAGGGACCATGAGGGGGGGAGAGAGTTTTGTGCTTGACTAGGGACCATGAGGGGTTTGACCAGGGAGGTGGTTGCCCAGTGGGAGAGAGTTTTGTGCTTGACTAGGGACCATGAGGGGTTTGACCAGGGAGGTGGTTGCCCAGTGGGAGAGAGTTTTGTGCTTGACTGGGGACCATGAGGGGTTTGACCAGGGAGGTGGTTGCCCAGTGGGAGAGAGTTTTGTGCTTGACTGGGGACGATGTATAATTTACTTCCGGGTACTGTCCCAGCTCTCTCCGTTTATATCTACTGCTTCCTGTAAGACGGCAATCGGTGGCTGAAATACCTCACATATAAAACTGGAATCAGCTGAAAATCTGAGGTAATGACCAATTTTTTTCTTTGCACAGGCTATTTTAGAATTTGAAGCGTCGTTTATAGCCTTCAAACATCTGTGAAAACATATTTACCCAAAGTGACACATTTTTCATCATCAACAGAAAACCAAACCGATGGTTCTTAATTACTTACAAGAATGATTCTATGACTAATAGTGAAGTGCTCTGTTTTGAGTCTTTAAACCGAAAGTCAAACATCTGATCTATTATTGTACAGGCTGGTTTAACCCTATAGCACACAATCTCGAGTTGTAACGACCCTTAGAAAGACAGCTTTTGAAAATACTCTGAGAAAAGGAGAAAAAAGCTTTTCTTCTTTTCCCAAAATGTGTACTACCATTCGAATCCTGTCATTTGAGCCAGAGTTATATTGTCATCAGCAAGTTCTTTCAACTTTGAGAAGTGCAAAATATTGCCATGTGGTAAAGAGTTAAAGACCACGAATATAACCTCAAGTGATAAAATTGAATCTCGTTTGAAAAAAAAAAAATCAGAACCATTTTGTCTAACTTGAAAGGAAGATTTTGAAGGAGAAGGAGAAACTGGCTGTTACAACCAACTGAGCACCGTTTTGTGAAAAGGGGGTTTGAAGCATCTCTGTGAAAATTATACCGAGCAAGTCATCACATACTTATGGATCCTTAACGTCAATAAAATCAACATCTAGTTGAATCATGAGGTAAACTTGTCCTTTGACATACAGAAAATTTACCAATAGCAAAAAAGTTTCGACCAAGGTCAGCCTGCGGGGATTTCGTGACTAAGGTAGCGATTTTTTGGCAGGTGAATTAAACCCACTTTACCCAGAGCATGGTTCACTTATTTCTTTTCCTATAATGTATTCAAAAATAGTATACTTATTTCATTACTATGTGATCATAGGTTGAAAAGAAGAGGTGTTTTCAGCGATAAAATTTTTGCTTCGAAGATAATCTGATGTAAGGAGAAAATGCAGTATCATTTAGTAGCTTTTTCATTCTTGTTTTGACATAACGGATACAAATTATCCACTTGAACCTCGTAAACAACATTCCTGTACATTCATCTCGCAAAAACTGATGGTTTGTTGCAGCAATAGTGGTATTTAGTTTTGGCAGGCTTCATTCACTCCTGTGTTCCTATTACATTTCTGAGAAAGCTCAACCCAACTTAGATAAATGTCCCAGGTAAGATGCCGAAATATGTAATAATAAATCAATCGTGTGTTTCCTCTGACCAGAAACAGGCTCGAAAGTTATTCATACTGTGAAGTGCGGGGAGGCGCGTTCAATCTTAAACATGTCTCTCTTCAGTTATGAGGTCCTGTTTATTTTTCTGTCAACATTTAGGGTCCTGACTGCTATTAATGAGCCCATGTGCACATCACGATTTGATTTTGAGGAGAAACTATTGAGTAAACTTGTAAGAATGGAATATGCCATGGATTTATTACAAGAACGTGTAAACAATGAGTTGTCTGCCATGAAAGAAGAGAAAGTTAAGATGGGTGAAGATTTCTTGAATTTTAAAGAAGCGTTTATAAGTGAGCAAATTGCTGTTAAAGATAATATTGGAAAGCTGAGTGGGGAAATAGAGCAAGAAAAACTGAAGTTGGCCGATGAGTTTAAAGCAATTTCGCAGCAATACGGAAGCAAAATACAGAGGATGTCTGGCGATTTCACAGAAGCTTTAAACAAATCTCTAAAAAATGAAAAAAGTGAGTATAATTACTATTGAAAATAACACAAAAATATCGATAAATTTCCGATAATTGGCTCGAACATAACTAGAAAATTGAATAGCGTAAGTTCTGACTGCTAACACAAGCAATCAAAATGGTTGCTATACGATTATCAAAGGATATGAAAGCAGTACTTTTTAGGAACTGTTTGATCATGTAAGTGGGAGTGTCCTTCGGCAAGATTCTTCAGAGCCCTAGCCTAGTACCGGTAAAACCCAGGAAATACATGAATATGTGAGATGTCGCCGTGATGTGACTGAAATAATGTTGAAAGCGGCGTAAAACACCATTCAATCAATTAATCAACACTGATCATGTATATAATTATGTTCATTTATTCCAGCACTTTTTGGAGTTAGATTTTTTTTTCGTTTTAATTATATTGATTGATTTTATTGAATGATTTCCATGAATTACAAGATACAGCGTTTAGCGTGTAATTTTCAGTGTTCTCGTGTTCTAAAACAAGAAACTCCAATTAATCATGTAATTTTGAAATCGACGTAAGCAAAAATCGTACAAGCGACCAATCAAACCCTTTTTCACAGATCTCATAGATCTAAAGCAAAAAGTAAACTTTCTGACCTTTGAAATGCTTTGCTATCTTAGCAGTAAACGTTATATTTGAGCCAGGCTCTGGCAAAAAGGGGCTTAATGCACCTCTGTGATGCAATATATCAATTAAACCATCACATAAAAATAGATCCATAATAGCCACTTTTTTAAACAACCGACTTAATTTTGAGGTAGACTGGTCCATGGACATACAGAAAATTGACTAATAGCGAAAAGTTTCGGCCCAGGTCAGCCTGCGCGGACTGCGCAGGCTGACCTGGGTCGGTACGTTTCGCAGATGCATTTTCACAGAGCATGGCTTATTTTCTTTAGTCCAAATCTTACTGTAGCAAAAAAGGAATGAGCGGCGCTCTGGCAAAAGGGGTTCAATGCTTCTCTGTGATGCATTATATCGAGCAAGACATTGCATACCGAGTGATTAGGGATTGATAAAGTCCATTTAGTCTGAAAATGGACTGAATATGGAGGTAAAATACTTCTTTGAAGTGCATAAAATTTGCAAATAACACAAAGAATAGACCCATGTTCAGCCTGCGCGGACTGCGCAGGCTGACATGGGTCGATATTTTTGCAGATACATTAAGCCCTCTTATCACATTACATACTCAATTTAGATGTGGATTTTAAGTTATTAAAATGGAATTGAATATGCTTGCCTAGGTAGATCTGGTATATTGAACTTCTATTCTGACATGACACGTGAATTCGGCACTGTAAACACAATGCAACGGAAGCGTGGTAAAATCAACGTCATTCTATAGTAAATCGCCCGTGCCGGCTGTTCCTACGTCCGCCCTCGGATATTTTAAAATGAAAGTCAGTTTACGTAAACAAATCGTCCGCTACTCAGAGAAAAACTCGGATTTACTGATGTTTACTGTTTTTGATAAAAATTGACAATGATGGAACTATTTGAAATGTTACCAGTGAACATGTTTAAATCAAATATCTTTTTCTGTGGAAGATTAAGATCAAAATTGGCCAGTGTTGCATTGGAAAGGGATTTGGAGTGGGTGGGATATTATTCAAAGCATTTGAAGCGACTGCGATTCTAATGCTTGACGATCAATTTATTCTTCTCATTCGTTTGAAAGAAAAACACCGCACCGTTTGATAGGGAGAACATAAAAGATTAAAGCTGTGCGTTTTCGTTGTTGTTTTTGATGCTTAAGGCTTCATAGATTACCTCTATAAGATGTTGTGGTGAAGTGTAACTTCCATCTGGAAAAGTAAATCGAATTGCCCATTTTTCTGGTCTACCATGACTATTTCGTCTTAATTGGGTCATTTGCATATTATCTCCTTTTATATCTATGTCTGATACTGATTTGGTTAAAGAAACATCTGTTTTTATAATATCGAACTGGGCTTCTTCTTCACTTAAGGCTTTATTGAAATTTTGTTTTCTTTTTCTTTATATTTACCGACTTGGCTTTTGGGCTTTGTTTTCGTTAGTAAATTGAGAAGCCATTGTATATTCAAGGGAATAATCTGCATCCGCTTTATATGAATTCATTTTCCTTTGATCAAGAATTGGTCATTTTAGAATCGAAATAATCTTCTTTTCTAACGTGGTTTATCGTTCAATATCGCCTCGTGGTTTATTTATTGTGCCTCATAACTCAAAAACCGTGGTTTATTAAACGAAAAATCACGATAGAAAGATTATTTTTTATATAAAATACTTCTGCTTTTCATCTTGAAGTCGCCTTCGCAGTACAAAAAGCAACAGGCGAATTGGTAAATGGTGTTCCTACATTTGGAGAAGTCCATATCAATGACTACAACGTCAGCACAGGAAAGTTCAATTGTAGCAAAGATGGATTGTACTCATTTACGTTTATTCTTCGATCAACAGCGTCCGGTTATGTTTATTGTTATATTCGTTTGAATGGAGAGAGAGTAAATTATGCCATAACAGAAGGGAAGAACGACATGGGATCAGTTACAGTATATCTTTCCTTGACAACCGGAGATATTGTCGATTTAGGGGGCTGCACTAACTGGGATTCTTCCAAGACCGTTTATTATGTAGCCTCATTTCTCGGTATGCAAATCAACTGAAAACTTACAGTCTTGACAACCAGACTCCCTGTTTAAAACAAGCTATAAAAATGGCATCATCTTAATTTCTATGATACAACAGCTTCATGGGCATGTTTCATGTATGCCTGACAATCTACATAACGAATAGTGTGCCAGTATGTGATTTATTTTCTTTCTAATACTAATACGGTTTTAGCAAATGAATTATTAAGTCACTATATGTATGTAATTGGTTGATTATCTAATATGTGATGAAATTATATACAGGATCTGTATACAGTTGATTGGAAATAGCCAAGAACCTGTAAAGTGCCTGTTTACAGTTAAAAAACCGTTAAAATTGCCATTTACAGTTAACTGTAAATAGCCGAAAACGTAGATTTAGCTATTTATAGTGTTTCAAAGAAATATTTCACCATTTGAGACAAATTTAATTTGTTGTCTGCAAACGCTTTCAATTTGGACAAGTATAAGATTTTGTCGTGTGGTAGAGAGTTAAATAATTTGATCGGAAAGTAAGTCTGTTTAGTTTCTTGAACTCTTAGTTAGCGAATTGTCTGATATGTGAGGATAACTATTTTGAGATTGATAATGTCATTATACATGAGTGAGTTCAATGAGGTAGCAGTAACTTAGGCTTTAATTACCTAAATCTAACACTTGAAGTATGGCTTAGTTGGTTTTTGTAGACAATGAGTATCAAGATAAAATCTGCCCCTTAGCAGAGAGTGTAAACAAGATCAGAGAGTACAGAAAATACAGACTGATATGGGGTCTACAGTGTTTAGTTAATCCAGAGCTTTAAGTATTAAGACTGAGCGTAGATCTGAGCGTAGATACATCCAATTCAGATTGCGCCTCTGTGTTTATTTCCTTGCCTCAATTGCCTCAAACGTCGCGAAATGTTTTTGTACAAGAATAGTTATTCTAAGGAAAACTGGGCTTTCTCCTTTTCGAACAATGTTTTCAAAGACAAATTTCAGGATAAGTTAGTCACATTTGATTTGTTGTGTGAAATGTTTTCAGTTTGGACAGTTCTTCTGGTAAAGCGTTAAAATGGGTGCACAAACTCTTTAAAAAATGACTAACTGGATACTTTACATAGATATACACTTGGTGATGCCGTGGAAGAGTAATAATTAACTCTTTACCAAAAAACCTCGTGTTTTAACGACCCCTGAAAAAGGAAAATATTTGAAAACGTTGTGGGAAAAAAAAAAAAAAAAAAAAAAAAAAAAAATTGCTGGTTACCTGCATTTTCTTTTTTTTTTTCTACATTGTTTTCTTCCCTTTCAAAGGCAACTCTGATCAATTTAGTAATATTTAATTTAAGTTCTGAAAATGTTTTAAACTCGGACAGGTCTAACCGTTTTTGGTCAGTATGCAGGACATAGTTGGAGAAAGGGCAGTTGCTTGCAATCGGCGGTTGCTTCTTTTTTCCAATATTTTCCAAAGCCGCCAAGTGCTGGTTGACTGTCTTTTGTTTGTTCTCCAGGGCTGCGTTTTAATAATTTGCGTAGATTTTCGCAAATTATTTGTGATTGCTTTACCCAGCGGTATGGGCTGGTGTTAAGTTATGCAAATATTTACTCAAACCATAAAGATGTGAAGTTTAGTAAAAGTTGTTTTTAGACTTGATGCTTGCTTGCCCAAACTGTGTGCGCAAATTTCGAATGCAGCCCAGCAAGGCATTTTCTTACCAGAACACGATGACATCATACCGTGTGCGTGTGTATTTTTTTTTTAAATGTTTATATAAATAAGTAGATAGTAAAATACCCTATCTGGCTCTTTTTGGACGCAAATCATAAAATGAGCCAGAACGCCCACCACAACCAACCACACAATAAATTTCTTAATAGGGCACAATAAATTTCTTAATCAGACACACATAAATTTCTTAACCGACTAACTAGTTAACCAGACAAACCGACTAACTAGTTAACCATGAATCTAAGGCTAACTAAAATTTCAAAAAAAAAAAAAAAATATTTTTATTTTTGAAACTTTTTTTGTCTCGAAAATTTTTTCATTTTATGATTTCAAACCAAAAAATTTTTGAATTTTCTTATATTTTCACGATCAAATTTGTCAAAGTACAACATGGAACCATTAAAAGAATTCCTGCAGGAAATCAATTTATATAACCCAAGCTTAGTAAGAACCATAGAAAACATGAGAGAAAACCTAATCAACGTAGAACAAGCTAAACAAAAATTCAAAATTTTAATTTTAGATTTTCCAGAGAAATTTCAAAAACTATATTCAGCTAGATATGCTAAACTTTTAGGTAACTACATAAACTCCATTTTAGATGGTATAGATGAAAGAATAAGACAAAATTCAACTGTTAGATCTATGTTTTGGAGAGACTTAGAATTATTTGCTAATGCGTCAAAGAAGGATTTAACCTATAGTATAAGGTCATATTATGGAATAAAACTAGAAAGAACAGGAAAGACAAGAAATGAAATAATTTTTGAAACATTAAAAGATTATTTTTCAATGGATACAACTGATAGTCTTTTATTTTCAAAAAATAAAAGAAAGGAAAATATATTTAATCATTCCACATCTATAATTTTAACTAAGAAGATGATAGACAATACCTTACTAAATATATAACCTACCATGGTAAGTTACATATTTCACTTTTAAAACTTTTTTCAACCCAAAATATTTTCAACATGATTTTAAACCATTCAACTACAACCATATCTCAAACCAAAAAATTTTTGATTTTTCCCATTTTTACAAGACAATTTTTGCAGTATATAGTGAGCATATATACTACAATCAAAACCATGGATTCTATACAAAGAATATATAACCAGTTAGATGAAATCGACTATATAGTAGACAACTGTCTCGAGAAATTTACAAAAAGTATCCGTCCTATATCTCCACAACCTATAACCAGTATATCACCCATAATACAACCCATACCAATCCGGCCAACACCAAGACCACTCCTACCACCACAACCAATACAACCACGCACAAAATTACAAAGCATACTAAAACTTCGAGAAAAAGCTAAAAACCATCTTGATGCGAAACAAATAGCAGAAAGTGTAAAACCATGTAGACACAATAAGCGCCAACTATACCACCAAAACCAACAGATGATGGAACTAGCAGCTAGGTTACAACAGCTCAAACTACAACAAAGACAACAACTCAAACTACAACAAAGACAACAACTCAAACTACAACAAAGACAACAATACATCCAACAACCACAATACGTCCACCAACCACAATACCAACAACCAATATATCCACAATATAAGCAGCCACATCCCCAGTATCTACAACCTCTATATCCTCAGTACCAACAACCACAATATCAATAAACTAAACCACAAAAATCTAACTTCCAAAGAGAAGTTACATTTTTTAAAAATTGAAAGTTAAATAAAAAATAACAGGAAAATAGTCACATAGTAATCATGAGTGTTAAAACAAAAATAGATATTTTTAGTGATAAATTAAATGATATGTTGAAGAATAAAATTAACCATATCTCCAAACGATATCGTTCACCTTACTACGAAGGTAGAAAAAAGATAGATTTTCCCAAAGCGCAAAACAAAAATCATATTGAAATACTCCATAACTTAAAGCCTGCTTTATGAATTATGAATGTAGTAAAATACTAAAACATTTTGATTATGTTACTTTTGGTATTTGTGTTAATGTGGTAGAGTTACCATATGTTCCTTTACATGAACAAATACAGGGAATTTACACATATAAATCATATGAGGAAGAATCTAATAATATTCTAAACGAATTTAATAAATTTCTTAGTCTAGAAAGTGTAGTAGATATTGAAAGAAATGATGTTATAAGTATAGCATATAGTGAAAATCTTACTTTTTCAACATCCATACTTATTGGTAATGTAATTACTGATAGAGAATTAGATAATGGATGTAATTGTGGTAGAGATGATTGTGAATTATGTTCATGGGAAAATCCAGATGAAGAAGAGTTTAGTTTTTTAGATGTAACTGAAAACTGGACTAATAATAGAACCAGGTTATCAGATCTTGAAATCAGTGCAACAGCTTCTAGTTTAATTGATGAAATCAGAGCAAGAGCACCTAATATGATTAATGAAATCAGAACAAGAATATTTTCTAATTTAAATAATGTAACTAATGGGATTGAAACATTTACATCAGAAACATGCATCATATGCTTAGAAAAAGATCCTAATATATTATTTTGTAATTGTGGTCATATATGTGTTTGTGATGGTTGTAACACAAACGGTAACTTTACCAGTTGCCCAATCTGTAAAACAGAAAACACAATCAAACGTAAAATATAACTTCAAAAAAGAGAAGTTATATTTTTACAAGTCTAATTCTACCAAAATAGATATGTAAGCGTGTGTTACATCACGGTTAGTTGATCTTGAAATAAAGTTTATGATGTCGCTATGCTTTACCTCCAACGCTCTCGGAAAAACCGTACAGCTACAAAATAATAGGGTAATCAGCCTGTTCTATTCCATTTACTGCAATATTAACTTGCACCTCTTCTGGTACATTAAGATCCCTTTTAACAATCGTTAAACTTCCTTTTATAATTCTACCTGATGCACTCATGCAGTAACCACCTAAACCATGCCTTTTTCCTGAATTACCATTACCAAAAGAGAACTCATAATTACCATCTCCAATTGGTGCTTGTTTCTTCAGCCCACACGTTTATAATAGGTTTAGGGCCTATGAGAGAAGGAAGGGATACTTTTTTATCCACATAGGATTTTGTTGCTAAATCTCTCTCTTCTACCGGGGTTGCAGCGTTTTTTATAGAAAAACCTTGGAGATCTATGTCAACCACCGCTGTGAAACTTCCATTCGGATTTTTTACAATAGCTCCACCATTATCAACATAATTTTTATTGGCAGCAGCATCACGTGATGTAGGATTAGGTAAACCAGTAATCGGGTTATCATTCATATCTATTCCACCAGCCATTGAAAAAGATCCATCTTGTTTTTTAGTCAAACCTTTTTCGCCTGCAGTAGCTACCTCAACAACAGTATCTACATAAAACTTATTTACAGCTTGATCATTTTCCAAAGGACTTCCAACATTGTTAATTCTTCGTCCTCCCATAGAAACGTCAGAAACTGCCATATACCTACCAGCCCCATAAACAAAGGCTTTATTTGCGCTGTCTACATATCTTTTAGTTGCTGCATCTTGGGCATCTGCGGGATCCAAAAGATTAGTTAAACTTTATCCTTTCATATCTATATTTGCAACAGCGGAAAAGGTGCCGTCTTGGTTCTCTACTATTGCTTTACCGCTTCTATCCACATATTTTTTAGTAGCAGCTTCACTCGGTTCTGTAGGCTCCTTAACATTTCTTATTTCATTGAAACCCATATTTATAAATCCAAGGGCTTGGTATCCACCATTTTCTTTTAATAACCCACCAGA
Organism: Hippopus hippopus; assembly: GCA_946811185.2. NCBI lineage: Eukaryota > Metazoa > Mollusca > Bivalvia > Cardiida > Cardiidae > Hippopus > Hippopus hippopus. The sequence continues at coordinate 42,424,897 of OX328103.1, read as the reverse complement.
ATTTCCATCAACGTAATGTTTTGTAGCAACATCTTGAGGATTTACTGGATTACTAACCCTCGTTAATTATTACCATTCATGTCTATAGAACCAGAAACAACAGTTGTTCCATCTTTACGTAAAAAATTATTATTTATGTAAGCGAGTGACACACCATCACCGCTTGTTTTATCATCTTTCATTCGTCCGAATTTATCAACTGGCATTTTTTATAATGCGCAAAATACTTGCCCAGCTTTTTGTAATTGATCAGTATTGTACTGTATTGGACTTTTTAGGTACTCTCGAATTTCATTAGGTGGTTGTATTCCATAACTGTCAAAATAAATTTTAGTTTTACCGTTTTTATACCAAGCAACCCAATGTGTACCAGGCCTACCACTTTTATCAAAGTTTACTATACCACATTCTTTTTTATTTGGTTTTCTCGGTAACGTATCTAGTAAAAAAAAACTCCCCTAAAAGAAGGAATCTTTAATCTTTTTGCAGCATTTTCTAACTCGAAATTGCTCAACGGTTTATCTGGTAAAATTACGTTTTCAATCGAAATATCTAACATTTTTTATAGTTAAATATTTCTAATGTCTTTATTATCAACCCATAAATTAAATTCGTCAGAATAACCTTTCCACTTTACAAGAGACCTCTTTTTTCTTTTTTTAATAACCTTTTCTATCCTATACAGCTCTTGACTGGTTTTCTGCAGTTCGGGTTCATAAAAGGTACCTTGTATTTCTTCTCCATTAAGATCTTTAATTTTATATGTTACAGGTGATGTATGTTTTACTTCAGAAACTGTAAAAATCTCCTCAGTCCATCTTGTTGTATAACCTTTCTCAAAAGTCTTTTTCTTTTTAGTTATCCTTACTTTGTCTCCAACAGAAAACTTAGGTTTTATATCTTTTATTTCGAGATGATCAGGGTAAAGATTTCTCCAAACCTTGGTTTTATTTTCTTTTTTGTTGGCATTTACTGGGGTCATCTTAATAGATGAATGTTTTGTATTATTGTATTCTTTAACGAGATCTGGTAACACACTGATGTAAACATTTTCGGAGTTAGCAGAAAAATACTCCCACATTTTTTCTTTCATTGTTCTAATCCATCTCTCAACCACACTTGGTTTTTTTCCCTCATTTTCAGTGGAATATAACTCAACCAAGTCTTTTACATCTTTGTTATAAAACTCTTTACCCTTATCCACCCACATTTTTTCAGGTTTTCTCTCCTCAAAAATACTCTTTAGTGCTATAGCAACAGATTTTCCAGTTTTATCTTTTAATGGTATCAACCATCCGTATTTAGAAAAGATGTCAATGACAGCGAGAAGGTATTTTACACCATGATTAAACTTAGAAAATGCTTGCATGTCTACTAAATCCGCAGCCCATATTTTATCTATACCGTTTACTCTAACTCTCCTTTTCTTAAATTTTCTTTTTACAGGTTTATGTAATTCTTCCGCTAAATTTATCATACCGAAATTTTTTTTTTAACTCCCATTCCAAATTTCCTCTTTGTTCCAATGAGTTTACTTACCAACCCCCTTTCCATTTTTTCTCTAATAGTAGGATTGTAAATACCTTCTAACTCTGTTAACATATTTTTATCACATACTGCGTTTCTTGTGGCAGTATCATTATGCTGAAGATAGCAAACATCATGATGGTAAGCAGCTTTATCAACGCGATTTATTGGTTTGCTCCATTTCTTTGGTGTTAAATCTGGATTGAGTCTTTTCTTTAATTTAGTGCCGGGACTTGTGAAATTGTGACCAGGGAGATGCATTTCAAAAGGTAAATTATTTATAGCTTTATTTAGCAATGATCCACCCTTTGTCTCCCTAACAAACTGATTTTTAGTTATTCCACAAACTACACATTTTCCCCGTTTCATATTTCTTCCATTTTTAGCAACAGCATATTCTATATCGCTTGTATCAGTATTTTTTTTACATTTAACACAATACATTTTTTATATATAAAAATTAAAAAAGTTATATAAAATGGATATTGTAAACTTATCATGGAATGAAATAGTATCAAAGAGATTTAATCACAGCCTTTTACCAAAAAATATCAGAGGTTTAATTATAGGTAAATCAGGATGTGGTAAAACTACTCTATTGTTAAACCTTTTACTTAGACCGGGATGGCTCAACTACAATGATATAAGTGTTTTTGGAAAAAGTCTTTTTCAACCAGAATACCGAATACTAAAAAAGGCTTTTGAAGAAAAACTACCAAAAGAATATATCTTAAAGTTGTTTAACATGCGAGATGAAATACAGGATACAGATGTTTCCCCTATAGGTTTAAATGAGGAATGGATGAAGTCATTTAAAAACAAATCGGATATAAGTTGTAACTTTTTTGAAAATGCAAGTGATGTGCCTGATTCGAGAGAGTTAAACCCAGGAAATAAAAATTTAATGATTTTTGATAATTTACTTTTAGAAAAGCAAAGCAAATGTGAGTGTTACTACATTCGTGGAAGACATAGTAATGTTGACTGCTTTTACCTTTCACAAAATTATTTTAGACTACCAAGACAAACTATTAGAGAAAACGCTAATTTTATTTGTCTTTTCCGGCAAGACCTAAAAAACATTAACCATATTTATAGTGATCATGTAGGTGATGATATGCCAAAGGATGAATTTAAAGAATTTTGTAAAAGGGCATGGGAAAGACCGCACGGCTTTGCTATTATCGATTTAACCATAAAAAAAAATAATGGGAAGTATAGGAACGGTTTTGACAATTTTACATACCTAAGTCAGTATAAAAAATATTTTCACTTTTTTAAAAAATGGAAGATCTTTTAGAACAAATTGCAAAAAAATACGGAACACAAAACATCATTTCAAATTATAGTAAGCGACAACAAAACACGTTTTAGAACAAGGTTTAATCCCCCTATTCAACTGGAAAAGGATAAAAAATATGAAATAGCTTTAGTAAACCTTGAAACTTACTACTCTTTTCCAAACATTGATGCAACAAACAACATATTCGTTTATTCTCCAGACAATGGTACTTCATGGATTAAAATAAAAATACCTGAAGGAAGTTACGGCCTTGTTGACATTAATGATACCATTCACCAGGAAATGAGAAAAAAGGGCCATTACGATGAAGTTAATGAAGGTTATTACATTAACATTTCTGCAAACACCAATACCCTAAAATCTGTTCTTACTCTAGAAGATGGTTATCAAGTGGATTTTAATCAATCAAACTCTATTGCCAAAGTATTAGGATTTACTCACGCTAAATATACACAAGGATTTTACGAGTCGGAGAATGTAGTGAACATTCTTAGTATAAATAGTTTGCTTGTTAACATAGATATTATTTCAGGAAGTTATGTTAATGGTTCAACAAAAAACACTATTTACTCTTTTTTTCCAGATGTTGCACCTGGATATAAGATAATTGAGTCACCACTTAATTTAGTATACTTACCAATAACATTACATGAAATACATAGCTTGGAGGTAAATATTACAGACCAAGATGGTAATTTACTAAATCTTAGAGGCGAAAATTTAACAATTAGATTTCATATTAGAGAAGCGAGATAAAATAAAAAAAGAATTATATATAAAAATGACAAATTACACTAATGTTAAAGTAAATATATCTGAAGGACAAAAGGAAAAGCTTCAACATGCTGTTAAAGGTGGTTGTCCGGTAAGTATTCGTTAAGGTCATGAAGATTTACAAGGTAATGATGTTTTAGCATTAACAAATTCACAAGCAAAGAAAATAGCTAAAGCCTATGAGGATGGTAAGGGTATCACGATTAGAATGACTGCAAAACAACTTAAACATAATATGAAAATAGAGGGAGGTTTTCTTGGAATGTTAGCTGGGTTAGCTGCCAGTGCTTTACCAATGTTAGCAAGAACTGTTTTACCAGCTTTAGGTGTTGGTGCTCTATCCGGATTAGCCTCATCAGAGGTACAAAAAGCAATGGGTCAGGTCTTTATCTTAAAAAAGGAGGATGTGTTTGTCAAGCGGAAACTGATGGATCTGGATTATACTTAAAACCATACAAAGGTAAAGGATTAGAGTCTGCTGGTGATGGTTTGTATTTAAAGCAAGGAGGAAAAATTTATGACGGAAAAGGACTTTTACTTGGACCTAATAGCCCATTTGCTAATATCCCTATCTTAGGAGCTATATTGTAATGTTATAAATAATATTTAAATATTATTTATAACAAAAATAAAAGATGAATGTACACAAATTTGGTATAAAACCTAATATTACTAATCAACATAAAACTATATTTTGGAAACCTCATTTAGATGGAGTAAGATATCCTCCCTTAAAGCAAGATCCTCTAAAGTGGAAAATATACTCACAAGTAGATATCAAGATTCCTCCTCGTGATGGTATGAGACTTTCGCTAGGATTTGGTTATATAACTACACAAGGAGTTGTAGTGGTATCTGTTAGTAATAAATGGAAAGGTAGTTTAACCATTCTTAATGGAATACATCTTGATAATGAGACTAATGATATCTTAGTCTACATTCGTAATTTCTCACAAAACCCAATTAAAATACCTGAGGGTGAGTTATTCTGCTATCTAAAATATCTACAATCTTGATATAAAAAAATATCATTTTAATAAAAAATGGCAGATACAGATCAAGAACATCCTAATAAAATTTATCCTTCACTACCTCAAGAAAGAAATACTGCAAGCGCTCCACCTATTGAGATGCGTACAATAGGGAATGACAAAGGACATTCTTACCTTTTACAAAAGATATCCGAAGTACAAAAGTTTCTTGAGAACGAAATTCAAAAAAGAGAAGCCTTAGCTAAGAAATATTTTAGAGCCGCAAGAATTGTTGATAGTATTGATACAGCATTGATCGGGCTAACAATGGCTTCTGGTGTTGGGGGAGCCATATTATTGGGTACAGTTGTAGCGGTACCAATAGCATTAGGTTTAGAAATTACAAGTGCAACAACTGGATTACTCTCAATGGTAGGTAAGTATGTAGTAAGGAATTCAAAAACAAAAGTAGAAAAACATCAAAAGATTCGGATGATAGCTGATGCTAAGCTTGATACAATTGCTTCACATATATTTAAAGCTTTAGTCGATGATCATGTATCAGATGAAGAGTTTAAACTTATCATGGAAGAACAAGAGAAGTATAAGAAGATGAAGGATGAAATAAGAACAAAGACTAAGAAGAAGATATCTACCAAAAATGAAGAAAGTTTAATTGAGAGAGGGAGGCGTGAGCAAAGGGAGTCCTTTCGGAGGTTGGTTGAGAAAAATCATGGTGGGCCGCTTGGATATTAAAAGACCAAAAATAAAGTTTTCATGCAGTTTTAGTTATGAAACGTGTTAAGAAACTATGATAAAAACTATGATGAAAACTAGGATAAAAAATTACTTTAGTAATTAAAAAATGTCTTTTTTAAAAATCACTGATCCTGCAAAAAGGGACTTAATTGTAAAAGAATATCTTGAAACAAGAAAGAGGATTCGGGATAATCTACTAGCAGAGAGAACAGGCCAACAACAACTTCAAACAGATCTTTCAAGGTTTTTTAAACCTATTACAGAAACACAAAAAGCTACAACAAAGGAGATTACAGAAGCACAAAAAGCTACAACAAAGGAGATTACTGAGGGGCTTATACCTATTAAAGAAGGTATAGAAAGAATACCACAAGCTATTGCTTTTCCAGCATTTCCATCTATCAAAGAAGCTTACATAAAACCAGAAGGACTAACAGATGAAGAATTAGCAGAGATTAGACGGAAATGGATAAAGAAGAACAGAACTATCCAGTTCTTGTTCGACCACTCTCAGAGAAGTACTTAAGAAAGTTTGCTACTAAGTATGGAGCTGATAAAACGTATGGGTTATATGATGAAGATGGTCAATTTTACATTGGCAACAAACCAGTCGGCATTGCAGGAGATAATCTTTTAGTTGGTGAAAGATTTTATATAGGTACACCCGGTTTATGGGAATTAATCATAACTAGAATACCAGACGAAAATATTTATAATAATGAGGATCTTGAAACTTACAAGGATTTAATGTACTACAGCAATACCCTCTATCAAAATAATGACCCAAAAAGTAAAAACCCAAAAAGCGGTAAATCATATAAATGGAAAAACATTCTTACCCACGTTTGGGCTGATAAAAAAATCTTTGGAAAAGGAATTGTTATCCCGTGTGACCCTAATGCATTAATAAAAAGACTAGACCTGTTGTTGGCAAGTAAAGAAGCAGGTAACACAGGTGTAAGAAACGAGTTAGTGAGCATTTGTGATAAATTAAAAAGACAAGGTGTCTTAAATACAAACACTTATAAAAATTTAATGTCTATACTATAAAAAATGATTATCAATAAAAAACACGGATTTAAAAGAAGGTATTCATATGGTGGTACTGGAATCTTTGACAGCATTGCTAACTTTTTACAAGTAGTGCAGCTAAACAAATTGCATCTTCTGCCCTTGATGTGGGAAAGAGTGTAGCAAAGGAAGGAGCAAAGAAAGCTTTAGAGGTTGGAAAAAGTGCTGCTGTAGATGTAGGGAAAAAATTGGTTACAAAAGCTTTGACACCAAAATCAAAGAAAATTTTACAAAAATATAGCACACCACCGAAACCCGCTGATACACCTAAAACGCAAGACATTAATACCTTAATAGAAGGAAGTGCTATTGCTATTCAAGATTTAGTTAAAAAATTAAACAGTGGAGCAGGCATTAAAGTAGTATGAAGAAAAAATAAAAATAAGTTAAGGAAAAAAAACATTGCTTAAAAAAGAAGATGTCAAAATTAAAATTTAAACGTGAAGATTATAAAAAATACAATACTAGTTCTATTACTATACAAGGTGTATGTTAAAATTAGAAGATTGTGAAATCCTTGAAATTAATAACACAAAATATGGTTATAAAAAAGCCATTGTGAAGTTATCTCCTGAAAAAGTAATTGAAATGAAAGAGATTGAGGAAAATGTGAATGAATTTTTACAAGAGTGGAATATACCCCAAATAACACTTGTATACGGTAATAGAGTTTATCCTAAAACTAAAGTAGATACTGCAAAAAGCATTAAACTTAAAGGTGTGTTTGTTAATGATGAAAATAAGTCTTTCGCTCAGCTTTGGTTAGAGTAAATTATACAATTATAATTTTTATTTAAAAATTATAATTGCAATTATAAAATGGACATTTTAAAAATCACTGACCCAATTTTAAAAGATGATAGCATTGTTGAGTATGAACACCATGAGTATGAACCAATCACAGGTACACATCTCAACAACTCAGGAGGAGAAATTAGGATTAACATTGAAACTCAAGATATTTTTACACATCCTAGTGAGAGTTATTTACTTATTATAGGTGAATTAGTAAGAAGTGATACTGGAGCAGCTTACGATTCAAACACCAATATTTCTTTAACAAACAATGGTCTCATGTATCTTTTTAAAAATATTAAGTATCAACTTTCAGGTATGGAGATTGAATCCATATTGAATCCTGGCCAGGCTACTACAATGCTTGGGTTGTTAAAATACCCAGATGACTTCTCAAAATCACAAGGGTTAAACCAATTGTGGTATAAGGATACAACAAATACTGCAGCTGCTGGAAACACTGGTTTTGAAATAAGAAGAAGGTATATTATTAGGGATGCCCTTCCAAGAGGTACCTTTAGCTTCAGAGTTCCATTAAAACATATATTTGGTTTTTGTGATGATTATAATAAAATATTGTATGTAATGAAGCAAACTCTCACCTTGACAAGAAATGATGATAATGATGCAATCTTTCGAGCTAATGCTGCTCCTGCTGATGGTAGAATTAATTTAATTAAAATATCCTGGTTTATGCCACACGTGCTACCTATAGATGGAGAGAAGATGACACTTTATAAAATTATCGAGAAAAAAGAAAAATTACCGGTTGGATATAGAATGAGACAGTGTGACTCTATCGCAGTTCCTCAGACAACATCATTTACCTGGAGACTTTCTACCAAATCATCACCTGAGGTGCCACGTTTTATCATTGTTGGCTTTCAGACTGGTAAAAGTGGTGATCAAGAGCAAAATCCAGCAATATTTGATCATGTAAACGTTAACAATATCTATGTTACGTTAAATACTGTTAGATATCCTGCGGTTGACTATAATCTTTCATTCACTGCGCATCAATTTAGTAGAGTGTACGGTGATGCTGCTCTATTTAGATCTAAGTTTTATAACATGGATGAATTGGTGTCAAACCCTAACATTACTCCCCCAGATTATAAAACCCTTTATCCTTTGTTTGTGTTTGACGTTACCAAACAGAGTGAGAGATTAAAATACTCAGTCAACGATATCCATATCAAGGTAAATTTTACTGAAAATGTACCTGCAAACACAGAGGCATATGCTGTTGTTATTAGTGATAAGCTGATTAACTTCCAGTCTGATGGAAATAAAATGAGTGTAGTGTATTAAGATATTTTTTTCTTATATAAAAATGATAAAGGCTACAGATTTAAAAAAAATTCTTAAAGAAAATAATATAAATTTCTGCTCTTACTGGGATATAGAGCGGTTAGTTAAGTTGGTGAAAGAACATGGATTGTTACCAGAGGAGTCTCCCAAGTTGCCTGAAAGAGAAACAAGCAAGGACCCTAGGTTTGATAGATTAAAAACTATTATGCATAATCCTAAAGAAGTTAGTTTAGAGGATGTTGAAACTGGTGAAATAAAAACCTTTCCATCAATTTATAAGGCGGGTAAATTTATAGATCATTGTCCTCAAACAATTGTGAACTGGAATGGAAAAATAAATATAAGATTTGCATTCAGTAATTTTATTATGACATTGTTGTTATAATAAAATTTTTTGAAACAAATAGGAAAAAATTGTAATTGCTTAAGAAATTATATCTGTTATATAAAAATGAGCTTGTTTAATAGGTATATGAACATGGGTAGATGTGTCGCGTCTAATGTTTACTCAGGAGCAAGACGAACTGCGTCTAATGTTTACTCTGGAAAAAGACGACTAGCTTCAGCTGTCGTACCAGGATTCATACAAAGAGGAATAAATGATTTTACTAATTGGTTAACTGGTAATGTGGAGACAACACAAGTGTTAGATGAAATTGTTGAACATGTTAGAGAAAATTACCCTCCAAGGCAGCCATTTGAGATTAGAGCTGTTCAATCCGCATTTAGAGGGTATGCTACTCAACATGTTATAGAGGGTATAGAAGGCTATAACCCACAAAGATTTTTCGCAGAAACGTGGATGCCTCTTATAAATATTCTTCAAAATAATTTACAAACAAAGGTAAAACTTGTACTTAGGTGTAAATTATGGTTAATGTCAAATCTTGACCAAGGTCCTGTTGAACGTGCTTTCCATAGTAATCAACATTTAAATTTAAACAGAGGAGAAGTAGAGGATTTGTTGAATAAAATGATAGATGAAGTTTTAGAAAATTTAGCTAATTTTCAAAGAGAAGGTAGTGGTTGGACTTTTGGAAGTATAGTGCGGTTAGAATTACATACAGCTGCTTATGTTCCTTTAAGAGCTAATGGCCACTTACCTTTACCAAAATGGATTGCTAACACAAAAGCAGTTATCAATATGAAAAATAAAGATGACAAATGTTTTCTATGGTGTATCTTAAGAGCGTTAAACCCTAAAGAGCATAATGCAGAGAGAGTTGACAAGGATTTACAAGCAAAGGAAAGTAGTTGAAACATGGAGGGAATAGAGTATCCTGTTTCGTTTAAAGATATCATTAAGTTCGAAAAACAAAATCCTGAAATTAGTGCAAATGTTTATGGGTATACTAATGATCGTAAATTTTATCCTTTAAGAATTACAGATAATGAAAAAAGTAAACATATTGATCTTCTTTTTATTAAAGATGAGGAAAACATGCACTATGCCCTCATAAAAAAAATTTAGTAGTCTAATGAGAAAACAAGTAAGTAACAATGGTGGTATGGAATATTGCAAAGGATGTATGAATCATTTTGGTAGTAAAGAACTTTTAGAAAAACATAAACAATACTGTAATGAACATGAACCTATTACTTTAGAAATGCCAAAACCAGGTACCATGTTAGCTTTTGAAAACCATGATAGAAAACTTCGGGTTCCCTTTGCTGTATACGCTGATTTTGAAAGTGTTTTAGAACCAATACACACATGCCAACCAAACCCAGAAAAAAGTTATACTATACAACGTCAAAAGCATATACCTTGCAGTTTTTCCTATATTATAAAATGTTTTGATGATACTGTGTGTGCTCCTATAGAAAAAAGTTATGTTGGAGAAAATGCTGAGGAAGTTTTTATAAACCAGTTAAAAGATGATATACAAGAAATTCATCAACAGTACCACCAAAACCCAAAGCCTATTGAAATAACAATAGAGGAAAAAATAAAACATACACAACAAACACACTGCTGGATCTGTGGTGGAAAATTTAATCATGCTAATTATAGAGTAAGAGATCATTGTCATTTTACAGGTAAATATAGAGGCGCCGCACATAATAAATGCAACCTAAAAGCTAAAAATCCTAACTTCACACCTGTGTACCTTCATAATCTTAGTGGATATGATGCTCATCTTTTTATTAAATGTCTTGGTAAATCTGTTGGAAAGATTGATTGTATTCCAAATAATGAAGAGAAATATATTAGTTTTAGTAAAGACATTTGGGTTGGAGAAAATATAAACCATAAAATTAGATTCCTTGATAGCTTTAAGTTTATGAGTTCTAGTTTGGATAAACTTTCAAGCAACTTAGAGGAAAGTCAGTTAAAAATTTTAGCAAAATATTTTAATAAAGAACAACTACCTTTGGTTAGGAGAAAAGGAGTTTTTCCTTATGAGCACCTAGATTCTTTTGATAAACTTAAAGAAGAAAAACTACCACCCAAAGAAGCATTTTACTCTAGTTTGAACAAAGAAGGAATTACAGATGAAGATTATGCTCATGCGCAAAAGGTTTGGAAAGCTTTTAATATGAAAACGTTTAAGGATTATTTAGAACTTTACAACAAAATAGATGTATTGCTTTTAGCAGATGTTTTTGAGAACTTTAGAGATGTTTGCTGTGAAAACTATGACCTAGATCCTAGTTGGTATTATACTGCTCCTGGTTTAGCTTGGGATGCAGCATTGAAAATAACAAAAGTAAACCTAGAGCTTTTATCTGATCCTGATATGCTTTTGATGGTAGAGTCAGGTAGTAAAGGAGGTGTTAGTATGTGTAGCAAAAGATATGTAAAAGCAAATAATGAGGATATGGGTGAATTATATGATCCTAGTAAACCATCAAAATATTTATTATATATAGATGCAAACAGTCTTTACCCTTGGGCAATGAGCCGTCCTCTTCCTACACATGGTTTTAAATGGATGAAAAATAAAGAATTAGAAATTTGGCAAAAAATCCCATGTGTATTAGAAGTAGATTTAGAATATCCTAAAGAATTACATGATTTACACAATGACTTTCCTTTAGCACCCGAACGTTTAAAGATAGAAAAAGTAGAAAAACTTATTCCAAACTTAAATAATAAGAAGAATTATGTTATTCATCATGAAGCTTTAAAAACATGTGTTGATTTAGGTTTAAAGATTACTAAAATACATCGAGGAATTAAGTTTGAGGAAAGTGCATGGCTTAAGTCATATATTGATACAAACATTGAACTAAGAAAAGCAGCTAAAAATAATTTTGAAAAAGATTTTTTTAAGTTGATGAATAATTCAGTCTTTGGTAAGACTATGGAAAACCTGAGAAATAGAGTAACGATACACCTGGTTTCTAGTGAGGAGCGTTATAGGAAATTAGTAGCAAAACCAAACTATAGCCACACAACAATATTCGATGAAAACCTAACAGCGGTACACATGAAAAAGACTGACTTAAAATATATTAAACCTATTTACTCAGGATTAAGCATCTTAGACATTAGTAAAACACATATGCAAAAAACTTATTATAACTACTTTAAAGCTAAGTATGGTGAAAAGGTTAGAATGTGTTATACTGATACAGATAGTTTTATTCTTGAAATAGAAACTAAAAATTTGTATAAGGATATGGAAAAAGATGTGTTTGAAATGTTTGATACAAGCAATTATCCTAAAGATCATTTCTTAAAAAATGTTTGTAATGCAAGAGTAGTTGGAAAGTTTAAAGATGAGTTAGGTGGTGAGATTATGACTGAGTTTGTTGGTTTAGGAGCAAAAATGTATGCTTATGAAACTTTAGATGGCAAGGAAGATAAAAGATGTAAAGGTGTTAAAAAAGCGGTTATCAAAAAAGAGATAAATTTTGATAATTACAAAGAGTGTTTGCTTACAGAAAAGGATCAGTATAGAAAGATGACTGTTTTAAGAAGTAGGGGTCACGATATGTATACTGAAGAGTTAAACAAGAAAGCGTTAGGATCAAGTGATGATAAAAGGTTTGTCTTAGAGAACAAGATTGACACATTAGCTTGGGGACATTATAAAATATAACTTTAAAAAATAAAGTTATCCTTGCACAAATCTCCAAATCCTACTTTTCTACCACACTACTATATAAATTACTAAATTGTCATTCTAGCAATTTAATAATTACGCTACACATCTAGAACATTCCTTTGGAGTAGTAGAGATATCTTCAGCTTTATCTACAGCTTCTCCTCTGTAGTTATATAATCCTTTACATTCCATTTCCCAAGCTTTGTAATGGATTTCATGGACTTCCCTTTTTGTGGTGGCTGCGCTTATGAATACATTTAATGATTGCCCCTGGCATATATATTTCTGTCTGTGTGCGGCGTATTCTATAATTTTTAACTGATCTATTTCCTTAGCTGTTTTATAAACTTTCTTTGTCTCATCAGACAACGGTAAATGACTTACTGAACCTTTGTTTTTTATTATGGAATCCCAAGTCTCTTTGTTATTGAGGTTGATCTTTTCTAGTTCATCTTCTAAATATCTATTTTTGCACAGAAACGATCCTGCACATGTTTTTAATACATATGCATTCGCTATATTTGGTTCAATAGAAGCTGAGCAATTAATAATTAATGAACTGTTAGATGTTGGGGCAACAGCTAATAAATGGGAGTTTCGTCTTCCTGTACCTTTCATTGAAGGGCATTCACCTCTTTCTTTTGCTAGTTGTTCAGTTTCTTTTAATGCATATTCTTTCATTTTCTTAAATATTTCAATGTTGAGTTGCTTTGCTTCATCTGATTCAAATGGAATACCTTCTTTTTGAAAAAAAGATCCTAATCCCATCACTCCTAGACCTAATGGCCTATCTCTTATTGCTCCTTTCTTTGCTTTCTTAATATTGTCTGGAGCATTTGAGATAAATACATCTAATACATTATCTAGAAATCTTACAATATCTCTTATAAATTGTTCATCCCATTCTCTGTAATATTCTGCATTGACGGATGATATACAACATACAGCATCTGTAGTTGCGTCAGTAGGTAAATGGATCTCATTACATAAATTACTTCCATGGATTTTTAATCCCTGGTCTTTCATTACTTGTGGTAGATCTGCATTTATAGTATCAATGAAATTTAAATATGGTGCTCCTATTCTATTTCTAGATTCAAGAATGGTTTCCCATATTCTTCTGGCATTTGTTGGAGTTCTAACTTTTGTTTTTGGATCTATGAGGTCATAATTTGTACCATCACGAACCGCTCTCATGAAGTCATCAGTGATATTAATAGCATTAAATAAATTTAATTTTTTTCTATTAATATCTCCACCTGTTTGTATCCTCATTGAGATAAATTCGGTTATTTCTGGATGCGTAATATCTAAATATGCAGCATAACTCCCTTTTCTTGTTTTCACCTGTTTATATGAGTTTATTGCTGCGTTGATAGGTGTTAAAAATGCAATTGGCCCAGGTGATTTACCATCAGATGATCTAATTGAACTCCAGTCTGCTCCTATTCCTCCTCCTACTACTGTAAACCAACATGTGTCACTTAGATGATCAATGATACCCTCTATCTTGTCAGGAACGTGACTTAAAAAACAGGAAATTGGTTGACTTTTTTGTCCTTTTGTATCTGGTAGTGGAGCATTACTCAATATAGGAGAAGAAAACATAAATTTACGAGAAGATACGTAATTATATATTCTCTGCGCAAATTCTAAATCACCTTTACTATAAGCTACGCTGGCCCTTGCAAATGCTTGTTGAGGAGTCTCCCCATTCAATAAATAATATTTACGTAATAAATCCAGTCCATGATTACTAAATAATTCGTTTAGATCATTATTAATTGTAATTCGTAAATAGTTTTCCATTATGTTGTTTTAATTCTGAATATAATTGTTTATCAAATATTTTCGAGACAGAAAAAGTTTCAAAAATAAAAATAATTTTTTTTTTTTAAATTTAAATTAGCCTTAGATTCATGGTTAACTAGTTAGTCGGTTTGTCTGGTTTATGTGTGTCTGATTAAGAAATTTATTGTGCCCTATTAAGAAATTTATTGTGTGGTTGGTTGTGGTGGGTGTTCTGGCTCATTTTATGATTTGCGTCCAAAAAGAGCCAGATAGGGTATTTTACTATCTACTTAAATAACCTGTTGTGAGTTTTTGCCAATAAAGTGTTTTCTTCATTCCTTCGTTCGTTCCTTCATACAGGTTCTTTTGGTCAGTAAAAATCTTGTTTAATTAACCCTTTACCACACAATCCCGCGTTTATAACGACCTTGAGAAAGAAGGCTATTGAAAACATTGTTGGACAAGGAGAAAATGCTAGTAACCAGCATTTTCTCCTTTTCCAACAATGTTTTCTATCTTTTCACGGACAAATACTGTCATCTGAACAACATTTTAAATGTTGTGATGAGCGCCGATTTCTTTCAGAGGATTGATGATAGTCATTGCGAAAGGATTCAAAACTCACTTTCCACTGTCCATTGCTACTACCATGGTTATGTTAGAAAGCTGCCAATGGCTTGGAAAGAATATTGTGCTTAACATTGGTAAAAATAACTCCGGGGAAGTATTGATAAGTGCACTGGCCGCCGCGATATAACTGAAATAATGTTGAAAACGACGTTAAATACTATACATTCAATCAATCAATCAATCATTGAACTTTTTTCTGTAGATGCTTCGAATTTGCACAGGTTCAAATATTTATTGTTCGATAAAGATTAAAGATGCCCGTCTACAACCGGTGAGCAAAAACGCTGTTAAATTTCATACAAGTTAGAAAGGTACAGAAATCAGTCCTTTGTGTAAACATGGATAAATTACTGACATATATGGTGTAATTGAAAAAAAGAAACACGGAGATTCGTATTAGAAACCGAACATTGGTCAGAAGAAAACTGGCTGACGATCGAAGCTGTAAACAATGGCGGTGCGTTACGGAAATTTATCGTTGGTTTCCGCCTAGAGTCGGATACGGTGTAATTTGCATATAGGCCGCGACCTCTGTCTGAAAATCGAGGCTGCAACAGAGAAGCCTTCATTTTCCTTTGTTTACCTCATTTAGACGCAGGGCGAAGGTTAAATATAGTCCCGTGACAGAATGCATGATCATCATACGAATCTACCCGAGTGTATAACGGATATATCGAAAATCTTCGATTCAAAAACCGGAAACGACGAGTCTGTTTACATGGAAGGCCGCAACTCAGCGAAATGCATTTTCTATCGACAGTAATCTAAGCAATCTTGCAACCGTCAGGCGCAATATTTGTCATGAAGATATAAGAATGACTATAGTTTGATAAAATAAAGACAAAATGAGTTAAAACTGGCTGAAAATGAGTATAAGGGCCTCTTTAATACAGAGCATGTACATGACCACAAGACTAGCCAGATTAACTTATAAAAGGAATCTGACATTGTAATATTTTTCCTCAATGGCACTTGCAGCCCTCAGTAAAAGTCTCACAATAAACCGGTCCCCGTTTAACCTGACAGATTCTCATCGATCTTGAATTTCAAAAGACCTTTGAAGAGCATTGATACAGCTACACAATACGAAGATGAAAATTTACATTCTTTGCAAATATTTGATATAAAGTTTTAAGCGATTAGTAATGAGACTAAAAAGTTCATGACAAGGTTTTTGCGAAGAGCGTTTGCAAAGGGAAGAACAAACTGGTTTTCTACCCTATCAAAAGACAACCCCTCTTCTGCGGAAGCTATCACATTATACAAATCTAAATTTTGTCATTTGGTAAATTGAACTCAATGTTAAACGTCTCAGCTGGACGCTCACTTTCAATCCTTTATTAGAAAACCCCATGTACGAGCCCTTGGAAGAAAGCTTTAGAAAACATTTTAGGAAGAAGAGACCCGTCTGGTTTTTTTATCCTTTTAAAGGACACCCTCATTCTACAAATGTTTTCAATACTTACAAGTCTAATGCCAGCATTTTATTTCCTTTTCCCGTTGTGTGTTCTACCATTTCAAGGACAAATTCATTCTTTCAGGCCACATTTCATTTGTTCACCGAGAATGCTTTCAATTTGAACAGCTTTAAATTGTTGTCTTCTGAGTAAAAGTTAGAGGTAAATTAAAACCATGCGTTCTAGTAGTCCTTAAGCCGAGCCCGGTGGCGCAGAAGGTAGCGTACTGGACTTTAGAGCGGGAAGTCGCTGGTTTGGATCCCCAGCTTGGCCAATTTTTTCCCTCGGATTGATGATAGCCATTGCGACGGGACTCATTCTACTATCACCTCTGATCATTGTTTCGACAGTGGTTATGTGAGAAAGAAGGTAGAGGCTTGGAGAATATTGTGCGAAATACCGGTCTAAAAAATCTCCGGGAAACATAGATTGGTGCACTGGCCGCCGCGATGTTACTGAAAAAATGTTGAAAACGGCGTTAAACACCATACAATCTATCAGCCCTTCACTAAATGACAAAATTTTCACAAACTTGCAAAAGACTAATTAACTCCGGTTATAACTGATTTGAATGATGTTCGAAAGATTTGTAAACATTGCGGGAAAAGGAAAAAATGTTGGTTACCAGCATTTTCTCCTTTTCCCCACGATGTTTTTAATAAGCCTTCCCCTCCTTAGGGTCATAAAAGCATAGGCTCGTCTAATGAAGGGATATTTAAAACTTTAATTGACAATATCCTGGCGCAGGTGGTCCAGTCTAGATGAAAACATATTTAAGGCATGCTCTGTAAAAAGGGGAATTGATGCATCCGGAAAATGCATCGACCCAGGTCAGCCTGCGCAGTCCGCACGGGCTGATCTGGGTCGAAACATTTTGCTACTGGTCAATTTTTTTTGCATGTCAAATGACCGCTTTACACAATGATTTATTTTTTGGTTAAACAAAATGGATTTTATGGATTCATAATCGCATGATGACGTCCATGGTTTAATGCACATGTTATAGAGGGGTTGTATGATACCAAACATGTCAGGCACCTGTGGTTTAAAGCATCAAAGAGATAAACCATCTTTTGCCAGAGTGCTACTCATTTTCAACACAATTCGGTCTTTGAACGACCCTGAGAAAGAAGTATTTGAAATTATTGTGGAAAAAGGAGAAAACGCTAGTAACTAACATTTCCTCCTTTTCCCTCAATGTTTTCGATTATTCCCAAAACAAATTATAATTTTTCAAGTGACAGTGAGTTTGTTTCTGCAAATGCTTTCAATTTTGACAAGTCTAAGACCTTTGTCTTTGGTAAACAGTTAAGATATGTTTACGTCTGTGACAGTATAACCTCAAATTGTACACAACGTCATTATTGTATCTAGCTTCAGGAAGAAAGCATTACATAGTACAAACTCTTGGGTATCAGATGTTCATACCCAAAAAATATACTGAGTCAGGGTGAAAGTTCGAAACATCCCAATTACCACAGCTCCCCACATCCACAACGTCCCCAGCTTTCAAGTACAGATAAACTGTAACAGAAGCCATGTCATACGATCCGTCTGTAATCGCATAATTAACATTTTCCTCATTCAGTCGAATATAGCAATAAACGTATTTCGACGAGAGTGATCGAATCCCAAAGGTGAACAGGTAGAAGCCGTCTTTACTGCATGTGAACTTTCCTCTGTTGACGTCATAAGCATTCCCTACGTTTGCATGGACTGAAACAAAGATTGGAACACCCTTCACTAAGCTGCCGCTTGCCTTTTGTACTGCGAAAACACCTGTGGAGAAAGAAAGTATTTAACGAACAGGTATAATTATACCTAACCGATAGGTCCGTATAAAAGATTAATTGCCCCATTTCAGTTAAATCTCCTTAATTCTGTGCTGATGAGACTGTAAAAACGCATCATTCTGCCATTGTAAAATAATTTGTTGCCCTTAATTTAAACTTCCGACAAGAACAATTTCATTCTTACTACTGATTATTCTTTTCCAGGCGATAAACACTTAGACTTGTCCGCTTTGAAAGCATTTGAAGATGACATATTATGTAGCTCAACAGATAGTGTTTGTCTTTGGACACAAAACGTTGTCGGAAAAGGAAAAAATGCCTATTATCAGCATTTCCTAAATTTCTCACAAGGTTTTCATATATGTTATTCCTCAGGGTTGTTAAACCTCGGACTTGTTTGGTAAAAGATTAAGAGGAGCGAGAATTTATTTAACGGCATTTTATTGTCACATTATACATCAATTTTTGAAACTGGGTTGACTTTTCAACAAGACTTCACTGACACAATCAGTAGCTTGTCTGAACACCTGTATTTGGAACCATGGTCGTAAGGTGTTACCCCTGGTGGAATACCGGTAAGCTCTTGAGCATTACAGCTTTTGATTGATGTTAACTCTTCACCCTTTCAACGCCGCAGGCCGCGGAAAACAAGATTCAGATCAGGTTGTATAGAAAATGCAGTCTGATCTTGTATATTGGTGGTCCGCTTGTTAATCAAGTCTATACGATAAAAGGATCTAAGTTTGAGTGGAATGTATTTTCCCTAAAGTATCCATTTGTTAAGGTTTTAATAAGCGCCGGGGATGTCGATTGACGTTAGCAACCCTTGCATATTAGTGTCATAAATATGCCCGCAAATAGGACCACATAATAAACATGTGCATTTCTTTTTTATCAATCGCTAATTAAGAATTATTCGTTCCAGACTTATACGAAGAAGCAGATCAAAAGCCACCTTATACAGCTACGCCGAGAAAAAAAAAAGGAAACACTGGCTGAAAAAAAAAAAAAATCTTTTGATTTTCGTTTGGTTGGATGTATCGGTTAGCCTTGCAGTATATATGAGTATAGTATTGTGATATTGCAGTCTAAGTTTAAATCTATGTCGGACACGAAATGGACCCCAACTGAAGCTTAGGCTTTCTCCATCTCGTCAGCATATTTTTCTTTCTGTAACAGCAATACTTTAAAAGCTTGTTTATAAAATCCTACAATTCTTCGATATTTTGTTTTGATTTAAATCTGTAAAATCTGTTAAAAGGGCAAGTAAAATATAAATGTCATTGTAACTGCCTCAATAGCCTTAACCAATTCAAATAAGATCCATTGGTTTATACATATAGGCAGCGCTCTGGGAAAAGAGGATTTAATGCATTTTTGTGATGCATTATACCCTGCAAGGTATCATTTATCTATGGATCCATGAAATCTATTTTGTCGAACATTCGACTGAATCATGAGGTAGAATAGTTCTTGCTCATGAAGAAAATTTACGAATAGCAAGTATTTTTGTTCCATGTCAGCCTGGGCAGAATGCTTCGGCTGGCATGAACTGATACCTTTTGCAGATGCATCAAACCCCCTTTTCACAGAGAAGGACCGCTATAGATTAACTCATTGCTTGACGACAAAATGTAAGACTTGTTTAAATTGAAAGCACTTGCAAAAGACAAATAAATCATGACTCAACTGACGTGGTTTGTCTTTGAAGGGACGAAAATTATTGTGGGGAAAGAGAGAATGCTAGGTACTAGAATTTTCTCTTTTCCAACAATGTTTTCAACATCCCTTTACCTCAGGATCGCTGAAAAATGGAATGGAGTAGAATATATATATATCAGAAATTCATTTTATTTTTCTTACTTTTGTCGTTAGATGAGGATTTGTTCAAAGCCTCTGCTAGTTCGTCTGATATTTTCTTTAGTCTGTTTTCATTTTGATTAGACATTGTTTCAAGGTCCTTTTCCAATGTCGAAGATGTGTTTAACGCTTTTGTAAGATCGTCTGATATCCTAAGTATTTTGCTTTCGTACTGCTGCGACATTGTTTTAAAGTCCTCGACCAGTTTTAGGTTTTCTAGCTCCATTTTCACACTGATCTTTCCAAAGTTATCTTTAAGAGCATTTTGTTCAGTTCCAAACGTCTCCTTGAAATTCAAGAACTCTTGATCCATCTTTAGTTTTTCTTCTTTAATGGCAGATAGTTCATTGCTCACACTTTCTTGTAATAATTCCATTGCATGTTCCATTCTTACTAGCTTATTTAACAATTTCTCCTCAAAATCAAATCTTGATGTGCACATTGGCTCATCGACATTAAAAGCAATCAGGCTCCTATATGTTGACACGAAAATGAAGAGGACACTAACACTTAAGATAGCCATGTTGAAGTTTAACGCTAGCCACGGCTCTCTGTACTGATGAAGTTGGGGAAACTCAGCGGCTTTCGACTTCCTTTTAATTCAAGGCAAATAACAAACTAATTTTCTCACGTTCTAAAATCTTAAGATTATGTTATCACACAGAGAAAACTTTTTCAAACCTGATAAGAACACAGACTTAACCCTTAAGCTGCTAATCGCGACTCAAGAACCTTTTGCTAACAGTGTAGATCAAGATCAGACCGCACAGAACGTGCAGTCTGATCTTGGATCTACATTGTCCGACAAGGTGATATTTTCAACAAAAAGAAATTTGAAATAACAATATGTGGGTTTGTACTTTAAGCTTGAAAAGTTTTATTCAGTTTATTCACCAGGTCAAGGGTTAATCGACGTTCTGTCACATTAGCTTTTTACCAGACTACAGAATTTTAGACTTTGTCCATGTTGAAAGAATTTGCTGACAACGAATTAAATTTTGCTCAAACCATGGGGAAAATTGTGAAAAAAGGAGAAAATGCTCGTCGCATACACTGTCTTATTTTTAAACGATGTTTTCAAATGGCTTCTAACAGACGTGATCGTTCGTTGCAAAAGTTAATCAGAAAATAATTGCCGCATGCTAGGTTTTTAGAATGAGATAAGTGCTCTTGAATTTTGTTTACGTGTATTTGATGTAAACCATGTGTGCTCGTTTGGGCGTTATAAAGATGCAATGATAAGCATTTCTTGTTTACTTGTGCTGGAACATTTCTACAACAATATTTTGCACAATCTCTTCTTTTTTGTTGGCTTTTATACTTAAACCTCGATATTGTTTCACATATATGTACACAGAACGGGTATTATAAATTTTGGGATTTTTTTGTAAATGTATATATAGGAATGTAGTTTACATTTGTAAAATTTATTATTTATCTATGAGTTTTATTTCGTACATTTCTACCGAAAATCAATTTGCTTTAACCCTTTATTCAGTGACAAACTATTGCGGTTATACTCCACCACACAAATCTTGACGCATACAGTTGTCAACTTTTGAAAAAAATTGTGTAGAAACATACTGTTACATATTGCAAGTATTATTTTCTTTTTCTAAAACGTTTTTCAAGCATTCAAAAATCCAATTATTTTTCTTTTTTAATTCCTTTAGGTCATTAGCACTAACGAAGATATGCTTGAGTGGTCTCTCGAAAAATGAATTCGGCCAAGTTGAAGTTCCCGCATCGGGGGTGGGGGTGGGGGTGGGGGGGGGTCAGACACATAGTAATATACCTTTACTATAAAATCCCGGGTTTTAACGACTTTGACGAAGACGGATTTTTGAAAACATTTCGAAAAGGAGAAAGTGCTGGTAACAATCTTTTTTCTCCTTCCACACAATGTTTTTATATTATTTAAAAAACCGAAGTCCTCTTTAAATGACTGATAGCGGCCAAAATTGAACAAAGAGGGTTGTAAAATACATTTAAATTTAAATCATACCATTTAAAAGAATTTTAAGCTTCATTTAATTTGTCGTTTGCAAGTGTTTTTGATTTTGATCAGTCTAAAATTCTGTGCTTTGGTAAAGAGTTAAGGGTGAGTAAATGCTTAAGACAAACACAAATACATTTACAAACAAAGAAAACTTTTATTCCTACAACCGCTATAATGATTAAACAAGTAGTCTCAGATAAAGAACCAAAAAAAAGTTAAATCATAACAAAGGGAGATAAATCCTATTTTTTTAACAGAAAGTTGCTATTTTCTAGTTCGCGTCTATTCTTTTCATGTATAATTTTATCAGAAAAGCATGATAAAAGCTAGTACCAATTTTGTTATCTGGACCTAAGGTAGAAACTTCCAAAGTTTTATGGAGTATATAAGGAACCTATATGCGATACGTAGACTTTGTGTATCATAAAAATCAGTAAATCTATATGAGTGAGTATAAATGAGCCACGCTCTGACAAAAGGGGACTTAATGCGTCTCTGTGATGCATGGTACTGCTCAAGTCATCACTTTATAGTGGAACCATAAAATCTATTTAACAACCGACTGAATCATGAGGTGCACTTGTCCTTTAACATGCAGAAAATTGACCTAAAGCAAGAAGTTTCGACCGATATCAGTCTGCACAGTTCACGCAGGTTGACCTGAATCGATACTTTTTGCGGATGCATTAAGCCCGTTTTTCACAGAGAATGGCTAAAATACAAACCAAACTTGCTGTGTAGCAATTTTATGGTAGTTTATACAAATCAGAAGTCAACTAAGAGCATTGCAGAGCTCTACATTTATATATTTGGACAAAATATCTTAGAACTTCCGTTCAATTAACCCTTTACTACACAATCCCGACCTTTAACAACCCGGAGGAAGAAGGCTTTTGAAAACATTGTTGGAAAAAGAGAAAATGCTGGTAACCAGCATTTTCTCTTTTTCCAACAATATTTTTCTACCTATTCAAGAACGGAAACCATCATTTGAAAATGTTTGAAGTGTCCTCTGTATATTCCCTCAATATGGACAAGCCTAAAATTATTCTATGAGACTAAGGGTTAAAAAGTCAGCCTTCATAAACTTGTGTCGGAAACTTGTACTGTAAGCATTTTTCAGCAGTATATCAGTGACATCTCATTTTATCACTTATTTCCTTGTTGTTACCTGTACCAGGTTGGGTTTTACAGTGCATTGTCTGACGACAGTCCCAGATGACAGGCACGGCCAAAGGGGATTGAACAAGAATTTTCCGATTACAAGTTTCAAATTACAAATCCACCATCTTAACTCTTTACCAAACGACAAAATTTTGGACTGGACCAAATTTGAAGCATTTGCAGACGATAAATTCAGTGTTGCTAAGATGATGATTTCTGTTTTTGATGGCGCAGAAAACATTTGGGTAAAGGGAGAAAAAAAAGTCGTGAAATTGTTAAATTTCTTCTGTCTTTTGCCTTCAGTATTTATCAGGAGTTTTAAATCTAATTCCATCCATAGCTTTTATTTCAGTGACATGCCAGATAAAAGTTTTAACCTGTTGAGATTTACAAGAGATAAGAAATTATAGAAGTCTTAAAATTTGAAATTTCTTGGTTTCTTACATAATTATAATACTTATGAACAACCTTAAACCAAAGTGCATATATGTTTTTTTTTTTTATTAATAAGGTACTACAAAATATTACAAAAGGTGCAAGTCGATTAATCTTTACGATAGTTAGGAGACTTTGAAATGCTGGAGAGTGAGAATCGCATTGCTTTGTGGGCTTACAGATAATGATGTTATATAGATCTGCTATTGTCATTCTGGTGCACTAGGATTTACTTTATTGTTCTTTTTGCTGAAGTAAAATACTGAGTATTATAAGAGGATTGGAGAAAGTACACATATAAATGAGCCGTGCTCTGTGAAAAGGGGGCTTAAGGCAACTGCAAAAAGTATCGACCTATGCCAGTCTGCGCAGTCCGCGCAGGCTGACATAGGTCAAAACTTTTTGATATCTTTCAATTTTCTGTATGTACAAGGACCATTCTACCTCCAGATTTAGTCAAATGTTAGACTGAATGGATTTCATGTATCCATAGTTATGTGATGACATGCTTAGTATTATGCATCACAGAGATGCACTAAGTCCCCTTGTCACAGAGCATGGCTCAATTATAATTTACTCATACATTGAAACTATGTCCAAAAGAAAATCTACAAAATTGTAAGATTTTTAAGGAAAAGACACTGTCAAGATTTCAATGATATACCGATAAGTTCTCATAGGAAAAGGGAGCAAGCACTTGAAAAAAAGGAAAATACTGCTTTTTTCACAATACAGTCAGAATCTGTCAACAACAGGGGTATAAAAAGAACTGCTCTTGTTTACAAGATTATGGACGATAGAAATATTTTCTGCTCTTTTCTGTTTGGTATATAACACAATTTAAGTATGTCGTTCATTTTTTCTGTTTGTTGAAGAAAACCTTTTCCAGGCCCATCGTTGGAGATTCGAAGAAAAGACTGACAACAAATGCTGCAGCATACGACAGGGTAATGTGACCCAGAAAAAGGTAAACCTGCAAAAAACAAGATGAAATGTTGTTCAAACAAAAGTTGATTATTTTGTAAGGACAATTAACTCTACCATACAACATAATTTTGAACTTGTCCAAACTGAAAGCATTAACTGACAACAAAATCTAACAATGGCTCCTCAAATAATGGGATCTGTCTTTAGAATGGTAAAAAACACTTTGGAAAAGGAGAAAATGCAGGTTACCAGCATTTTCTCCATTTCTACATTATTTTAAAAGGTCTTCTTTTTCGTGGTCCTCAACACACAGAAATGTTTAGTGAAGAATTAAGGTAATCAATCCAAAATTATGTTATGATCATGATCCTTCAGGTGATCATTATATTTTATGTGCAGATGCAAACATTACATGACCTGGGTATACGCCCTTGGTCACTGGATACTTGCATCTACACTAAAATCTTAATGACTATCTGGAAGATCATGAATCAATAATTTCATGATGGATGGATAACCTAAAGGAAAGATATTTAAATTTTTGTCAAAACTTTCTCTTTTATGTATCTAATTCACATGATACAAGGCACAAACCACAAACGTCTCTGCGCTAAATATATATAAGCTCGACCTCTTTCTGCGGCTGAAAATACATTCCATTGACCATAATTCAGAAACATTTTATCTTACAGGCCAAACTAATAATCAAGCTTTTTGAACATGTTTTGTTGTACTTACCACCTCATAGTCCGAAAAGAATGTTGGATTCCGTCTGCTACTGATGAACAGAAATATAACCAATGGATGTAGAAGGTAGGCCCCATAGGTCAGTCTACCAAGGGGAATAAATGGTCTCCAGGACAACACCTCATTGATCCAACCTGAAAATTTATTATTTTCTTGAAAAAAAAGTCAGTTGTAGTTCCAATTTATGGTACGAAACTGACCATTCAAAAATGTTTAAATGATCTTTTTAAGTCAGTCCATGATACGTAAGAGAAATTATTTCACTGGTTAAATTGATGTTCAGGACAACTTTCTTAACGCTTGGAGCGCCGAATAAACTCATCAGGCATAGTAAATATAGAAAAGGACCCAAATAAATGCAAGGTCAAGGTTGATTTTGTCTAGAAAATCTCAGCAAAGCAGACAATGTAGATCAAAGATCAGACTACGTTTTGTGCAGTCTGATCTTAATCTTCACCGAGCGCAAAAGCCGTTTTCAACATTATTTAAGTTTTATCGCGGCGACCAGGGCATGTGTCCATGTTTTCCTGCAATTTCTATTGCACGTCGCATCATTCAGATTCTTTCAAAACCAAAGTGGCTGCTTTCATTGAGCTTTTATGACTCAGAAGCTAAGAGTGATGACCAAGATCAGACTGTGTGTATGTACAGACTGATATTGATTTAAACTCTGCAAGATTGATAATCGCTTAGGCAGGCATAGATTTAGACTTACCCCCGTTTCCGGTCGCACAGGCAAACACAATCCAAGACACTGCGATACCCCATCCTGTACGATGAAGAGCGAGAAAGAAGTCTGACTGCAACTGGTTCAAGATGTGGTCGTCTTTGTACGAGTACAACCCGTACACATCGCAACAGCATATAGCCAAACAGAGGAGCCATCCAAGTAGGTTTAAAACCTGAAAAGTAGAAGCTTGTTTTCTTTACGATGTACAAACGCTGGAGTGAGAAAAGTGTTGCAGAGAAAAGGTAAAGCATGCTACAAAGAAAATCTTATCAAAAGAAGCATTTTCTGCCTATTTTAAAACGTTTATCACCCTCCACACCCGGCCGGCCGTACTACGCCTGGGTGTAGGACAAAAGCCCCATAGGACAAAAGCCCCGTGGACAAAAGCCCTATGTCACCTAAAAGAAAATACATTATGAGCAATGACTTCATATCCTCAAATTTGCAAACTAAGCGTGGTTTTAGTGATTGATTTTCTATGTTCTAGCGACAGAGAAACTATTGTGGTGTATGAGCTGATATAATAATTTCTGGTACTTCCCTTGTGTTTTCAAACAACGTGAGATATCAAAAATAACCACTGTAAATATACTGTATATGTGAACACATCATATGAGCAATGATTTCTGATCTTTTATGTTTTGAAAAGAAAAGACAGGGTCGTCTGTTAACGGGTTGACCCTTATTTTGTATTGATTAGTTTTACTTTACGCGGATGTGTTCAAATACATGTATGTAAGTAGGTCAATCAATGATTAAAGACAGTAAATAAACAGAATGCAAACTTGCAAATCAAGTGCTGTTATCTTAAATACATTTAATTTTGATAATATTTTGTAACCCTTGATAGGATTGGTGTTTTAATCCTTAATATTAGATCAATCAGTGAAGACTTTAATACCCCCTCTTTTCATGTTCATACAGCAAAAAACCAAAAATTTAGAAGACACTCATAATTTAGTATCATGGAGTTTTTGTTCATATTTCTACTACTTGCATGGGGCTTTTATCCATGGGGATTATTTCCGTACCCGCACCGCATAAAGGAAGCTCAACTCCCTTAATCCCTGTTTGGGAGGAGGCGAGTGTTCCTTTTCAAGAGGCATATGAGACACGTAGCGTATGAGACTGACCGGCTACTTGCCTCTTGCCCTTATAGAGCGCACATAGACTTTTACCATAGGAATGTTGCCGAGAGCTAAACAGAAGAAACATCCGAGTAGGTTTAAGCTTTTACCAAAATATCCGCAGTTTGAATGAAACACCGAAGAAGCCATTTGAGAACAATGTCAAAACATTGTGGTGTCCGTTGTTGTGAAGAAGAGCGTCAGCCTCGTAACAAAAGGTCCCAAGTTCGATACCCTATGAGCGAGTGTCAACTTTGGGACTGTTAATTGGCCCACACATTCGGCGCGAGCACTGGTGTACTTCCCAGGAAGCAGAATCGAGAGAGATTATTATAAGTTGCAATAACGTGTTTTTCAATCGATGAACTGAAATAAAAATGTTTAAACTAAAGCAATGTGAGGTAAAGAGAAAATGCTGTAAACCAGCATTTTTTGCTTTTTTCACAATGTTTTTTAACCTTTTATCGGAAATCCCATCATTTGAGCAACACTTATTTTGCCCCATGCAAATGCTTTTAATGTGCTTTTAAAACCTAAGTCGTCTAGTTAAGAGTCACTTAACTGTGACATGGTTTACGTTTACAGGGAGGTGGAAACTTAACGAGTCACAATAAATCAATTATTCCAAGAGAAAAGTAATGTTTTAACCCTTTACCACACAATCCCGAGTTTTAACGACCCTGGACAAAAACCGCTTTTGAAAACACGATTGGAAAAGGAGAAAATGCTGGTGACCAACATTTTCTCCTTTTCCCACATGTTTTCTACCTTTTCAAAGACAAATCCCATCATTTGAACCACATAGAATTTGTCGTCTGCAAATCCTTTGGATTTCTTTCATTCTAAATATTTGTCGTATTGTACAGAGTTAAATAAAGTAAAGTGTTTACAATTCACTCAAGTAGGGTTGGCCATTATTTGACTTGAGAGACACCCTCTATCAAACACATTCATCTGCAGAGTCTTATTGAAAGTCACCAGTCAATATCTGACTTGTGAGACACCTTCTATCATACACATTCATTTGCAGAGTCTTATGGAAAGTCACCAGTCAATATCTGACTTGTGAGACACCCTCTATCAAACACATTCATTCGCAGAATCACGATTTTTTTTTATGACAAGTCACCAGTCAATAAACATTCTAGAACAACTACATATAAATCGGCAGACCACAAAGCGACCATATCAGAACGAGCCCCCTCTTCCAGGACTCGAGCCTCCGGGCTTTTAATTTTCGGATAGATGCCATGTAGACGGTGTTAGACAATTATATTTTGAAGACACAATTGAAATGCTGTCAACAATTCTAGGCGTGTAGGACGGCAGAAGTCGTTGACATTACTTTCAAGTCTGTATCATCTGCCGGTCGGAAAACATGCCTAGTGTTTACCTTTAGAATTTTACATTTACAGTCAAGTCGGTAGAGTAGATATCCAGTGAATAGTCCGACAATATAGGGACCCATCCTTGTGTAACATGGTATGTAAATCTTCTGAAAATAATCATCCCTGAAATAAACGAACGTACACAATTCCGTCAAACACATAATAATAACATCAGGGTTGGGGTGCTGGAACATTTACACAATCCTTTAAAAATTCTGGGCTGGAAGTAAACAGATTTAAATATTGCCGCCGGAAATGACTGGCTAAACTGGTTTTGATCTTCGTAGCTGGTGTAACACCAGAACTGAATGCGTCCGGGTCGTAGTACCCAAAAGTAGTCCCACTCGAAAATTTGATATCTAGCACTTCTGCTACACTGTTTTATCACGAAAGATGATAGGACAAGTCTAAAATGTGTTTCTGAAGTTTATTTGATTATTTCTTCAGAGAATGAATGCATTTTTTGCATTGCTTTCAGGACTGATTTTTGTATGTGACCTGGCAAAGAGGTACGGTCTATCACCAGTGAGGGCCTAGACTCACATCGATTTTCCGAGGTTTGATGTATTTCAAAAGAAATAGCAAAAAAGTTCATTATTCATGATGCCCTTTTCTGCACGTTTTTGTGAAGGACATTGGACATATATTTGATAGAATAAAACTGCTAGGCTCCCGCTTCGTCATGGATTCAGCAGCAGCCAGTCGAACAGAGAGATTTTTACATCATTTTCAATGTGCAAAAAAGTTACCGGTGTGACATCAGCTATATGACGGTAAGGCAGAGATACAACTGGTACCATTTTTTAGTGACTCGCATGATAAAAATCTCACAGTAAATCACGCACATGATCGGCACGGCCGAATTCCCTCGGAATATTTCCTACTAGATTGGCATGACCTTAATCTTTTCGAATATTCCGTACATCATTGACATGGACAAAATCTGTCGTTAGATTCCCTTCAAGATGGTACTGGCTGAATTGTCTTGATATATTCCGTAAAGGGTCAAGATGGCTACTTTAGTCTCTCGGTACCTCAATTCGACACAAGTACATTTTAAGTAAAAACTACAAGAACAACCAACAGACGATACGGTACAAGATCAGACTGGTGGAGTTCTTTAATCTGAGCTTGACTCTGCGCGGCCTGCAAACACATGGTTTTGTTTATAGCATTCCAAAGGTGCACGAGGGAATGGAACTTCGCACGTGCATTAACTATTTGCCTAACAGAAATGTTGTAGAAACGTGCATGGATACGGAAAGCATTTGCCGGTATGTTACTTCTCAATTTAAGTCTTTACCAAATGGAAAAAAAAAATTATACTTGTTCAAATCCAAAGTATTTTCAGACGACAGATTAAATGTGGTTCAGATAGCAGAAAAGGCTAGAACATAGTGGTAACTAGCATTTTCTCCTTTTCCAAAATTATTTTCAAAAACTTTCCTCCTCAAGGTCGTTAAAACTCGGGATAATGTGGTAAAGCGTCAGTTAAACACAGAAACCTAGCGGTAAAGGAGGAGAATGCAGTAGCCTCTAAATCAGGCTCGTAAAATAATGGGATCGTTTGGTAACAGGTTATATCTTAATTCTAACGTGACACGTTCATTCGGCTCTATAAAACTTGGGATTGTTTTGTTAAGAAATAGACTACAGAGAATCCCGTGTTTTGACGACCCTGAAGAAATAGGCATTCGAAAATGCTGTCAGAAAAGGAAAAAATATTCTCACTATGTTTCATATCCTGTTAGAGACAAATCACATCATTTGAACCACACATAATTTCGCGTCTGCAAATACTTTCAATATGGACTATTCTAAAATTTTGTCGTTTGTTGAAGGGTTAAAGTATACTTACGCCGGGCTCACATAAACCAAGTTAGTTTGTTGAGCAGAGAACTCATACTTATGTGCAATCAAAGCGGTCGTGGTGATGGTGGCAGCTAGGAAAATGACACAAACAACGGTACCTGCGATTACATTACTGAATTAAAGGTTTACTGTGTTAATCTATTTACCCTTTTTATTTACCAGACAACAAATTTTTAGACATGTCTATTTGAAAGTATTTAGACGGCAATTTAAATGAGTCTCAAATGCCGAAATCTGTCTATAAAGAGGGAAGAAAATATTGTGAGAAAAGGAATGAATGTTGTTTACCAGAATTTTCTCCTTTTTCTACAATATATTCAAAAGCTTTCTTCTTCAGGATCGTGAAATCATAGTATTATTTGATTGAGAAGTTATTTGAGTCTCTCGATCAGGACGATGCCGTCTACGAGCCTAATTTTTTTTCAAGGTCTAAGTGTGGATTTCCACAGCAACTGAGGAGGGTTTCTGTTCAAGTTTAGCATCATGTACCACGTTTTTGTGCAATCTGATCTGATCTACATCGTCCCTAAACACGATTTTAGTCGTCATTGACAGTGAAAGAGTCTATTTAAAAAAAAAGGTTTTTTTATTTACACTTGGTGTACAGCGGAAACCAACATAGAGCTATATGTATCATGAATTAAAGGGCGTGGAAAACATTAACATAGATTTCTGTAGAGTTCGACAAAATCTTTATAGTGTACTAACTACACTGAGGGAAATCTGGAAGAAGTGTCAACCGGAACTATGAACCCAGGTACACATGTGCAAAATGGACAGTTTGACAAAATGTTTAGTAGTAAACATTTATGACCTATTTCGCTTTGAAGAGGTCAAAATGTCACCGAAGCGCGGAAACGGTGTGTGTGTGTGTGTGTGTGTGTGTGTGTGTGTGTGTGTGTGTATATATATATACACACACACACACACACACACACACACTAGTTTTTTTCGCGTACAAATTGTTCAGTCGGAAAAAAATTCCTAAATTTCAAAGTAACGCAATTTCTGATTGGCTAAAGCAAATGGTCTCTACCAGGAGACAATGTTTTAGACTTGTCCAAATACTTCTTCTTATTTCCATTAGTAAAGCTCTTCAACTTAAAGGTGCGTCTAGACCTTCTTCTAAACAGATATCAATGCCATCATAAATAAAGTACATGTGCAATCAAACTCAACCATCTGTAATTACGAAGGCACATTTCGTTGCGATGCAGTGTCTACTGAGCATATTAAGGCTTTTTATTTCTCAGGTAAGTAAACGATTTGACTACGTTATGGGCACCGTGTAGGATCCGACATTATCTCGCTGTCTCTTGAGACTTGCTCTTTTTCTTACCATGCATGCACAAAAGTACTCAAAGAGAGATAACTCTATCCGACTGGCGATAATAAGTATTTAAAGTATATTCTGATCACCAATGAAATTTGGTCAATTGATTGGATTTGTTTCTTTGAGAGCAGAAAACATTGTGGGAAAAGTACAAAATATGGTCAGCATTTTCTTTTTTCTCACAATGTTTTAACTCTTAACCACAAAAATCATGCGTTTTAAGGACACTGAGCAGTAAAGGTTTTTGAAAACATTGGAAGAAAAGAGAAAATGCTGGTAACCAGCACTTTCTCCTTTTCCAAGAATGCTTTCGATCCTATCATAAATTTTTGCAGGTGTTTCGAATTTGGAAGAATTTGAAATGTTGTCGTATGGGAATGGCTTAAACGCCTTTTTCTACAGGGTCGTGAAGAAAAGGGCTTTTCTGATAAAGTTTGAAGCAGTATAGTCCAAAAATTAACTAGAGCTGTCTTAGAAATGCAATGGTTCTTACTAAAACAAAGGGAGGAGTATGAGCGGGTTAAGTATGTAAAACTGCATGTCATTGGCTAGGTACCACGTCCATCCCATACACTGAAATAGATAGTTACAGAGTTATCAAACATTTGCTGTTGTAAAAAGAAAAATCTTGCCACCCCGTCCCTCCCTGATTTTATTTTCTTATTCTCTTACGTAACAAATTTGCTGAGGAAAAATAAAAAAAAAAAAAAACACGCCCCCCCCACCTGATTTTATTTTCTTCTGCTCTTTGAAAATTCCTTCCAACAAACGTTCATAGAGGCATGTTTGTAATAAAGTTTGTTTGCTGGAGCATTGTTTTCGCAGATGTAAACCTTCTGGTAAGCCGATCAGCCATACTTGATTAGGGTGAAAACAGTGTGATTGGTAGGCAAAACGTATCAGGTAAACGAAACAGGAAAGAAAGCCCTGTGTTGGTTGCGAATTATAGATGTCTATGATCTTTAGCTTCTGTATGAAAACTTGCAATTTTTACCAAAATAATCCCGTTAAACAAATAGTCTGGGAAAGATAGATTTTGAAAACTATCACGAGTAAACGAGAAACCAGCATTATTCACATATTTTTTCACCATTATTTCAACCCTTTCAAAGACACAACCCGTCATTAGAGTCACATTTAATTTCTTGTCTGCAAATGCTTTTATGTTGTACAGGTCGTCAGGTACACAATCAAATGTTTGTCTAACTGAGCCAGTCGCAGCTCTATCCCCCTGATTAGCTTGGAGGTTCTGTCCCAGCCAATTACAAGGTTCATGTCAATAAAAAATACTGGTTTGTCATGGTTTGTGAAAAGGAGATTTAATACTTCTGCAAAAAGTGTCGACCAGGTCAGCCTGTACAGTCCGCGCAGGCTTACCTATGTCGAAACTTTTGCAATCGGTCAATTTTCTGCATTTCCAAAGACCATTCTACCTTATTATTCAGTCGTTTGACAGTAAAATATAGATACTGTGGATCCAATATTAGGTAATGGTTTGCACAATGGAGATGCATTAAATCTCCCTTTGCCAGAGGGCTGATCATTTATATAAGGTTTGTAGGCACTGATCAAGAAAGTTACCATATCTTGATCTGGGTAGATATTGACAAAATTGTTGACGTAGAGCAAGTTCGTCCACCAATATTTCCGGCACCCTTTGATTCCCGGGAAGTTTTCGCCATCCCACATTGGTCCCGTTGCGACGTGGGGTAATATCACCGTGGCAACCATCATAATCAACATATAGGGCGGAGTTAACCTTATTGTAAAGAAGGCAGTTTTATCAGTTTGTCAATTGCTGGTTTTAGATATCAGGGTTTGAAATGCTTGTATACCTGACTACACACGGCTAAGTTACTTAATCGGCACCCAAGTTTCACCCTATTTATTTGAATCGATTTGGAAACAAGGTCTAAAAAAAGTGGTATTAGAGATGTACAAGCGGTAACCGAATAAGGAATATGAGCACGGAATACTGAGTTTCAGACCGGGGGTCGTCTCAGAAGCTACGAAATCATCGATAAAGGTAAATCGCCCTATCTGCGTCTACCGTTTTTCCATCGTATCTGTATGGCTTTTACCAGCCCGTTTTTCAGTCCGATCATTTTACCCATCTTTATATTTGGACGTTACTTTGTTAAAAATGACATCTCATTATTGACAAAGTAAAGTCCGATTATAAAAGAGGAAAAATGATCGGACTGGAACACAGGCTAGATTTTTTACTAATAAATCTCTACCAAACTACCAATTATTTACTAGACCAAATAAAAGCAATTGCAGACGATTAATTAAATGTAGCTTAAATGACGATTTCTGTCTATGAATAGGTACATGTAGAAATCATTGTGGGAAAAGGAGGAAATGTTGGTTACTAGCATTTACTCCTTTTCCCACAATGTTTTCAAAAGCCCTTCATGATCTTTGCCTTCGAGCATCCGAGGGATAAGTGTCGACCCATATTATCCTTTTTTGGACTGCATAGCCTGACCTGGATTGAAACTTGAAGCCTGCCGTAGGTTTTCTGAATGGTAAATTGCTATCTAGTCATTGTAAAATCATTGTCACGTATCTCACAGCTCAGGCGTAGACGACTCGTGTAATGGATTAAAGAGATTTTATATCGTTCAGTTTTGCATAAATTGACAAAGAATTGTTTTGCACACCTTCGCCAGTTTCCCGCTGGCTTTTGATCTATAAGTAGAAATAAAACAGTAATTTGCAATTGCTTTGAAATGTGGCCATGTTCATTCGGCGGCTCCCTGAAAGCCATTTTCCCGGTACATTTTTGACACGAGTATGCAAGCTCCTGCATATGAAACCAAAAATATAATTGAGGAATGTTCTGATAAAAGGGGCTAAATCCATCTGCTGAGCCTGACCTGGGCCGAAAAGTTTCGCTATTGATTAGTTTTTGTATATCAAAGGACAAGTCTACCTCATTATTAAGTAGGTTGTTAAAGAAAAAAGGTAGGTGTTATGTACCCATAACTATATGATGACTTGCTTGGTACCATGGATCACGGAGATGCATTAAGCACTCTTTTTGCAGAGCATTGCTGAATTGTAAGCGTTACCACGTGCAACTAATCTGTACTCTGAGGCTCTTTCTGACACCATGGCAGCCCGCCCTGGTAGCTCAGTGATTACTGTATCTGACTCGTGACCTGATGATTGTGGGTTCGATACCCAGACGAAGCAAACTTTTCTTCCGATGATTTTCACCTCTGTGACCAGTACATGTGAGTTAGTTATAGGAAGAGAAAGTTGTGTCAGTACTGGTTTGAGAAAGCCAGGAATAACATGCGTAGGTTTAATAGGTTTCCATGGAATATATTGTCGGGACTTTCCGAGCGGTTTTAAAAATAACTCCGAAAGCGAAAGTAGATTTCTAATTTTAGTTCACATAAAAACATTTCTTTAGGTCGACATACAAAATAAAATTAATGTCCTACCTGGTTTATCATTTTCTCTGAAAGGTTAAATAGTTCGAACCGTTTCTGGCACAATGCGACGTTAACTCAAAAATTCGGCCTATTTATATTAACGGCTTGTTATGATAATGACGTCACATTCGATACACAACTGGGATTCCAAAGTAATGGTTTCGCGCTACGTACGCGACGTTGTAAAATACAATATATGAACGGGAACCAGACGTTCTAAATTTTAAAACGGAAGTAACTGAACTGTCAGAATACCGCTGAATTTAATGTGCAATAAAGTTTATAAAGTTTCGCGGATACGTAATCGTGAGCGAATCAGGATGATACCAGGTAGGACTAACAAACAATGATCATGTTTAAACATTAATGATAAGAATAGCAAAAGCTTTAAATATTTAATAATTGGTAATAACAATTTACAGTTTTACGTACAATCCTCACATTACCCCCAACCTACAAAAGAATTGTCCCAATTCTTTAAGATGAAATATTTAAAGCATAAAGATACAGAACTTTCCTAATAACTATAGACATAAATGTAAATAAATGTTTTACTTACCCATTAACAATAACATAATGGCAAATTGACAATAAATATTACTCAATTAAATGGCACTAATTGATATTTGAATTATGGCACATAAAAGTTTCTATCACAGTTGAAACTAAACTGAAATGTCACTTATTAATAAATGTTCACCACACTTTGTATTTAATTTTACACACTAAAATAAATATATATTACGTAA
Organism: Hippopus hippopus; assembly: GCA_946811185.2. NCBI lineage: Eukaryota > Metazoa > Mollusca > Bivalvia > Cardiida > Cardiidae > Hippopus > Hippopus hippopus. The sequence continues at coordinate 42,388,883 of OX328103.1, read as the reverse complement.
TAGTGTCTTTAATTTGAAATGTGAGAATCTTCCTAAATCCTGGATCATCTGGATGAGTCCAGTGGAGTCTTCCTTCCTGTGTCTGTGTTTTGGTAAAGTGGGGTCGTCTTTCATCACATGGTAAGTGAGTGGTCCTCATAAACGGTTTTTGGTATGACATCAAGGATCAGTTTTCGGATTTTCGTCTAATATCAGTTTTCGGATTAACATCACATATCAGTTTTCAGATTGACATGTTAAAATTTTGTGTAATAAAAGTACAATTATAAGACTATGTGTATTTACATTTAAACAATCATGACTAAGATAAGTCTATGTTTAAAAAAACTATTTAAGTTAATACTGGAATTTGTAAATGAGGAGTGGAATCACTCTTAATTTCAGTGAAAAGTTAAATTACACTAGAACTTGGTATCATAGGGAAAAAAAAATTCTCTATGAACAGTAATTGAAACATTACTTTTAAAAATAATTAGTGGAACTGTTCAACTAACAGTTTAACAATTTAAATTCAATATAACAGAACCAATGTTGATTCTCATAACTTGTAGGTAGGTACTTGTGTTTCTACAATGAAATACAAACATTTTCAAAATAAAATTTTCAATGAATAGAACTGTTAACAAAAGAACAAACAAATTCTATAACAATTTAAACTTTTTGATAATTGAGATCTCCTCGTACATGTATCCATTTTCTATAAAAATCATTGTCTTCTCCTCCTCCCTGATTAACTGTCTCTTCCTTGTGTTTACATTATTGAATTTGCCTTTAATTTCTTTTATTTCTTCTTTGAATTCTTCCTCCTCCAGCTTCTTGTCTTCTTCTTTCTTTCTTGACTCTCTCCTCTTTTCTTCCTCTTTTCTGTTTTCTCTATCCATTACTTCCTCCTTTTTCTTTTGATATTTTCCTTTCTCTTCTTCCGGTCTTGTTCTTTCTTTTTCCTTCTTTCTATCTTTTTCCTTCCTTTCTAACTCTTGCTTCTTTACTTCTTTCTTCTTTGTCTCATCATCTTTTTTTCTTTCTTTTTCTTTCTTCCTGTCTAATTCTTGTTACTTTTCCTCATCTTCCTTTTTCACATCTTCTTTCCTTCTATCATGTACTGTCTTCCTTTCTAACTCTTGTTTCTCCCTTTCTTTTTCTCTTTCATCTTGTTTAATCTTGTCCTCCTCTCTATTTCTGCCCATGTCTCGCTTTTTCTGCTCCTCCTTCTTCCTTTCTTCTTCTTCTTGTCTTTCATTGTATTCTAGAAGTACTATTTCGTTTTCAAAATTCAGTTTTTGAAATCTTAAAAAGTCATCCTCCTCATCACTGTCACTATCATCACTTAACTCTAAATCTCTCTCCAGTCTACTAAATCTTCTTTCTTTTTCTCCTATTCCACCAATGGTCTTCTTTTCTTTAGTATTATTCCTTGTGTCCCATAAATCTTTACATAGGTCTTCTGTTGCTTTTTTCATAAATATTTCGAGATCTTTTTCAGCCTTTTCACCCTTAGCTCCAGTTGTTTGGTTGAATAATACATAATCTATTTTTGATGACTTGCAATTGTGCGGATTATCATTTCTTCTAAAAATCTTAAAACATTTCTTACATTTGTAGGAAATACCTGAGTGCTGTTCTTTCAGGTGTGAAATACAAGCCTTCTTGCTTCCAAATGTCAGGTCTTGACATAATGTACATTGGAATCTCTGATAAAAGTAAAAGGGACAGACAAAAGTAATTATGGGTTTAACACATGTATGATTTTAGTTTGTCATGATGTACTATTTTTGAATATTGTTTTGATTTTATCTTTATTCCATATAGTACATCATTAACTTTCTTCAGTACTTTGCATGGACCAATCCATGGTTTTTGAAACTTCGGACTAAGGCCTTTCTTTTTAATTGGGCAATAGTACCAGACTAAATCGAAGTATAGTTTGTCTTTGTGTCATAACTGTTTTTCATACTTTTCGAACTAATTTCAATATTCTGTCTGGCTATATCATTTATGTTTAACATCTTTTTCTCTAAATCAATGACATATTTTGGGTATTTTGTTTGTTCATCCTCCACATTTTTTACTTGAGGGGAACCAAACACTAGATCAATGGGTAGACGTAACTCTCTTCCTATGTGGAGTATGGAAGGTGTATAACCAGTGGAAGAGTGGACTGATGAACGATATGCAAGCATAACTAAATCTAAATGCACATCTCAGTCTTTTTGATTGGATGAGACATACTGACTTAACATTTTGATGATTGTTGCATTTTGTCTCTCTATAAATCCATTCCCTTGGGGATGAAATGTTGAAGATCTAGTTTTCTCTATACCTAACAGTTTACACATTTTTGTGAATAACTTTGATTCAAATGTTTTCCCTTGATCAGTATGGCAAATTAATGGACAGCCCCAGCGGCTAATGTACTTATCTACTAAAACTTCTGCCACTGTGCTTGCTTCTAAATTGTTGATACAGAAACATTTTGTCCATTTACTAAACACATCTCCCACAACCATTATATACTTGTTATTACGGTCGGATTTTGTAAAGAGTCCCATGAAATCAATTGCAATGCGTTCATTGGAAGCTCCAACATTATAACACTGTAAGGGTGCCTTTGGTTTTCTTAAGGATATCCTTCTACTGTTACATTTAATACAAGCTTTACACCAATTTTCAACATCTTTCCTCAGAGTGAACCAGAAGTACCTCTCTCTTATTTTATGCAGAGTTTTCTTAACTCCTAAATGACCACCACATTTATTGTCGTGCAGTTGTTTTAAAACATAAGTCCTATGTGACTTTGGTATGACTAAGAGGAGTTTAAAATCAGAGTTTTCATTTTCCTCCCATTTTCTGTAAAGAACATTATTCTTTAATACAAGAGAATCAATATGATTCCACAAATACTTCAAATCTGGGCTATGCTTAGAAATTTGTTGCCATGTAGGTTTTTCTCCACTCGAGATCATGTCTTTTATCATTTTCAAGTCATTGTCAGCATTTTGCAAAGAATCAATATCAGGTATTAACTCAATGTTTTGACTGGCATCGGAATAACTATTTGATTCGGATATGTTTGTGTTTGAATCTGCTCTGCTGGTACTAGGAACATCACTAGTGCATACCGACACATCTCTACTAGTTTGATAAACACTACCACTATCAGTTGACTGTAGAGTATTAATGTTATGGCTAATCAAGTTATTTGATTTAACCCCCTTAATAACACCAACCTCCTTCAACCTTTGCTCTCTATTTTCAGATTTAACAGACTCAAGCCTATAACTGTTATACATGCAGAAATGCAGTATAGTTATCAAAAAACTAAGCAACAATAGATTATGATGGAAGACCAGAAATGTTGCTATTAGTGCAAGGGAAATAATTCTATCATGTTTTGAGAAGATTAATACCTTGTTGTCTCCCTTGTTTGTAGAGCACACGTCAGATGGAACATTATTCATCACAGAGTAATTTCTGTGATGTCTGAACACCCAATCTCTACCAGTTTCCAGGAAATATAGAAACATCTTTTCTAGAAATTCATTTTTATGATCAGACAGAAATATCAGCAGCATAACGAGCATTATGTAAAATGTTGCATTTTGATTAAAAGACATTATCAGTAGTGTGAGAAGGGAAATAATCATGCAATAATTTTGATTTGTTGACCGAGAATTGCTTCCCTTGTAAGATATTGTTTTCACATGTGAGATCCTGACTTCATCTTCCTGATTAGAATTTTCAACTCTTGTACAGTATTTGCAATCATTTTCAAGACATGGCCTTCTCGACAGTACATCAGTATTTGAATGAAGCTTGTCAGCTCTATGCTCAATTGAAAAATCATAGCCACTTAGACATGTTAACCACCTTGCTAAGTGACCTTCTACATTTTTGAAATTAAGTAGCAATTAAACTTGAATGATCACTTCTGACAAGAAAACTTCTCCCTAACAAATAATGATGAAAGAATTTGATTGAATTGACTATTGCGAGTAATTCTCTTCGTGTCACACAATATCGTCTCTCCGTTTTAGTGAAACATTTACTGAAATATCCAATGACTTTTTCTTTGCCATCAATTACCTGGGACAAGACTCCCCCTTGTCCAGTCAAAGATGCATCAGTATCTAATATGAATTTATCATTTTCCGTGGGAAAAGCTAAAATTGGGGCATTTACTAAAGCATATTTTATCTTCTCAAAGGATTCCTCACATTCCTTTGACCAGATAAATTTTCTGTTATTTTCTGCTAATTCATGCAATGGTTTTGCAATTGTTGCAAATTGATAAACATAACTTCTGTAATAACTAGCAAGTGAGACAAAACTTCTTGCCTCTTTAGCATTTTTCGGTGTAGGCCAATTTTTTATTCTTTCAATTTTTACTGGGTCAGTTCCAACACCATTTTCATTGATAACATGACCAAGGAATGTAACCTCCTTTTGGAAAAGTACACACTTTTTGGGATTAAGCTTAAGGTTTGCATCACTCAACCTTTTGAAAACAATTTCAAGATTTTTCAACTGATCTGAGAAGGTTTTTGAGTGACATATTATGTCATCGAGATAGATGATTACCATTGACCATAGCAAACCAGCAAAAATCATTTGTACAAGTTTAGTGAAGGTTGCTGGGGCATTACATAGTCCAAAAGCTAAACGAATCCATTGATATTGCGTGCCACCTGGTATGGAAAAAGCTGTTTTATGGCGGTCAGATTCATCAATGTCCACTTGCCAATAACCAGATTTCATATCTAGGCATGAAAACCATTTTGAGCCTGATAATGCCTCAATACTGTCATCAATTCTAGGCAGTGGTTGTGAATCTTTTACTGTGACTTCGTTTAATCCCCTGTAATCACAACAAAACCTAATGGACCCATCAGGTTTAGTCACTGTGGCCACTGGTGCATTCCATGTGCTCTGTGGACACTTTTCAATAATGTCATCATTTTCCATTTTTTCAATTTCTGCCTCAATCACTTTCCTTTTTGCAAGAGGAATTCTGTATGGATATTTCTTAACAGGTTTTGCATTATCAGTTTCAATTTTATGTTTTATCTGTGTAGTGTGACCAATATCAGCTGAACTTGCACAGAAGATATTTCGGTGTTTTATGAGAAACTGCTTTAATTGCTCAGTCTCACTTTTATCTAGGTCTTTGGATGATTTTGAAAACATGTCTTTCAAATGATCTGGCAAGACATTGCCTTGACTACACGATATACCAGTTGCTTCCACTGTTATATTTTCAACAACATTCACCTACTCTAATGTAGCTGTAGTGGTGTCCTTATAAAGTTTAACAGGTTTCTCAGAGAAGTTTGCTAACCTTAAAGGGACACAACTCTGTTTTGGATCAAAAACTGTTTTGCTACCAATAAACCAGTTTTGTCAGAAAAACTGTCACAACCTTCTACCAAGCAGAATTTATCTTTTTCAATGTGATCCATAACTTTTCCTTGTACAATCATTTCTGAGTTTGGTGGAATGACAACATCCTTTGAAATTGAAACTCTACAACAATTCATCTTACCATCACTCTTTGTATAACATGGAATTTTGTCACCTTTTACAGATAAATAATTTTTGCTTATCATGAGATCACATTTATGTTGTTTCATGAAATCCAGTCCCAAAATACCATTCAAATTTATATCTGCTATCAGCATCTCATGGTTAAATGTATGTCCACCAAGAGAAATAGACATTTTTGCTTTTCCTATAAATGGCTTATTTTCACCAGTAACTGTGCTCATCATAATATCTACTGGGATCAATTCAATTTTCTGATTTTTATTCAACAAAATAAAAATTTTTCTATCAAGAATTGAAACATTTGCTCCAGAATCACATAAACAAGAAATTAAGTTATCATTTATTCTCACATCACAGAAGTAACCATTTTCTTTTCCTAGACTATTTAATTGAATTGTGTAACTGGACCTTAGTTTTGACTTGGTCTTGTTGTGGTCCCCCAACTCGACCTGTTTTCGTTTCCCTGGTAGTTATTACCAAAATCATTTCTGTAATTCCTGTTATTTCTATTGGAACTTTGATTTTGTTTCCTGTAATTATTATTATTTCTATTATAATTCCTTTTCTGTTGGTACCCATTGTTATTATTTGGATGAGAGTTTTTATATTGAAACCCATTGTTATTATTTATCTTTTTGTCTAATCTGTCCATACGTTCAGTTAAACTATTCAGTTTTTCTATAACGGTTTCCATAATTGACTTCTGTTTATTTTGGTATGATACAGCATTTACCGGGGCAACCCTACCTTGATCTACAATCTTATGAGTCTCAAGTCGGATAGCTATTGTTTCAGCTTCTGACATAGTTTTTGGACAGCATTCTCTTAATCTCAATCTAATTTCGCTATCATCAAGGCTGTCAATAAAATAATCAAGTGACAGGATTTCAATCAAACTTGTTGGTGCTTCAGGATATGCCTGCCTTGTCAGTTTTCTAATACTCTGTGCCAATTCGGGTAAAGACTGACCTTTCTGTCTTTTGATAGATTTTAACTGTGACCGGAATATTTCAGCTTTATTCTTTGTTCCATATCTATTTAGTAACATTTCTACTAGACTATCATAGTCTCTTTTCTGAGTCTCTGAAAGTTCTCCCAAGAGTGACCTTGCATTGCCTGTAAGACAACTTGCTAGGTACAGTGCCTTTGCCTGGTATGGCCAGTTATTAATTTCAGCCACAATGTTAAACTGTGTCAAGTATTCACTTAAATCTGAGGTTCCATCAAATGACTGAGGCTTCATTTTCAAAGTATACACGGGAAATGTATCAGTCAAATTTTGATTGTTTTTGGTATTAGGAATATTGTGGAAAGTTGAACTCTGTGTACTTTGATTTACATGTGAGCAGTATCTCCCTTGGTCATTAGATCTAAAAGTTACTTCAGAATCAGGATGTCTAATTTCAGATAAATTTGACTGAAGGTTGTATATGCCATTTTCAAATTTCTCCATCCTTGAATTCATATGGTCATGTAATTCTCTTAAAGTGTGTGAAATTGTGTTCATTTTATGTGTCATTAAAGGCAGTTTTTCTTGAACTGGGTCTTCATTATCTATCTGCTCATCATTATTCAACAATTGGGTATCCATTTTTCTCAATAAAATCCAACTATTCTACACAGTTGAAACAGAAAAAGTCAAATATCTGATAAATAAAAAAAAATGTTTTCAACTTTTTCTGGTAAAAATTCTTTCCAACACGCACAATAAGCTTAAATAATTTTACAGTATTTTAAATAGGACAAGATCTATCTTACGGTAGAAATGCTCCAGAAAAAAAAAATTCAACGTGAATTTTTAAGAAGTATTGGAAAAATTCAGTCCCTGCTAAACAAGACTCTCGTGAAAAATTCCAAACTCTTCAAAAAAAAAAAGAAAAAAAAAAAAAATCAGTTCTATCAAACTATTTCAACAGTTTCAAATAAGATCGATTTCTTCAGACTGCAACGATCCCACTTCTGACACCATTTGTCAGGACTTTCCGAGCGGTTTTAAAAATAACTCCGAAAGCGAAAGTAGATTTCTAATTTTAGTTCACATAAAAACATTTCTTTAGGTCGACATACAAAATAAAATTAATGTCCTACCTGGTTTATCATTTTCTCTGAAAGGTTAAATAGTTCGAACCGTTTCTGGCACAATGCGACGTTAACTCAAAAATTCGGCCTATTTATATTAACGGCTTGTTATGATAATGACGTCACATTCGATACACAACTGGGATTCCAAAGTAATGGTTTCGCGCTACGTACGCGACGTTGTAAAATACAATATATGAACGGGAACCAGACGTTCTAAATTTTAAAACGGAAGTAACTGAACTGTCAGAATACCGCTGAATTTAATGTGCAATAAAGTTTATAAAGTTTCGCGGATACGTAATCGTGAGCGAATCAGGATGATACCAGGTAGGACTAACAAACAATGAACATGTTTAAACATTAATGATAAGAATAGCAAAAGCTTTAAATATTTAACAATTGGTAATAACAATTTACAATTTTACGTACAATCCTCACAATATGAAAAAGGCCACCTCGCATTTGTGTAAAACAAAAAGGTCAACATCAAACGACTTCATGTAGCCTGGCCGACCTCGGTCGAAAATCGTTATACTTGAAGAGATCTTTTTCGATCTTTTTCAGTTCTTGGGTGTGATTTTTTTTTTTTTTAAATAATGGGCGAAAGTCCAGAGACTTTTTGAAATCTAGTAAATATTGTTGGTCTCCAACAGAGGAGAGATAACATCTTGGACAGAAGGAACAGAAATTTACTTGTTATGATGTGGTTAAGGGTTTACCCTGCCTACTGCAGACTGTCAACCATGTTTGGGGTAAGTGTGGCTTACGTCGATATAGAGATACGACGTAGTCTACCTGTGTTCGTTGCCACTTTGTCGACGTATATACAATGGCCCTCTATTGCAGAAAGGAGGGAAATGCAGGGAAATTCGCATGAAATACATTCTGCTGTTGGGGCCATAAATGCGACAAGCCACGAAATATACCGACCAGTGCAAAACCAACAACAGTTTTATTCTGGCCATAGAAATTATCACTGTCTTCATACGCAAATTATCGTTGATAATGAAGGTATGATTAGATATATTGAGACTGGTTTTCTTGGCTATCAGAATGATGCCCAAACTTACAGACTTATGCGTCAAATAGGCATGCAAGACCTACCTTTTCCTGTCGATTGTGATTTGCTAGCGGACCAAATTTATCCAAATGGACACCCAATCATAACGCCGTACAGCACAGTCCCTCTCCGCAGAACACAGGGTCAAGGACGGGTTATGTGTGAGAGGTACAACAGATACCACAGGAGGTACAGAGTGTCTGTTGAACATGCAATTGCTCAGGTAAAGGGGTACCAAAGCGTGAGTTCAGTTTGGCGTCACCCCCGACTGTGTCTCGGTGTGACTGTAAGGGTATGCTCTTTTTTGGTATACCGAAAAAGACGCATCGGTCTCATAATGTGAGGGGGATTTAAAAAGTTTTGAGTGAAAACTCAATAAACAAGAATTCTATGACTTATTCAGAAGTGCATTAATGGAATCTATTTTTCTTCGATATCTTCGCTATTGATGCCTCCTTCGTCTATCCCGCCATATGAATACTGATTTTGATAGTTGGGGTGTTTTGTTACCCTGTAAATGAGGTGTGCGATGCATAACAGGGTTCAGACATGTAAATACTGATTTGGTTAAGATCTGTTGAGAGAATGTTAAGATCAGGACATAATGTTATGGTACCATCGTCCTGAAGTGATTAGATCTCGAATGGAGGAACAATTGGTTTTTGTAACTATGAAGAGTTGTACCAAAATAACTGATTCATGTTTTTAGTTCTTGTTTGGGTAGTTTACCTGTATTGTAATAGACCAAAGAGTAGTGTTTATGTAATATTGATTAACTAAAATCCACAATACGATCCAAAAATCCCTGGCAAATGACCCTTTTTCCTCATCGTTTTTCGTAATGTTAACAAGTTTAATATACACATTTATTTCAAGGTTAATCCAAAGAATCTTTGAAAAAGAGTACAAGTTACGTTTCTAAACAAAATGATAATAATCTATAATTTCGTCAAATATAAAAGCATTAATCACGATGCACCGCTAGCTGGTACGGAGCATCGTGCATCAAACCGTACTGCTGTGGTACCCTCATTGAATTACACGGTGGGTTTTTAGTGCTTCTATACATATCTACTCTCTATGACACATAAATGCACTCATTTGACAAAGTCCGTAATCTTACCAGGTATTCCAAATGACTTTGTGTAGAAATACTGTACATGAAACGGGTTATTTGGTAACACATTCTTAACTAGTTCAAGAAAAAGAATTATCGTTATCATATTCATTTGCTATGATCTGAACCAAAGCCCAGGGGTATCAATTCGTGGTAGCAGCGTTTGTATATGGGAATCGGAACAAGAAATATCTTTAAAAATAGATAGACAACATAAATTTGCCACCAAACAGGCAGGGTATGGAATGCCATAGCAGGAAATATTCAAGATATAAAAACACTATCAAGATATTTAAAATATTCAATCAAGATAGTCGCAATTATACCAAAATGATATATAAATTTGATATATGAAAGCAAAATTATCATATCAAAACATAAAACCACTTCAAGACAAATAAATATACTTCAAGATGTAAAAACAGCATCAACATTTTAAAAACCACACCAAGACTCACGTGACCAATAAAGACTCAGGTGACCACAAAATCCACGACGTCATCACTTGGCGAAAAGAACGTACACACACTGCTGCTGCTTGACTGTTGACAGTCACACTGTCATTTTTTATTCGGCGTATTAACGTTAATCATGGACCATCCAGACGAAGTTACTCGGCTCTTTAGACATTCGTAGTTCCAAGATCTCATGAGAGACCTCAGGAGGAGTGTTTCAGATGCCCCTTCAAATGTCCGTGATGTTGTTTCACAGATTCGAAAACATTGTGGGAAAAGGAGAAAATCCTGGTAACCAGCATTTTCTACTTTTTCCACAGTGTTTTCTATCCAACTGGAATGAGAAATCATGATTCCTACATGATTAATGGCCCTGTACATGCTTTCAGTTTGATCATTAGAGTTGAGATGAATGATTAACTTGATCTTAAATCTACAGGATTGCATTCTGCAATGTTCCGGTAAACTGTGGAAAGGTCATGACCTTTTAGTTTCGCATTTGCAAATGGGCTTTATTTCATATTTTAGAATCATTCAGGGCACCAGTATCAATCCTTACCTTTAAATCTGCAGTCAAATCTCGCCTTTTCTTAATGGCCACTTCGAATATTTCACGCCTTACTATACACTGACACCATGATGCTTTCATATATCAAATTTATATATCATTTTGGTATAATTGAGACTATCTTGATTGAATATTTTAAATATCTTGATAGTGTTTTTATATCTTGAATATTTTCTGCTATGGCATTCCATAGCAGGGACCCTTAGAATAAACATGTCTACATCTTTGACCAATCACAAGTTCCCATTCATCTAGATCTATTTGTTATCAGTATCAAAAAGTAGGTCAATAGCCAGCACATTTAGCCGTGCCGAAAAATGTACTAGAAAAAAGGCCGACAGAGGCCCGTCGAATAAACATGTGAACTTATTTCAAAAATCGCAAATTACTATCTATCGAATTGGATATGTAAGTGTCAAAGATCAAAGACTAGCTTGTTCTAGGTTAAATACAAGAATATAGTAATGCCACCAAAATTTGTATATTCCCAATACCTACGCTTTGGGTTTTTACCTAGTTGCGCTTCCAACTCAAAATTTACTCTCTCTATAACGATCGAAGATCGCCATCTTCTCTGAATCGACTTTAGTGCACCGTTTTGATTCTCCGAGAGCTGAATTTTTAGCGTGGTCTATTAAAAATGTACCTTGTAAAAGCAGACGATCGGCAGCGAGCATCTCCTATATAGCGGATTACCTTTATCGACAGTCTCGTAGCTTTTGAGACGAACCCCCTGTCTAAATACCGTATTCCTTGTTCATATTCCGTATTCAGTGTCCGCTTGTACATCTCTAACCGTTCTTAGTATTAGCTTCCTTCAAACCCTATCAAGTACTCGCCCGGTAATGTGGGCATTTCCTAAGACTGACTGCGCTCATCACGGGCTTCGAATCCGTAACTTTTTGATGTGACTACCCCACTGTCTCCCATAGCTCGTAAGTGTCACGATCATGTGAAAAGAAAGGCATTCGTAGTCACCTCGTACAGTTCTACATATTGTTCTGACCACAAATACAAAGGATGCCCACCTAACTAGCTTACACAGAAAATAAACAGAGGATATTTGTTTTTTTCGGTGAAAGATCGAAATTTATATCATCGAGTGAATGTCATCGGGAATATTTTCACGAGAGGCGTAGTGTGCATAATCGGTAATATTTTCACTCGTAACTACGTCACTCGTGAAAATATCACCGACGATGTTCACTCGATAATTCACCGAAAAAAAAAAAAAATTCTATGTAATTCAAGCTACAAACCCCCCTTTTTTTTTTGGGGGGGGGGACTTGCATCACAATACAGTACAGTTGTTTTCAGTAATTCCCCGTGGCGTACCCTCTCCGTATAACAGCGCATTACAATATTACGTAAAGCACGATAAATGTAGGGTAAATTACGTCATATTTCCATCTAGATGAATTGCACGCGCTGTTTACCTAGGTTACTAGTGCGCGGGAACTACTGTTTCCGCCTTCAATTGAAGAGTTAAAAAATAAAATCGGTATTTTTCACTGGTCGTAAGCATGAAATATCGAACAATATTCAACCGTTATTTCTGGATAAACTACCGAAAACAATGAAATAATAAACAATTGTACCGCCGTTTGTATTGTTTACAATAAGAATTTTAAGCATGAATATGTGGATTCAAAGTAGGAGCTGTTTTCGTTTATATTATTTAGAGCAACAGAGGTTAATTAAGTAAATAAAACATAATGGAGCGTTGCTCTGACAAAAGGGGTTCAATGCATCTCTGTGATGTGTTATACCACATAAGTCATCATATGATTATAGATCCATAAAATCCATTTTGTCAAACAACCAAATGAATAATGAGGTAGACTGGTCCTTTTTGGCATGAAAGAAATTGACCAATAGCAAAACTTTTCGACTCAGGTAAGCCTGCGCGGACTGCACTCTACCGATACTATAGATCAAAGATTGGACATAAGATATCCATATGAAATGAGGTCGAATGCATCACGCAAAACGGTTGTAACTCATTTTTCAACATTTCACAGGGGGGAAAACTGATTAGTTTTTCAAGAAAAGGTAATATGATTTGAGATAGACCTGCAGCCTTTAAATACATTTTCTTCGATTGTAGCAAGAAATATTTTTGTGGGATTTTGTAAAGATGGATATTGATTAAAAATAAGATTTACAACAGTTTTGCGTTAAACTCGCGATTAATGTAGGTATAGTTTCAGCACAGAGCTATGGAAGATAATGAGGGAACATTGTCACTGCATGTCATATTTTTCGGAGATTGAAAAATTTAAAAAAAAATGCCTTCTAGCGGAAGTAAGTAGGAACGAAGGCAAACAACAACAACAGATTTACAACAACAACAAGTAAGAACAACAACTAATGTTAACAACAACAACACTAACTGGAAAAACAAGATGGTGCTTTCAAGTTCAACTTGGAAAACCACTGGTAAATTTCAAAGGACGTCCAACCATAGAAATGGAAACAAGTTTTTTTCCCCTCTAGATCATGAAAAAGATGACATTTTATTATTGAAATGAGCGTTTTAACATTCCGGCGAGGTACACATGGATCAACGATTTTGTTGGAAAACTATTCGTATTTACGGACGTTCGTTTGTTCGGATAGATTAGAGCTAAACTGGTTTACAAAACAACAAAATTTCCAACTTGTCCATGTTAAAAGCATTTGCAAATGACAAAATAAATGTAGCCGGTTTTTTAATGTAATTTCCATGGAATGGGTTGAAAATATTGTGTGAAAGGGAGAAAATCAAACTGCTGGCTTTTTCTGGGCCCATAAAACACTGGAATGTTTTATAATGGGATAAAGTGCTACTCTTGCTACTGAGAACTTTACCTAAGCATAAAGACATAAGTTGTGAAAGGCATAGCCTAATCTTATTACAGCAGAAATGATAAACAATATTTCTTCAGTATCATAAGTGATGATGTATGAAGTTGCATAACGCAATTTATTATTATCATCCTCAAATTACATATTATCACATGTACTAAACAAACATCAAATAGAGTGTGAACCTTGAGCACAGAACAGGGGATATTCTTTCTTTCCTGTGGGGCTGAATTTCGGCCCCCATTCCCAATTGAAAAAAAAAGTGTATTTTTTTCCCAGTTCCATAAAATAAAATTCCCAATTAGATGCTAGAAAAAGAAAGCCATCTGATGTATCAGCCAGGGTTTTCCCTGACACACAAATTTGTGCATTTTGGCTCATTTCTTAACTAAATAACTTGCTAAAATTCATCGACTGCAGACATTGACCACAGTTCAAGCAGGAAATGGACAATTGTCGTATTTTAGGTGCGAAACTATTTGGGGGCAAATGAACTATAGACTGCTTCCGTATATTTTCAATCGATTCATGCATTGACTCAATTCTCTGGCTGTAAACCGTTCTAAGTTCTCAAATTTTAGACAGGGCACACTTTTTCCACTGTAGTTTTGGTTTACATGTACAAAAAAAGACAGACAACTGTTAACTTCTAGGCAACTGCCTCACGTTTTGCAGCGAAGCGAAGTTTCGTAACGCAAAAATAAAGAACCCAGCTCCTAAACTGATAGTCCTGAACCAGGCACAATTTATGAAAAACACCCGGCCTAATATAGACTATGAGTGGTTTTTTTATCTCAAATTTTTAGCAGTTGTGCTTCGTCTTTGTCGTAGCACAGGAACCGGCTGTATAATTGGTGAACATAGCTTGTCGTTGGCCGAAATGGATACTCTCTACCAAAAACAAGTAAATTCATATTTGGACGTATAAAGTCACCAGTTATGGATCATAAAATCAAGATGTTAATTAAAGAGCCGGTATCAGTATGGCTGTGGGATTATCGACACACCCGAAGTCATACAACGCAAAAATCTTGTGTGAAGTTTCCTCTCCACAATTAATTTTTAACAGGGTTTTTTTCAATACTGTTGTAGGTCTACCACAGAAAATGACGATTTATCAATCTTCCCATATATGTCAAAATGCACAAAAAATTGTTTTCAAAGATTAATCGTCATGGGAAAAAAAAAAAAAAAACACACACACAAAAACACATGACAAACCATTGTCAGAGACCTCAACTGATCAGAGGCTCTTCAATCTGTCTTATCTAGCTTTGATAATGACTTCTATCAGCTGACTTGCATACACACCATATTGAAAATAAAACAGGAAATAATGCTTCTGTTCATTCACCAGAAAAAAGAGATGTCTTTATAAGAGAATTTAAAAATCCTATTTAACGTAGGGGGGGACGGGTCTTACAGCCAAGACCACTGGAACTAGTACAACAAAAGAGAGCACATCCATCCAAAAAGAAAGAAGTTTGAAAAAAAGAAGCAGCACTGAATCAGTAGTACATTATATGCCTTATTAAGTTTATTGTAAGGTTAAATGTGTTCCAAACTTTATATGTTTTGTCAATATTATTTTCCCAATTTTGACATTTTGTTGATGATTTTTTTCCCAATTTGGTCAGGGGCCTTTTCCAAAACTGCATGGATAAAGCCCTGCAGAAAATAAACCAATGGACATTTTAAGGTCAGAAGTGAGACCTAACTACTTTGAGGTAGTCCTTTCCAGAATGTCTTGGCAAAGCAAGCAGTATAGATCAAAGATCAGACTGCATGTTTTGTAGAGTCTGATCTTGATATACTTTGATTGCAAAGGCAATGAAGTTGTGAAGGCGCTTTAAGTGTTAAAACTGGCATACTTTTATTTCAGGTTTACTGAGACTAGGTATATGTATATACAGACAAAAAGCCTGTAGGTTGCTCATGGCATCTCAAAAGAGATACCTTACATCGGAGACTAGTAGTACACAGGATGTTGAGTTTGACGAAAAAATGCTAGAAATCCTTGTCTGTCCTCTTACAAAGAAGCCTTTAAGGTAAAGACAAATATCTGTACATTTCATCACTTTTGCTGCAACAATATATGCTTGCAACATTAAAAAAGAAATACTGGATCAATGATCAGTCAGTATGGGCACCTATTTTCACATGTGTGTACATCATTAACCTGCCCGCGCTGCCGTTCGCCATTTTCGCCAAATGCGAAAATTCTGAACAAGTGGCGAATTTTTTCTTTAACTGGCGAAAATACGTGGCGAAAGTTTTTTTTATAGGCAATTTTTCAGTTTTTGTCTCAACTCACGAGACAAGTGGAGAAAGGGTGAAGCAGGGAACAAGCAACAGGGCGACGTTGGCGAAGAAGTCACCTTCAATGGCTCAACTTTGCCTCGTCAAGCTTGCACGGCGAAAAAACTTAGCCTTAAAAAATTCCCGACCTATCTATATTCATGAAATATTGGCTATCTAAGACAAAGGGTGACGCCAGTTATTCTTTATCAACTTTGTAAATTTAGACAAGACAGCAGAGTGTTATGATCCATATCTGTTACTAACTCGCTAAATCCACCCCTTTATCCCACGAAAACCTGTCTTTTTTTCCACAGGTAAAGCGTCTGCTTATTGGTTTAAATGACGTCAGACGATCAGTACTGATTCTCAATAAATAAATAGTCGTAAAATAAAGCAGAATTACCCCTTCTTACTGCTGGAGATATTCTTTACAAATATTTTTCAATAAATTACAATAATGGATGGTAAACCAAAGGATTAAAAAATCTTGAAAACAATCATTTGCCTTCCTCACATAGGCAGCTCAAGCAAAATCTGCAGTGCAGTGTTCTATTTATAGCATTCTATTTTTAGAATACACTACACCTTTTCCTTCCTATCAGCTGTTTTATTGACTATATAGATTACATCTCTGTAAACCTTGTTAAGTTTTTTTAATTTTACCAAGTCCTAGTTATGTTTTTGAATCAAGATTGTGGTTGGTCCTCATTACAGCCGTGAAGAAGTTTTTTTCTTTTCTCATCACTCTGGACATTATTTGTAATCTGATGAGAAATGTCAGGGTTTGAAGTAATGTGTGACTCTGCATCAGTGGGGTCATAAATTACAAGGCAATCAAAACCCAATGATCAGATAATGTTCTTTTGAGTCAACAAGCAGATAAAAATCCTTCTCATTTTTTTCTTTGATAAGCAAATCATATCCAAAAGTGATAGTAAGATTCAACTGTTTTTCACTCAACGCAGGCATACAGAAATTCTTTCATCACATACTATAATTTCTCCTGTAAAGTTCATGGAAGAAATACTATCTACTTGCAGCACAAGTCTGCTTCTAGATTCAGGCAGAATTTAACTACACTGCATTTTTACCATGGGTTTTTTTTTTTTGTTTGTTTGTTTGTTTTATTAACCCACACAATGCCAACTTTTTAACAACCTCAATAAAGGAGACTTATGAAAACATTGTGAGAAAAGAAAAAAAATGCTGGTAACCAGCATTTTCTCCTTTTCAAATAATGTTTTCTATCCTATCATGGACAATCTTCCACTATTTCAGCAACATTTAAAATTGATGTCTGTATATGCTTTGGGTTTGGATGTGTCTAAAATTGTGTCATGTGCTAAAGGATTAAATCCCCATCATGTAATTTTCATCATTCATGTTTCCATGTTGGTACAAATGAATTAAAATTGAAAAAAAAACTTGTTCTCTGTGTCTGATACCTGAATGGAATAAAGGGGGATAAATGGTGCTAAAAAGGAAAGTAGCGAAAAAGTAGAAAGAAATGGTTCATCAATTAAGAAAAGTGGCGAAAGAAATGGTAATAAATTAGGAAAAGTGGCGAAAAAAATGGCTCATAAATAAAAAAAGTGGCGAAAAGTTTTTTAAATTGGCGAAAATAGTGGCGAAAGAAAAAAAAAAAAAAAAAAAAAAGCCAGAGCAGGCCCTGATAAAAAATAAATACTGGATCAATGATCAGTCAGTATGGGCACCTATTTGCACATGTGTGTACATCATTAACCTGTCCGTGTGACTAAATGATTTTACTTCTCGAAAAATAGTACAGCAGAATATTGGATTGCTTTATGAGACAACTATTCATAACTGCTCCTGTACTTTTTTTAAAAAATGGTGTCCATTTCAGCCAAAACTGGAAATTAATCAGTATATTCAATTTTCAAATAATCAATTTTTTTAATAAGGATTAAAATTTCATTGAGAGGGTAGCTTTAATGAATGTGTAGTAGTAAGTGATATGACAGAGTGAAAGGTCTTACAAAATATTCATTTAGTTACAATTTGAACTTTATTGTAATCTAATTGGCAGCAATAAACTTGCGCAGAAGCTCAACAGTACATTGTGTACATGTATAAGACATGAGTGAATTTTCAAATGTTGTTGGTTTTCATTATGAATACACAGGATCATGTGAAGTAAAGTTACTGCTGCAAATGGAGAAATTGTTTATATCAATTTTTTTTTTTTTTTTTTTTTTTTTTAAAGGTATTCCTACCCTGAAGCGGAACATCTATTTCCACTGTAATTTTACTCTGAAAAATATGATATCATTAAAAACCATCTATATTGTAGCATCTTAACCAAGCCACTTTTGGAGATTTTGCCTTCATAGAATTATCATTTTCAATTCTAAAATCACTATATCCTCAATTCAAAGGGAGATTATTATTACCTCCCTTTACAAAAAAAGTAATGGAGGTATGAACAGAAACTTTTTAGATAGACATTTAAAGAAATTGTGGGTGGTTAAAAGTGTTTAGAATTATTGAATCATTATAAATTCTCAATAATCTAACAACAAAAAAAATTATGCCAGAATTTTAGATTTGGTCCATGTTGAAAGAATTTGCTGACAACGAATTAAATTTTTCTCAAACCAGGGATCGTATATACACAGGGATAGGCAACGCAACTGGAGTTTAGACCAATTATCGATTTTTCACTGACTTACCTGTACGGCGTCCAATAATCCGTTGTCGTTCCTTGCGAGTTATTATCTTTCTTTCAGATAATATAATTCCTTGCCGATTCCAACAATTTTTATATCCGCCAAAGAAGCGTTTAGTATGAAATGCGTTTCAATGTTATGTCAATGTTTTTCTATTATTGGTTTTTTTTTTTTTTCAGTTAAAGTGTTATTTTTTTTATCTGGAAAATTTAAAGTGTCGACTAATTGGGCGTTTCAGATATACAGGTCATGTTGTCAGTCTTGATTTCACACGAAGTGTAAATTGTGAATGGAGATCAAAACGGCCCGGTGCCAAAACGATCCATTACCGAAACAACCCTCTTTTTCGTAGTTACTTAAAATATTTTAATATTTCTGCAGTGGATATCTATTGCAAACAATTCGGGAAAAGCACACATCGCCTGTTGAAGGATTAAGTCCGTCTAACGTTTCGGAAGTGGGCTGCTTTTGTCCACTCCCTGTATTTGACATGATCACAAGTGGGATGTATCAAGTTGTGTATCTGTCATGACACATCTACTGTCAGTAGTGTCCTCTTCTGTTTATAGACAATACGCATCATTGAATTAAATATTTATTTTCTGATTTTCTTCTCCAAATATTTCAATTTAGTCAGGTCAAAAGCTTCTCATGTTATCAGGAGTGACAAACATTTCACTTGTATGTAGTACAATGTATTAGGCCGGTAAACACAGAGATCTGTTAATAGTTATATACCCATTTTTCAATAGCAAACTACACAAAGGGCATATAGAACCAGAAAATTGCCTTCACTGCCCAGTACCTTCCAGTACATTTTCAGTTCAGCTTGCAGCTACTCTTAAATCACTGTCTTTGACAGAAAAAAAGGAGAATTTCCTGCAAAATGGAAAGAATGTGAACTTTCTGAAAAAGTAGGCTCGTGAAGTGTGAGGACCTGTCTGCAACTCTGTTCCTACTTTTATACATTGGAATCAATTACATACACCAGTGGCCTTCACAATTGCATCATTTCGAATTAACCTGTGTACCTTACAACCTTGTGTGTTTGATGACTTCGGAATATTTAAAGCTTTTTGAAAATATTGTGGGAAAAGAACAAAATGCTAGCCTAGCACATGTACCTGTTTTCAGCATTTTTATCCGCAATGTTCAATACCATGCAAAAAAAAATCCAATCGTTTGAATCTACTTTCAGTTGTCGTTTGCTAATACTTTCAATTGGGGATTCCAAAGGCCCCCAAAAAATTGTTCTTTGGTAAAAAATAGTCAGTAGCATAATTATTAGAAAAAAAAAACAAATCTGCAATTATCCCTTTGCCACACAACCCCGAGTTCTGATGACCAAGAGAAAGAAGCCTTTTGGAAACATTGCAGGAAAAGGAGAAAATGCTGGTTACCAACATTCTCTCCTTGTCCCCAAATGCTTTCAATTATATCATTGACAAATTCCATAATTTGAGTCGCATTTCAATTGTTGTCTGTAAATGCTCTCACTTTGTACAAGTCTACTTCTGTGTTGTTTCAAAAAGAGTTAACAGTGTGGCAAAGTAAAAGTTGCTTTTGACAAGCAATTTTTCCTTCTTTAATAATGGTTTTTTATTCTGTGTCAGAGAACTTAAGGTTATCTAGTAACTTTGAAAGCTTTGATTTTGGACCAATTTGAAAACAGTATAAGTTGTGTAGGACTTTGTACAAATTTGACTTTTCGCTCCTCATACAGTGGACAGCATTGGAAAACATTTGTAAAAGACCAGTTGCAGCCAGTGATCAATTCTTTTCAAAATGATTTCTGTGCTATTAAAAATATTATGTTTTTGCCTTTCCTTCAAATGTTTTTCATTTTTTAAATTTTCAAAAAAATTCACACTGTACACAGAAATTTTATGTTGAAATTGATATTTTAAAATTTCTCACTGAAAACCTCAAGGTAGCCATGAATATTGAGCTACATGTGTTTTACAAAATTAAATGGTGCTGAAAAATGTGTTCCTTTAGCAAGTTTTAACTTAATGCCTAATAAATTTGATTTTACATAAATCCACTGTAGAAATCTTTGGAAAACAGTATGACACAAGGACCAATCTTTTTGCGATAAAATGTAACATGCAAATGGTTGGTTGCTTCCGCAAATGCTTTTTTCATTGAATTTAGACTTTTATCTCCTAAAACTTTTTCACTGTGGCAAGTTGCAGTTAATGATAATGGTAAAAGTATTGTGTATATGAGATATTATTGGTATATTAAACTATCATTATAATCCTGATGTATGTCATACAAACGCCCAAAATATACTTCTCTCCCTCAACAGAGATTTTCAAGTAGAAACATTCCCAACTCTAGTAATACATGGAATATGGATAGCTGCATTGTTTGCTGTGATACAATTGCAAAATGTTGAAAGCAACCAACCTTCAGGAACACTTTGCCAGACAACAAAATTTGAGATTTGTCGGATTTGGAATTATTTGCAGACAAGAAATGAAATGTGTCACTTGTGTCTTTGCTGAGAAAATGAGAACATGCTTGCCAACATTTTCTTCTTTTCCCACAATGTTTTCAGATGTGTAAATATTTCCCATGGTAGTGAAAACTTAGGATTCAGGAATACTGGCATCTGTCACAGATTATTAGATAACTCCTTACCACAAGTGGCTTATAAGACTGTAGATACTGAATGTACCAAAAGTATGTCAAATTTAATACATGTACTTTTAGTGTTTTATGACAATAGTGTGAGTAGTGGGAAACCAACATCATGATTCTCAGAGAATTTTGCATAACACAGATACATACTTCTCTCCCTCAAAAAATATGTTGATGAGGAAAAGCAACACGCAGCTTGTGCAGACAGTTGTGCAAAGTCAAAAAACAAATAGATAAGTATAATGGCTGCTATGATACAACTAAAATGTTGTGAAACATTGCAAATTGAGCAAGGTTCCATCCTTAACTTTTTGCCAGATTACAAAATTTTGGACATGTCTAATTTGAAAGCATTTGCAGACGACAAATGAAATGCAACTGAAATGAGGAGACTTGTTTTTCCTGGGGATATGAGAAAATGTGACATGTACTTACCGGTAGTTTCTTCTTTGTTCACAATGTTTTCGGAAGTATGGATATTCCCCAGGTTAGTGAAAACTTAGGATTCAGGAATACTAACATTTGTCAAAGATAATTAAATAACTCCATATTTCTAGTGGCTTATTGAGCTATATATCCTAAATATACTTTGGTGGTAGAAGAAGCTCACAGCTTTCATATTCAAATACATTAATTTCACTTTAGCATTTTTCTTGCAGGTTTGTACAGTTCACAGCTGATTTGGTCTTTAATATTCCAAGTTTTCAAGCCCAGCTTCAGTTTTATACTAGCACACTTTATGCAGAATTACAAAACCATCTTCAATGTCATTCTTCTGTTCACAGGATGCATCACAACAGTATGTTGACAGCTCTTGAAACCATGTTTTGAAGTGTTTGTGCTCTCACAATACATATCTGGAAAAAAAATATATAGAAGCAACTGAATTTCAAATTTCTCCTTTTTACAAAACGTAACATTTTAATTCTTCAGTTACGTTGCAAAATATGGTTTTATTTTCACATGGTTAGACTGTAATGAGGATTTGTTCAGGATATGGCCAACTATCAGAGATCCAATCATTTTTGACTAATGTGCGGTACTGCGCTTCCACCTTTACTGAAATAACCCCTTTTTAGGCTGCCATCTTGCAATTAAGACCGAAAATAGCCAAGTTTTTGAGCCCACAGTTATCCAACCTTGGCATCGAAAATCACTAGATTTGATTTAAAAACAAAAAGAAATACTTACTGCTTATAAATATGTCAAAATATGAACAAATTTATTTCTAAAAATAAATTGAGAATGCTACAACTATCACTAGGGTCCCGCCAAATTCACCACATTGGTCCGCCATTTTGTGATGAAATACCGAAATAGCCCAGTTTTGAGCCCATAATTATCTAACTTAGGAATCGAAAATCAGCACAAAATTGGCTTTAATACGAGGAGATGTACTCTATCTCGTGATTTTTACCAACATGTTGCTATTTGGACGCTACTTTATGTACTTAAAAAGTACTTTTGCACGTCACTAAATCCTCCTGCCGAACATCCCCAACGGGGCAAACATGATTAGGTCATGATTTTTTAACGCCAAAATAAGCATATAAAACAAAATCTCCGAAAAAATTGATGTTACATATATTCTAAGCATGTAAATATTCAGAAACTTACCTGTTGAGAAGGACGTATGGGATAACAAAGCAAAACGTTGATTAAAACAGTGACCGTCGTATGCCGAAATTTAAGATGGCCGCCGTTTTTTCCTTTGCGGTCAATTCGAAAGAAGACAGTGAATAACCGGAAGTTATACCGCGTTTCCTATCCCTGTATATAAGATCCCTGCTCAAACCATGGGGAAAATTGTGAAAAAAGGAGAAAATGCTCGTCGCATACACTGTCTTATTTTTAAACGATGTTTTCAAATGGCTTCTAACAGACGTGATCGTTCGTTGCAAAAGTTAATCAGAAAATAATTGCCGCATGCTAGGTTTTTAGAATGAGACAAGTGCTCTTGAATTTTGTTTACGTGTATTTGATGTAAACCATGTGTGCTCGTTTGGGCGTTATAAAGATGCAACGATAAGCATTTCTTGTTTACTTGTGCTGGAACATTTCTACTACAATATTTTGCACAATCTCTTTTTTTTTTTTTTTTTTGTTGGCTTTTATACTTAAACCTCGATATTGTGTCACATATATGTAACAGAACGGGTATTATAAATTTTGGGATTTTATTGTAAATGTATATATAGGAATGTAGTTTACATTTGTAAGATTTATTATTTATCTATGAGTTTTATTTCGTACATTTCTACCGAAAATCAATTTGCTTTAACCCTTTATTCAGTGACAAACTATTGCGGTTATACTCCACCACACAAATCTTGACGCATACAGTTGTCAACTTTTGAAAAAATTGTGTAGAAACATACTGTTACATATTGCAAGTAATATTTTCTTTTTCTAAAACGTTTTTCAAGCATTCAAAAATCCAGTTATTTTTCTTTTTTAATTTCTTTAGGTCATTAGCACTAACGAAGATATGCTTGAGTGGTCTCTCGAAAAATGAATTCGGCCAAGTTGAAGTTCCCGCATCGGGGGTGGGGGTGGGGGGGGGGGGGTCAGACACATAGTAATATACCTTTACTATAAAATCCCGGGTTTTAACGACTTTGAGGAAGACAGATTTTTGAAAACATTTCGAAAAGGAGAAAGTGCTGGTAACAATCTTTTTTCTCCTTCCACACAATGTTTTTATATTATTTAAAAAACCGAAGTCCTCTTTAAATGACTGATAGCGGCCAAAATTAAACAAAGAGGGTTGTAAAATACATTTAAATTTAAATCATACCATTTAAAAGAATTTTAAGCTTCATTTAATTTGTCGTTTGCAAGTGTTTTTGGTTTTGCAAGTTTATCAAAATGTTTTTAAATAACAGATCAAAACTGAATTCCAACAGATCAGGCCGGGGATCAAGGGGGCCACCTAGGCCCCCTTGTGGGTCCAGGGCAACGCCCTGGTAGGGGGACCGGGGGGGCAAAGCCCCCAGGCCGAAATTGAATTTCAGCAATTCTAAACACCTTGGAAACCATCTCCTTGCATGCAAATCCCCTCAAACACCTTTCTCATTATTTGCCAAAATACATTATATTTGCACTTTGGAGAAAGTGATATTAAACTTTTTTTTAATAAAATAGATCATTTCTAATATATTCTTAAGTTTTTTGCACTGGGAAAAAGTGGATTTTTAGAGAAAAATACTGCCATTAGATATAAAATACAAGTGAAAGAATTTTTATAATAGAGTGTTGTTTAAAAATTATCTGTTTACAGATTCTAGTTTTGTCATTCAATTAATTTGCATTTCTGTGTGTAGTGCCTTTCATATTTGTTGTTATAAATACATATTCTCATGCCTACTTTGTATGTATAGAATCGAATAAATCGGAATCACCCTTGAGGTAATAAAATATATACTTGTACTTGGTCAAGCTTTACTGCCGCCGAGATCTAACTGGGTAAGAAATGTATCGGTGCAGTTGTATGCCTTGGAACGAGTTGTATATTTGTGCAATTTATTCCTATTTTTTTGCATCTGCTTGTGAAAAAATTAGGCAACCCATAAATTTTTGACAACATACCTGAGTCATAACAATCCAATGTAAAGCCGAAATTCAGCAAATTCATCGGCTTTCCAAGGTTCGACACTAATTTTTTTTCTTTGGGATCCAGCAGGAATCCCTAACTTTATTATCTGGGTGCCCTCCTGATTATTAGGGATCCCTCCGAAGTTACAAAAAAGTAAGTTTTGATTGATCAACTTCTTTTTATTATTTCATTTGATTTTTATTGAGTAAGTTAGATTCATCAGCATTTTGTATGCTTTGTTTTGTAGAATGGCTACATCATGAGCCAACAGATCATTATGCTGCTCCTCCGCATCAATAATCTATTGTACTTTTGAAAAATTTGGATGCAGATCACACAAATCCTGCGAATACGACCCAGATAATTATGGACTTTTTTTGTGTGACACA
This sequence comes from Hippopus hippopus, assembly GCA_946811185.2. NCBI lineage: Eukaryota > Metazoa > Mollusca > Bivalvia > Cardiida > Cardiidae > Hippopus > Hippopus hippopus. The sequence goes on along the minus strand of OX328103.1, from coordinate 42,363,592 downwards.
ATCAAAAATGACTAAATACTGATGGGCTATCAGCAAAGTATGTATGTATACATGTGAAAAGAAAATAGATATAGGCCTGTGTCACAAGAAATTCAGTGCTGACAACTGTATAAGTACCATGTAGTGCAATGGCCACCATTCCCACAAAGCACTAAAAACATCTGCCAAGCACATATTATAGGGATATGAAAAACAGAAATATGGGATATGAGTATCCCAAGAGTGTCACACTAAATGGGGAAAAAAAATGGGGTCTAAATGGTCAGGGTCTAAAATCTCACTATTTCTCCCACTTCTAATACGCCAAAATTTATGACAAAAGTAACAACTGAACAGCTGTAGAAATGGTAGAAATACAGTTTATCATGTAAATCATGTTTTTTTAATAGCATGTACATAGTTTTAAGTTACTGCATTAATCCAATGACGAAGGGGCCTAATGGTTCAAAATTCGACATAAGGTATCCTTTTGAAATCACCTTCCAATTTTGCTGATAGGGGCCCTGGCACTTTGTTTCATATACGCTTTGCGTTTCTAGACGCTCCTTTGGTGTATTCTTTCTTTTTTCAGCAGGCTGTTCTATAGATAAAACAAAAAATCCGCGCAGCGAAAACTCAAGACAATTATCGGCCAAAACCGTAACACTGGACGCTTGACAAAGCAATTTGATTTTAAAGAGCGTCTCAATGACATAGTAGTTTACAAGACGTTGAGATTGTGATACAAGCAACATCTATTTTTAGACTGGTTTTTCCGAATATTACTACGTGTAAAGGAGGTTTCTCGATAAGTTTGCATTTATCATAAAACATCTTAAAAGTTCAAGGATCCTAACGGAATCTAAACGAATATAAACAAAAAACCAGGCGGTCAAATAAAAAACTCACATCCACGGCAAAACTAACCGATCCAAACGCGATTTTAAGCGATGATTTAGATCGCCAATCGGCTTATTTTGACAACACTGTTTTGATCAGTCTAAAATTCTGTGCTTTGGTAAAGAGTTAAGGGTGAGTAAATGCTTAAGACAAACACAAATACATTTACAAACAAAGAAAACTTTTATTCCTACAACCGCTATAATGATTAAACAAGTAGTCTCAGATAAAGAACCAAAAAAAAAAAAATTAAATCATAACAAAGGGAGATAAATCCTATTTTTTTAACAGAAAGTTGCTATTTTCTAGTCCGCGCCTATTCTTTTCATGTATAATTTTATCTGAAAAGCATGATAAAAGCTAGTACCAATTTTGTTATCTGGACCTAAGGTAGAAACTTCCAAAGTTTTATGGAGTATATAAGGAACCTATATGCGATACGTAGACTTTGTGTATCATAAAAATCAGTAAATCTACATGAGTGAGTATAAATGAGCCACGCTCTGACAAAAGGGGACTTAATGCGTCTCTGTGATGCATGGTACTGCTCAAGTCATCACTTTATGGTGGAACCATAAAATCTATTTAACAACCGACTGAATCATGAGGTGCACTTGTCCTTTAACATGCAGAAAATTGACCTAAAGCAAGAAGTTTCGACCTATATCAGTCTGCACAGGTTGACCTGAATCGATACTTTTTGTGGATGCATTAAGCCCGTTTTTCACAGAGAATGGCTAAAATACAAACCAAACTTGCTGTGTAGCAATTTTATGGTAGTTTATACAAATCAGAAGTCAACTAAGAGCATTGCAGAGCTCGACATTTATGTATTTGGACAAAATATCTCAGAACTTCCGTTCAATTAACCCTTTACTACACAATCCCGACCTTTAACAACCCGGAGGAAGAAGGCTTTTGAAAACATTGTTGGAAAAAGAGAAAATGCTGGTAATCAGCATTTTCTCTTTTTCCAACAATATTTTTCTACCTATTCAAGAACGGATACCATCATTTGAAAAATGTTTGAAGTGTCCTCTGTATATTCCCTCAATATGGACAAGTCTAAAATTATTCTATGAGACTAAGGGTTAAAAAGTCAGCCTTCATAAACTTGTGTCGGAAACTTGTACTGTAAGCATTTTTCAGCAGTATATCAGTGACAGCTCATTTTATCACTTATTTCCTTGGTGTTACCTATACCAGGTTAGGTTTTACAGTGCATTGTCTGACGACAGTCCCAGATGACAGGCACGGCCAAAGGGGATCGAACAGGAGTTTTCCGATTACAAGTTTCAAATTACAAATCCACCATCTTAACTCTTTACCAAACGACAAAATTTTGGACTGGACCAAATTTAAAGCATTTGCAGACGATAAATTCAGTGTTGCTAAGATGATGATTTCTGTCTTTGATGGCTCAGAAAACATTTGGGTAAAGGGAGAAAACAAAGTTGTGAAATTATTGAATTTCTTCTGTCTTTTGCCTTCAATATTTATCAGGAGTTTTAAATCTAATTCCATTCATAGCTTTTATTTCAGTGACATGCCAGATAAAAGTTTTAACCTGTTGAGATTTACAAGAGATAAGAAATTATAGAATTCTTAAAATTTAAAATGTATTGGTTTCTTTTATATAATTATAATACTTATGAACAACCTTAAACCTAAGTGCATATATGTTTTGTTTTTTTTATTAATAAGGTACTACAAAAAATTACAAAAGGTGCAAGTCGATTAATCTTTACGATAGTTAGGAGACTTTGAAATGCTGGAGAGTGAGAATCGCCTTGCTTTGTGGGCTTACAGATAATGATGTTATATAGATCTGCTGTTGTCATTCTGGTGCACTAGGATTTACTTTATTGTTCTTTTTGCTGAAGTAAAATATTGAGTATTATAAGAGGATTGGAGAAAGTACACATGTAAATGAGCCGTGCTCTGTGAAAAGGGGGCTTAATGCAACTGCAAAAAGTATCGACCTATGCCAGCCTGCGCAGTCCGCGCAGGCTGACATAGGTCAAAACTTTTTGATATCTTTAAATTTTCTGCATGTACAAGGACCATTCTACCTCCAGATTTAGTCAAATGTTAGACTAAATGGATTTCATGTATCCATAGTTATGTGATGACATGCTTAGTATTATGCATCACAGAGATGCACTAAGTCCCCTTGTCACAGAGCATGGCTCAATTATAATTTACTCATACATTGAAACTATGTCCAAAAGAAAATCTACAAAATTGTAAGATTTTTAAGGAAAAGACACTGTCAAGATTTCAATGATATACCGATAAGTTCTGATGGGAAAAGGGAGCAAGCACTTGAAAAAAAGGAAAATACTGCTTTTTTCACAATACAGTCAGAATCTGTCAACAACTGCAGGGGTATAAAAAGAACTTCTCTTGTTTAAACGATTATGGACGATAGAAATATTTTCTACTCTTTTCTGTTTAGTGTATAACACAATTTAAGTTTGTCTTTCATTTTTTCTGTTTGTTGAAGAAAACCTTTTCTAGGCCCATCGTTGGAGATTCGAAGAAAAGACTGACAACAAATGCTGCAGCATACGACAGGGTAATGTGACCCAGAAATAGGTAAACCTGCAAAAAACAAGATGAAATGTTGTTCAAACAAAAGTTGATTATTTTGTAAGGACAATTAACTCTACCATACAACATAATTTTGAACTTGTCCAAACTGAAAGCATTAACTGACAACAAAATCTAACAATGGCTCCTCAAATAATGGGATCTGTCTTTAGAATGGTAGAAAACACTGTGGAAAAGGAGAAAATGCTGGTTACCAGCATTTTCTCCATTTCTACATTATTTTCAAAGGTCTTCTTTTTCGTGGTCGTCAAAACACAGAAATGTTTAGTGAAGAATTAAGGTAATCCATCCAAAATTATGTTATGATCATGATCCTTCAGGTGATCATTAGATTTCATGTGCAGATGCAAACATTGCATGACCTGGGTATACGCCCTTGGTCACTGGATACTTGCATCTACACTAAAATTTTAATGACTATCTGGAAGATCATGAATTAATAATTTTATGATGAATGGATAACCTAAAGGAGAGATATTTAAATTTTTGTCAAAACTTTCTCTTTTATGTATCTAGGTCACATGATACAAGGCACAAACCACCAACGTCTCTGCGCTGAATATATAAACTCGACCTCTTTCTGCGGCTGAAAATACATTCCATTGACCATAATTCAGAAACATTTTATCTTACAGGCCAAACTAATAATCAAGCTTTTTGAACATGTTTTGTTGTACTTACCACCTCATAGTCCGAAAAGAATGTTGGATTCCGTCTGCTACTGATGAACAGAAATATAACCAATGGATGTAGAAGGTAGGCCCCATAGGTCAGTCTACCAAGGGGAATAAATGGTCTCCAGGACAACACCTCATTGATCCAACCTGAAAATTTATTATTTTCTTGAAAAAAAAATGTCAGTTGTAGTTCCAATTTATGGTACGAAACTGACCATTCAAAAATGTTTAAATGATCTTTTTAAGTCAGTCCATGATACGTAAGAGAAATTATTTCACTGGTTAAATTGATGTTCAGGATAACTTTCTTAACGCTTGGAGCGCCGAATAAACCCAACAGGCATAGTAAATATAGAAAAGGACCCAAATAAATGCAAGGTCAAGGTTGATTTTGTCTAGAAAATCTCAGCAAAGCAGACAATGTAGATCAAAGATCAGACCACGTTTTGTGCAGTCTGATCTTAATCTTCACCGAGCGCAAAAACCGTTTTCAACATTATTTAAGTTTTATCGCGGTAACCAGGGCATGTGTCCATGTGTTCCTGCAATTTCTATTGCACGTGGCATCATTCACATTCTTTCCAAACCAAAGTGACTGCTTTCATTGAGGTTTTATGACTCAGAAGCTAAGAGTGATGACCAAGATCGGACTGTGTGTATGTACAGACTGATATTGATTTAAACTCTGCAAGATACATGATAATCGCTTAGGCAGGCATAGATGTAAACTTACCCCCGTTTCCGGTCGCACAGGCAAACACAATCCAAGACACTGCGATACCCCATCCTGTACGATGAAGGGCAAGAAAGAAGTCTGACTGCAACTGGTTCAAGATGTGGTCGTCTTTGTACGAGTACAACCCGTACACATCGCAACAGCATATAGCCAAACAGAGGAGCCATCCAAGTAGATTTAAAACCTGAAAAGTAGAAGCTTGTTTTCTTTACGATGTACAAACGCGGGGGTGAGAAAAGTGTTGCAGAGAAAAGGTAAAGCATGCTACAAAGAAAATCTTATCAAAAGAGGCATTTTCTGCCTATTTCAAAACGTTTATCACCCTCCACACCCGGCAGGCCGTACTACACCTGGCTGTAGGACAAAAGTTCCATAGGACAAAAGCATCATGGACAAAAGCCCCGTGGACAAAAGCCCCATGTTACCTAAAAGAAAATACATTATGAGCAATGACTTAATATCCTCAAATTTGCAAACTTAGTGTGCTTTTAGTGATCGATTTTCTACGTTCTAGCGACAGAGAAACTGTTGTGGTGTATGAGATGATATAATAATTTCTGGTACTTCCCTTGTGTTTTCAAACAACGTGAGATATCAAAAAGAACCATTGTAAATATATTGTATATGTGAACACATCATATGAGCAATGATTTCTGATCTTTTATGTTTTGAAAAGAAAAGACAGGGTCGTCTGTTAACGGGTTGACCCTTATTTTGTATTGATTAGTTTTACTTTACGCGGATGTGTTCAAATACATGTATGTAAGTAGGTCAATCAATGATTAAAGACACTGACAGTGAAATAATGCAAACTTGCAAATCAAGTGCTGTTATTTTAAATACATATTTAATTTTGATAATAATTTGTAACCCTTGATAGGATTGGTGTTTTAATCCTTAATATTAAATCAATCAGTGAAGACTTTAATACCCCCTCTTTTCATGTTCATACAGCAAAAAACCAAAAATTTAGAAGACACACATAACTTAGTATCATGGAGTTTTTGTTCATATTTCTACTACGTGCATGAGGCTTTTATCCATGGGGATTATTTCCGTACCCGCACCGCCTAAAGGAAGCTCAACTCCCTTAATCCCTGTTTGGGAGGAGGCGAGTGTTCCCTTTCAAGAGGCATATGAGACACGTAGCATATTAGACTGGCCGGCTACTTGCCTCTTGTCCTTATAAAGCGCATATAGACTTTTACCATGGGAATGTTGCCGAGAGCTAAACAGAAGAAACATCCGAGTAGGTTTAAGCTTTTACCAAAATATCCGCAGTTTGAATGAAGCACCGAAGAAGCCATTTGAGAACAATGTCAAAACATTGTGGTGTCTGTTGTTGTGAAGAAGAGCGTCAGCCTCGTAACAAACGGTCCCAAGTTCGATACCCTATGAGCGGGTGTCAACTTTGGGACTGTTAATTGGCCCACACATTCGGCGCGAGCACTGGTGTACTTCCCAGGAAGCAGAATCGAGAGAGATTATTATAAGTTGCAATAACTTGTTTCTCAATCGATGTACAGAAATAAAAATGTTTAAACTAAAGCAATGTGAGGTCAAGAGAAAATGCTGTAAACCAGCATTTTTTGCTTTTCTCACAATGTTTTTTAACCTTTTATCGGAAATCCCATCATTTGAGCAACACTTATTTTGCCCCATGCAAATGCTTTTAATGTGCTTTTAAAACCTAAGTCGTCTAGTTAAGAGTCACATAACTGTGACATGATTTACGTTTACAGGGAGGCGGAAATTTAACAAGTCACAATAAATCAATTATTCTAGGAGAAAAGTAATGTTTTAACCCTTTACCACACAATCCCGAGTTATAACGACCCTGGACAAAAACGGCTTTTGAAAGCACGATTGGAAAAGGAGAAAATACTGGTGACCAGCATTTTCTCCTTTTCCCACATGTTTTTTACCTTTTCAAAGACAAATCCCATCATTTGAACCACATAGAATTTGTCGTCTGCAAATCCTTTGGATTTCTTTCATTCTAAATATTTGTCGTATTGTACAGAGTTAAATAAAGTAAAGTGTTTACAATTCACTCAAGTAGGGTTGGCCAATATCTGACTTGTGAGACACCCTCTATCAAACACATTCATTGTCAGAGTCTTATGGAAAGTCACCAGTCAATATCTGACTTGTGAGACACCCTCTATCATACACATTCATTTGCAGTCTTATGGAAAGTCACCAGTCAATATCTGACTTGTGAGACACCCTCTATCAAACACATTCATTCGCAGAATCACGATTTCTTTTTTTATGACAAGTCACCAGTCAATAAACATTCAAGAACAACTACGTATAAAGCGGCAGACCACAAAGCGACCATATCAGAACGAGCCCCCTCTTCCAGGACTCGAGCCTTCGAGCTTTTAATTTTCGGATAGATGCCATGTAGACGGTGTTAGACCATTATAGTTTGAAGACACAATTGAAATGCTGTCAACAATTCTAGGCGTGTAGGACGGCAGAAGTCTTTGACGTTATTTTCAAGTCAGTATCATCTGCTGGTTGGAAAACATGCGTAGTGTTTACCTTTGGAATTTTACATTTACAGTCAAGTCGGCAGAGTAGATATCCAGTGAACAGTCCGACTATATAGGGACCCATCCGTGTGTAACATGGTATGTAAATCTTCTGAAAATAATCATCCCTGAAATAAACGAACGTATACAGTTTCGTCAAACACATAATAATAATATCTGGGTTGGGGTGCTGGAACATTTACACAATCCTTTAAAAATTCTGGGCCGGAAGTAAACAGATTTAAATATTGCCGCCGGAAATGACTGGCTAAACCGGTTTTGATCTTCGTAGCTGGTGTAACACCAGAACTGAATGCTTCCGGGTCGTAGTACCCAAGAGTAGTCCCACTCGAAAATTTGATACCTAGCACTTCTTCTACACTGTTTTATCATGAAAGATGATAGGGCAAGTCTAAAATGTGTTTCTGAAGTTTATTTGATTATTTCTTCAGAGAATGAATGCATTTTTTGCATTGCTTTCAGGACTGATTTTTGTATGTGACCTGGCAAAGAGGTACGGTCTATCACCAGTGAGGGCCTAGACTCACATCGATTTTCCGAGGTTTGATGTATTTCAAAAGAAATAGCAAAAAAGTTCATTATTCATGATGCCCTTTTCTGCACGTTTTTGTGAAGGACATTGGACATATATTTGATAGAATAAAACTGCTAGGCTCCCGCTTCGTCATGGAATCAGCAGCAGCCAGTCGAACAGAATGATTTTTACACCATTTTCATTGTGCAAAAAAGTTACCGGTGTGACATCAGATATATGACGGTAAGGCACAGATACAACTGGTACATTTTTTAGTGACTCGCATGACAAAAATCTCACAGTAAATTACGCACGTGATCGGCACGGCCGAATTCCCTCGGAATATTTCCTACTCGATCGGCATGACCTTAATCTTTTCGAATATTCCGTACATGATCGACATGGACAAAATCTGTCGTTAAATTCCCTTCAAGATCGTACTGGCTGAATTGTCTTGATATATTCCGTAAAGGGTCAAGATGGCTACTTTAGTCTCTCGTTTTATTAAGCAAACGATCGTCAGTACCTCAGTTCGACACAGGTACATTTTAAATAAAAACTACAACAACCACCAATAGACGGTACGATCCAAGATCAGACTGGTGCAGTTCTTTAATCTGAGCTTGACTCTGCGCGGCCTGCAAACACATAGTTTTGTTTATAGCATTCCAAAGGTCAACGAGGGAGTGGAACTTCGCACGTGCATTGACTATTTGCCTTACAGAAATGTTGTAGAAACGTCCATGGATACGGAAAGCATTTGCCGATATGTTACTTCTCAATTTAAGTCTTTACCAAATGGAAAAATTTTACACTTGTTCAAATCCAAAGTATTTGCAGACGACAGACAGCAGAAAAGGCTAGAACATAGTGGTAACTAGCATTTTCTCCTTTTCCAAAAATATTTTCAAAAACTTTCCTCCTCAAGGTCGTTAAAACTCGGGATAGTGTGGTAAAGCGTCAAAGAAACATAGAAACCTAGCGGTAAAAGAGGAGAATGCTGTAGCCTCAAAATCAGGCTCGTAAAATAATTGGATCGTTTGGTAACAGGTTATATCTTAATTCTAAAGTGACACGTTCATTCGGCTCTATAAAACTTGGGACTGTTTTGTTAAGAAATAGACTACAGAGAATCCCGTGTTTTGACGACCCTGAAAAAATAGGCATTCGAAAATGCTGTCAGAAAAGGAAAAAATGTTCTAACTATGCTTCATATCCTGTTAGAGACAAATCACATCATTTGGAACTACACATAATTTCTCGTCTGCAAATGCTTTCAACATGGACTATTCTAAAATTTTGTCGTTTGTTGAAGGGTTAAGGTATACTTACGCCGGGGTCACGTAAACCAAGTTAGTTTGTTGAGCAGGGAACTCATACTTATGTGCAATCAAAGCGGTCGTGGTGATGGTGGCAGCTAGGAAAATGACACAAACAACGGTACCGGCGATTACATTACTGAAATTAAAGGTTTAATATGTTAATCTATTTACCCCATTTTTTTTACCAGACAACAAAATTTTAGACATGTCTATTTGAAAGCATTTAGACGGCAGTTTAAATGAGTCTCAAATGCCGAAATCTGTTTATAAAAAGGGAAGAAAATATTGTGAGAAAAGGAGTAAATGTTGTTTACAGGAATTTTCTCCTTTTCCTACAACATATTCAAAAGCCTTCTTCTTCAGGATCGTGAAATCATAGTATTATTTGGTTGAGGAGTTATTTGAGTGTCTCGATCAGGACGATGCCGTTTACGAGCCTATCTTTTCTTTCAAGGTCTAAGTGTGGATTTCCACAGCAACTGAGGAGAGTTTCTGTTCAAGTTTAGCATCATGTACCACGTTTCTGTGCAATCTGACCTGATCTACGTCGTCCCTAAACACGATTTTAGTCATCATTGACAGTGAAAGAGTTGATTTTTAAAAAAAGGTTTTTTATTTACAATTGGTGTACAGCGAAAACCGACATAGATCTATATGTATCATGAATTAAAGGGCGTGGAAAACATTAACATAGATTTCTGTAGAGTTCGACAAAATCTTTGTAGTGTACTAACTACACAGAGGGAAGTCTGGAAGAAGTATCAACCGGAAGTATGAACCCAGGTACACATGTGCAAATGGACAGTTTGACGAAATGTACAGTAGTAAAGATTTATGACCTATTTCGCTTTGAAGAGGTCAAAATGTCACCGAAGCGCGGAAACGGTATATATATACTAGTTTATTTTTTCGCGTACAAATTGTTTAGTCGGAAAAAAATTCCTAAATTTCAAAGTAACGCAATTTCTGATTGGCTGCACCAAATGGTCTTTACCAGGAGACAATATTTTAGACTTGTCCAAATACTTCTTATTTCCATTAGTAAAGCTCTACAACTTAAAGGCGCGTCTTGACCTTCTACTGGGACCACGCGTAAACAGATATCAATGGCATCATAAATAAAGTACATGGACAATCAAACTCAACCGTCTGTACTAACGAAGGCACATTTCATTGCGATGCATTGTCTACTGAGCACATTAAGGCTTTTTATTTTTCAGGTAAGTAAACGATTTGACTACGTTATGGACACCGTGTAGGATCCGACATTATCTAGCTGTCTCTTAAGACTTGCTCATTTTCTTACCATACATGCACAAAAGTACTTAAAGAGAGATAACTCTATCCGACTGGCGATAATAAGTATTGAAAGTATTTTCTGATCACCAATGAAATTTGGTCAATTGATTGGATTTGTTTGTTTGAGAGCAGAAAACTTTGTGGGAAAAGTACAAAATATGGTCAGTATTTTCTTTTTTCTCACAATGTTTTAACTCTTTACCACAAAATCATGCGTTTTAAGGACACTGAGCAGTAAAGGCTTTTGAAAACATTGGAAGGAAAGAGAAAATGCTGGTAACCAGCACTTTCTCCTTTTCCAAGAATGTTTTCGATCCTATCATAAATTTTTGCAGGTGTTTCGAATTTGGAAGAATTCAAAATTTTGTCGTATGGGAATGGGTTAAACGCCTTCTTCTTCAGGGTCGTGAAGAAAATGGCTTGATAAAGTTTGAAGCAGTATAGTCCAAAAATTAACTAGAGCTGTCTTAGAAATGCAATGGTTCTTACTAAAACAAAGGGAGGAGTATGAGCGGGCTAAGTATGTAAAACTGCATGTCATTGGCTAGGTACCACGTCCATCCCATACACTGAAATAGATAGTTACAGAGTTATCAAACATTTGCTGTTGTAAAAAGAAAAATCTTGCCATCCCGCCCCTTCCTGATTTTATTTTCTTATTCTCTTACGTAACAAATTTGCTGAGGAAAAATAAAAAAAAAAAATCACGCCCCCACCTGATTTTATTTTCTTCTGCTCTTTAAAAATTCCTTCCAACAAACGTTCACAGAGGCATGTTTGTAATAAAGTTTGTTTGCTGGAGCATTATGTTTTCGCAGATGTGAACCTCCTGGTAAACCGACCAGCCATACTAGATTAGGGTGACAACAGTGTGTTTGGTAGGCAAAACGTATCAGGTAAACGTGTTGGTTGCAAATTATAGATGTCTATGATCTTTAGCTTCTGTATGAAAACTTGCAATCTTGTACCAAAATAATCCCGTTATACAAATAGTCTGGGAAAGATAGCTTTTGAAAACTATCACGAGTAAACGAGAAACCAGCATTATTCACATATTTTTTCACCATTATTTCAACCCTTTCAAAGACACAACCCGTCATTAGAGACACATTTAATTTCTTGTCGGCAAATGCTTCTATTTTGTACAAGTCGTCAGGTACACAATCAAATGTTTGTCTAACTGAGCCAGTCGCGGCTCTATCCCCCTGATTAGCTTGGAGGTTCTGTCCCAGCCAATTACAAGGTTCATGTCAATAAAAAATACTGAGAATGTATTTGAGTCATGGTTTGTGAAAAGGAGATTTAATACTTCTGCAAAAAGTGTCGACCAGGTCAGCCTGTACAGTCCGCGCAGGCTTACCTATGTCGAAACTTTTGCAATCGGTCAATTTTCTGATTTCCAAGGACCATTCTACCTTATTATTCAGTCGTTTGACAGTAAAATATAGATATTGTGGATCCAATATTAGGTAATGGTTTGCTTAGTATAATGCACAATGGAGATGCATTGAATCCCCCTTTGCTAGAGGGCTGATCATTTATACAAGGTTTGTAGGCATTGATCAAGAAAGTTACCATATCTTGTTCTGGGTAGATATTGACAAAATTGTTGACGTAGAGCAAGTTAGTCCACCAATATTTCCGGCACCCTTTGGTTCCCGGGAAGTTTTCGCCATCCCACATTGGTCCCGTTGCGACGTGGGGTAATATCACCGTGGCAACCATCATAATCAACATATAGGGCGGAGTTAACCTTATTGTAAAGAAGGCAGTTTTATCAGTTTGTCAATTGCTGGTTTTAGATATCGGGGTTTGAAATGCTTGTATACCCGACTACACACGGCTAAGTTACTTAATCGGCTCCCAAGTTTCACCCTATTTACATGTATTTGAATCGATTTGGAAACAAGGTCTAAAAAGTGGTATTAACCGTTCTTAGTATTAGCTTCCTTCAAACCCTATCAAGTACTCGCCCGGTAATGTGGGCATTTCCTAAGACTGACCCCGCTCATCACGGGCTTCGAATCCGTAACTTTTTGATGTGAGAAACTGACTACCCCACTGTCTCCCATAGCTCGTAAGTGTCACGATAATGTGAAAAGAAAGGCGTTCGTAGTCACCTCGTACAGTTCTACATATTGTTCTGACCACAAATACAAAGGATGGCCACCTAACTAGCTTACACAGAAAATAAACAGAGGATATTTGTTTTTTTCGGTGAAAGATCGAAATTTATATCATCGAGTGAATGTCATCGGGAATATTTTCACGAGTGGCGTAGTGTACATAATCGGTAATATTTTCACTTGTAACTACGTCACTCGTGAAAATATCACCGATGATGTTCACTCGATAATTCATCGAAAAAAAAATATTCCATGTAATTCAAGCTACAACCCCCCCCCTTTTTTTGGGGGGGTGGGGGGTGGGGGACTTGCATCAAAATACAGTACAGTTGCTTTCAGTAATTCCCCGTGGCGTACCCCCTCCGTATAACAACGCATTACAATATTACATAAAGCACGATAAATGTAGGGTAAATTACGTCATATTTCCATCTAGATGAATTGCACGCGCTGTTTACCTAGGTTACTAGTGCGCGGGAACTACTGTTTCCGCCTTCAATTGAAGAGTTAAAAAATAAAATCGGTATTTTTCACTTGTCGTTAGCATGAAATAACGAACAATATTCAACCGTTATTTCTGGATAAACTACCGAAAACAATGAAATAATAGACAATTGTACCGCCGTTTGTATTGTTTACAATAAGAATTTTAAGCATGAATATGTGGATTCAAAGTAGGAGCTGTTTTCGTTTATATTATTTAGAGGAACAGAGGTTAATTAAGTAAATAAAACATAATGGAGCGTTGCTCTGACAAAAGGGGTTCAATTCATCTCTGTGATGTGTTATACCACATAAGTCATCATATGATTATAGATCAATAAAATCCATTTTGTCAAACAACCAAATGAATCATGAGGTAGGCTGGTCCTTTTTGGCATGAAAGAAATTGACCAATAGCAAAACTTTTCGACTCGGGTAAGCCTGCGCTGACTGCGCAGGCTAACCTGAGTCGATACGTTTTGCAGATGCATTAAACCACTTTTTCACAGAGCACGGTTCACATGGTGTCAGTCAGAGGATAATCCCCTCCTTAAGCAAGTTCAAGGCTGTCTTGAAAAGAATATTGAACACTCTACCGACACTATAGATCAAAGATTGGATTTTGGTCTCATGTCTTGATTAATTTTGTCCGCAAAACTACTTGATAAGCCTTTTTGATTAATGTCATGAGTAATGAATAAAGCAGAATGTGTAGGTGTAGCTAGTCTAGCCTAGAAAGTTTATGTTTCAACCCTAAGGCGACAAGAAAAAGCACAAACCTCCAAAATCGATGAAAATAAAACATAAACCAGTTCAGTTGTTTTGCTCCACCCACTTTTTTTAACTGTCGTAAAGTTAAATAAGATACCAGTATTCCACTGAAAGAAGAAAATAAAATAGGAGAATATAGGACATCATCCATCACCAGAAATCCGAGAATACAGCCGAACCACTCCAATGGTTGGGATAGAAATTGTTCAGCTAATTAGATTGCTTGTCTTGGAATTTAGAATATTCGTCAAAATGACCCCTAGTACTTCCTTTAAAAATCGTGTAACTTCTAAATTAAACACAACTGCAGAGAAAAATTCCGATGAAGGGGAGAAAATCTGAATTGTTACATTATTTTGAAAACGTTGTGACCAGTGTCTGTGGATTTGAGCAATCCAGCTCTTTAAGAAATTTCTACCTTTGTCACAAAATTTAGAACATTAGTCTGCTGTAAGAAACAAAAGGTTGTTTCCGAGGGATGATGATGATGATGATAACTACCTGATTGTGAAAAAGGAGTCGACAGACACAGTTGCATATGTAATGGCGGGGAAGGTCCAATGACTCAACTTTTCGGTATAGTGGGTTAGGAGATTGTCTGAAACATAACAAAAACGAAAAGAAATATTTTATTTCTTTTAGAATTGAATTTACCAGATTTATTATTTGCATAAGTATTGGTAATGCTCCTAGCACAGTCGTGAAATAATAATGTTTTATTTTTATACTAGTATATGCTTTTATTTTCAAGTGCTGATTTTTTTTTTTTTTTTTTTACAGCCAATTGAACTAGTCAATCTAATGTGAGTTCGTATTTTTAACCAATAGGAGGTAATTTTTCACTTATTCGTAATGAAAATGGAGGGGTTATTAAACTATCAAAGGCAATCTAAAGAAATTTTAAAAAAATGCGATTAGGTAAAAGAGCCGTAAAGGCAAACAATTCAGGAGATCAAATTGCTGGCAACTTTAATTCATACCATAGTAGATAGAAACGGCCGATTCTGGCTCACCATCTTTTCGGCCATCCGTCCCTCCTCCCATTTCGACCACCTAACTCCGACCCGATCGCAATTCGTCCTACCACCCATTTCGACCACCTAACTCCATCCCGATCGGATTGTCTCGCCTGGTGGCTCGCCACCATGTCTGGGCCACCACCCATTTCGACCACTTAAGTCCATCCCGCCCCCGATGTCTCGCCTGGTGGCTTGCCACCATGTTTGTCCCACCACCCATTTCGACCACTTAAGTCCATCCCACCCTCAATCCCTCCCTCCACCCAATTCGACCACCTAACTCCATCCCGTTTTTGAAGAAATCTACCGTTAAATTACCTTGAAACTATTGTCTTTAGTATGGATGAACTAAAAGCGTACATGGATGAATGTGGGATACCTCGTGAGATGATCCGTTCGTTAGTTGAAGTAACCACACGAGCTCATACCCACGACTCTGATTCGGAGGAGGAAATAGCACATGAAGTGACCGTTGCTATCGATTGGTTTGAAGGATTTGTCAACAATCGAGTTGATGAAAAGGTTAAAAAGTTTATCGAATTATTAGATATCTGGGATATAGATGAAATAGAAAGGCATTTGATCGATTGCAAGGTACCTAGAGAGGAGATTATGCCTCTAGTTGAATCATTGGATGGAACGAGTAAGATGAGATCCGACACTTTCAATCGTTTTAAACAGTTATACGGTCGTTTAACCGAAGAAATGGTTAAGAAGTTTTTTCGCTTGGTTTACGGAGGGGGCCGAGTCTAGAATAGAGATGAACGTTTTAGAAGGATGATCTAGGGTCGAGGACCCAACGCGACGAAAAATATAACTTGCTTGAAGTTATATTTTTATAAATCTAATTCTATTAAGATAGCTACATAAGCGTGTGCTACATTACGACTGTCTGACCTCGAGATAAAGTTTATGACGTCACCTCCTATCAGCTTTACTGGTGGTTTAAAAAAGAAACAACTCCAATCGTTGCGTGCTGGTTTGTGAATAGACTCATCAACATACTCTCTACCGTCTATCATTACATTAACAAAAATATCTTCTCCAGGCAGTTTAGGATCCTCCTTTACGACTGATATACTTCCACTTATGATTCTTCCATTCGCACACACACAATAACCACCCTCCCCATGCTTTTTTCCGGAATTACCATTACCGAATGAAAATTCGAAATTACCGTTTCTAAGAGGTCCGTTTTCTTCTGCAAACAGAGTTATAACAGGATGTATTTCTTTTATCTTTTTATCTAGGGTGGTATCTACGTAAAACTTACTAGCAGCCTGATCGAATCTCAAAGGGGGTCCGAGATTGTTAATTACCCGTCCAGCCATAGAGATTTCATCAACTGCCTGAAACCACCTTCCATCTCTATAAACGAAGGCTCGATTGAAGTTGTCAACATACTTCTTAGTAGCAACTTCACCAGGTTCTTTAGGTTCCTTAACATTTCGTATCTCGTTGAAACCCATATTTATAAATCCGAGTGCCTGATACCCCCCGTTTTCTTTTACCCACCCCCCACTCGAAGTTCCATCCACGTAATCCTTAGTCGCCACGTCGTGCGAATTTACCGGGTTACTAACCCTCGTTAATGTCTATAGAACCAGTAACAACGGTCGTTCCATCCACGCGTAAAAAGTTATTGTTCACGTAAGGGAGTGACACACCATCACCGCCCTCCTCCGTTTTATCGCCTTTCATCCGTCCGAATTTGTCTACGGGCATATATTTTTAATACTAAAATAAACTATTTAAAACGTCTTGAAATGGTGTCCCCGAAGCTAATTCTTTTAGAACGTACAAGCATAAGTGGCCGCAAAATACCTGTCCTGCGGGCTGTATTTGATCGGAATTATAGTATATCGGACTCTTTAGATACTCTCGAATTTCGTTAGGTGGTTGTATTCCGTAACTATCGAAATAAATCTTAGTCTGACCGTTTTTATACCATGCGACCAAGTGTGTACCAGGACCTCCGCTTTTATCGAAGTTCAGTATACCACACTCCTTTATAGTCGGTTTTCTCGGTAATGTATCTAGTAAGAAAACGCCCTTGAAAGAAGGGATCCCTAGTCGTTCCGCCGCATCTTCCAACTCTAAATTGCTTAACGGTTTATTCGGCAATATCACCCTCGTCATTTTAATTCTACAATATTCTTGTTATCTATCCACGAGTTGAATTCGTTGGAGTAGCCTTTCCACTTTACGAGAGACTTCTTTTTTAGCTTCCTAATAACCTTTTCTATCCTATACACCTCTTGACTAGTTTTCTGTAGTTCAGCTTCGTAAAACGCGCCTTCGACTTGTTCACCATTAAGATCCGTAATTTTATAGGTTACGGGCGAGGTATCCTTCACCTCCGAAATCGTGAAAACCTCTTCCGTCCACCTCGTGGTATAACCCTTCTCAAAGGTCCTTTTCTTTTTTGCTAACCTTACCCTTTCACCCACGGAAAACTTAGGCGCTTTTTCTTCAACACTATGGGGGTAAAGGTTTCTCCAAACCGTGGTTTCATTCTCTTTCTTACTAGCCTCTACCGGCGTCATTTTAATAGAGGAATGGATAGTATTGTTATACTCCTTAACGAGATCTTGCAAGACATCGATGTAAACGTTCGTAGAGTTGGCGGAGAAATACTTCCACATCTTCTCCTTCATCGTTCTAATCCATCGTTCAACGACGCTAGATTTCTCTTCGTTTTGCGTGGAATACAATTGTACCAACGCTTTTACGTCTTTGTTGTAGAACTCCCGACCTTCATCGACCCACAATTTCTTCGGCTTTCTTTCCTTAAAAATAGCTTTAAACGCTTCTGCCGTCACCTTGCCCGTCTTGTTTTTCAACGGGACCAACCACCCGTACTTCGAAAAGATGTCGATCACAGCGAGAAGATAATTATTGCCTCGATTATACTTAGAAAAAGCGCGCATGTCGACTAAATCCGCCGCCCATATACTATCGATACCGTTCACTATAACCCTCCTCTTCTTAAACCTTCGTCTTACGGGTTTGTGCAATGCCTCCGCCAGAGTCGTCATTTTCGGGTTTTTTTTATGACTCCCATTCCGAACTGCATCTTCTTACCTATGAGTCTACTTACCAAACCCCGTTCCATCTTTTCTCTAATAGAAGGGTTGTAAATACCATCCAATTCCGCCAACATATTCTTGTCACACACCGCGTTTCTCGTGGCTGTGTCATTGTGCTTAAGATAACAAACATCGTGGTTGTAAGCGGCCTTATCGACGCGGTTGATCGGTTTGCTTCACTTCTTCGGCGTTAAATCCGGGTTGAGTCTTTTCTTCAGCTTAGTACCGGGTCCCGTAAAATTATGACCGGGTAGATGCATTTCGAAAGGCATGTTGTTTATGACTTTGTTTAGCAAGGATCCCCCCGTCGCCGTTCCTGGTACAAATTGGGTTTTAGTTATCCCGCAAACCGCGCATTTCCCGCGTTTCATATTCCTGTTATTTCTACTAACCGCGTAGCTTAAATCTTTCGTATCTGTACGTCTTTTACACTTAACGCAGTACATTTTATATAATAAATAAAAAATCTTATATAAAATGGACATCATGAATCTATCGTGGAATGAAGAAGCATCGAGGTCTAACCACCCTCTTTTTCCTAGGAGTATCAGAGGTTTAATCATAGGCAAATCGGGATGCGGAAAAACGACCCTATTGTTAAACCTTTTACTGAGACCCGGTTGGCTCGACTACAACGATTTAAGCGTCTTTGGAAAAAGTCTTTTTCAACCGGAATATCGATTACTAAAAAAGGCCTTCGAAGAAAGATTACCCAAGGACTGCATCCTGAGGTTGTTTAACATGCGTGACGAGATACGAGAATCGGGTGTACCCCCTACTGCTTTGCTCGACGAATGGAGCAAAACGACCAAGATCAAATCGGATATAGATTGCAACTTCTTCGAGAACGCGGGCGATGTGCCCGATCCGAAAGAGCTAAACTCGCAAAATAAAAACCTGATCATCTTCGACGACCTGCTTTTAGAGAGGCAAAATAAATGCGAGTGTTATTACGTTCGAGGAAGGCATAGCAACGTGGACTGTTTTTACCTCTCACAAAATTACTTTAGACTGCCGAGGCAAACCATCAGAGAGAACGCAAATTTTATCTGCCTCTTTCCGCAAGACTTAAAGAACGTTAACCACATTTATAACGATCATGTGGGTGATGATATGCCTAAGGACGAGTTTAGAAGATTCTGTCAGAAGTCGTGGGAGAAACCGCACGGTTTTGCCATCATCGATCTTACCAGTAAAAAACACGGAGGGAAGTATAGAAACGGTATCGATAGTTTCTACCTGCCAAATTCGGTACAATAAATGAAATAGCTTAAGAAAGAAATATTAATTACGGTTATAAAATGGCGAGAAATAAAATAGAGATTGCTATGAACATAACTTTTTGTATAACGGATAAGTTCATGGGGGAATTCGGTCATAGCAGTTTTGACTTTAGGGGTTTAGTGTTTGGCAATGAAGTAGAGGAATTAGAGAGACTCGAAGAGGCCGATGATGATGAAAGCGATATACCTTGGCCATTGGTAATGAAATTGAGGGGTTTATATGACGCGATGATTAAATTAGAACGAGATTTAACTAACACGGCTGAGGTGCGTCGTTTATTTGATGAACTAATAGAAGGAACTACCACAAAAACTTATCTAGTATGCGCTTTTTACGATATACTAGAAGGTATTATCGATGACATAAAAGGAAATATTTAACTATTATAAAATGACAGAAGACCTTTTAAGGCAAATCGCAAGAAACACTGAGCACAAGACATCGTTTCAAATTATAGTAAGCGATAACAAAACGCGTTTCAGAACAAGGTTTAATCCTCCCATTATGCTGGATAAGAGTAAAGTGTACGAAATAGCTTTAGTAAACCTCGAAACTTACTACTCCTTTCCGAATATCGATGATACAAACAACACATTCATTTATTCTCCGGACGATTGCAACTCGTGGGTCAAAATCAAAATACCGGAGGGTAGTTACGATCTCGTCGACATAAATGATACCATTCACCAGGAAATGAGAAAGAAGGGGCATTACGACGCAGTAAATGAAGTGCATTATATTAACATTTCCGCGAACACCAACACCCTAAAGTCCGTCCTTACTATAGAAGAGGGATACCAAGTAGATTTTAATCAACCGGCGTCCCTCGCTAGAGTATTAGGATTTACTCGCGCTAAATATACGCGAGGCTTTCACGAGTCGGAAAACGTGGTCAACATTCTTAGCATAAACAGTTTGCTCGTCAACGTGGATATTGTTTCGGGTAGTTACCTTAACGGCACGACGAAAAACGTTATTTATTCCTTCTTCCCGGATGTGGCGCCGGGATATAAGATAATCGAATCGCCAATTAACCTGGTATACCTACCGATAACGCTAGACGAAATACATAACCTAGACGTAAGCATCACGGATCAGGACGGTAATTTACTGAATCTTAGGGGTGAAAATTTAACCATTCGCTTTCATATCAGGGAAGCGAGGTAACTCGTGACCATAAATATATATTAGAAAAAATATATATTTATATTAAAATGGCAAATAGTTATAGCACTAAGGTCAAAGTAAATATCTCGGATGGCCAAAAGGAAAAGCTTCAGCACGCCGTAAATGCTGGTTGTCCGGTAAGTTTACGATTAGCTCACGAAGATTTAGAAGGAGAAGACGTTTTAGCCATTACCGATTCTCAAGCGAGAAAAATGGCTAAAGCCTATAACGAAGGCAAGGGTGTCACGATTAAAATGACCGCTAGGCAACTGAAGTACAACACGCGAGTCGAGGGAGGTTTTCTAGGTATGTTGGCCGGGTTGGCAGCTAGAGCTTTACCGATGCTCGCAAGGACTGTTTTACCGGCACTAGGCGTCGGTGCCCTTTCGGGACTGGCACAGACGGGCGTACAGAAAGCCTTGGGGTCGGGCACGGGCTCAGGCTCGGGCCTTTTCCTTAAAAAAGGGGGATGCCTTTGTCGAGTTGAAACCGATGGATGCGGATTATACTTAAAGCCGCATAAAGGTAAAGGGATGGATTCCTACGGTGATGGGTTGTATTTAAAGCGGGGAGGTAAGATTTATGATGGACGAGGGCTTTTACTCGGACCAAATAGTCCATTCGCTAATATCCCTATCTTAGGGGCTATATTATAAATAATTCTATATTAAAATGGAGGTTCATAAGTTCGGTAAAAAACCGCACAAGACCGTCAAGGCAGCTAAGGAGGTATTTTGGAAGCCCCTCCCGGTAAAATATCCTCCGAGAAAGCGAGACCCTCTAAGATGGGAAATATACTCGCAAGTAGCTATCAAGGTTCCTCCGCGCGATGGCCTGAAACTTTCGTTAGGGTTCGGATATGTAACCACGCGAGGCGTTGTACTGATATCCGTTTGCGATAAATGGAAAGGTAGTTTAACCTTCTTTAATGGAATACATCTCGATAATGAGGTTGATGATATCTTAGTCTATATTTATAACTTCTCCAAGCAACCGATCGAGATACCAGCGGCTGATAAGATCTGTTTCGTAAAATTTTTAGTCTAGCCTTATAAAATGATAGCGGATCAAGAGTATACGAAAATTTATCCAAACGCGCCACCTTTAGAGGACGGAGGACATTCCTACCGACTACAAAAGATATCCGAGGTACAAAAGTTCCTCGAAAGCGAAATTCATGAAAGAGACGCCCTCGCGAAGAAGTATCTTAGGTTGGCGAGAATCGTGGACAGTGTAGACACGGTTTTGATCACGATAACTATGGCCTCGGGGGTAGGTGGAATCGGTTTACTATCCACTGTCGTGGCTATCCCGGCTGTCATAGCATTAGAAGCCTCAGCTGCGGTAACCGGACTTCTTTCCTTTCTAGGGAAATACGTGGTAAAGAATTCGAGAACCAAGTCGGAAAAACATCGAAAGATTCGAATGATAGCTGATGCTAAGCTCGATACAGTCACCTCGCATATTTCGAAGGCTTTAGTCGATAATTGCATTTCGAACGAAGAATTTAAACTTATCATGGATGAACAAGAGAAGTACAAGAGGATGAAGAGTGAGATAAGAATGAAAGTTAAAAAGACCACCGAAAACGAAGAGGATTTAATCGAGAGAGGGAGGCAAGAAGCGCGCGAGTCCTTTCGGAGGTTGGTTGAGAAGAATCGTGTCACGTCCTAGGGACCGACGGGTGAAAATAAATTTTTCGTGCGGCTTTAGTTTTGAATCGTGATATTTGCTCATATAGTAACAAGGGCAAATCGCGTTAAAAATCGCGTCGAAAATCACGTTAAAAATCGCGTTAAAAATCGCGTCGAAAATCGCGTTAAAAATCGCGTCAAAAATCGCGTTAAAATTCGCGTCGAAAATCGCGTCGAAAATCGCGTCGAAAATCGCTCATATAGTGATACGAGTGACGTGTATATGGAGGTCTCAACCACATATATATTAGTAATAACTAATATATATCGGTAATAAAATGTCTTTTTTAAAGATCGTTGATCCGAAGAAAAGGGACTTTGTCGTAAAAGACTACCTCGAAACGAGAAGGAGGATTCGCGACAATTTCCTGGCAGAGAGAACGGGTGAACAACAACTTCAAGCTGATCTCTCTAAGTTATTTAAACCTATTACGGAAGGACAAAAAGCTACAGCGAGGGAGATTACGGAAGAACTAAAACCTATTCGAGAGGGCATCGAACAACTCCCTATTACCTTTCCAGCCTTTCCTTCTATCGAGGAGGAGGAGCCACTAGTTCTCGGAGAGATAGCGGAAAGCTATTTAAGAAGGTTTACTTCTAAAGAAGGAGCCGATAAAACGTACGGAATATATGACAGTAAGGGTAAGTTCTTTATCGGGAACAAACGAGTCGTTATTCGAGACAATGATATTATCACGGAGGATGAGGAATATAGAGGTACCCCCGAACTATGGGAGTTAATCGTTTCTAAAGATCCCGATTGAAATATCTATAATGAAGAGGATTTAAGGAATTACGCGAAGTTGATGGTTAAAACCAACTCCATTTATAGTCGCAACAATCCAGCTAGTACTCGTCCTAAGTCTTCTAGTGGTAGGAAATGGAAGGGTGTACTAAAAAATATATGGAAAGATAGAAAGCTTTATCACGGAAAGGGCATCGTTTATATTCCCTCCGATCCTAACGCGTTACTAGAAAGACTAGACCTATTACTAGCGAGTAAAGAGGCAGGCAACACGGGAGTATCCAGGAACGAGCTAGTAAGCATTTGCGATGAATTAAAGAGACAAGGCATCTTGAAGTCGTCAGCTTATAAAAATATAATGTCTACATTATAAAATATGATCGTAAAACGTGGATTTAAAAGAAGCTATTCGTACGGAGGGTCTGGAATCTTCGATACTTTAGCCAGTTTCCTAGCTAGGCTTTTCTCCAGTAGTGCGGCGAAACAACTGGCGAGTTCTGCCATTGATGTGGGAAAGAGTGTAGCTAAGGAAGGAGCAAAGAAAGCTTTGGAGGTTGGAAAAAGCGCGGCTATAGAAACGGGGAAAAAGCTGGTTACGAAAGCGTTGGGAAAGCGGACTGAGGGTCAGCCACGAGCCGATACCCTGACACCAAAGTCGAAGGAGATCTTAGAGAAGTATAGTTCGCCGCAAAACATTAGTACATTGATAGAAGGGTCTGCGACTCCAAGCGCGACTCCTCACCGACGTTCGGAGGTGATTGCTATTCAAGATCTAGTTAAAAGATTATCTAACGGCTCGGGCGTAAAAGTAATTTAAGTTAAGCGTTTTGGGCGCTATTAAAAAAGAATGTTAGCATTCGAACGCGTATATTATAAAACATACGGTACCAGTTGCATTAATATACGAGGCGCGTGTATAAATATGATAGATTGCCAAATCCTCGAGGTTAAAGATACGATGTACGGTTATAAGAAATGTACGGTTATGTTATCTCCCGAAAAAAAAACTAAGATGAAAGAGATAGAGGAAGAGGTAAATAAACGTTTAGAAAGGTGGGGTGTACCTCGAGTAACGATCGTATACGGTAACAAAGTTTATCCTAAATGTAGACAAGGGCCTACATTAATTTTCCTTAAAGGTGTGTTTATTAATGCTCAAGGTAAATCTTTTCCTCAGCTTTACTCCGCCTGACTGTCTCGCACAGGCTGACTCGCCCGGCTGACTCGCCCAGCTCGTCTGGGATCGTCCGGGTGTCGACCTGTGTCGCCCGGCTGACTCGCCCTTCCAAGACGAGCTTGACTCGCCTTGCTCGTCAGGGTGTCGAGTCTGCCTCGTCTGGGGTCGTCCGGGTACCCGCACCGATCACGCAATTATTGCTTCCCTGCGGTCAGCAGGGATAATTTTCATTCAAAATTATAATTGCATTATAAAATGGAGATATTAAAGATCACCGAACCGATTTTAAAGGATGAAAGCATAGATGAGTATGAACACCATGAGTACCTACCAATCACCGGTACAAACCTCAACAACTCGGGAGGAGAAATAAGGATAGACATCGAGACTCAAGATATCTTTACGCATCCTTGCGAAGTTATTTGCTTTTCGTAGGCGAATTAGTAAGGGGCGATACTGGAGCAGTTTATGATGCTAACACCGGTATTTCTTTAACGAACAATGGCCTTATGTATCTCTTTAAGAATATCAAGTATCAACTTTCAGGTACGGAGATCGAATCTATAATGTACCCGGGTCAGGCTACCACGATGCTCGGCTTGTTAAAATACCCCGATGATTTTTCTAAGTCGGTAGGGTTGAACCAGTGTTGGTATAAAGATACATCAGTGGCTGCGGCAGCTGGGAACACCGGCTTTATCGTGAGAAGAAATTATATCATTAACGACCCTCTTCCGAGAGGTACCTTTAGCTTCAGGGTTCCATTAAAGCATATATTCGGTTTCTGCGACGATTACGATAAGATATTGTACGGCATGAAACAAACACTCACATTAACGAGAAGCGATGATAACGACGCGATCTTTCGAGATAATGCCGCTCCCGCTGATGGTAGAATTAACTTACTTAAAATATCATGGTTCATACCACACGTTTTGCCCGCTGACGATGAGAAAATGGCACTCTACAAGATCATCGAGAAGAAAGAGAAAATAGCGGTCGGATATAGAATGCGGCAATGCGACTCTATCGCGGTACCTCAGTCACTATCGTTTTCCTGGAGACTAGGTGTTAGGTCGTCTCCCGAAGTGCCGCGTTTTATTATCGTCGGTTTTCAGTCTGGTAAAAGCTGGGATCAGGAACAAAATCCGGCTATATTCGACCATAGAAATGTAAACAACATGTATGTTATGTTAAACTCTAGAAGATATCCCGTAGCGGACTATAACCTTTCGTTCGTGTCGAATCAATTTAGTAGGGTGTATGGTGACGCTGCTTTATTCAGGTCTAAGTTTTATCACATGGATGAATTGGTGTCAAACCCTAACATTACCCCCTCCGATTATAAGAGCCTTTATCCTCTGTTTTTATTCGACGTTTCGAAGCATAGCGAAAGACTGAAATACTCCGTCACCGATATCCAAATCAAAGCGAGGTTTACCGAAAACCCGCCCGCGGACACGGAGGCGTTCGCCGTTATTATTTGCGATAGGTAAATTTACTTTCAGTCTGACGGAAATAAGATGAGCGTAGTGATTTAAGTTAAGCAATTATTTTTTATATATAAAATGAAGAAGATCGAGGAAATAAGGAGAGTTCTTAGGCAGAACGATATAAAGTTCTTCGGGTACTGGAAGAAGGAAAGGTTGGAGGCGCTGGCGAAAGAACACGGTTTGTACGATAAGATACCCGATAAAATAAAGAGAAGCGAGGTCAAAACAGAAAGAAGTAAAGACCCAAAATACGATAGATTGAGGACGGCTGCGGTTAACCCCAGGAAGGTTCGTATGGAGGATGTAAAAACTGGCGAAATAAGAACCTTTCCTTCGCTTTACAAGGCGGGTAAATTCATAGATCGCTGCGCGCAAGCAATTAGTAATCATAATGGAAGGGTTTGGAACGGTAAATATTGGATTGAGGTCCTAGCATAAAATGCAATATATATGTCCGAAGATTTAAACGGACATATATATTTAACGCCGCGCGAAAACAATTTTAACAATTTCTCGCGAAAAAAAAATTAGCTTAAGTAATTTTTGCGCTATTATAAAATGAGCGCGATTTTTAACGCGTACACCGTAAGAGGTTTAAGAAATTTAGCTAGGACAAGGGGGATCCGAGGATTCTCCACGCTGAGAAGAGACGAATTAATCGAGCGTCTACGTGTCCCACCTAGGCTGTCTCTCCGAGCGGCGCCCGATCCTTACAGGGGACACACGGTAAGAGACTTAAAACGAGAGTCTAAAGCTTTAGGGATCGGAGGATACTCTAGACTTAGAAGAGACGAATTAATCGAGCGTCTACGTAATCCTCCCCCTATTAGTCTTACCAGTCAATTATACGAGGGACACACGGTAAGAGACTTAAAACGAGAGTCTAAAGCTTTAGGGATGCGAGGATACTCTAGACTTAGAAGAGGCGAATTAATCGAGCGTCTATGTACTCGAGGTGGGAGGTTGTTAGATTCCAGGATCAAGGGTTTTGACGCGGAGATGTTGCAACCGACGCCCTACGATCCTCCTCCCCCACCCGCGTCAGTGCCTAAGGCCGCGATCAAGAAGCTGATGAAGTATTTAGATAGCGAGATCCCGATAAAAATAACGCCGGAGATAGAAGCTTTAAAAAGAAGGATAGAGAAGATATATAAGGATGAAGATGAAATGGTGGTTGAAGAAGGGGAATCAGCATTTAAAGGATTTACCAAGCAGTATTTTTTAAGAGGTAAAGAGTCTTATACTCCGAAAGAGTTCCTCGATTTAGCGAAGAGTAGAATAACCTCCATTATAAGTCAGAATCGTCAAACGAAAGTTAAACTCATTATGATCTGTATGATGAAACACTCTGGAACCAGCCAACTGATGGAAATGAACTTCCATTCCGGATTTCCGATCGTTAATTTAAAGGGGGAAGATGCGAAGGAAATATACGATGCGATGAAGGAACAGGTTCTGGTTAATATTGCGGAAAAGGAAATGCAAACGGATTACTGGAGAGTCACACACGTAATCGATTTAAGATTGCACACGGTTTCGTTTAACCCGGTAAGGGGCAGTACATGGTTCCCAACTACTACTAGGATAGCGAACACGAAAAGCGTTATTAATCCGAAAAATACGGAGGATGATATGTGCTTCGCGTATTGTATTCTTATAGCTTTGAACCCGACGGATCATAATGCGGAAAGAATCGAAAGACTAAAACCTTTGTTAAGCACTATAAATATGGAGGGGATTAACTACCCCGTTTCCATTCATGATAGAAGTAAATTTGAGAGACAGAATCCTTCCATATCCGTATCGATACACTCGTATGAGGAGGGTGTAGGTTTCTACCCGCTTAGTGTAAGTAAAGAAGCTTATAAAAGAGAACATCACGTTAATCTCTTACTGCTTGAGGGAGAAACTATTGACGAAGAATCCGTGTCTCTAGAGACACCGACACAAGTCACAAAGCATTATTGCTTGATTAAAAACATGAGTAGATTGTTATCTAAACAAACAAGCAAACATGGTCACAGAACTTATATTTGCGAAAGGTGTTTAAATCGCTTCCAAAAAGAAGATACTTTAAATAACCATTTGAAGTATTGCAGCAAGAAAGATGCCTGCGCAATAGAACTACCTAAAGAGGGTACTACGATATCTTTCCAGAATTTCTTAAAACAGCAGAGACACCCGTTTACGATTTACGCGGATATGGAGTCTACGTTAGAAAAGCAATATGAAAAGAGGGGGAACAAAACGAAGGTTATTCACACCCATAAAATCTCGGGGTATTGTTTCTACGTTAAATCGCTTTACGAAGAACTCTTCCCTTCGGAAATCTACCAATACTCCGGTAAAAACGCGTCTGCGGAATTCATAGAGGAACTAGAAGAGGTTATAAGAGCGATAAGCAATATACCCGACAGGGAAATGATTTTTACAGCTGAGGATAGTAGAAGGTATTACTGTGCGAAAGTGTGTTGGATATGTAAAGAACCATTTAAGAAAGAAGATAAAAAGGTGAGAGACCACTGTCATTACACCGGGGCATTTAGGGGCGCCGCACACAACTCGTGTAATTTAAAGTATAGGAAGCCTAATTTTACCCCCGTATTCTTCCATAACTTTAGTAAGTACGACAGTCACTTATTTATAAAGGATTTAATGAGAACACCGGGTGAGACGAGTTGTATACCTTCAAACAAGGAAACGTACGTAAGCGTGTCTAAAACACTAGAGGTAGAGCGCGATGTATTTGATCCAGTTTCAGAAGAATATATAAAGGTGACTAAAAAGCACAAGATTAGATTCCTCGATAGTTTTAAGTTTCTAGCCAGAAGTTTAGACGAACTCGCCAGGTCACTAACCGGGGAGGATAAGGTTAATCTCTCGAAATACTTTGAGGGGAAAGAGCTCGAATTGGTCTCTCAGAAGGGCATATTCCCGTACGAATGGTTCGATAGCCTTAACAGACTCGAAGAAACAAAGCTACCTGAACGAAGGAGGTTTTACTCAAAGCTTAAATATAGCGGAATTGATAAGGAGGATTATCAACACGCGTTAAATGTATGGAAGACATTCAAGATGGAAACTTTTAAGGATTATCATGACCTATATAACAAGGTTGACGTTTTACTGCTAGCTGATGTTTTCGAGAACTTCAGGAACGTTTGCTTCGAGAATTATGGTCTGGACCCATCTTGGTTTTATACAGCGCCTGGTCTTGCTTGGGAGGCGATGTTAAAAACCACAGGGGTAAAGTTAGAACTACTATCCGACCCAGATATGGTTTTATTTATCGAAAACGGAATAAGAGGAGGCACCTCGACCATTTTTAAACGATACGCGAAAGCGAATAATAAATATATGGGGGAAAAATATGATCCGAGCAAATCATCTAAATTTATTACTTACTTGGACGCGAACAACCTTTACGGTTGGGGGATGATTCAAAAACTTCCCTACGCTAATTTTAAATGGATGGATGATTTGGATAATTGGGAAAATCAACCGTGTATATTGGAAGTCGACTTGGAATATCCTAAGGAATTGCAGGACTGGCATAACGACTTTCCATTAGCTCCTGAAAGATTGATGGTCAACAAAGTCGAGAAACTTATACCTAACTTACGTGATAAAGAAAGGTACATTTTACATCGTGAAAATTTAAAGCTATATTTAAGCTTAGGTCTAAAGCTTAAAAAGATTCACAGAGGGTTAACTTTCGATGAGAGTGAATGGTTAAAACCTTATATCGATAAGAATACTAACCTGAGAACGAAAGCTAAAACGGCGTTTGAAAAGGACTTCTTCAAACTCATGAACAATTCCGTGTTCGGTAAGACCATGGAAAATATAAGAAACAGAGTTGATGTAAGGCTAGTTAGTACCAAGGGACAGGCGGAAAAACTAACCGCTAAACCGAACTATTACGATGCGAAAATCCTTGACGAAGATTTATGCCTAATTCAAATGAAGAAAATGCGTTTGCGCTTTAATAAACCCATTTACGCTGGGATGTGTATATTAGACTTAAGTAAGGTACTGATGTACAGGTTTCATTACAACTTCATTAAGGATAAATACGGAGAACGAGCGGAACTTCTTTTCACCGATACGGATAGCTTAATGTACTAGGTAGATACGGAAGACTTTTATAAGGATATTAGTGACGACGTTAAGAACTGGTTTGATACTAGCGAATATCCGCCTGACCATCCTTCCGGTATTCCTACAGGATTGAATAAGAAGATCGTGGGTATGTTTAAGGATGAGGTGAGCGGCAGGGTTATCGAGGAGTTCGTGGGTCTCAGGTCTAAACTATACTCCTATAAAATGTGTGGTGACTCGGGTGAGGAGAATAAGAAATGCAAGGGAATTTCGAAGCGGGTAGTAAAAGCGTTTATCAAGCACGAACATTACAAAGAGTGTTTGTTCGAAAAGAAGACGCAAATAAGGAGAATGGTAGTTATTAGGAATCGCAATCACGAGTTGTTTACCGAAGAGATCACTAAAATCACCTTAAACGGAAACGATGACAAACGCTTTGTCCTCGAAAACAGAATCAATACGTTAGCCTGGGGACACGATCGAATTTCGGAGGCGCGCGTGGCCGAATTGGATGGTGGCCCAGACATGGTGGCAAGCCTCCAGGCGAGACAATGAAAACGGGATGGAGTTAGGTGGTCGAATTGGGTGGAGGGAGGGATTGAGGGTGGGATGGACTTAAGTGGTCGAAATGGGTGGTGGGACAAACATGGTGGCAAGCCACCAGGCGAGACATCGGGGGCGGGATGGACTTAAGTGGTCGAAATGGGTGGTGGCCCAGACATGGTGGCGAGCCACCAGGCGAGACAATCCGATCGGGATGGAGTTAGGTGGTCGAAATGGGTGGTAGGACGAATTGCGATCGGGTCGGAGTTAGGTGGTCGAAATGGGAGGAGGGACGGATGGCCGAAAAGATGGTGAGCCAGAATCGGCCGTTTCTATCTACTTACCATTTAAAGCTCTGGATAGTATAAGTCTAAAAAAAGTGTTACGGTATGGTCTAGTGTACCGTATGGTGTAACGGTAAGTTCCAGTCGCTTGAAGAAAATTGAATACTAAAACTAGCATTAAAGATTTTGAAGCCTTGATTAATTTCCTACTAGCGTCTGGATCTAATTGTTTACTTTTGGTCGCTAGTTGGCCTTTTGCAATCGAATAAGTATCGAATTAAGTACTCTACCGTCATATCCAGTAACAAAGTAGTATGTATGACCAAGTATCACCCAAGCCATGCTAAGGAACCGTATACCATTGATTGCGCCAAGGGAACCGCTGGCTTGTTGTGTACTAAGTATTTTAACACCATTCGTATACGCCGAGAAAGACAGCAATACCTTCTCCAGAGAGCCTGCAAAGAAACATTATTTCTAACAATAGTATTTTTCAAGATTTCAAAGGTTTTTTTTTTTTCGGGTTCTAACACAATAGACCTGAACTGTTTGACACTGTATAGTCCGTTTGGTTGGTATGAAAACTAACGCTAGACTCTAAATCATATATCATATCATTATTTCATTTATTTATTTACTTATTTTATTTAATTCTTTATTTTCTATTTTATTCTATTATTATTTTTTGAATTTTTTTATACCTACTTGATTATTTAACTAAAACTAGGAGAGAAAAAGTATTTTAAGAGTTCAAAATCTCATATTTAATGATTTTGTCCTTTCAACTAAATGTTAATTTTGACATCTGAAAATGGTGGAGAGAGTGTAACAAATAGAACAGGAAACTTATCCCACGGTCATTTGAAAAACCTTTACTTTCGAGGCCAAACATATTGAAAACCTAGGCTTATAAAAGCTTATCCTTATTCAGCCACTTGCAAGAAACAATCCCTAAAAAACAGAAATTAACCTAAGCAGGCATACTTTCTTTTCTTTCAGGAATAATATTGTCAATTCTCTAAACAATCGATATTTTGTACCAAATTGTTTCGGTTAGCAAGATTGATAAACTTGCTTATCGGTAAAGGGTAAATAGATTTCTAAAGGTGTATTGTGAACATGGAATAAGTGTGTTTGTTTCGTTATGCTAATTGTGCATGCTTTAAGTTACTATTAAATCTAAATATAGATATAGATGGAATTACTACAATAACAAATCAAAGTAAAACCATGTATTTTTGTAGTAATTTCATTCATAATTAGATTCAGTAGTGACTTTATGTACACAACTAGCACTATAACAATAGAAACAAACACGTTAACCTCATGTTTTACAATGATCACCCTTAAGGGCATAGAAATTGAATTATTTGAGTATGAATATACCTTTACAAATTCTGCTATCATCAAATAGATAGCAATTTTATCAATCTGCCCAACCGAAAAGATGTGATACAAATTATCCACAATTTAGGGAATCGATAAATCATTCCCAAAAGAAAAGAAAGAAGGTATACCTCTTCAGGTCAACTTTTATTTTTCCAGCAATGTTTCTTGAAAGTTGCTGTCTTCAAACAGCTGATAAAGTGTCTGTGTAAGGGTAAGTTATTGTGAACCTAGTTTTTCAATATGCTTGGCCTCATAATGTAAGTGCTTTCAAATTGACCATGGGATAGTATGCTGTTCTATTTGTTGCATTCTCTCCACCTTTTTCAGATGTCAAAATTAACATTGAGTTTAATGGACAAAATGATTAAAATACAGTTTTAAATTATTGAAGTATTTTTTCTCTCGTGGTTTTTGTAAAATAATTAGATAGTTATAAAGAAATTTCCCCAAAAATTATTTAGACAGGTGATTTTGAGCCAAACGTTACTTTTTATACCAACCAAATGGACTAAAGTATGCTATGAAATATGAAAAAAAAAAAAATGCTATTACTCAAAGAAGCGTTTTCTTCTTTTCACACAAGTTTTTCTACCTCTAACCTTCCAAGGACGAATTTCCATTATTTTCAAATCTATTTTGTCGTGTGACTTCACCTCGGACAAATCTATTATAAAGTCATCTGGTAAAGCTTTACAATCATCTGCCATAATAAATACTCAGCCCAAGACACAGGTCGACGAAATACAAGGACGTAGCTTAGCTAGGACACTACAGCAAATAGATCAAGTCATCCAAAATTGTTGAGAAAGTCTTAAACTTCAGCTTTTATCCATGTCATAATACTATAGAATTCTGCACCGGTTAAGATTATTTGCACACTATGAGCTTCATAAAGGGAGGTAGGTACACGGACCGGAAGGAATGAAAAACAGTGATCTTTTGCAAGACAATGCTTTCTAGATCGTTTAATGGTTACATCATTATTTGACTGACAAAAACGTTTCATAAGAATTCTAAAATTAAATATTGGCCTTTTTTTCTTTATTTTTTTTAATGAAATATAAATTGCTTGAAATAAACACTGATTCATCTAAACGGATTTTATTTGAAAATGTGTATTGGCAAGTACCTCTTGAAAAAGTCATTGCATGACAGAATAACCATTGACTTCTTCTAGATCGATTCTGTAAAATAATTAAATGGAAATAATATTTCCAAACTTTATGTTCACACCAAAATATTGTAAAATGTCGCATGAACAAGGCCCATCAACAGCCACATAAAATATTCCTAATAACATTCTTTGTTTTATTTTAAAGAAAGCCATATGGTTTAGCCAATATGCAATTGTTTTCTCGCAAAAGAAACGTCACATTCCGAAAATTTGTTTTTAATAGTGAAAATACAATGAAAAAAATGTGTTTCCTAACACAAAAATGCCAGCCACATTTAAGGGAATTTTCAGTTGGATGATTTTAGCCTGGTGTTGAAGACCACTCGAATTTCCTGCTCTTGATGTTTGTGATAGCAAACTTGCGTGGTAAATGCTCACGATTTCTTGCTTTGGTATGGGTGGTAAAAGAGTTGAAAAATTCAGTAATTATCAGTATAGAATTTGATAGCAAAGCTACGTTTGAGTTGGCAAAAGAGAGAAAAAGCCATTTGTAGACTGGATGCTGGACAGCCTGCTAGAGTCATTGCCAGTGTGAATAATTTCAACTGTAGTGTACGGATAATTCATTGTCTCAGGGAACGTCACAATACCACTATTAGCAAGAATGACCGACCCCGTAGTAACTACTCCTCGACAGAACCTGTAGACGTTTGGCTGAATCGTTTCAACAGAGCAACTGAAAGTGCAAGACAGATAATAGGAGCGCATCTGTGACAAATAAGTGCTTACGCAGTTTGTTGTCGATTAGTTTCCAGCAACCTTAGATGTCACCGTCCAGCCACAGGACCTTTTCTTACACCTTGACACAGACAAGAGGGTATTCAATGGGCTTTGCAGCGGCAAAACTGGCGTAATCAGCAATGGCGCAACGTCATATTCTCTAATGAAAGTCGTTAATGCATCTCAACGGCAGATGGCAGAACAGGTTTGTGGAAAAGACAAGGCGAACGATATGAGACAACTGTATGTTGGAAAGGAATGCCTAGGGCGGTGCAAGCATCATGGTAAGGGCTGACATCGGCCTCTACGTTAAATGCGGTCCTGTCATCTTCCAGAATGTTGGTCCGGGAAGAAGAAATGGTGTAACAGCTGCCCGTTAAATCGATCAAGTTCTGACACCACTTTAGGGGCGAAATTTTGCACGTCAACAAAAAAAGACGTTCCATCAGAATAATGCGCATCCACTTACAGCCAAGGCAACAGTAAACTTTTTTACAGCAGAATAACGTCAAATTTATTGGTAAGCTTTTAGTCCAGTTTTAAACCTTATTGAGCATCTTTGGGGCGAGATTCAGAGACAGTTGAACAAGGAGCAACCGAGACCGATAGCTGCAGTAGAACTTTCATTGGCGTGTAAGAGAGTTTGGGCATGAATTACCATGGCATTCAACAACCATCTTGTCAATTCTATGAATAGAAGATGTGTTACTGTGATAAACGCTGATGGTGGACACACTCTTTGTTAAAGGAAGTTGATTTATACCTTTAAATGAAGTGATTTTGCTTTGATCAGACATTCAGAACTTAGAGATCAATAAATCTGCCATTCATATTCATGATGTAAAACAAATTTACTGAAAATGTATTACTTTTCAGGGTAAATGTCTATAAATTTGTAATCATATGCGACGTTTCTTTAGCGGTTCAGTAATAGGACAGACAATGCAATTTAGAACAGTTGGTGAACATGGGCCCTAAATAGTTGCTTTTCTAAGCGTAAGATTTGCCTGCCAGTGCGCGGATCGTGTATATGCATATATGATCGCTGCTTAGTCTTACCTTTGTTAGAATCACATGATGAAGACACAGTAGTGTCACCGTTTGTGTTCGGAATGGATATCAAGACGTCACTTGTTTTTGTGTCGCTTTCTTGCAAGATTTTCTTTTCATTGTCTGCTACATCGTTCATTCTTTTTGTCAAATCGTCGGAGACGTAAGCGTCATTTACAAACCCAGGAGATGTTTGTACCTTCGTTTTGATTGGTTTGTACAAACTGACAGGGATATCCGACGAGGTGGAAGGAGTATCTGATGACGTAGTTGATGACAAACTTTTTCTGTTCTCGGCTGATGAGGAACCTGTCTCGGAGACTTTCTGGGTTTTCATTTGTACGGAGACGATATCGAAAAGAGTGCCAGACAAGACAATAAATCCGAGTATTACCAAAACACATCTGAAAGGATAAAAAGCGGACTACATCGTGGCTCCTTGGTATTGATTTGTTCATAAGTTTGGAACGTCTCTGGAAAAGAAAATCTGATCAAATATCAAGAGATCACAAAAATGCTAAGCTCCAAAACCAGTATATATAGCTGATGACACTGATGTATCTCACATTTTGACACAAGTATTTATCCATACAAGTTCATTAAAGTAACAATAAAGGCCGTAAACAATGTAAACAAAGCGGGTGTTTAAATGCATCTGAATTTATATCATACCATTTAAAAGTATGGAAATTATTGTGAAGATGACAATCTGTCATTGTACGGTCAGTCCAAGTGTTAGTCGCCGACAGAGAAATTAATTTCAAAACTAGGTTAAAACCTGCTAGGTAGCTGTGTCTTTTGTTTACTTTTTGCCTGATTTTAAAATTCTTTTTTCTGTCAGCGACTAACATATGGCCCAACCACACGATAACAGACTGTCATCGCCACAATATTTTCCATACTTTTAAATGGTATGATTTAAATTTAAATGTATTATATTATTATGTATTATTATCATGCTGTGATAGTTTGGTCTTTACTGGGCCTTTAAAAAGCAGGAAAAGTAGGAATTGGTTCGATAAGAGACCTGTGAGGTTTTCGATAAAAAAATCCAATTCACATGCTTTATTGGGTTGTGTTCTATGGAATTACTTAACCAGTCTTTGGTTCAATATAATCGCCATAGACTGACATACTTTGATAACTATTATCGGCATTTTCCGAAAAATTAAGATCTTCATTATTCGTATATATTCAAAATTATATGATGGTACTCAGACAAACAAGCGCGTAATGTACAAAAAAAATAATAATAATAATGGCGGGAAAAGAAGGTTAGTTTGTAAATTAAATTTGTTAAGTTAAAAAGCTACTCCTGCTTATCTACGTAGAAATACGTAATTGATTGTCAAAGGATTAGGTAAACCTCTAGAAACAGATTTGTAGCAGACGATCTTGATTAATTGAAAAAATACATAAATACATATGACAAAGAGCATGTCTCTCTTTGCCTTAACAGTTTGAAGAGTAATCGACTACAGGACGAAATGAAAAGTCTGCATGCGATCAACGTGTGCAAGTGAAGATAGCCATCTATGCCATGATGAGACGCCTCAATGTTGAAATCATTTGCATACGATGAATTAAGTGTGACTTATCGTTGCATTTTCTTTAAAAGAATAGGAAACATATTGGGAAAAGGCGAAAATGCTGGTTACAAGCACTTTTTTTCCCTTTTCCCGCCATGTTTTCTGAGTTGTTTGGTAAAGGGTTTTAAGGCAGGTCCTATTTTTTCAAAAGCGACAGCCGTAAAAATTTTTTCCAGCTCTGAACTCTCGCCATGCGCAACTTATGGGTTATTTTGCAGACTACGTAGATTAATATGAGACTGCTATAGTTGTCCCAGGACAACTGTGAACGCAGGAAAGCCTAGTATAATCAGCAGCATGGGATTCATAATGATTCATCGCAATTATCTCGGTAAAAAGCACAGGCTCATGACAACATTGCCATCTGCAGACTTCTCTTGTCATGCAGATCACTTCGTGAGATGGTCCGCGGACAAGACTTAGTACTGGTACTAAGACATGTATAAATAAGCGAGCTGTCGCTGTGATATGACTGAAATAATGTTGAAAATATCTGGCCTCCAGGTTATGAGTCCTACACTTTACTACCGAGTCACGCAGGACCCCACATGTGGATTAAAGAGAAATTGCTCGTAACGGGCAATTACTAGGGGTGTAACGATACTTTGGACTATCGATGGATCGCGATGGTGAGCGTGTCAATGCTACTGCATCGATTGTTATGTTGAAAATCGATAACTATCGCCGATAGTTACCTCAAATATCGATAGTTTCGATAGTTTCACTGACAAGAAAGAGCGAGAAAATACTGCAATTCGCTAATGTATTCGGACGCCCTAAAAGTTCGGACACGTTTAATTATTTACAAAAATAATTTATTTTTTAATTCTTTCTCTGAACACTTCCAAAAGCAAGTTTTCCTAAATATTCGGACATTCCGTAAAGTTAATTTCCCAAAATATTTGACGGGTAATTTTTTGGAATATGTTTTCAATAATGATCGCCTGCATAATATTCATTTCTGCATAGCAATGTTCATCGTTACGGAAACGAATCCTTCGAGAGCTGATTAACTCAGCGATAATTTTAAGTCCTGAAATTAGACCAAAATAATTGCAACACTAAGGGTGTTTTTGTTAAAAACTTCTCACCAAAGCGAAAAGTGTGGATTTAGATCAAAGATCAGACCAAACAGTCTGCCTAGTCTAATCTTAATCTACACAGGCCGCCAAAACCATAACCATGCGTGTTGTCCCTCCATAAGCAATAAATAAATCTAAATCTACTATGAAAAATGAATACTACGGAACCCCTAAAGTGACATACTCGACTTTTTTTTAATATGCAAATTTCTCAAGTTATTTCGTTTTTACGAAATATTATTTCGTAAAAACGAAATATTATTTCGTATATACGAAATAATATTTCGTTTTTACGAAATAATATTTCGTAAAAACGAAATAATTATTTCGTAAAAACGAAATAATTATTTCGTAAATACGAAATAATTATTTCGTAAATACGAAATAATATTTCGTAAAAACGAAATAATTATTTCGTAAATACGAAATAATTATTTCGTAATTACGAAATAATTTTACCAGCCTGTATATCAATGAGGCCACATAGCCTTGAATCACATTTTTGACTGGTTTTTACGCCGCTGTCATTATTATTCTAAATCTATGCAAATACATAATAAATTGTGCTCACTGAAAAGGATGCTTTTTGCACTTGAGGAAAAAATCGACACATACCAGCCGGCACAGTCTGTGCAGGCTGACATGGGCCGATACTTTTTCAATATGGTCTTCCAATTTTCTGCACGTCAAAGGGATATTCGAACTCATTATTCGCTTGCTCATATTAGACAAAATGGAATTTATGGATCCATAACATGGAATCACTCATTTGCATAACATGGAATCACTCATTTGCGAAAAGTATCGACCAGGAAAGCCTGCACGGATTGCTCAGGCTGATCTGGGCCAAACTTTTCGCTATCAATAAATTCTCAGTATGTCAAAGGACTAGAACTACTATATGATTCCGTCGAGCGTTCTAGATAAAGTGAATAGATTTTCTATGTATCCATCAGTATGTGAAGGCTTCCTTGGTGTCATAGATCACGGGGATTCAATTAGCCTCATTTTGTCAGAGCATGGCTCAATTTCAAATTTGCTAACGTTACTGCGTACAACTTTAAACATTATTCCTTGACGCAATTCAGCTAGTTAGAAGAAGTCCTTTGTCGATTTGACTTATGTCTTTGCATAGATCTAGAGAATTTGGGGGACCGGATGCCTCCTCCCTCAACCCCCCACTCCCCACCCCCACGCTGATCCGCCTATGCATAATCAGGTGATGTCTTGCTTGATACCATGGATCATGCAGATGCATTAAGCCCCCTTTTCATGAAGCACGGCCCAATCATGTCTGATTGATTTGCGTTTTACGTCGCATCAATCTTTTAAATTTAAGTGAGGCAATCATTGTGCTGTCCTAGAGGCCCTGAGTACGAAGGAAGGAATTCCATTACTACCATATTAGAATTTGTTTGTATCAGCACGAAACCACTAACGTTACCCCTCGCTGTTCTCCACCCCCGAGGCGGTCTCTTAAGAATCTGATCTCCGTCTCTCCGTCTCTTAGTTTAAAAAGAATGTTCTGTCACTACTGGTGTGAGAAAGCCAGGAAACACATGGCTGCATCGCTTATCACCGTGATATTACTACCTGTCTGTCTGTCTGTCTTAATTATCACTCTACAAATCTCTTTACCCTGATTCTTAAGCGACAGTCGTAATGTTATCCCATCTTTCCAAGAGCAAAGAAGGTAAGAAATAAGGAACGCGCTTTTAATACCATATTATAAGTCTTAAAAATGGATTTGCAGAGTATCGACCCCACTGTAGGCAATTCAGGACAGCTCAACTCGGAATTCAAATCTATAGCCTATAGTGTGAGAGGCTGTCAATCAACCCTACAATGTAGCCCTATCGCAAGGCAGTCAAAGTGCCTCGAACCCGAGTCGAACCAAGGATGTCGGTATTTCAACTTATCAGATTATTTCGTTTTTACGAAATATTATTTCGTTTTTACGAAATACTATTTCGTTTTTACGAAATATTATTTCGTAAAAACGAAATAATATTTCGTAAAAACGAAATAACTTGAGAAATTTGCATATTAAAAAAAAGTCGAGTATGTCACTTTAGGGGTTCCGTAGAATACTAAACCTCGTTCTTTCTTTTCTTTATTTATCAGTAATCCATTTTGAATGCATTCCTTTTATTTCGGCTGCAAGGAATTAGATTAATTTTTAGAAAAGAGCCGCACTTTTTTATGCTGACTACACAAAACGTGACACGACTGGCGTGTCCCTGAAACAGCTATATTACTAAATGCAAAAAGGCTTTATCAGCTGGTGTACATGTAAATCGTGCATGAAATAGGCTTATTGCATGGTCACTTTGAATTAATTGGAGGTCGACCTGCAGCCAGATATAAGTTTCTTCCAGCAGACCAGTTTAGTGTGTAAATTAAACAGGTGCGTTACAACTCAGTCGCTTCGAATGATTTGCGTGTTACGTCATACCCCTTATCCAAATTTTACTGCAAACATTTGTGTACCCACGACAGGCCGACAGGCATCTTGTATACAGATGGCTTGTAATACAGATCTACATTATGGTCGTTCTAATTTACTCTGCTGATGGTAAGATGGCGATTTTCAAAGCGTTGGCGGATGGTGTAGATAGACTAAACGCTGTCTGATCTTGGATCTATACTATCCACTTCTGTACTATGACTTAACTCGTATTAGAAAGCTACTCCTTTCTCGGGCTAAAAAAAGGTAAGATATTGTTTAACAGTGTTCCCACTCGCGCAAATTATTGCGTAAATCACGTTATAGAACTGAAATTCACGTAACAAATTCTGGTTACACCCGAGACTTCGCGTAAGAAAATGCATGGACAAAAAAGGCCATTATACGCTTTTCTTGTGAAAAATGACAGGTTTTGAAGTTACTTGTTACCCTCATTGACAATCTTTTTGTCAAATCATGTGGAAATAACTAGCCAGAAATTAACAGACATGAAAAACTGATCGGAGTAAAAAGCACGGAAACCCATGACACAACAAAATGTCTCTTTGACATTGTCCGTCAGAGTCACTTCAGATCGTCTTTTCAGCTTTTTAATGACTATAAGCAGTAAATTTATACAAACATCTTAAAATAACACACTTTTTGGATACACATACAACAAGGTAAAACCTATTATTTCGGCCACCCCCTGTTTTTTTTTTTTCAGAATGATAATTTCCTAAAGATTTGCAGACTAAACAAAAATAATTATTTTTTTCTGTCTGAATATATTGGCCAATTATGGGTAAAATTTAATAAATTCTATCAACTCAAAAAAACCTTAAGGGCTCACATTTAAAAGGTGATTTCTTTAAAAGTTTAAAGTTGCTTTATAATTACTTTTTATTTGGTGTGTTTATGAACCACCAGCATTTGTCAGCATTTTGTGCTTTGCATGCTGTTGTATATCAATCAGACTTAAAAGTTGACTTCTTCAAAAGTTCAGAGTAATTAGGTATGTTAAATTGTTTGTGAGCCATCTGCATTTAGAAAAAATTGTCATTGAAATTTATTGAGCATCTTGCATTTAACTCTATTTTCCCCTTTATTTGCTGTTCAAAACTATACTCAAGTAGAATTTAAACTACTTGGAGAAAGTATTAGTCTAAAACATGGTTTCAAGATGTAATTTGGTGAAATTCATCTCTTGCAATTCATCCAATAGTATTGCAATAGTATTGCAATGGTAACAGGCAATATCAATACTATTGCAATAGTATTTTTTCCAATGTCAATACTATCGCAATAGTAGATTTTGGCCTCAATAGTCAACCCTAGCAATTACTCGTTTTACTATATTTTTTTTTTGTTTTTTTTTTTACATTGAATATTAGTATACAATTCATAACGGCAACAGTTTGTCACTTGGTAAAGGTTAAACTAAGTGGTTTTTAGATAGAAATCTATCAAATAAAAAGCGAATTCTATAGACTGACCATGAACTGTAGTCCTATGTGGCATGCAACACGCGAAAAGGGGCATTCGGACATTTGCGTAAAGTGTCGTCTCGGATCAACTTGCGCAGTCCGCGCAGGCTAATCC
The DNA here is from genome assembly GCA_946811185.2 of Hippopus hippopus. Taxonomy (NCBI): domain Eukaryota; kingdom Metazoa; phylum Mollusca; class Bivalvia; order Cardiida; family Cardiidae; genus Hippopus; species Hippopus hippopus. The sequence goes on along the minus strand of OX328103.1, from coordinate 42,321,963 downwards.
GGAACGACACTTTCCGTTTTTATGTAATTTTCTGTTTTGCGCAAGTCTAATGTAGCACAAAATCTAATGTAGTCGTAAAGTGCCGTCCCGGATTAGCCTGCGCGGACTGCGCAGGCTGATCCGAGACGACACTTTACGCAAATGTCCGAATGCCCCTTTTCGCCTGTTGCAAGCCAATTATAGTCGGTCTTTACACAAATGAGCCACGCCCTGTTAAAAGGGGGTTATATGCATCTCCGTGATGCATCGTTACAAATATTATAACATTCATTATTTACCCGGTTTTTTTGTGGCATTTGTCGAAGACAATGCCACTATGAGTTCAATAGTGAATGTTCAATATTGAATTTTGAAGACCATGTATCGTATTTTGTGCAGAACAGAAGAAAATAAACCCAATTAAACTCAATTTTTCTCAGACAAATGAGTTTTTCGATAGCACTCAGATATATAATTGATAATGGCGTATTGAAATAAACCGCATTAGGCCATCGATCGTGGAAATACTTCATTCTGATTGAAAATAGCTTCACCCCCTCATAGCCTTCTATTGGCGCAATGATATATACAAAATTTGTCTACTGACCGCTTTGGTTCCGGGCTTGTTCATTCCAAAACCAGTTCGTCCCTGGGCTTGTTCGCCCCATGATTGCACTCTACTCCATTTGATTTTGCATGAATAATTACAGCTCGAAAATGTATTGTAATGTTGGGAGTTAGATCCTGATGGCCAAAGAAATCTCAAAATCATAATTTTCAGGTACAGACTTAATTTAATTCGATATAATATTATTTACATGGTTTCTCTCTCTACCCATCATGCATCCTACGTCAAGGGACGTTACTCCTGACTCCTCCTGTATGATCAAAGGGAGACCACCAATACACAAATAATGCAAACTTTGGTACCAGTACTCTCCCTTTAACCAAAAAGATATATTAATTTGCTCAGGAGGTTGATTTTCAAGTTAACATTTGAATAATATTTCTCTTTTTTTTTCAAATTGTTAATTCCACACAATTCTTCCTTGACAAATGCCACAACAGCGTTTTGAACGCTTTGATTTTCTTCGTGAACATTGTTGTTTTGGATTTTTGTGTATATGCTTGTGACAGAATATCGACGATGAAGTTTCACAAAATACATGTTTTCATAAATAACTGATTACATGTATAAACCCCAACCCTCACAAGTTTTGTTTACAAACAGTTAACCTTGGCACACTAAAAATAGTATCACATTTGCTGAACAAAAGTTCTATTATGATAGGCGAGTGAGGAAGGCAAATTTTCTTTATCTTTCGATGCAACCTTTTTATTAAATTCAAGTGCATCTATTAATACTTACGTCACAATAACTGCATCTGTTCCAAACTCAGGGTCTTCAACACAAATTACTTCGGGCACTAGTGGGGTCGTTCCATTCAAAACAATTTTCTGTGCTGTAAGAAAGTCAGTTAACACGAATAAAGTAACCTTTAGGCTGCCTAGCGCGACTCACTGACCTTATGCAGACAATGTAGATTAAGATCAGACTGAAGAGAACGTACATTCTGATCTTTGATCTACACTGTCCGATAAGGAAATATTTTTCTCAAAAAAAAATAGTCGAAAATAGTAACATTCGGGTTTTAATTATCGGTTTTAATTTATTTAGCAGGATAAGGGTTAAGATGCGAAAAGATATAACTTGGTAGTCAGGGACGTAGTTAGTCCAAAATAAAGTATACGCTGAGATAATACCGAAGGTATTATCCGAGGCACGAAATGCCGAGAGGGGAGCAGGAAATTTTCCAGAAGGGGTTGAGGGACTCCCCTAGGAAAATTTTTGAATTCTAGAAGCTATTTGAAGGCCTCTGGTGACTTTTTTTTTTTGCAAGAAAGTCTGTTTTTTTCTTTTGCAAAGTGTAGGCAACTGCGTTTTTGCATACAGGCAGCTACGCCCCTGATAGTGTATGTCAAGGTTGAGCATCTCCATTTCCATGGTTTGAAGAAACAAATGTTTCGTCTGTCAGTGTAATTCAATCTGTTATTTAAAGTGCCAGTTAATGTGAGAGAGAGAGAGAGAGAGAGAGAGAGAGAATGTGTGTGGGGTGGATGTGGGTGTGTGGGTGTGGGTGTATGGATGAGGATGTGTGTGTAAGTGGGTGGGTGCGTGCATGCGTGTGTGTTCATATGTTTCGAATAACGTATTTTTACCGTGTCATATCCGGAAAACGTTGACCGATTTTGTGAAATGATCATTATGCCGCCTTTTTGTACAATATGACCGGTTTTGAGAAAAGACCATAAAGCACTCTTATTTACAATATGATGAACGGTTTTGAGGACCGTTCGTTTACATCTCTTTTCTGAAATATGTATACCGGTTTTGAGAACTCTTCGTTTACTTCTCCTATGTACATATAAACGTGTATCGATTTTGAGAACCGTTCCTTTAAACAGCTCTTATCTTAAATACTAAGTATGTGTACCAGGTTTCAGACCTGTTCGTTTACTTCTCTCGTATACATGTATTATAAGTGTACCACCTTTGAGAACTATTCGGTCATAGCTCTTATCTTTAATATGTACATCACAGTGCATGTATACTGCTTTTGAGAACTGTTCGCTTATTTCTCTTATCCACAATATGTGTACAGATTTTTGAGAACCGTTCGTGTACTTCTCTTATCTATAATGTGTACCTCTTTTGAGAACCGTTATTTTACTTTTCTTATCTTTCAATCATCATCAAACAATCCCAAGATTTCACGACTCTAAGGTTGAAGCTGTTTGAAATATTTTAGGAAAGGAAGAAAATACTGGTAACCAGTACTTTCTCGTTTTCCCATCTGTTTTTTATCCTTTCAAAGAAAAATTTCCTTTATTTGAACAACATTTTACTTGCCGTCTGCAATTTCTTTCAATTTGTATATTTTTAAAAGTCTGTCGTTTGGTAAAGAATGAATATGACGACCATTTTGAAAACCGCTCATGTAACTTTCTCATCTATTTGTCGGTCGGTTTTGTGAGCAGTTCATGTACTACTCGTTTTTCTTTTTTTTTTTTCAAATTTAAATCGCTATGTAAACACCATTTGTTAAATAATTCTAAAAGTGTCGTCTGCTTATAAATGGATCATATTTGGCGAGGATTTGATGAGGATTATATCTATTTGATCAATGGAACATTATACCTGAGCGCAAAAAATGGGACTCAAGTGTCAATGTCAAGGTTTCTTAATACGAGTACATGGTTTCTCAAGTCACGATTTTTTAATCTTTATTTTGTCATAGATTTCTATGTGTTAAATCCATTTCGTAACCAATGCGCAACTGATCACTGCCGCAAGAGATAACTTTTGCGAAAAGGTTTGCTCCTTTTCCCAAAAATTTCCATTTCATGAAAAAAAGTGCGAGTTTACTATTGTCCAAATACATGTGCGCTTATGTGTTTTTGTGTATTGCGTTTGGTGTTACTAATCGATGGTTTGACAAACAGTAGTTTATTCAGCATTTAGTGAAACAATGCTTTGCACTAGGGATCATATATATACGATCCCTGTTTACAATAAGAAAAGAAGACTGTAGGCCTACGCGTGTTTTGTTGTAACTGATGTTGTTAATTTATATTACATTAAGGGAAAACTTTTTTTTCCTTAACTGATAGACAACTATAAGTCATAATTATCTATACATAATATGATGCTGAAATTTTAGGAGCTCTCTCCTTCAGAAAATTGGGGACCATATAAAATTGATATTTTGTAACAGATACAGTACAAGGCCGTTCAAGCTAATACGTAGAATTAAGCGATATGTCACAGATATTCGAATGATCGAATGTAAGCTTATTTACAGATTCCTATCTTTTAAGGTCAGTCACGCATGTACCATGTGCAAAAGAGTAGGTTGAAGATCTAGGGCACAGACTCGCAAATACCGCATATCCTGCATAATTCACTTTCTAATATAGTTTGCGGACTGAGAAGACCTTTCTGTCCGTACTGTCTGATCTTAGTCGTCACTGTAAGTAACATGTACCAATTTTTGTTTTTGGTTTTGGTTTGTGGGCTTTTTAACTTAACAAGGCACCCTCACAATGAAAAGGTAAATCTTGAAGAATGCCTTTTTTAAATGCAGCTGGTTTAAGATTATAAGGTAGGAAATAAGAAACTGGTGCCTATTGTACCGTGTTTGCTTTTGTAATTTAATATTATGGTTAAACCTTAAAGCGCCTTTCACAAATACTGTCGCTTTTGTGTCCAGTGTAGATCAAGATCAGACTGCACAAAACGTGCAGTCTGATCTTTTATCTACACTGTCCGCTCAGCTGAGACATTATAGACAAAAACGACCTTGACCTTACATTTATTTGGTTCTTTTTCCTAGGTTCAAGTTGTTTGTTGGGTTTATCCGGCACCTCAAGGGTTAACAGATTAAACAGCTAAAGGTGAAATACTAAGCCGTTCAATTGTGTCGATATCTCGAAGTAAACTGCGGCAATCATAATCATCATCATCATCATCATCATCATCACCACTACCATAAGCACATTTTATCAGTATGTGACTTATATATAACTAAAAGATTACGTAGGTCTAGTTACATTATATAAAGTAAACAGTCTTTCGTCCGCCAAAATCTACTTAATATTCGGATAAAGTTTTATACTTTTGTTTTGAAAGCAAACATAAGTCCGGCCAAGCCCTTAAAACTGGGTCGCTATCTAGTACGGGTGCACAAACTTGTACGGGTAAGCGGGCCGAAATTATGCATCATCATAATGCGTGAAATCAGGCAGGTCTTCGCATAAAAGGCTAAATTTTGTCTACTTATAGAAACAAGCTTCCACACAGGTCTTACGAACATGGAAGTTCGCAACAAATGCATAGTTAAAACACAAACCGCCCCGGCTGGGATTCGAACTCGTGCGGTAAAGATCCTCGTTTATGGAATTACAAAAGACCAATACACTAACCACTGAGCTAAATAGAATTCTCTATAAACGAGGATCCTTACTTTTTACAGATGCACTAAACCAGCTTTTCACAGCGCATGGCTCTTGCATATTTTTATAAACTACTCTTCGAGGGTTTCTTCTCAAGACTTAAGGGGATGTCACGCATGAGGGTGAATGTGAGATGTAGATTCAAGATAAAGTTCTGTGCAGTTTAATCTTGTTCCACGCCGTCCGCAAAAGATACTAAAAGTCACCATTTGGCAGAAATAAAGGTTAATGGCCATAAAGAAAAGAAGTTTATGTGACTGGATTGGCCAATTTTTAAATCTAAGATGAGGTTCGTCCCACGTGATGTTGATTTGTTATTCAATTGGTCGGTTGTTTTATACAATAGCAAACCTACGTTATATAACTAAAGCTTTTAGCATATCGCTACTGCCATATATATAGATACGTTGTTAACAAAATACCGCGCAGTGTAGACCTATCCAAGATCAGGCAATAATTTTTAAGTTTTTCCATAAATAAAGCACAGTCCAGAGCAGCCTACAGTTTGGCCCATCTTATAATAAGACAAACTTCAACCAACGGCAATTATTGGAACAATCTTTGTAGTCACGTTACTGTTGATGCTAAAACCTCATGCGAAGTTGTCGCCTGATGGTTGGTTCATTGATAGAATTTTGCATTTATTTATCATCGACACCGGTTGCCCATATGGGCAACGCCCCCTTAAGGCCGTTAGTATTGTTACGGGAGATACAGGACGAAACCCATCCTAAGTTACGCCTGGTTCTTTAACGTGCTCGGTGTATAGCAACCATCACATAGGACCTTGGTTTAACATCTCATCCGAAAGACTATTAGTAATTTTAGATGGCCAGCCGTAGGAACGAACCCACACCCTCAAATGACCCGAACCATCACGTTTACGAGTCCCACGCTCTACCAACTGAGCTATGCGTGCTGGTCATGGTTGGTTCTGGAGGAGAGCCGCCCGTTTTCTTTGGCGACCAGATTGATAGAATTACTTAATTATTTTAACATTTCTCTTAATATCTATGTAAGCTAAGATGATCTCTAGATTGTGAGCTCAAGTGGGCCAAAAGCTTTATAGCACATACCAGTCAGGAGCGTTCCGAGTGTGTCAGCAGCAGAACATGATTCCGGCACACAGGTACCAACTGTTAAACCTCCGGGCAACTGCATAATAATAATAATGATATTAATAATGATGATAACCTTGGTGATGATGATTATGATGATGATGATGATGATTTTTTTCACAGTTATATTTTATTATTTTCGATAATTCTGAGTTAGTCGCGAGATATTCCCTTTCACATGACTAGTGAAATACATTTTATTTATGATGCTTAAAATGCTAGGAAACTGAGTGGACAAAACAGAAATCAAGGTGCAAGTCAGATAAAAAGATCATACTGGTGCTTTATATGAACCTTGTCAGTGCCAAATACATGTATATGAGCCATGCTCTGTGAAAAGGGGGCTTAATGCATCTGCGAAAAGTATCCACCCAGGTCAGCCTGCGCAGTCCGCGCAGGCTGACCTGGGCCGAAACTTTTCGCTACCGATCAATTTTCTGTATATATAAGGACCAATCTATCTCATTGTTAAGTTGGTTGTTAAAAGAAGTGGCTATTATGGATCCATAAGTATTAAATGGCTTGCTTGGTACCATGGATCACGGAGGTACATTAAGCCCCCTTTTGCCAGAGCATGGTTCATATCTAAACGCGACCGTTTCAGACGACTGAAAATAAAATCCACTGAAAATCAGAAAAAAAATCTGACCCTCTCAGCGTTACTGACGAAAATATAGACTTGTGGACGGCATAGATCAATATCAGACCGTACAGAACGTGTAGTCTGGTCTCGGATCTGTACCGCACGCTTGTTCAGTCAAACCCATAATGATACTTGTGAATCTTTCAGTGTTCAGTGGATTGTGTTTTCAACCATCGAAAGAGGTCGAGGCTATACATTCGGCGGTGAGAGAGTTGATCCTTAAACTGCTAAATAAGTTAACCTTTATCCCCTTAGATAAGTTAAATGAAACGTTAAGCCGACGGTAAAACCCAGAATAATGCCATTTTAAAATTATTTTTTGGAGAAAAATATCTCCTTATCGGACAGTGTAGATCCAAGATCAGACTGCACGTTCTGTGCAGTCTGATCTTGATCTACATTGTCCGCTAAAGGTCAGTGAATCGTGCTTAGCAGCCTAAGGGTTAAATGAAATTTTCAGGCCAATAGTAAAATCCTGTTGTTGCTATTTCAGAGTTATTTACTCCGGGTGAAAATTATCTCTTAATCGGACAGTGTAAATCAAAGATCAGACTACAGGTTCTGTGTAGTCTGATCTTGATCTACACTGTCCGCAAAGGGTCCCTGAGTCGCACTTTGTAGCATAAGGATTAATATTCCATTATTTCTCTTTCCTTTCAAGATGAAACAAAATGTCCAATTAGCTTATTACTAGTGCAATATTTTGGCATCCCAAGGGTCATTGATTTTAAACTTACTGGTAGCCCAGGGACAGGAATGATTGTCCTACAATATTTCCCTTTGAACTCGTCGACACCTGGCCCTCCTTGGCTGGTTATGGAGGTGCACTCGTCAAAACTTCCAAACCAATTCAACCGGAGGCTGAGTAAATTACTAGGTATTTTCCCCATGGCATCAATATCTGAAACAGCAAAAGGGTTATGAGTAAAGATTTGTTTGTTTGTTTGTACGATTTTTAATGCCACTTTCAACATTATTTCAGTTATATCTCGGCGGCCAGTACACCTATCCATGCTTTTCTGGAGTTTTTTGTACCAGTACTTCGCAGAATATTCTTCCCAGGCCACTGACTGTTTTCCCACATATCCATCGCCAGAGCAAATATCAGTGGTAAGAGAAAAATTCATTCTGTTGCAGTGACTAGTTGTATCAAATGCGCACGGAATCCCAATAGTGTAACCAATTATCAGGTTTTCAAATGAACATCTTGGTTTCATGCTATTTCCTGGTTGTGTGCCAGCGGTACGTTCACGCACCAAGGTCGAAAAACTCAACTTCTTTATGGAAAATAAAGGCCTTGATGGATTGAACATGGACGAATTCTGCATGATAGATTGTGATAAGGTCGTTGGTTACCTTTTCAGTAGAGTTACAGACTTGACGTGCATGATTAGATTTATTTAAAAAAAAAATTATATTTGTTTTCGCTTTTTCCCATTTGTGTTCGTAATCATTTGCAGACAAGGAGGTAAATATGACTCAAAAACTGGACTTTTTGGTTAGAAAAAAAAAAAATGCTAGTTAGCGCGTACGAGTTCAGCTTAAATTCATTTTGATAATCAATATCTCCAGAGGATGATGTCTACAGTCATCTGCAGCATTTGTCTTAAAAAGCTAATGCGTTACAAACGTTTCCTATATTGCTCACATAACACATATAATTTCAGACTGGCACCTTTCGAATTATAACGTTACCACTTACATAGTGTCACTTAATACGCCGCTGCACATGATGTTAATCCTTATAAAGCAACATAACTTAGCCATGCTCTGGCAAGAGGGGTTTACTGCATAACCTTGATGGATCATACCAAGCAAGTCATCACATAATTATGGATTCACAAGATCAATTTTGTCTACCAACATCTGAATCATGCGATACACTGGCCTTTTAACACGCAGAAAGTTGACCAATATCAAACTAGGTCAGACTGCACGGAGTGCGCATGCTGACCTGTGTCGATACTTTGTTGTAGATGCATTGAATCACCTTTTTACAGAGTATGGCTCACTTCATGAAATGAACATTCTTAGCCTGGACATAAGATGCAGATATTGCAACCACAAGGCTGTTTTTCTCAGAATAACTAGCAATGTAGCGGACAGAGTGGATCGCAGATCAGGCAGCATGTTCTGTGCAGTATAAACGATCTTGATCTTCACCATCTGCAAAAGTTGCTTAAGTCGTCATCGGCAATGAAAGGGTTAAACTAAACATAATCTGTCTTTATGATATCTATTCTGACTTCAAAAGCCTTCTGGCTTCTACCAAAATTCTACGAACTTACATTGAATTGCCCAGGTTTCCCCCGCTGTCAGCGCGCCAAATAATACCATACTGCTGTCTTGGCATGTTTCTGAAACACCATTCTCTGTAAGAGCTTCTCGCCAAAAGTTCTCAATAAACTGGCTTGCCAGGGGAAGAAATATTTGTATGCTGTCATTTGCTTGTTGGACGAGCTGCGTTATCACTTCTTCTAGAGCTTGTGTCCCGTTTTCCTGTGAACCATTTTGGAATTGGGCAAACAGTTGCTGTATAGCTGTTATGTTTGGCGAATTGAATAATGCTTCGATCTGATCGATAAATTCGTTAACATCAATGGAGCTATTCGGGTTCAGGATACTAAGAACCTGGGCAATTTCAGGTGACGAAATAATGGCTTGAAATTGAGTCAATAGTTCTTCTGGGGACAAGTTCGTTAAATTGGCAACGTCAGACAATGCCTGTGCTTCAGCTGACAGAAAATTATCAGAGTTTGCGCTAGAGTTCGACCAAGCGGTCAACAGATCATTGATATTCCCTGTATCGGACACGTTACCGCGCCCGACCAGTTCACAAAACACATCTAACAGAGACTGTATTACAGGTGAAAACAGAATGTTGACCAAACCGTTCGGGTTCAAGTTCTGTAAAAACTGGGCAGCCGTGCTGTTCTCATTTCTTTGATTCTGTGGTAATATTGTGATTAGCTGATCTATGAGTTGAAAATCAAACGAAGCATTTGTTGAGTAAATAAGTAGCTTTCGAAATTCCGGCAGCTTGATAAATTCATGAACAACGCATATTTTGTCCGCTGTTGACGCCTCATCTCTGTCAGCGAATACTCGGATCAATGACATCAGCTCTTCGGACGACACTACAACCTGTAAATCACTTATCTCATCACCAGGAATTTCGAATATGGACAGCCAGTTACTTATCAGTTGCTTCATGTCATCTGATGGTAGAATCTCAAATAGGACTTCAACTGGGTCTGTCTGGGCCACGTATAGCTGGTACACTCGAGTAAGGATCTTAACTGCTGGAGCATCTAGGATTTTGACAATGAATTCACTGATCCTTGTTTGGTTAAAAACCGTCGAATTTCGAACTCCAAGGCTGGTAACACCGCTACCAAATTGCCTGTCATTCGGCGATATTTCGTCCAATGCTGGAATAGAATTACTGGAAAACAAATTAAAATTATCTTGCTCCAAAACTGTCCCAGAAATAACAGCAAGTTTAACAATGATACAGATGAACGTAACATGTTTGAAAGACCACGCCATTTTCCTATGAACGAGTGGTATCTGGTAAGACAACCACCGAATTGTGAAATGGGAATCTAAGTTCAACGCATGCGTGATTTCTTTCTAGTGGGCAGCGCCCAAAATTAAATCTGTACGGCAAACATAAAGTAGAAAGAAGAAGCATATTTGAAGAATATCTGTTTAAATAGTTGTACTTGGGTGCAGTAAAAATTTCACCGCATCTAATCTCTGGCAACCCTTTACTTCATCCATTTACAAGACAATTCCTTACTTTTTACGACCTTAGATAATTGCTTTAGAAAGCACAGTGGAAAAAGGAGAAAATACTTTAAACCAGCACTTTCTCCTTTTCCAACAGTGTCTTCTACTAAATAAAAGGGAAATCTCATCGTTTAAACCACGTTTGTTTTTACGGCTGCGATTGCTTTCAATTCAGGTAAGTGCCGTCTGATAAAAGGTTACAGATACTAATGCTACAAGTGATTTTTGAACGCACTGCGCGAAACATGGTGATTTTTCGGGAACTATTTTCGCAAGGTTGTTGCTATGTTTCCAAATGAAAATCTTGTATGCCTTCCCCTGGACTTTGAATTAGAGGAGATCAACTGTAACTGGACAAACATCGGACCAGAGTCAATGAGTGCAAAGCCATTTTTATTTCGTAAAACATCCTCTAACAATGGTGGCTGTGAATGGGGTTAACACTGCCAAAACTATTTAGGCTTAGACATGTACAAATTAAATAAAGTTTATTAATTGAAAGCATTTTCAGACAACATTTGTCTTGGAAACGATAGAAAACATTGTTGGAAAAGGAGAAAATGCCGGTTAACGCGTCATCAAAACTTGGGATTGTTTGGTAAATGGTTAAATATCCCCACGGTCTGGGGCCCCCAAAAAGCAACCAGCATGTAGTAGTCTCCGGTGGACACTTTTGGTTAGTTCTTGGAAGCATTTCATTTTTCTTTTTTTATTACTTGTTTGTCAATGTGTACGCACCTTAGCATTCCTCTATAAGTTATACACATAGCGTGTCTAGAAAGTGAGTGCAAAAGATAAGATGAAGATTGAATATTATTCATTTTAATTTGATTGAATTTACCGAAAGAAGGCTTTATGTAACTTTTTATCAAACGAAAAAAAATAGACTTGTCCAAATCCAAAACATTTGCAGACGACAACTTAAATATGGCTCCAATTCTGGGATTCGTCTGGGGTAGAAAATATCATGGGAAAAAGAAAAAAAATCTGCTTACCAGCATTTTTTCCTTTTCCCACAATGTTTAAAAAGCCTTCATTATTTCTATCGTTAAAGCTTGGAATTATTTGACAAAGAGTTAAGCGCGTTTCACATAACAACTAAATATTCTTTCTCTAAAATCAAAGTTCCTTGGGTCTTTAATAGCTCTGTTGTTTAAGATTTGGATCTGTTAGTAGAAAATTTGGTTTGATCCTCGCTAGGAGCGCTTGGCTCGTAGAAACAAGGCAACTCATTGCTACAGTGTACACAGAAACTGTTTTCGCCTGATCTTCCATCTAAATATAAACATAACGTCTATTAATTTTGTAATTATTTCGGTTGCTACAATCGTACCCCTGTATCTTTTATATGAACCATGCTATGGCAAAAGGGGGTTGATGCATATCTATGGTGCATGATGCCGAGCAAGCCATCACATGAATGACTAAAACCCATTTTGTATAACAACCGACTGAATCATGATGTACACTGGTCCTTTGACATTTGGCTTGCAACACGCGAAAAGGGGCATTCGGACATTTGCGTAAAGCGTCGTCCCGGATCAGCCTGCGTAGTCCGCGCAGGCTGATCCCAAACGGCACTTTCCGTTTTTATGTAATTTTCTGTTTTGCACAAGCCTACTGTAGCACAAAATCTAATGTAGTCGTAAAGTGTCGTCTTGGATTAGCCTGCGCGGACTGCGCAGGCTAATCCGAGACGACACTTTACGCAAATGTCCGAATGCCCCTTTCGCGTGTTGCAAGCCATTTAGAAAATTGATCAATACTAAAAAGTTCGACCAAAGTCAGCCCGCTGTGCGGAATGCGCAGCCATGGCTCGATATTCTTTGCAGATACAGTAAGCCCCCTTTTCGTAGTGCATGACTAATATATTGGTTGATGCTGGATGAAGTGACTTATGTGCCATGCATGGTTTTCGTGATCGAACTCATAAAAAACTAGATCTATAAATTATTCCTCTAGCGATCCAAAAAACCGATCCGAAATTAAGAGCAATGACGAGTGACTCATACAACTGCGCTCAAACTGAACAAGGATTGTAAACGTCTTGCACAATCACCTAAACAATCAGCAAGATTCTGAGAAACTTGAAGAATCGAAGAAACCGATAATAGCTAACTGATAAAGCACGCTTTTTGTTAAGTAGACGGGAGATTCCGTCGTAAAAATAACCCTCCAAAAAATGGAAGAGACGAGTAATCGTTAAATCAGAAAAGGCATCGCTTCTAAATTTACAATAATCTTGAAATCAATTTATCAATAAGATATCCATATGAAATGAGGTCGAATGCATCACGCAAAACGGTTGTAACTCATTTTTCAACATTTCACAGGGGAGGAAACTGATTAGTTTTTCAAGAAAAGGTAATATGATTTGAGATAGACCTGCAGCCTTTAAATACATTTTCTTTGATTGTAGCAAGAAATATTTTTGTGGGATTTTGTAAAGATATTGATTATTGGATATTGATTAAAAAATAAGATTTACAACCATTTTGCGTTAAACTCGCGATTAATGTAGGTATAGTTTCAGCACAGAGCTATGGAAGATAATGAGGGAACATTGTCACTGCATGTCATATTTTTCGGAGATTGAAAAATTAAAAAAAAAAAATGCCTTCCAACCTAAGTTAGTAGGAACGAAGGCAAACAACAACAACAGATTTACAACAACAACAAGTAAGAACAACAACTAATGTTAACAACAACAACATTAACTGGAAAAACAAGATGGTGCTTTCAAGTTCAACTTGGAAAACCACTGGTAAATTTCAAAGGACGTCAAACCATAGAGATGGAAACAAGTATTTTTTCCCTCTAGATCATGAAAAAGATGAAATTTTATTATTGAAATGAGCCTTTTAACATTCCGGCGAGGTACACATAGATCAACGATTTTGTTGGAAAACTATTCGTATTTACGGACGTTCGTTTGTTCGGATAGATTAGAGTTAAACTGGTTTACAAAACAACAAAATTTCCAACTTGTCCATGTTAAAAGCATTTGCAAATGACAAAATAAATATAGCCGGTTTTTTAATGTAATTTCCACGGAATGGGTTGAAAATATTGTGTGAAAGGGAGAAAATCAAACTGCTGGCTTTTTCTGGGCCCATAAAACACTGGAATGTTTGATAATGGGATAAAGTGCTACTCTTGCTACTGAGAACTTTACCTAAGCATAAAGACATAAGTTGTGAAAGGCATAGCTTAATCTTATTACAGCAGAAATGATAAACAATATTTCTTCAGTATCACAAATTACATATTATCACATGTACTAAACAAACATCAAATAGAGTGTGAACTTTGAGCACAGAACAGGGGATATTCTTTCTTTCCTGTGGGGCTGAATTTTTGCCCCCATTCCCAATTGAAAAAAAAAGTGTATTTTTTTCCCAGTTCCATAAAATAAAATTCCCAATTAGATGCTAGAAAAAGAAAGTCATTTGATGTATCAGCCAGGGTTTTCCCTGACACACAAATTTGTGCATTTTGGCTCATTTCTTAACTAAATAACTTGCTAAGATTCATCGACTGCGGACATTGACCACAGTTCAAGCAGGAAATGGACAATTGTCGTATTTTAGGTGCGAAACTATTTGGGGGCAAATGAACTATAGACTGCTTCCGTATATTTTCAATCGATTCATGCATTGACCCAATTATCTGGCTGTAAACTGTTCTAAGTTCTCAAATTTTAGACAGGGCACACTTTTTCCAGTGTATTTTTGGTTTACATATACAAAAAAAATACAGACAACTGTTAACTTCTAGGTAACTGCCTCAAGTTTTGCAGCGAAGCGAAGTTTCGTAAGGCAAAAACAAAGAACCCAGCTCCAAAACTGATAGTCCTGAACCAGGAACAATTTATGAAAAACACCCGGCCTAATATAGACTATGAGTGTTTTTTTTCTCTCAAATTTCGAGCAGTTGTGCTTCGTCTTTGTCGTAGCACAGGAACCGGCTGTATAATTGGTGAACATAGCTTGTCGTTGGCCGAAATGGATACACTCTACCAAAAACAAGTAAATTCATACTTGGACATACATAGTCACCAGTTATGGATTATAAAATCAAGATGTTAATTAAACAGACGGTATCAGTATGGCTGTGGGATTATCGACACACCCGAAGTCATACAACGCAAAAATCTTGTGTGAAGTTTCCTCTCCACAATTAATTTTTAACATGGTTTTTTTCAATACTGTTGTAGGTCTACCACAGAAAATGATGATTTATCAATCTTCCCATATATGTCAAAATGCACAAAAAATTGTTTTCAAAGATTAATCGTCATGGAAAAAAAACACAAAAACACATGACAAACCATTGTCGGAGACCTCAACTGATCAGAGGCTCTTCAATCTGTCTTATCTAGCTTTGATAATGACTTCTATCAGCTGACTTGCATACACACCATATAGAAAATAAAACAGGAAATAATGCTTCTGTTCATTCACCAGAAAAAAGAGATGTCTTTATAAGAGAATTAAAAAATCCTACTTATGTAGGGGGAACGGGTCTTACAGCCAAGACCACTGGAACTAGTACAACAAAAGAGAGCACATCCATCCAAAAAGAAAGAAGTTTGAAAAAAAGAAGCAGCACTGATTCAGTAGTACATTAAATGCATTATTAAGTTTATTGTAAGGTTAAATGTGTTCCAAACTTTATATGTTCTGTCAATATTATTTTCTCAATTTTGACATTTTGTTGATGATTTTTTTTCCCAATTTGGTCAGGGGCCTTTTCCCAAAATGCATGGATAAAGCCCTGCAGAAAATAAACCAATGGACATTTTAAGGTCAGAAGTGAGACCTAACTACTTTGAGGTAGTCCTTTCCAGAATGTCTTGGCAAAGCAAACAGTATAGATCAAAGATTGATCAGACTGCATGTTTTGTAGAGTCTGATCTTGATATACTTTGATTGCAAAGGCAATGAAGTTGTGAAGGCGCTTTAAGTGTTAAAACTGGCATACTTTTATTTCAGGTTTACTGAGACTAGGTATATGTATATACAGACAAAAAGCCTGTAGGTTGCTCATGGCATCTCAAAAGAGATACCTTACATCGGAGACTAGTAGTACACAGGATGTTGAGTTTGACGAAAAAATGCTAGAAATCCTTGTCTGTCCTCTTACAAAGAAGCCTTTAAGGTAAAGACAAATATCTGTACATTTCATCACTTTTGCTGCAACAATATATGCTTGCAACATAAAAAAGAAATACAGGATCAATGATCAGTCAGTATGGGCACCTATTTGCACATGTGTGTACATCATTAACCTGTCCGTGTGACTAAATGATTTTACTTCTCGAAAAATAGTATAGCAGAATATTGGATTGCTTTATGAGACAACTGTTCATAACTGCTCCTGTACTTTTTTTTAAAAAATGGTGTCCATTTCAGCCAAAACTGGAAATTAATCAGTATATTCAATTTTCAAATAATCAATTTTTTTAATAAGGTTTAAAATTTCACTGAGAGGGTAGCTTTAATGAATGTGTAGTAGTAAGTGATATGACAGAGTGAAAGGTCTTACAAAATATTCATTTAGTTACAATTTGAACTTTATTGTAATCTAATTGGCAGCAATAAACTTGCACAGAAGCTCAACAGTACATTGT
Organism: Hippopus hippopus; assembly: GCA_946811185.2. Taxonomy (NCBI): domain Eukaryota; kingdom Metazoa; phylum Mollusca; class Bivalvia; order Cardiida; family Cardiidae; genus Hippopus; species Hippopus hippopus. The sequence goes on along the minus strand of OX328103.1, from coordinate 42,305,786 downwards.
GTACATGTATAAGACACGAGTGAATTTTCAAATGTTGTTGGTTTTCATTATGAATACACAGGATCATGTGAAGTAAAGTTACTGCTGCAAATGGAGAAATTGTTTATATCAATTTTTTTTTTTAAGGTATTCCTACCCTGAAGCAGAACATCTGTTTCCACTGTAATTTTACTCCGGAAAATATGATATCATTAAAAATCACCTATATTGTAGCATCTTAACCAAGCCACTTTTGGAGGTTTTGCCTTCATAGAATTATCATTTTCAATTCTAAAATCACTATATCCTCAATTTAAAGGGAGATTATTATTACCTCCCTTTACAAAAAAAGTAATAGAGGTATGAGCAGAAACTTTTTAGATAGACATTTAAAGAAATTGTGGGTGGTTAAAAGTGTTTAGAATTATTGAATCGTTATAAATTCTCAATAATCTAACAACAAACAAAATTATGCCATGTTCACCAGAAGCTTCAGGGGAGGAAAGCCTTAAGCGACAAATGTTTTTAAAAGTGATTGCTGCAAGAGTAGAGAAGTCAATAAGAGGAATTGAGATAACTCTTTTAGCAAACAATCCCTTGTTTTAATGATCCTGATAGAGAAGGCTTTTTAACCTGTCATTTGCAGTAATTTCAACCCAATTACAACTTGTATATTTATCATGTTATCCATCCGTTGGTCAGGTGACCATAGAGGTACGCACCTGCCAACAGGGACTACTTTTAAAAAGCATCTTGATTAGTAAATGAAAGATTTGGTAATTATTTGTAAGCAGTAGAACTACATATGAACACACTTTTTTTTTGTTTTCTGTCATGTTAAATCTCTAAAATCAGAGAGATATTGTGTTCTTGGCTGCAATGTTTTTATGAGGTTAAACGTCACATTTATCATGACAGTATCATGATGTCAATATTGCAGCTGCATACCCAATGGCTTCACACAGTTTTCCATTTTTTCTTAACTCTTTACCACACAATCCCGACTTTTAACGACCCTGAGAAAGAGAGCTTTTGAAAACATTGTGGGAAAAGGAGAAAATGCTGGTAACCAGCATTTTCTCCTTTTCCCACAATGTTTTCTACCTTTTCCAAATCAAATTTCAATTTTTGATTCACATTTATTTTGTCGTCTGCAAATGCTTTCAATTTGGACTAGTTCAAAATTTTGTTGTTTGGTAAAGAGTTAGAGTGAAAAAGATGTTGATATGTGCGTTATTTTCAGTGAAATAATTTATTTTAGCAAGAATGGACTATGAATGGGAAACAGGATAAATAGAATAGATGGTTGGTGTCATGGATTGGCAAAGTTTATTTTATTGGGCTTGGCTGCGGAATTTCATCCAATTTGCCTTCAGCTTACCAGATAAAATTCCTACGCTATGCCTGATAAACTTTCTCAATCCATGACACCAACCATCTGTTCCCTATATAAACATCATGGAAAAAAGAAAATGCTGGTAATCAGCATTTTCTCCTTTTACAGCAGTATACGCACCTTTTTAAAGACATGTAACATGGATATTCAGATGTTTTTGATATGCACAGCTACAAATATGCTTCAGGAAGATGTGAGGACCATGGATCATAGGCAACATGATTATAGTATAAAATATCGTTTCATGATTTAATCAGATTAATCAGTTGATAGCCAGTAGGTTTAGCCCTTTCAGGGCCAAAGGCAAAAACAAGGACTTTTGTGGACAGCACAGATCAAGATATGAGTGTACAAAACAAGCAGTCTGATCTTGGATCTATACTGTCTGCTTGTTTAGTCAAGCTTGTTATGATGAAAATCTGTCTGAGTTTCAGTTGATTGTATTTTCAGCAGTTGAAAGAGGTTGAGTTCATATATTTGGCACTGAAAGACTTAAATCTTGCTTTGTTTTCACAAACCATTCTAAAACATGTTCTAGTCATAAATTTCAAGAGTAGACATCTGACTGGATGAGATGTTGTGCATCAGCCAGTCAGATATCTACTCTTTCAAATTAAGAATTTAGATGATAAAATCTAGCTTAGTTGATGAACAACTCCCTGATTATTCAAGTATGAATTTTTAACATTCTTAAGCTATTATACCTATTATTATTTGTAATCTCCTAGGAAGTCTTTGCATTGTTTTCATTACAGGTATGATAAAGAGAAGAATGAACTCATCAGTGAATCAATTAAAGTAGCCTATCCTATAGTCAATGGTGTCCCAAATCTGGTACCGCAAGATGGAAGAATGCTTGAACAGTCAGAGAATACAGAATCATGATAAGCAATGGACATGTAATTCTCAGCAGCGTATTTATACCAACTCATTGTGTTGTGTTCATCTGTCCACAGACTCAATTTAATAATTAAACAATCCATGTTGAGAAATGAAAAGCTGCTATGCAAAATCTACCAGATGTGAACATAACTAACAAGTCTTACATGTAATACATATATATACATGTGCAATAGGCTTTATAGTGCCTACCAGAGAAGATTTAAGACAAAAGCAAAGCATTTGTAGAGGAAGATGTAGATGCGGGCTTTGTCTTTGGAAGGGTAGAAAATAGGTAGCAATAAGAAAAAAAGCTAGTTATCAGCATTTTCTACTTCTCCCTCTATGCTTGCAAAATAAGATACATGTACTTCTTTTTCAGGGTCATAAAAGCCTGAGATTGTTGGTAAAGGCTAACTCCTTACAACTGCCTTTGTACCTACAACAGAGGTTGCTTCTGGTATTGCAGGAGACCACAAGAACATGAAATTACTGAGACAAAACAACTTCTCATTTTGCCATATAGATCTTAAATGTTCACATTCAGGACTCTAACAGACAGACATTTTCTTTATCTTGTATGCTTTAGGGAGGATTCCACAAAATTTCTTAAGGACGTATATTACAAATTTTTCTAACTGACAGATTTTTTTAAAACTTTGCACATACAAAGCTCATCATGTCTCTAGGAGATTACAGTAAAAAAAGATGTGGGTCACTGTGCTCGTTTCTGAGAAATTTGCCTTTGAAAAAGGTATATACAGTTCCAAAATTCAGCTTATATTGGATTTTAAGTGCCTTTCTTTAATAGTCAGTTAAACAGGAAAATTAAAGGAAAAATATACAAATATGTATCATATTAATGAAAATTCATATATTTTTGCACAAAAACTACATAACAGCCTAGTTTTGAGCATGGTAAATGTACAAATATGCATGTTATATATGGATCATTGAGTTAAAAAGGGAGATAATTTGACCGAATTAAGGTTGAATTTTAGATAAATACATACTTTCCAATGGACAGATTTTTCTTAAAATTTCCACACTTATAGTATTTATAATTCTAAACAATAGGAAAAAATAAAAATGGCACCTACCGGCTTATTTCGTCAGAAAACAAGGTTGAAGGTCACTGTGGAAGTTATTTTTTCAAGGAAAAAAATAGGATAAAAGCTCAGCAGACAGTGGGAAAAGGAGAAATTGCTCAATAGGAGTGATTTTTCCTTTTCCAAGAATAATTTTCAAAGTGGAAACAGCTATACTTCCACAGCTTTAAATTTCCTGCCTTCGTTTCCTTGTATGGTGTGTAACACCGTGTCAGCAGCATTTCAATTATTTCACGGTGACAGTTCAAAGATCCATTTTTTTCTCTTCACCAGTACTACCCGAAGAAAGTGCTACTTGTTTCAGTGCACCAATAGTATTACCATTGTGTGCAAAAAATACATAGGTGCACTTTTGATTCAATATCCATGACAAAAATACATGCGCAGTAGGATGAATGCAAACATTTGTCATATACCTCGTTAACTATATCCAGTTGGATACAACTTTAGTCTTGAATCAATTAATTCTTTACCACACAATCCAGTGTTTTAACAACCCTAAGGAAGAAAGTTTTTGAAAACAATATGGGAAAAGGAGAAAATGCTGGATACCAGCATTTTCTCTTTTTTTCCAAAATGTTTTCTACGCTTTTGTAGAGAAATTTCAGTTTTTGAGTTTTACTTTATTTGTTGTTGCAAAATTAATGCTCTTAATTTGGATAGGTCTAAGACTTTGTTGTTTGATAAAGAGTTGTAAATTACATCCAAAAAAGCCAGGTTAGCCTTCTATTATATATTTCAATCTATTGTGTTTCGTGTGGCATTTGTTCAAAATCATAGGATAAATTCCGAGATTTCAAACTGACAAGTTTTTTTTTTTTTTTCATTTTTCCTTTCAGCTGATCTATTTTGGTACATCTGTTTCACTTCCTAAAAATACTGGTGGTTGATATGCCTGATTTAAGTCTAATCTATGCAGTGATGGTTGCTGGGTGTACAAATATATTTTTTATAAAAAAATCCTTACTTTAAAAATCCCGATTTGTTTGTTATTACTCCAAGAGTTATCAAAACCATTATTATTGAGTAAAATATGCTTGCCTCTATGGTGACTGGTTAGCTAGTCATTGGTGACCAGATTGATTGCATTAAATCCAGTACTTCTTTGCAATAGTCGAACTCTTCAAGTTAAAGGCATGTTAAGACCTACTATTGGGACCACCCTTAACTCTTTACCAAATGACACAATTTTAGACTTGTTCAGATTTAAAGCATTTGCAGACGACAAAATGAAGTTGTCTCAAAAATTGAAACTTGTGTTTAGAAGGGAGGAAAACATTATGAGAAAGGGAGAAAATGCTGGTAACCAGCATTTTCTCCTTTTCCCACAATGTTTTCAAAAGCCTACTTTTTAAGGGCTGTTAGAAGTCGGGATTGTGTGGTAAAGAGATAAACAAAAGTCAGTGGCATCACATGCAAAATACAGTTGAATGAATCCATACAGGGGCGTTTTTCATTGTGATGCAGTGTCTTAATAAGTACTGGTATATGCAGGTTTGTATTTCTAAATTGTTGTTTATATGGATTAGTTATTCTTTTGATTTCATACAGGAAGCATATCTGTCCTAATGACATCACAATGTCTTGCTAGACATGTTCATTTTCTTGCCAAATATGCACAAGAGTGCTTAAGGAGATAGCTATTATTATAGGTAGTTTGAGGTTCATAGGAACCCCCTGAATTTTGAAATATCTTAATAATAGCATAGTTAATAATATTACTTTTACCAACTCAGTGAAATTTTCAGAATTTTTTATAGTTTAGTTTGACCTTTTATCATTCAATGCAATGATAAAATGCATGAAAAAAACAATAAGAAAATGGGGGAGGGGAGAGGGCTGTTCCAAGTAAAGGGTTTACCTGTTTATGAAAACAGTTCTCATGCAAGTATAGTTACTGTGGTCGTCTATTGTTTGAACAGCAAAAACTCAAACTTTTGAGGCCCTATTTTTTATTTGGGTTTTATTTTAATGATTCAGTATTGGAGACTACATGCACTTGTTTTCCTTTTCATGCCAATTATAGATGCTTTCCGGAAACCCAGTCAAAATATTGTGTGCATCTAGTCGAGTTTTTACCATCAAAGGTACACATTGACTTTTTAAGATTACCAATCTATAACTGTTACCTACATCCAATTGAGGTCATTTTGGGCAAACTCAAAAATCATAGCTAAAAATCAAAACAAATCATGAAAGACATTTAAGTCTTTTTTTTTTAGCTTTATTTACCACGTCAATAGGTATGTGGGGGTCGTGGTCATCCCCCACCATAACGTACATAAGCTGTTAGTAGACAGTGTTAGTTTCATTTCTAAACATATAAACGATATAAACGTATTTACCAACATTTAAACGTATTTACAATAGCTTCAGTAACTTTAAGTCTTAGTATCAGGTGGTTATATAACGCATATCTCAACAGCAGTTGTATATATGAAGCCATGCAAAAAATAAAATTGAGACCAAATCTTGGAAAACAGACAGCATACAAGAGAACATTTGATAGTTCACTGTAGGCTTCGAAGATTTGTGTGAAAGTGATGAAAGCAATACCTAAGGTAAGGTAAGATCTATATCATTTGAGAAAAAAACTTCTGGGCCTCATATTTAACTAAGGTGAGGTACTGACCTCATGCACTTGTCCAGTTAGGTTTGCTGTTCTGATGTTCTGGTCACTGTGTGAAACTGTCGGAGAAAGTTAAGATTTAGAACAAAAATTTAACACTACTGGAATGGGCAAAATGCTCCTTTTTTGTGAAAGAAAAATTCTCATTTTCCTTCTGAGAGTTGGTAAGGTCATTTTGAAAGACTTCTAAAACTTTCATAAAAATCTATTAGATATTTTTCAAGATATTTCAAAATTCAAGGGGTCCCTATGAACCTCAAACTAGCTATAACTGGCAATACATGTATAATGTATTGGCAGGGGGTTTCTATGTAATTCTTCAGCTTAAATGCAGTCTTAGAGGGGTGAATTTTGGCAATAATATGTCTCAAAACTTAAAGGTGGCCCTTCAGATTTTGGGACGAAAATTTTACAAAAATACAAAAAAATCATCCTTATACTCCCAAAGCCTTTTAATTTTCATTCATAAAACCCCAGTAGTCGAAAACCGTCCGACAACAAGAGAAATTACAGATTTACTACAGCCCAGGTTGACACCGACGGGAAACACGGTCTATTTTTACATGAGCAACTCGCTCATTTACATACCGGAAATACACAGACGAAGCTTCAAACATAGCGTCCAAAGAAGACATTATAGTGGAAAATAATTACATGTTTGTTATGTTATGGAATTTAAGCGTCATTAGTCACGTGCCAGTCACTTGACATTCCCACAATGCTTTTTTGATTTTTGGCGCGAAATCTAAAAATACCTTAAGAGGCTACGTAGCCTTTTAAGGGAACACCATTAAAAAAAAATTTTTTTTACAATTTTATGATTCTTAATTATTGATGATTTGTATTGTTTTTTCAGATAAATTTCAGTGATATATATATTTTTTAATTTGGTGAGATGTGAAAAATCTAAATACCCACCTTTAACGAGATATGCTTGGTAATATTGGTTGTGTCCAACAATAAGTACCTATGTAACTTTTAAAAAAAAACAAAGTACCGGTAGTAGGGACGGGTCGCAAATATCACAGAATATATTTCAGGTCAATGTACCGGTAGTCATTTTAAAGTGTTTGTTACTGTTGCTGAGGAAGGTCCAGAAAAGTAAATAACAACTGAATTATACAAAAACGTATAAGAGGGTCTTCCAAAGACTTTCCTTCAAAGATGTTTAACTAACCAAAAATGATGTGTTCTACACTTGCTACAAGTTTATCCGTCTGAATATCATTTTTGTTGTCGGGTGAATCTATAAAAATTGTTGTCGCCTGAATCTGTGAATTGTATGTAAATGGTTTTGTTTGTCAATCTATGTTGAAAGAAATCTGTTTACAGGCCAACAAAATTTGTTATTCCACAAAATTAACTCTTTACAACATAATCCCTAGTTTGAACAACCCCGAGAGAGAAGCCTTTGAAAACATTGTGGAAAAAAGACAAAATGCAGGTAACTAGCATTTTCTCCTTTTTCCACAATGTTTTCAACCCATTCAAAGACATTTCCCATCATTTGAGCCAAATGTGGTTTGTCATCTGCAAAATTTAACCCTTTACCACACGACAAAATTTTAGACCTGTCCAAATTAAAAGCATTTGTAGATGACAGTTTTAACATGGCTCATATGAAATGATTTTTCTTTGATAGGGTAGAAAACATTGTGGGAAAAGGAGAAAATGCTGGTAACCAGCATTTTCTCCTTTTCCCACAATGTTTTCAAAAGCCTTCTCTATCAGGGGTGTTAAAAGTCGTCATTTTGTGGTAAAGGGTAAAATGCATTTGCAAATGAAATATGAAATGTGGCTCAAATGACTGGATTTTCTTTAGGAAACAATACTCTAGAAAACATTGTGAAAGAAGGAAAAAAAATGCTCACCAGCTGATTACCAGCATTTTGTCTATTCCCTCCATTTTTTTCCAAGAGCGGTTTTCTTCAGAATTTCAAAAACAAGGGCTTATCAAATAAAAGAGTTAATTTCATAAATCATCACTTACTTGTCTTTCTGCTACCTATAAGTAATCCCCTGCCGCAAAGCAGGAGGGGTTTATAGGAACAGTCTATGTCTATTCGTCTGTCTGTCTGTCTTTGTCTGTCCATCTGTCTGTCCATAACACTTTCCTGTCAGCTCCATATCTCCTGAAGCCTTTAAAAAAGTTTTCAGTAGACTTCGGTCTAATGTTCATCTCATTGAGAGGTGTGCAGAACCCAAGATCCATGACTTTGTCATTATTATTTGAGTTATATATACATATCCCTTAGTTATTTTACAAATGGAATTTTTGTCCGTAGTATAACTTCCAAAATATGAAAGCTATTGACTTCAAACTTCGTATACAGATAGATCATATTGAGGATAAGTGTGGTGCACAAGATCCATAACTATGTCTCCGATACTTTTGGAGTCATTTCCCTTTGTTAATTTACAATGTGGATTTTTGTCTGGAGCATAACTCCCAAACTTCTAGAGATATTGGCTTCATTACTGTTGAAGTCATTGCCCTTTGTTATTTTAAAATTGGATTTTTATGCAGAGAATAACTTCTAAAGTATAAAAGCATTTGACTTCAAACTACATTATGCATCATAAAGAAATTATATATGGTTATATATGTTTACTGATTTTCTTTAAATTCATCAGTGCAACCAAAGATATGGATGGATGAATGGATTGCTTGGTGATTTATGTCCATCAACAGTATTTTAGTCATGATACAACGTTGGAAGGGTGATTATAAAGGGTTCAGTGCAATGAAGTGCTGTTTAGGTCCACCACTCCGACTCATTCTGCAGACTGCCTTCTTGTTTAAATTGATAGTTTCTGAAATTCACTTTGTTGATTAACTCTTAAACGTACAATCCTGTGTTTTAATGACCCTGATAAAACGGGCCTTTGAAAATATTGCGGGGGGGACAAAAAAAGCTGGTAACCACAATGCTTTCTTCCCATCAAAAGACCAATACCATCATTGGAGCCACATGATAAAAGCAAATGCTTTAAGTGGTAATGAATCCAAATTTTTGTTGGCTGGTTAAAAATATTGAGGACTACTAAGATAAATCTTACTGAACCTCAAGAGTTTTATCACTGAATTAGATAAGGTAATATGCTGACGGGAAAAAGAAACGCCTCATCTTGTAAGAACTTGGCATATTTTATTTTTTCTGAAACCAAATTAATAAGAATTTTTTTCATTCGAGACTTCAATCATTTTTTGTGTAAAACGAGTTCATTGTGCGGGATTTCATGATTTTTATCGGGGTAAAATGGACAATGATTTCAGATTAGTCACCAAAATTTCTCCAGAAAATTCAGTACCGTGTATGGCCACCTGTACTGGCAATCACTGCGGCAAGCCGCCTTCTCATGGAACCACACCAGTTCTGAAGCAAGTATTGTGGGAATCTGTCCCACTCTTCACGGAGGGCCCTAGCCAATTCTTGGACGTTTCTGGGCTGGGGTTGACGTCGACGTAAACATCGCCCAATGTAATCCCATGCGTGTTCAATGGGATTACAATCAGGGGAAAGTGCTGGCCATAGCAACACATTTCCTTCAACAATGACTAACTGAGACCTAAATTGACGATTTATGGCTGCTCACACCATAATCCGGCCACCACCGAAGCGAGCATACTCTAGAACGGTGTTGTTTGAGTAGCTTTCATGACGTCGTCTATATACCTGTATATGTCCATCGGCATTAGGTAAGTTGAAACGCGATTCGTCGGAAAACACTACATTTTGCCAACGCTGTCCTATGTGATTTCGAGCCCATTCAAGCCGTCGGTGACGATGACGAGCCATCAACACTGGACCATGTAATGGTCTACGACAGTGTATCCCACGGGCCAACAGTCGATTTCTTACAGTGAACCGACTAATAAGCACCCCTCGGTTACCCACCACCAGACGTGACGTTGATTCCGCTGTCAAAAATCTGTCACGTAGGTGATGTTGACGGATATAATTATCCTGTCTCACTGACGTCACAAGTGGTGCGCCTGACCTCGGCCTATCTGCAGTTGTTCCTGTCACCCTGACCCATTGAACGAGACGCACAGTTGTGAACCTAGCCAGGTTGAAACGTCTCGCAACCTGATCTTGGGTAAGACCACACTCCAACAAGGCCATACACCGAGCCCTTTCTTCAGCATTTAATCTCGGCATTTTGAGAAAACTACGCTTTTCGAAAAAAATTGCTTGTACTTGGGTTCTGTATCGTTGAATACATGTACCTCTGTAATTTTGATAAGCAAGACCACGTGGTTCATGACAACGGGCTTCACAAGCAAGCCGTGCACATAAGCTTGGGCTTAGCTTTTGGATAAAACAAATCGATTCGATTTCGTGTTGGCTAGGTTTGTCGGTGAATATATATATATACTGAACCAAAAAAGAAACTTCCCCTGTGTTTAAGTGCAGATATACACAAATATGAAAATCAGGATTAAACTAGATTTATATGCATTGAAAGAGTATTTTATTGTGACTTTGTGTGAAAAAAATTATTGCTGAGGGTTTATCAAAAAGTAGTGAAATGGTAATTAAAATGCGGAAGGGGTCGCTCACCAAAATCACAAATTAATACCGGGTATGACCACCTTCAGCATGAAGGACTGCCTGGCATCGTAGGCGCATAGAACGGATAAGTGTATTGATTTCGGCTTGTGGAATGTTGTTCCATTCCTGAATTAAGGCTTGTCTTAGCTGAATGACGTTTGACGGTGGAATAGGGCGACGTCTAACAATCTGGTCCAAATTATCCCAAAGGTGTTCAATGGGATTCAGATCAGGGCTTTTGGCAGGTCAGTCATTAATAAATGCAGTGTTATTCGCCCTGAGGAAATTCACATTGTCCCTAGCTGTATGGCTTGTGGCATTATCATGCTGAAAAAGAGTGATATTGGCATTATTTTGAAACAGTGGGATAACGTGCCTCGCAAGAATTTCATCTCGGTAGCATTGGGCATTCAAATTCCCTTCGATAACAACGAGATTAGTGCGAAAGCCATGTGCAATGCCCGCCCAGACCAAGACAGAACCCCCACCCCCAAAACGATCTCGTTCAAGTACGCAACAGTCGGCATAACGTTCATTTCTCCTACGGTATACTCGAACCTTGCCATCACCTCGATGAATGGAAAACCTGGACTCGTCAGAGAAAAGAACGCTATTCCGTTGTTGTCTAAGCCAGCGTTGGTGTGTACGTGCCCAATTAATACGATTGACGCGGTGACGTCGCGTCAAAACACAACCAACGTATGGACGATGTGCACGTAGCCCACCCTCGCCCAAGCGATTGCGCACAGTTTGGGCAGATATACGGTTGTTATGTGTACCAGGGGTGTTAGCAGCAGTGGCTGTGGCAGTTTGGAAGCGATAGGGCAGGTGGGTGTTCCGAATATAGCGGTCTTGGCCGCGCGTCGTGACGCGAGGACGTCCACTACGTGGCCGATCTTCCGTATGCCCTGTTGCTTGAAAACTTTGCCTAAGGTGTCAAATAGCACGAGTAGAACATCCAATATTCATAGCAACAGCATTTATCGTCATACCAGCATTAAGCATGCCAATGGCACGTTCGCGTAAATTTTGCGGAATTCTAGGCATATAAAAAATAAAGAAAACTAAAAAGAATTTAATTTTTTTCAACGTCTTTTTCTTATTGACATGAAAGTCTATAAAATTAGACTGAAAGGTTTCAAAAAATATACACGAATTATACTGGTCCGTGCATGCACGTGAAAATCGCTTTCAGCGGGTTTCTTCTGCAAAATGCTTTCAATCGAGTTAAAATTTTTATCGGACACGTAATCGTTCGCCCGAATACATGTAGGTCATCTGATATTTTGATTTTTTTTAATAACATTGCATTTGCACTTAAACACTGGGGAAGTTTCTTTTTTGGTTCAGTATATGTATGCATTATTTGCTTTCTCGGAAATGTTTTCATATTTTCAAATTATCGTCTGTTTCCGATGGAGCGTTTCTTTTTCTCGTCTGCATAGTTTAGAAACAGTCAAGAAATTAATAGGATGGGAAATTGTTTGAGAAAAAAAGTATTCAGTGGTATTTTCCTAGTCCTTGACCAGACGTCAAAGTTTTGGACTTGACCAAATTGTAGATTTTGCAGACGCCAAATCTAGTTTGGATCAATCAGGGATCAGTGCTGGTACTATCCCTGGATTGGTCCCCCTGAATCAACAGATGGGCTTTGTCTTTGGAGGGACAGAAAACATTTTGGGCGGTAGGCCTAAAGTACGCAATGGAAATATTATGGAGCAATGGGCGCAGTGGAATAGAAAGTACGCAATGGAAATATATTATGTATGTGTTATTAAATAAAGTAACTATAAATGATTTGAAACGTGTTTATTTGTACCCATTAAAGGTACATATACAAGTAAAAACCAAAAATTATGTTTTTGTACCGCTGAAAAAAATGTACTTGTAGTGATATTTTTCCATTATGCAGGTATTCTCAGATGGCGAAATGGAAAATTTACCAAATTCAAACTTATACAATATATTGTACCCAAAATGTTACAGGTCTATAGTGTATTTTCTTATTGGTAGTGAATTGAAGGATATGATTGGAATTTCTTTATGCTTATAAGTACAAATGTTAAAACCTTTTAAATTTCCATTGCGCGGGACTGGCGCAATGGAAAAGAAAGTACGCAATGGAAGTACATTATATATTTGTTATTAAATAAAGTAACTATATATGATTTCAAACGTGTGTATTTGTACTCATCTATCTTTTATAAGGTATATCTACAGGAATATAGAAACATAACGTTTTTGTACCGTTTAAAAAATGTATTTGTAGCGATATTTCCTCCGTTATGCAGGTAATCTCAGAAGGGGAAATGGAAAATTTACCAAGTTCGAACAAGTACAATATAATGTACCCAGAACAGGTCTTAAAGTCCATATTGAGTTTTAAAATGGATAATAACTTGATTTAAATAAACTGAAACGTTTTTTCCTATACCTATTGAGTATCTATATGATAAAACTTCCTTTTAAATTTCCATTGCGCGGGACTGGCGCAATGGAAAAGAAACTACGCAATGGAAATATACCATATATAAGTTGTAAAATAAAGTATTTGGTAACCACCTATGGTTTCAAATATGTTTATTTGTACTCATTGACCTGTTATAAGGTATATCTCCAGTTATAAACCAAATATAATATTTTTGTACTCGTGGCTGAAAAATGTATTTGTAGCGATATTTTTTCCATTATGCAGTTATTCTCAGATGGCGAAATTGAAAATTGGAAAGTACGCAATGGAAATATAGTCAAAAAATTCAATTTTTGAGAATGTGTTTCGATGTAGTTACTGAACCACTAAAAAGTATACATCTCAAAGAAAAAGAGGGGGTGGAATAGAACTTACACATGACGATGTGTTTGTTACCCATATAGTTGACTGATTCAAATGTACATTAAATTTCCATTGCGCAGGACTGACGAAATACAAAGGGAAACACACAATTAAATGTGTCTGACAAACTACAGGTGTAATTACTGATTAATATGCAAATTCCTACTCAAGTAAATGGCTTAAATCGATTGATTGTTACTTTAATTAATGTACTGAAAGTGTAAGTGTAGACGTAAGTGTAATAAACTGTGTGTCTGCTTGAAAAGGAAATAAATATTCCCGCAAAACCTAATTAATTGTGGAAAACATTGTGGCAAGAGTAGCTAAATATGTATTTGCTTATAAGAAGAGATAAGTGTGCAAGTCACAAGTAGAACATTACGAAATATATTATGGAAAGAGTAGCTCCAATTGTATGTTTGCTTGTTAGAGAGCATAAATATTCCCATCACAGGTAGTTCATTGTGGAGAATAATGTAGAAAGAACAGCCGATTTTGTGTTTGCTTTATAGAGAGGATAATATTCCCGTCATACCAGGGATCGTATAATTTACGATCCCTGATCATACGCAGTTCATTGTGAAAAAACATTGTGGAAAGAGAAGCTATCTGTGTGTTTGCTTGTGAAAGAGGATAAATATTTACGTCGTAAGTTCACTGTGGAAAATATTGTGGCAAGAGTAGCCAAATGTGTCTTTGCTCGTAAAGGAAGGATAATGTTCCGTTCATACGTAGTTCGTTGCGGAGAACAATGTTGAAAGGGTAACCAATTGTGTGTTTTCTCGGAAGAGAGAACAAATATTCCCATCATACGTAGTTCATTGTGGAAAACATTGTGGCAAGAGTAGCCAATCGTTTGTTTGCTCGTAAGAGAAGATAAAAATTCCCGTCAAATCAGGGATTTTATATACAGGGATAGGAAACGCGGTATATACGATCCCTGGTCAAATGTAGTTCATGGTGGAAAACGTTATGGAAAGAGTAGCTAATTGTGTGGTTTTTGGTTTATACCTATAGATGAACATGATAAAAGATTGTTGAATAAAGATAAACACATTTGAACTTGAATCATACATAGTTGTTTTATTTCATAACATATACATAATATAGTTTCATTGCGTACTTTCTTTTCCATTTTCCATTGCGCCAGTCCCGTTCTATGGATGTTTAAAAGGAAGTTTCAACATCTGTATATGTACTTAAAAAAAAATGCTTCAATTAAGTATCCATTAAAAAAAAGCATTTTACACTAAAAGACACGTTTAGGTTACAATACATGTTAGTTTGATTTTGGTAAATTTTCCATTTCGCCTACTGAGAATACCTGCATAATGGATTGAATATAAATACAAACTTATTTTTTCAGCGGCACAGAGACATTATTTTTGGTTCAGACCTGTATATGTACATAAACCTTATAAAAAATCAATGAGTACAATAAAACTATTTCTAAATCATACATAGTTACTTTATTTAATAACATGGCTATAATATATTTTCACTGGGTATTTTCTTTTCCACTGCGCCAGTCCCGCGCAATGGAAATTTACAAGGAAGTTTCAACATCTGCATGCATAGGTATAAAAAAGATTTCAAACTTTACGCTTCAAATAACTATCTATTTCAAAACACACACATATACATTTTACACTATAAGACACCTTTTAGTACAATATATTATATTAGTTTGAATCTGGTACATTTTCATCTCGCCATCTGGAATACCTACATAAGGTAGAATTATCACTACAAATACATTTTTCAACGCTACAAAAATATCATTTCTGGTTTATAGCTGTAGATTTACCTTTTTAAAGATCAATGGGTACAAATAAATATGTTTGAAATCATACATTGTTAATTCATTTCATAATATACCTACCAGTATATTTCCATTGCTTACTTTCTTTTCCATTGCGCCCATTGCTCCATAATATTTCCATTGCGTACTTTAGGCCCACCCCATTTTGGGAAAAAGGGGAAGCAAAATGTTGTTTGCAAATAATGTTTTCGTTTCACAACTTTGCCTTGTCATCGTTACAGAGATAGAACTTTACATTTAATTGCACAGATCAGCTGGAGAAAAATAAGAGAGTACATCAGTTTTTTTTCACTTTTTAGTACTTTGATTAATGGGGGGGGGAGACATACTTATTTCCCTTGAAGAGTTCTTCACTTTGGAGGCTCATGTCATGTGACAATCATGATGCCGGTTGAAAGTCACATGATTTAAATATCGTGTTGTTCTGATTAACATATCTTTGATCGAGGAAGTGAAATACGGACAAGAAACATCTGTTTTGCCTGCAGATTTAGTCTCGTGAAAAGGTATGTTTCCAGATTATTACCATACAGTTATATGGATATACACGTTAGAGCTTCAGACCTTGAAGAAAATCTTATTGGATATGACGGAAAAAGGTTGATTTTAATTGCCTTCATTACATTAGCAACCGAACTGAAGTGAAGAGCCATCCCAGCCGTTCTCACTGTGGATTTACGTAAACTTCCGCAAATATCATGAACAAGATCTTAATCATTTCCAAAATATTGCAAAGCCTCAAAGTTTGACTTGCTTGTCCGGAAATTGTAGACCTTGATGAGACCATAAAGAAATCACAGTCTGATCTTTATCTGACGTCTGAGATACACCGCTCACTATTACTAGTTTTATCATTTATTCTATAGTAAATCCCAGACCCTTGCTTAGGGGTAATTGTGTGGCCAATACCCGATTTGAACTTGGAACTGTTGCTTACAGGGTGAGTGCTTTAATCAGTGTGCTACCCAGACCTTGTAAGATCAGTTGTTGAATATGCAAGCACCATGTGGGATCCATATATCCGGAAAGATTAACCCTGTCTGAATATGGTACAGCAACCAGTGCAAGATATGTAAGGGACACATCTAGCATAAATGGCATCAGTGAACATGCATTTTAATGAAAATCATAGAAGGAACGAAGGAGGGAGACAAGACTCAGTGTGATGTTGTAGATCACAGACTAGAAGCAATACTCAATGAAAGCTGATTGGTTTAACCTGTTAGACACTGTAGCAGGGTTTTTCCTGGACTTTCTCTGAGAGGGGTCATTTGACCCCCTTTGAAATAAAGAAAAGAAGGCAATCATCTAAACTATGGGAGACATTTGAAAAATTATGGGGGGTCCAATTCAAAGAAATGGGGGGTCAGCAAAAACCCTGCATTCTAGACACACCCACGAGAAGAAGCTGAGTGGAATTCACTGCCACCAGGTTACGGTATAATGTCAGTGAGCATACTTAAGGCTTTCAAGTCTCAAGGGTCCAAAACCTAGGACCAAGCCCCTTTTGAATGTTTTATTCAGTTTTTAATTTGCAAGCCAGTATAGCAGTGTTTCATTTACCTGAGCGTCCTGCATCAGAGACGCAAAGAAATCGCCAACGAAGCTAAACTTCACAATGTGTGCATTTTTGTGATGCACTGATTTCAGTTTCAATGCGTTTTGCAAAATTTCATTTGATCCAGATCAGTTAAAGTGTTTACATTTTCTACCTAAGCACTGGTTATTTTTCCACTCTAGACTGGTAAATCTTAGATTATAATAAGAATTGATTTGATGAATACTGTTTCCATGCTCGCAAAAGATTGCCACAAGGCAAAATATTAATTATTTTTGGAAAACACTCTTCTAAAAATAGCACCAGTTATAGGAGTGGCAACCTTTATCCAAGTTATTAGGATTTTAATTGCATAGCAACCACATCTGTTGTACTCCAATATGGCTACCTCGGCGAAGAGAAAAATAACATGATCACTCTTTTCAAGAAAACTGACTGAAAAAGCCCGATTTTAAGCCATGGCTGGTAAAAGAAACGACATCGGAAAGCAACACTATTATGAAATGTTCATTTTGCAATTTAGACATCAAAGCGAAAAATGTGTCTACTGGTGGATGCACAGATCGGAGCTTACTAGGCACACTTCTTTGGACAGACACTGATGTGCACTTGAAATAAGAAAATCCAAAGGATCGTTGCTGAAATCCTTCCAACAGACAGAAGAATCAACATCTGACTCATAATTGTCAGTTAAGATTGGCATACTTTATGGTCAAAAAATAATTTTGCTGTATATACATGTATTACCCAGAGCTAATGGAACCACTGAATCATGAATTTCATTAGATCTATGTGACAAATAATTCAAAAATAATAGTTTAGTCAGCCATATACAAAATTTCAAAGTATGAATAATTTGCAATAGAAGAGCAATAAGCTTAAATGTAGTTGTATTTTTATTTAGAAGTCTTCTTAATTGTATAAGTCCAACTTGAAACCATTTGCAGACGACAAAATAAATGCGACTCAAAATTTGACATTGTTTTGGGAAGGGTAGAAAACACTGTGGGAAAAGGAGAAAATGCTGGTTACCAGTGTTTTAAAAAGCTTTCTTCCTCAGGGTTGTTAAAAGTCTGGATTGTGTGGTAAAGGGTTTCAAGGTGGGGCTCACAAAATTTGCTTCAGACTCGAAGTTTTCCATCCTGCAGAGTCCCTGGGCTCACTTACGGCAAATTGTAAAAAAAAGATCACTGGTATAGTCATATCATAATACATGTAATCAACATGGCTATTGTGGCTATTTTGTGGTATAAGAAGAAGCAGAAGGACATCTATGTTACAGATTACCACTACACTCCTTACCCTCTTGACTTTTGGGAGCTACCCTAATCACTGAGGTCTGAATACCCTTTGGGTTCCTGCAACCACTTCTGACACCAATAATGTATATTGCTGGTGGAAAAAGTAAGGCCTGTACAGGATTCGAACACAGGATTTTGCTTACAGGGAAAGTGCTCTAACCACTGAGCTACTGTGACCACTCAACATCTGTGCTACTGATTATCACTACAACTTTGAATTCATGTACATGTACATGGGTACAGTTATAAAACCAGCTTTGACAATTATCACAAAATATCATGATACCGTGAATAGACTCAAAAGCATTAACCCTTTACCACACAATGACGCCTTTTAACGCCCCTGACGAGGAGGCCTTTTGAAAACATTGTGGGAAAAGGAGAAAATGCTGGTAACCAGCATTTTCTCCTTTTCCCACAAAGTTTTCTACCCTATCAGAGAAAAGTTGCGTCATTTGAGCCACTATGAAATTGTCGTCAGCAAATGCTTTCAATTTGGATAGGTCTTAAATTTTGCCGTGTGGTAAAGGGTTAATATATTGAAGATATTTTACCGGTTTTGTGTAAAGACTGATATGTGAACCATTGATCCCTAAATACCAAACGACAAATCTTTAGAGCTGTCCAAATTGAAAGTGTTTGCAGATGACAAATCAAATATGTTGCAAAAGATGGATTTCTCTTTGAAAGGATAGAAAACAATGGGGCAAAAGAAGAAAATGCTGGTTACCAGCATTTTCTTCTTTTCTCACAATGTTTTCAAAAGCCTCTTTTTCCGGGATCATTAAAACTTGGGATGGTGTGTAATAGTGTTTAAAGGTTAGATAATGATTAATCATGTGAATCAGGTACGTAGTAATCGTGTGACTCATGCAGGTTGTTCATGTGAATAGTGTTAAAGTTAACCATGTGGATTTGGACCGAATATTACTGTGCAGTATATTAACCCTTCTGCCATACACAAACACTGGTATGTCTTGCAGAGAGTAGATCCAGATCAGCTTGTACACTTACATATTGTGATCTTGATCTACAATCTATAATGTCTACTCTGCCGTTGGTTTTAATGTAAAATAAGCATTAAATATGAAAAAAGACAATAATGAAAAAATTTTGTTATTTACTGGTAAGTAGACAGTGAGTATGTTGCAGGATAAGGCTTAACCTTTCACCGTGCAGTCCTATGTTTTGATATCCCTGATGAAGAAGGCTTTGAAAACATTGTTGGAAAGGGAGAAAATACTATTAAGGATAGGGCACCCTAATGGAAAACAGCTACTTCCACTGTAACATTGAGTATTATTGTACTGCTTTAACCAAGCCACTTTTTCCTTTTTCCTTCCTAGAATTATCATTTATAAATCTAAAACCACTATATTCTCATTACGAAGGGAGATAATAATTACCTCCCTTCTCAGGAAACTAACAATAGTATCAACAAATAATTTCAAGATAGACATCAAAGGAATTTCTGGTCGGTTAAAAATATGCAAAAGTATTATATCATTATAAATCCTTATTTATCAACTAACAAGAAATTTTATTCCATGTAGCACCAGAAGCGTTAGCGTGCCCTATCCTTAAACAGTATTCATACGCGACAAATCTCATAACATTTAGCCAGACTAAATCCTTAAAGCTCCTTTAACAACAATAGTTGCCTTTGCAGCCAGTTTAGATCAACATCAGACTACATAAAACATGCAGTCTGATCTTTGATCTACAATGTATTCTTAGCTGAAACATTCTAAACAAGAGCAACCTTATAATTGCAATTATTTGGTTCTAATTTCTTGACTAAAAGTATCTGTTGGGTTTATTCAGTGCTCTAAGGGTTAATTTGTTGTATGCAAATACTTTTATATTGGATAAGGCCAAACTTTTGCAGTGATTGAAACTCATGTCCAAATTAACTCTTTACCAAACGACACAATTTTAGACTAGTCCAATTTGAAAGCACTTAAAGACGACAAAATAAACGTAACTCAAAAATTACCAGCATTTTCTCCTTTTCCCATAATGTTTTCAAAAGGCTTCTATCTCAGGGTCGTAAAAACCGGGGATTGTTTGGTAAAGGGTTAAATAAGTTGATTGATTGTATATTGTATTATGTTTTACTCTGCTTTCAGCATTATTTCAGTTATATCGCGACAGCCAGTGCACGTATCCATGCTTTTCTGGAGTTTCTTTTACCAGTACTCCACACAATATTCTTTCCAAGCCCCTGGCTGCTTTCCCACATAACCATCGTCGAAACAATGATCAGCGGTGAGAGAGGAATGAATCCTGTTGCAATTACTATCATCAAATCTCGTAAAGAAATTGGCCAAGCCAGGGATGGAACCAGTGTCCCCCCGCCTCTGTTCCTGAGTCCTGTCTGCTACCGACTGTGCTACCGGGGCTCCGTCAAAATTAAATAAGAATAGTATGAAACATAGCCTTTACTCCTTGCAGAGCAGCTCAAAGTAACAGTTTTTGTAGACAGTGCAGAATAAGATCAGACTGTATAAAACATATATCTAACTTTGATCCACATAATACACCAATTTGAGGGGTATACTGCTCAAATCAACCTAAAATAGAAATACCAACCCTTTATCACAAAATCCACACTTTTAACGACCCTGACAAAGAGGTTTTTGAAAATACTGTGGGAAAGGAGAAAATGTTGGTAATGATCATTTTCTCCTTTTCCCATAATGTTTTCTACCCTACCAAAGACAAGCTTCATTATTTGAGTCACATTTGAAGTTTTTGCCTGCAAAATGCATTCAGTTTGGACAAGTCTACATTTTTCTCATATGGTAAAGAGATAAGGGTGTTGGTAAGTCTAACAAATGTACTTTTAAGATTTACATAAATTGTAATTGTCCTTATGTAAATTGTATCAGTTTGCCTTTACGTGGTTATGTATGATACATAATGAAGATAGGTCTTTCAAGTCGTTTCCATGTACAGGAAAAAAAACAAGCACTTGAAATATCACTGGGTACTTTTAAGATGAGGAAACATTTCATAACTGTTGGTTTGATTGCCATAGATTTTGACGGCTTCACTGAATATTTTTGACCACCTTATTTCTGCTTATTTTTGCTACAGGTTATCGTTTTGATATCTACAGTAGCAAAGTTTCCCTTTTTTTTTTAATGCAGCTATTTCTACTGTTTAACTTTAACCCTTATCCTTCTAAAAAAAGTTAAATGAAACTTTCAAACCAATAGAAGATATGCGAATCTTGCTATTTTAGACTTACTTTTTTAGAGTGAAAAGTCCTTATTGGACAGTGTAGATACAAGATCAGACTGCACTTTTGGTGCATTATGATCTTAATCTACACTATCCGCAGTGAGTCACACGTAGCAGCCTAAGGGTTAATGACATTTATACAGTCCAGTGTCAACTTTTAGCATGGATGTTATGTAAGTGAAATAGATTGACTCCACTGTAATCTATTTTCTTATTTTGTCTTTCAGACGAAATGAAGACATATCAGTATTTTCTGTTTACAATCCTTGTTGCTGTCACTTATGGGGCACCTGCTGCAGATAGGGTGACAGTCCTTCCAGGTCTTGCCCAACAACCCACTTGGGACCATTATTCTGGCTATCTGCAGGCTTCCAAGAACAAACATCTACATTACTGGTGTGTATGTCCATATTATTAGTCCATTCCTATGCATGCCACTTGGAAAGCAGCTGCATTACTGGCAAAATGGCACCATAAAGAAATTTAACCCTTTACCAAACAATCATTGGATTTACTGACCTCAAGGAACAAAGTGTTTGAAAACATTGTGAGAAATGGAGAAAATGCTGGTGACCAGCATTTTCTCCTTTTCCAAAATGTTTACTATCCTGTCTAATTCTAACCCCTTCATTTGTGCTATATTTAATTACTTGTCTGCATATGCTTCAGATTTCAAACAGTCTAAAATTTTGTTGCCTTATAAAGAGAAAAAAGACTATTGTCTGCATATGCTTTAGATTTGTACCAGTCTAAAGTTTAGTCATTTTTAAAGAGTATAACGAAAGGAAAATGTCATAGATAAATCTCTATCTTTTCTTAAAAGTAATAATATCCTTTTCTCTAACCATGTTTTCAAAAGCAGTGTTCTGCCAATGGATAGATACTGAGACATTGTCCCACTGAACTAGAAAAAGTCCCATCATAATGCACACAGTTCAGACTTTGTCCCTTGTAGATTTATTTCATGACTTGCCTTAAGTATATTTCATTTCACTTATGTTGAAACTATCCCTTATTTCTGCAAGTTCATGGGACAACATTTCCGTCTCTGAATAATCCTTTGATAGCAGAAGCTGTACAAGTCATATTTTGAAATAAATGAGGGAAGACCTATATTAGAATTTAATATCAACTCATTATCGCCTTAACCCCTTACCAAACAATCACAACTTTTAACAACCCTGAGGACTTTGAAAACATTGTTGGAAAAGGAGAAAATACTGGTAACCAGCATTTTCTCATTTTCCCACAATGTTTTCTATCCTATCAAGGACCCGTTTCATCATTTGAGCCACCTTTAATTTGTTGTCTGCAAATGCTTTTATTTTGGACATCACCAAAATTTTTTCGTTTGGTAAAACGTTAAATGATTTACAGCAGACAACTTGAACCTTTAGCGAGCCAAGTAAACCTAATCCAGATTGCCCTTCTATGAAAAAGAGCCTAATAAGAGCAATCTTGAGGTTGCTATGGCCCAGGATGTGTTTCTAAAGGGGACAGTGTAGATCATAGATCAGAATGCACGTTTTGTGCAGTCTGATCTTGATCTACACTGGCCACCATGGCAACTATAGTTATGAAAGGTGCTTTAAGGGTTAAAATCATTCTCATAGAATGAAAATAATCAACATAAAACCAAGGCTCCCAACTCAAGGTCATGTCTGAACATTGTGACAAAAGGGGAAATTGCACAACCTTAAATAACTGTTATACAAAAATTCTACAGCTGACACAATATTTTTATGTAGTCTGCTTCAAGATAGGTGTCTGTAAGAGAGAATGAAATGAATTTAACCCTTTACCTGATATGCCAATTTTAGACTCTTCCAGTTCAACAGCAAATAAAAATATGATGTCAAAAATGTGGACAAATGGAGATACAGATATCTGATAGAGTAGAAAACATTGTGGGAAAAGGAGAAACTGCTTGTTACGAGCAGTTTCTCCTTTTTCCACAATGTTTTCAAAAGCTGTCTGTTCTTGATGCGTCAAAATGAGTATCTGTGGAGTAAAGGGTTAATGTGCTATAGCTAGTTTTCACAATTACAGAGTTTTCCAGCTTGTAACAGTGTATCCAAGATGGGGTTTTCTAGACTACAGATATGTCAAAAAATATTTCTTGAGCAAAATTTGAAACACGGAACTACAAGGTGGCACAGTTGAACGTGATGTTTCCTGAGCAATTTACAAAACATTACATTGTTTTAATGACCCTGTAGAAGGCATTTGAAAATGTTGTGGTAAAAGGAAAAAATGTTGGTAACTAGCATTTTCTCCTTCACCCACAATGTTTTCTACTCTCTTAAGGACAAGTTCAGATTCAGAAATCAGGCTGCATACTGGTTGAAGTCTGATTCCTTACCTATATTGTAAACAAAACACAAATTGTGCATAGCATCTTTATTCTGAATTTCTAATCTGCAGGTTTGTTGACTCTGCTAACAATCCTAAAACCGATCCCCTTGTATTGTGGTTAAATGGTGGACCAGGATGTAGCTCAGATCTGGGTCTATTGACTGAACATGGACCCTTTAGGGTAAGCAGGTTGTTTATATCCTGTATATAAGTGTTTTACCCTTCACAGATCAAGCCTGTATTTTTACATCATGAGGAGTACAGCTTTGTAAATATGGTTTAACCCTTTACCACACCATCCCGACTTTTAACAACCCTGAGAAAGAAGCATTTTGAAAACATTGTGGGAAAAGGAGAAAATGCTGGTAAAAAGCATTTTCTCCTTTTCCCACAATATTTTCTACCCTTCCCAAAACATGGTCCAGTTTTTGATTCACTTTTATTTTGTTGTCTGCAAATGCTTTGAATTTGGACTAGTCTAAAATTTTGTTGTTTGGTAAAGAGTAAACCCATTACTATGCAAGTTTTAAGGACCCTGATGTAAAAGATTTTTAAAAACATTGTGGAAAAATGACAAAACGCTGGTAACCAACATTTTCTCCTTTTCACACACTGTTTTCTAACCTATCTAAGACAGGAATCATCACTTGATCTACTTGTATTTTCTCTTCTGCAAATGCTTTCAATGTGGGGAGACCAAGGTTTGATAAAGAGTTAACGGAATTTGGACGCCACCAATTTGAAAGGATCTCCAGACAACAAATCAAATGTGGCCCAAAAGAAGATTTCTGTCTTTGAAAAAGTAGAAAACATTGTTGGAAAAGAAGAAAATGCTGGTTACCAGCATTTTCTCCTTTTCCCACAATGTTTTCAGAAGATTTCCATCTGCAGGGTCATTGAAACACAGGATTGTGTAGTAATAGTTTCAAATAGTACAAAATGTCTTCTTTTTCCACTATGTTTTCTACAGTTTCAAAGACAGTGTGGGCCTCATTTAGTTGATCTTAATGCAAGTACTTTTAATACGATGAGTCTAGAACTTTGTCATGAGATAAACAGTTCAGGCTTATTGTTGTACAAGAAGTGTTAGGTTTCATACCAATTCAGTCACTTGAAAGAATTTATCGTTTTTGTTCCTATATATGGCCTGCAACACGCAAAAAGGGGTATTTGGACATTTGCGTAAAGTGTCGTCCTGGATCAGCCTGCGCAGTCCGCGCAGGCTAATCTGAGACAGCAGCTTACATCAACACTAAATTTTGTCCCACAGTATACTTGCGTGAAACAGAAAATCGCACATGATCGGAAAGAGTCGTTTTGGATCAGCCTGCGCGGACTGCACAGGTTGATCCGGGACGACACTTTCCGCAAATGTCCAAATGCCCTTTTCGCATGTTGCAGGTCGTATATGGAAATTTATCAGTCATTTTTGATACGGTATTAGAAGTACATGTACATGACTAGTTGATGAAATAATTGTATTCTACAAAAAGTACAAGGATCCTTGTGGTCATGTCGTTGAAGTAAGTCTTAACCCTTTACCACGCAATCCCAAGTTTAATTCTCGACCAAACGACAACATTTTGGACTGACATGGGTTGATACATCATGTACTTTTAGCAGATGCATTAAACCCCTTTTCATGGATCATGACTCATTTCAAATGTTAGATTAATCTTTTTACCAAACAAAGCCAAGGTTAAACCCTTTGCCAGACGACAAAATTTTGGAAGGGACCAAATAAAAAGCAAGTGCAGATACCAAATTCAGTGTACCTCAAAGCTGAATTTTGTCTTTGAAACTGTAGACTTTAAAGAGGAAGGCTTTTGAAAACATTATAGGAAAAGGAGAAAATGCTGATGAACAGCATTTTCTCCTTTTCCCACAATGTTTTCTACCAACAACACATGTGATGGTGTGGGAAGGGGTCAAGGACTTGGAGAAAGAAGATTTTAGAAAACATGGTGGGAAAAGGAGAAAATGCCATAACCAGCTTTTTCTTCTTTTTCCACATTGTGTTTCTTCCCTGTGAAAGACCAATTCTGTCTTTTAAGTTACCAATTTTTTATCTTCAAATGTTTGGAATATGGAATAGTCTAACATTTTATTGCTGTTGTTAAAAATGAAGCAATTATTTTAGACACAATTTTTCTCTCAGTGAGTAAGTCCACTTGCTGTTTTGAGCTTTACTTAAATCCATTTAGCCATTAACTATAAGTGCTATTCTTTTTAGATTGCCAAAAATGGATCAGGAGTCTACTACAATAAATACAGCTGGAACAATGTGAGTACATTGTAGTAGTGCAGATAAGGAAGGTATACCGGTACTTAAAGTCCCATTAGCTACCAAATATAAACAGTTCTGGTATCAAGTTAAAGATAAATGTTATTCATACCATTTAAAAGTATGGACATTGTTATGAGTCTGATAATGTGTTACAGTACAATCTGTCAAAATTAGTCGCTAGCAGAAAAAAGGTATTATAAAAGTAGAACAAAGGTTACCAGCTTTTGCCTATATGATATTATAAAGCCATCTTTGCATGTGAAAGAAAATCAGTGCCCTTTGTAAAGATTTTCTGAAAAACTGTTAGAACAATATTTAGTTTGTTTACCCCTTATATGTGACTCAAATTACAATGTTATTCTGTGAAAGCGTAGAAAACATTGTTGCTTATGGTAGCATTTTCTCCTATTCCCACAATATTCTGATGGCCTTCTACCTCAGGGTTTTGAAAATTCAGGATTGTGTGGTAGAAATAAATGAAATTGAATTAAACACCTGAGAAAATGACATACACACACTCACACATCATTTTAAATTCAAAGCTTGTTTGGTCAGACTTTCTTAAAAAAAAAAAATTAAAGAAAAATTAAATCAGTATAGATCAAAGATGAGACAGCACAACACGTGCAGTCTGATCTTGATCTTGATTGTCTTCTAAAACTTCTTATGTTATGCCTAGTGCTCTAATGGCTACTTGCTTTATTGTGTTAGGTTGCCAACATGCTTTATTTAGAGGCTCCAGCTGGAGTTGGTTTCTCCTACGATGATGAAAAGGATTATGCTACAAATGATGATCAGGTAAAGAAGTTGTAACTTTGTATCCTATTGGTTTTCAAACTTTCCCCCTGGGGTATTTTTTTTTTCAGAAAATTTTTAGCTGATGCATTTGTTACATAATTGATTTTGTTAAAAGATAAAACAAGTGTATTCATTCAGGGGTCAAATTTAACTTTTTTTTTCAACTAGCAAAAATTTGCTAGTGAC
This sequence comes from Hippopus hippopus, assembly GCA_946811185.2. Taxonomy (NCBI): domain Eukaryota; kingdom Metazoa; phylum Mollusca; class Bivalvia; order Cardiida; family Cardiidae; genus Hippopus; species Hippopus hippopus. The sequence goes on along the minus strand of OX328103.1, from coordinate 42,278,852 downwards.
CATTTTTTCTACTAGCCAAAATCAATTTTGTACTAGCAATATTTTAACCCATTGCCACTCATTCCCGTGTTTTAACGACTCTGAAATGAGAAACTCATGAAAACATTGTGGCAAAAGGAGAAATTGCTCATAATGAGCAATTTCTCCATTTCCCACAATGTTTTCTACATTATTAGAGAATTAACTTTCCTTTGTACCAAATGCAGACGCTTTCAATTTGGGAAGAGTCTAAATATTGTTGAGTGGGTCTCCTCTGTTTGCTCATACAACATTATAGCTCAGACTCTACACATTCTGCATGGCAAAGAAATATCCTTTGTTTGGACAAACTGTTTGATCATTAATTTATATCAAATAAATATTCTGGCGATGTCACGGAATCCGGCATATTGCCGAAAAACTGGATATTTTCCGCTCCATACTCTCAGCGAGGCAATGCAGACGTATAAACAACGTCAGAATCGTCTACGCGCTTTAAATATCGGATACATGTATTTACAATATCGCAACAAGCGTCTCTACGAATACCGGTCCCGTGGTCGGTGATACTCTCAAAGGATAGTTCTACACCGCATACGGCAATTCGGTGTACACGAAAAACGATCGCATTTATGGATTAATTCAGATTTTTAAGCGGTAGGTTTGCCCATTTTCCGGCGCACTCGCAAATTATTTCGAGTGCTAGAATTTGGCACTCGCATTTTTTCATTTCAGCTCGCATTTTGCGAGTTTGCGACCGTTAAATTTGAACCTTGTTCATTGACAGGGAGGGGGTTGTTTTATGAGTGAAAATTAAAAAAGTCTGACATAATACAACAACTTAAGTTTACATTCTAGCATTGCTAACATTTTACCAAGGATGTATGAAAGCCAACATTAAAAGCTTCATTCTTGTCCTACTGACGAACATTGCTTTGACTCTGAGGGAACCAGCATTTTGTCCTTTTCCCACTTTTATATCTACCCTTCAAAGGCAAATCTCATCATATTAGTGAAATCTTACATATGATATGCAAATGCTTTTATTATTGACAAGTCTAAAATTTGACATCCTTGTAAAGAATTGGTATAAGAAAGTAGCAAAAGGCGTGGTGAAAATGTTGTGCATATCAGTGGTTTGAAAAATACTAGTAATGCACCGATAGGTCCAATGGTCACAATGTAATGATGAAAATAGTCTTGAAAACAGCATGAAAACAGACAAACTGTATAAAGTTAGACCCATAAAGGAGCTGAAAAAATGCTGTATTGCTGATTTATTGTAACTGTACATATATTTCTTAGCCCTTTTCCACAAGACAAGTTTTAGACTTTTCAAAATCCTAAACATCTGCCAAAGACACATTCAAAATTCATACAAATAGGCTTAAGTACTCTGATGGGGTAGAAAACATAGTGGGAAAGGCAGAAAACACTGGTTGCTAGCATTTTCCCCTTTTCCTTCAATGTTTTCAGAAGCTATCTCTGATTGGGTTGTTAAAACTCTGAATTGTATAATAAAGGCCCAAATTTCTATCATTGCACAGGTTGCTGAGAACAACTATCTAGCACTGAAAGACTTTTTCACGAAATTTCCTGAATATCAAGCCAATGATTTCTACATCACTGGTGAGAGCTATGGAGGAATTTATGTTCCAACATTATCAAGCAAAGTCGTGGATGATAGTTCCATAAACTTCAAAGGCATGGCTATAGGGAATGGAATCACGAATTTTGACACCAATAGCAACTCTTTGTTGTACTTTGCATATTACCATGGAATCATTGGAGAGGGGTAAATACTCAGTACTTTAATATCATCAGTTTGATAGAGTTATCTCTCTTTGAACACACTTCTGCAGCTTTTGTAAGAAAATGAATGTCTTGCAAGACAGCACAATATTATTAGGTTAGATATATCGCCTGTAACAAAGACAAAACATCAGGTTAAAAATTTTGTTGTTTGGTATAGAGTTAAGCCTCACGAATCATTTTCTGCAAATGCTGTCAGTTTGGACAAGTCCAGTTTTGTTGGGAATTACTGAAATCCTTTATGAAGCAGTCGTTGAACAGTTTTATTGCATAGCAACAACAAATGTCATACAAATCACTCTGGAAACAAATTGTTAGAGGGGAGGGAAATACAGATTTTCAACCGTATGGAAATCATTGTATGAAATTGATTGTTGCGTTTAACCTTTACTAAATGATGCCCAGCTTTTTTTATTATTCTGAAGATGAATGTTTTTAAAAATATTGTGGGAATAGAAAAAAGGTGCAAGTTATGAGCATTAATTCTTTTTACAATTTTATTGCTTGATAAAGACTCAAAGCTGAAGGATTGGTTTTAGTTTTTTATTTACTTTGTGGGTCCTGGGGACATAACTGCCATCAATTTGGGGGACTTTGTCTATGATCTTGGTGTCCTGTAGGGGACAAAGTTGAATTAAACTCAATTTTTGTGAAACAATGTTGCTAAAACATTTATATTGAAGGCTTACACTAATTTCATAGTGTTCATAGCAGTGTTTTGTCAATAGGTTTTGGAAGTTTAGTCAAGTTAGCCATAAAAAAAAAAACCTGACCTGATCCTTATAATTAATTGATTTTTTAAGTTTAAGGCATATCGGTAAAATTATGATCTTATCAATACAAATTTGATCATGTGAATTGTCTTTGTAAAGCCAGCTAGAATCAGTGTAAAAATAAGATGAAATTGGAGTCAAATACTGTGCTTTTCAGAAAGTAAAAACAGGTGCCCACAAATTGATCTTTACATTGACCTCAAAACACAAAGATAATATATTTGAAATTTGGAGATTCTACAGCTTAAATATTTTTAAAAAGCTGTGGCAACTAGGACAGTTTCACGAACTAGATGAATGGAATCTGAGAAATTTATTTTTACTCTCGGAATTCCAAATAGAAGTTGCATCCCATTAAACATAGACAAGGAATTTGAGGGGGTTCTGCTTTCCTATTCTTGCATACAAGATGCTGAAAATAACCCTGTGAAGGTATATCAAAACACTTTCCCTAAGTGCAAGGGTATTCCGTTTATTCTTAAATGCTAGTACTATTTAATTTTAGTGCATGGAACAAGATGTTGAATGCCTGCTGCCCAGCTCTAGATGTACGACAGTGTCACTTTGTAAAGTCCTATACTAATGATCCTACATGCTCAGATCTGGTAAGGTTCCCTACTCTTCACTGGTAAAGTGCAGCTTAAGGAACAATTGTAAACATGACAGATTAGGATTAGATTGCACAGAATTTTCAGTCTTATCATGATCTGGGATATATTCTGGTCAAAATAGCCTTGGTATTACAACATAACTATGTTTTTTGTCTATTGACTAAAAGGCTATGTTTCATTTACCTAGAAGTCTTTGGAATAACCCTTTACAAAACAGTCTCACCTTTTAATTACCTTGGTGGAGAAGACCTCTGAAAACATTTGGGAAAAGGACAAATACGTTGTAGGAAAAGAAAAAAATACTGGAAAGCAGCATTTTCTCCTTTTTCCACTCATTATCTACTCTCACAGTTGATAACATTGTGGGAAAAGGAGAAAATACCGGTCTCTTATAAACCTTTACCACACAATAATGTGCTTAAGGTGAGCTTTTGTGATTGCTGTGTCCGTTGTCCATCGTGTGCAATGCCTCATCCAGGAGTCAACAGTTACCTTGTGTGCACTCTAGAGGCCACATTTTTAGTCAAATACGCTTGAAACTAGATCAGAATATTTGTCTAGATAATATCTCGGACAAGATAGAAATTGGGTCATGTCAGGTCACAAAGTAGGTCACTAGGTCAAGCCTTAAAAAAACCGTGTGTGCACTCTAGAGGCCACATTTTCGGTATCAATCTTATGAAACTTAGTCAGAATCTTTTTCTTAATGATATGTTGGACAGGTTCAAAATCGGGTCAACTCCGGTCAAAAAGTAGGTTGCCAGGTCAAATCTTAGAAAAACCTTGTGTGCACTCTGGACGCCACATTTTTGGAAAAAATGTTTGTCTTGATGATATCTGGGACAAAATGGAAATAAGGCATCTCGGGTCAAAAAGTAGGTCACTGAGCTAAATCTTAGAAAACCTTTTGTGCTCTCTAGAGGCATCATTTTCTGCCTTTAACTCATGAAACTCAATCAGAATGGTTGTCTTGATGATATCTTGGCCAAGTCTGCAATTGGGTCACTTCCATGTAAAAAGTAGGTCACCAGGTCATATCTTTGAAAAAGCTTGTTTGCACTCTAGAGGCCACATCTTCAGCCCATTACTCATTAAACTCAGTCAGAATGTTTGTCCTGATAATATCTCAGACAAGTTGGAAATAGGGTCACTTCTGGTCAAAAGATAGGTCACTGGGTCAAATCTTAGTAAACTCTTGTGTGAACTCTAGAGGCCACATCGTCAGCCCTTAACTAATAAGATATTGGTCAGAATGTTTGTTTTGGTTAAATCGAGGATAAGTTTTACATTTAGTCTATTCAGGTCGAAATGTAGGTCACTGCCCTAAATCTTAGATAAACCTTGTTTGTACTTTAGAGGCCAGATCTTCAGTCCTTAACTCATGATACTTGGTCAGAATATTTGTTTTGATTAAATCTAGGGCAATTTCTAAGTAGGTCACTGAGCCACATCTTAGTAAAACATTGTGTGCATTCTCGAGCTCACATATTCAGCCCTTAACTCGTGATAACTTGGTCAGAATGTTTGTTTTGATAAATCTAGGACATGTTTTAAATTGGGTCACTTCTGGTAAAAAAGTAGGTCACTGGGCTAAGTCTTAGATAAATCTTGTGTGCATTCTAGAGGCCACATTTTGAGCCAGATACTCATGGAACTTGGTCAGAATGTTTGTCTTGATGATATCTCATACAAGTTCCAAATCCGGTCATAGCAGGTCAAAAAGTAGATCATTGGACCAAATCATAAAAAAATCTTGTGTGCACTCAAGAAGCCACATTTTCAGTGCTAAACTCATAAAACTTTGTCAGAAACTTTGTTTTGGTAGAATCTAGTGCATGGTCAAAATTGGGTCATGTCAGGTCAAAAAGTATGTCATTTGGAAAAATCTTTGTAAAGACATTGTTTGCACTCTAGAGGCCACTTTTTTAGCCTGATACTCATGAAAATGCCTGTCTTGATGATATGTCAGTCTAGTTCCAAATTGGGTTACCTTGGGTCCAAAAGTAGGTCACTGGGACAAATCTTTGCAAAACTGTGTGTGCAGTGTAGAGGCCACATTTTCAGTCTGATACTCATGAAACGTTGTCAGAATGTTTGTCTCAGTGATATCTCTGACAAATCAAAAAAATAGGTCAAGTCGGTCAAAAAGTAGGTCACTTACAGTCATGTGTTTTACACCATCACAACCAGGATCTCGTCAGCTTTATCAATCCTAGATGACTTTACTCAGGTGAGCGCTTTAGGGCCTATGGCCGTCTTGTTTATTTAACCTTTTGAAAATTGCTTTTAAAGACATTGTTTTCTTCCCCTTCAAATGCAACTAACGCTATATGAGCCACATTTAGTTTGTGTCATGTAAATGCTTTCAATTTTGACTGGTCTTATGTTTTTTTTGTCTAGTAAAGTGTTAACTCTTTTAAAGCATTTGCAGATGACAAATAACTTGTAGCTCAAATAATGATTTCTATCTTTGATAGGGTAGAAAACATTGTTGGAAAAGGAGAAAAAGCTGGTTACCAGCATTTTCTCCTTTTCCAACAATGTTTTCAGAAGCCTTTTTTTTTTCAGCATCATTAAAACTGGGGGTTGTTTAGGAAACAATTGAGAGAAAATGAAAAATTAGGGTTACTTTTTGATATACTCTTTTAGAAATCCATGGCCAAGAGCTTTGATATATTTTGCATGTATCATTATAAAATGGATACTTTTTCTATCGAATTATGCCTTCAGTGTAAAAAAGCGCTAAGTTCCATTTATTATATATCGGTAATTGATCTGACAGACATATAGAAGTTATCTTAGACACAGATACAGTTGACCAGAAAACTGTATCACCCAATTAGTCTGTGTAGGTTTTCTGTATCATGCAAACATCTTTGTGTTCACAGACTACTTTTGTATATTCAAGTTTGGTTCTTTCTTTCAAATCCCTAAAATGTGAGGCTCTCTGATATTTTTGTTGTTGTTTTGTGATGTTTTTTCCAGTTAGGAAGAGAAGGTTTATAATGAAAGGAACATTACAAAAGTTTACATTCTGTGTGGTGAGATCAGGTCTGGTTGTATGTATAAGGAGGTGCACATCAGATTTGATTTTAAGTCTCATCTGATATGCACTTCTTTACACACACAACTTAACCTGATCAGACAACACAGGAATCTAGACTGATGTGAAATTCCATTTTTCTCAAATCTTGCTTTTGGTGTTGAAAATGGCTTATCACTGTTTCATCATAATATGTGGAATTCAGATGAGCAATGTAGGACCATATGATCCTCTTGTTTCAGGTGAGAGCAGCTTTGGAACTTATCTACAATGGAGGACTAAATGAGTATAATCTCTACGCTCCATGTAGAGTGCCCAAGCTTGGAGGTTATGTATACAACAACAACTCCTTTGTTTATGATCTACCAAGCTTTGCTCACAGAACACACCCTCATATGGTAGAGAGATTGAATGTAAGTACTGTCACATTCCTCTCAGTGGTCACCCCTATCAAACAACCAGCCTGTTATGAGAGAAAAACATTTCAGTTACTACTTGTTCATAAACATCATTTAAAAATTTACCTGTATTGAGCAAAAACCTACCGCAACTCTACACTAACAGCATTTTAGACTAGTCCAAATTTGATGCATTTCAGACAAATTATATCAGGTTCAAATGATAGTATTTGTCATTTAATGAAATATCCCACAATTTTCTTTGCTCGTTTATTTGTGCATGTTTCCTTATCATAAATTCTATTATATTCCGTTGGGTTAGTATGACAGTGAGATGGTATATTCTTATCTGTAGTATGTCAGCTACATTTTAAATACCTGGAAATCACATCTGTCAGCCAGAAAAAAATGTACCCCAAGATACTGCAAATTCAAGGATGTTGTCTTTCAGTATGTCTTTACATGATAGACAATGCAGTTCTTAGATCAAATTGCATGTTTTTGTAGTATATCTTTGATTAGCAGTGATCTTTAGGTGACTTAATTTTGCTACAGGCCTTTGAAATACTGAGAGAAAAGGAGAAAACATTTCTTTTTGTCTTGTTTTGTGATTAAAGTGTATACAGTATACTTGAATTACTCAGTATTCATATAATCCAGATTTTTACTTATTTTTTTTTTCTTAGAAAATCAAGCTGAAGGCTCAGTTTGAAGCATCAGTGAGAGTTACTCCCCCTTGTCTGGACTACAGTAATGTAGTTAGTTACATGAATACAGCTGAAGTGAAGAGAGCTTTACACATATCTGTATTTGCCCCAGATTGGGATATCTGTAGGTAAGGTTTAACACTCTTTAGTCCATATTTCTGGTTATTTTTAGCACTCATAAGAGTACTATTATAATGTGTGTTGGGGTAAGTAGGGCAGGGACATATAAAATTTGAATGTATGGTTCTGTTTACTGTCAGAATGAAGACATCCATTTTATCTTAAGCAACATACTGGATAAAAGAGCATCACAAATAGAAACTGCTAAAATACCTTATTTGTAAATTTGTTCATAGATTTACAGATTGTCTTTACTCTGAAATTTTATTGTGCCTTCCCCGCTGAGGACATTAACCTGTAAAGTATATATATGAAGTGGACAGCTGCAGTTAATTTAAGAAATTAGACCAAAAGCTGCAGTATCAAGGGTAATTTTCCTGCAACATTTCTTTTTTTTTTTTCAGTAAAAGATTGAAATTTATTTCACCGAGTGAACATCATTGGAAATATTTTCACTTGTGGCTCCACCACTTGTGGAAATATTACCAATAATGTTCACTGGATTAAATGATTTTCCATCTTTCACCAGAAAAAAAAAATATTCTTTATATCTTATCATGTTTTTCAATATTTTTCAACTACATGACCTAAAGATTTGGTTTGTAACTTCTTACCAAGTAAGATTTTAGACTTTTTTGCATTGAAATCACATGCAGGGTACAAACAAAATGTGGGTCAAGTTATGAGATTTGTCTGTGAAAGGCTAGAAAACCAGTATTCTCTACTCTTTCCACAATGTTTTCTGATGCATATTCCACAGGCATTATGAACTTGTGATAATGTGGTAAAAACTAAATTAGTTAGCCTTTTCTTGCACTGTATTACTTTTATTTTGGACACAGCACAACTGTTGGATCACAGTATGTAACAAAGTACAGAGATACAACTGAATTCTACAAGAAAATAATCGGAGCTGGGGTAAATTTTTACATTATTCTCCACTAAGATAGCTAGATAACACTTTATCAAGTGATCCTGTGCTTTATAGACCCTGAGAAAGAAGGCTTTTTTAAAAAATTGTGAAAAAATGAAAAGATGCTGGTTACCAGCACTGTCTCCTCTTCAAAAATTTTCTTCCCATCACAAATCCCATCCTGTGCCACATTTAATTTGTCATGTGTAAAATGCCTTGAATCTTGACTAGTCCAAAATTAGTTAGTCAGTAAAGAGTTGAAAGACTAACTATTAATATTAGGGTTTATGTGGGCCATGTAAACCCTTAATCTGAGTTGGTAGCAAATAAAGGGCTTGAAAGCAAGGGGTGGCTGGTTCAGTTTCCAGCTAGGCTTAAATCTTTTCAAGGATTGCTGATAGTCACTGTGACAGAGTTCATATTTCTCACACAAATTAACACTCGTTCAGCAATGTTTATGTGGGAATCCAGCCAGTTGTGCAAAGTTATAGTAAAAAGAAACTCCAGGAAAGCATGGATATGTTCATTTGGGGTTTAAATCGTTAACAAATGAGAAAATTTAAGACATGTCCAAAGAGAAAGCATTTTCAGACAACAGAATATAAAAGTGATTCAAATGAAAGGATAAAAGTATAGTAGGTAAAGGGGGAAATATTGGTTTACCAGCATTTCATCCTTCTCCTGTCATATTTTCAAAAGCTTCCTTGATATACTTTGAGATAATACTACATGTACCGGAGTATTATGGCATGCAGTCTGAAAGGCCATACTGGATTATGCAAGCCCATACACAAATATCAGACAAAGGTTTAAAAAAATTGCTTTTTTTTTTAGAAAAAAGTGCTGGTATACAATGGTGACATTGATATGGCTTGTAATTTTCTTGGAGATGAGTGGTTTGTGGAAGATTTGAAGTTACCAGTAAGTGTATTTATTTGTATATTATTTCAGACTATTTTATTCATTATCATATTTCTTTGTCATAAACAAATTTTTAACAGATGACCTTTAAGACATCCTTGAAAAAAGAAGTAGATAATTATCACAAAATAAGGTCTCACAGATGAGAGAACATCATTGCAAAAGGAGAATGTGCTTATTACAAGCAATTTTTCCTTTTGTCACAATATTTTCACAAGTAGTATACTGCAACACAAAATTGCTCACTGGCAGTTCAAGTGCTTATGTATTGAATGGTTATTAAGAAGTAGAGTGACTAAATTGACAGTAGGTTGCATGACATTGCTTTTTCTGTGATCTGTTAAAACTGAAATACAGATTTGAGTGAAAAATCTACTAATTTGCTGTGTATCAATTACGGTGTAAATGAGGAAATACTGATTACCAGCACTTTCTCTCTTTTTTTTGACGGTTTTTTTGGAAATCACCCAGTAGCATGGGTAGAACATTGTGCAAAGTACTGGTTTAAGAAACTCAAGTAAAACATGGATTGGTACACAGGCAGCTGTGTCCATAACTAAAATAATGTTAAATTGGCATATAGAGACCATTCAAATAAATAAATTGTTTCTCCACATTGTTTTCAAAAGCCTGTTTCCCCTTGGTTGTTAAAAAAGGGATTGTTTGTTAACTCTTTACCACACAATCCTGAGTTTTAACGACCCTCAATGAAAAGCCTTTTGAAAACATTGTTGGAAAAGGAGAAAATGCTGGTGACCAGCATTTTCTCCTTTTCCCACAGTGTTTTTCTACCCTTTCAAAGACAGAAATCATCATTTAAGCTGCATTCAATTTGCGATCTGCAAATGCTTACAAATTGCTTTAGTCCAAAATTTTGTCGTTTGTTAAAGGATTAAATCTTGTTGAATGAGATGACTTGAATAGTAATCTGCTCAAGGCAGAAATACAAGAGAGACTGGGCAATTTATTGATTTGGACATCTGAGATATTTCTAACACTTATCAGCAAAGTTTATTTTTTCCATGCATTTCAAGGTGGTAGAAAAGAGACGGACTTGGTATTACAAAGATGAAACTGGAACCCAGCAGGTTGCAGGGTTTACAAAGAAATTTAAATTCCTTACCCTTACAACTGTGAGAGTAAGTTGTATTTATTAGTTTCTTTTTTACTACCAGTAAACTTCCATTTGAGCCAGGCTCTGTGAAAAGAGGATCTAATGCATCTGCAAAAAGTATTGACCCAGGTCAGCGTGGGTCAAAACTTCTTGCCATTGGTCAATTTTATGTGTGTCAGAGGACTTTACCTCATGATTCAGTCTGTTTTCAAACGAAATGTGTTTCATAAATCCATAAATATGTCATAACTTGCTTGGTTTAAAGCATTGGGAAGATGTATTAAACTCTTTTTAGCCAGTGCACAGCTTGTTGATTTGATAATAGTCAAAACTTCATTTAAAGCTAACAACTTTCAACTAATCAGTAGTTACCAAGGGAATAAAGCATTATGAAATTAAGTGTACGTAAAATCTGTCTAAAAAAGGACTTCTATGTGCCCACTGCAGCTGTTGTAAACATCCTGTGAAATTTTGAAAAATAAATTATCTGGAAAAAAAGGTTTAAAGACTTTAATGTGGGTGTTTACTGTAGACTAGTCCCTTTTTGCTGTTTGTCAGCCCTGCAGATTATAATGTATGTTTATGATCATTACATTTGAGCAATGCTTTGTGAAAAGAAATGTATTTGCTAAAGTCATCAATCCATGTCAGCCTGCACAGTCTGCACAGGTTGACATGGATGGAAAATTATCTGAAAGTCCAAGGACCAAACTACCTCACAATGCAGTCGGTTGTTAGACAAAATGGATTTTATGAATTCATCATGATATGAATTGCTTGGTGTAATGCATCAGTGAGATGCATTAAACCCACTTTTGCCAGAACATTCCTCATTTGTTTTATTTACAGGGAGCAGGACACATGGTTCCACAAGACAAACCAGTCCCAGCTTTAGAGATGTTCAGTTCATTTATACATGACAGTTAACTAGAAACCTGCTGTTTCAGCTGTAGTTGAAGATAATTTGAACATCTGCAAATTCAAGAAATTGCTGCTTAGCCTGATAAATTTTTCAGTATTTTCTGTTTCTTGCTACTGTGCCACTGTTTGTATAATCAGAGTTTTTTTTATCTTTTTTATATCATATGATTCTTATTATATAACTAAACACCAAATACCTCATTGCCAGTCTCAGTTTAGGTCTATTTACACAGAATCACAGATCATTGTTATTATCACATCATGAAGCTTATTAACAAGGAAATGATTTTTCGCTTCTCACCTCTGATGCATGTGAGATAAGTAGTCAGTGGCTTGGAAAGAAAGTTGTGTCAGTACTGGTGTGAGAAAGCCAGGAAACACATGCATAGGTGCACAGACCGCCATGATGTGACCTAAGCTGTTAATACAGCGTTAAACTCCAATACAAAAATGCAAAAGATGTGTCTTTGTGGAAGGTGTCATTTAGAATTTCAGTTTGCTATGTAAATATATAGAAGTTCACAGTATACTTCACAAATTAAGAAGAAAAAAGGAAGAAACTTGGTAAAATTTGTCCATGATGTTTTGTAAGCACTTTGGTGGGCCCATTAGTTCTGCTGATAATAATAGCTATAAGAGTTTTAATCCAGAGAACCAAGTCAAGCTTAACTAGCTCTTCTTGAGGATTGCTGAAAGTCTGTGTGACAAGATTCATTCCTCTCTCATTGTTTGGAAAATGATTCTGTTGGAAAGAAGCCACTCTGCTGAAAAAGTGTTGAATGAATTACCAGGACCTATAAAACGCCTGGTACGGATAGATTGGTGCACTGGCTTCCTTCATGTAGCTGACATTAGATTCTATTAAAGAGACATCTTTACAGCCTGAGAGTAAACAAAGGCTGTTAAGACTTGACAGTGTTATAATCTAGTCCGCTGTGTAAACATAGATAAAAAATTAATATAAGGTGTATGGGGTAAAGAAACTGTAGGGATTTGTCTTCGATTTAAACTGGAAACTGTGGTTGTTACTCTTTGGCTAACCCTAGTGATTATAGTTTCATAAAATAAAGGAAAAAAGGGTTAAAGAACTGGATGAAAACGAGTGAAGATGTATGTTTAATAGAATGATAAAAATCAAACAGTTTTGCCATTTTGAGGTGTTTGTGCCATATGTCATGTAAAGTTAAACCTTAACTTCATTCAGAGGGTATATGGATGCATCTATCACAGAGAGCACTTGAAAACATTGTTGCAGATAGAGAAAGTGATAGACACAAAGTTTCTCTGCCAGCCATTATCTCTCTTGACTCTCTCAACACATCAATCATTCTTTTTTTCCTAGTTTTCTCTGTAACTTAAAGTAATAAGTAGGCCACATCTGTCTGTAGAGAGTTAAACCTTTACCAGACCACAAAGCTTTAAAATTGTCCAGATTGAAGCTGAGTTAAGCTAAAATCGTGAGTTTGTTGCTGATATAGTAGAAAACATGTTGCAGATATGGTATAAAACACTCTGGGAAAAGGAGAAAATACTGGTTACCAGCATTTCCTCCTTTTCCCTAAATGTCTTCAGATGCCTTCTTTTTCAGAGTCGTTGAAACTCGGAATTGTTTGGTAAAGGGTTAGTGGAGTTAACAGTTCTATATACATATGAGCCGTGCTCTGGCAAAAGGGGGCTTAATGCATCTCCGTTATACATGATACTAGCCCAAGTCATCACATAATTATGGATCCTTAGGAGCCACTTTCTTGAATAACCGACTTAATCATGAGGTAGATTGATCCTTTGACAAACAGAAAATTGACCAGTAGCTGACTGCGCAGGCTGACCTGGGTCGATACTTTTCGCAGATGCATTAAGCCCCCTTTTCACAGAGCATGGCTCATATATATACATTTTGAAATATTCTTTATGTATTGTTTGCTCAGGAAAACGTTAAGTAAATGAACATTGTAGGTTACCACTTATAATCAATAATTTGTGGAAATGTGTATTAAAGTCTTGTTAGTAAGGTATAACACATGAAAACATGTGAAAATGTGTGACTAAAAGCGTAATTGCTTTTCATGAGCCAGTTTTCACTTTATGGTCCCTTGTGTTAGAAGAGTAGGTGTAGAGTGTCACCCTATCACATTGGAGGTTCTGTGTTCAGACCCCATAATGAGCAGGAGTCAATCTCTTGAACTATGTTCAACATGGCACAAGTAAAGGATAAGATTTCCAGGAAGCATTCAGAATGACTGATATAAGTTGTAAGAAGTTCTTTACAGTTGATTAAAGTGAATAAATTTAAATTAAACAAAAGTCCCTTGTAGACTCCATAGAACTATGAGAGCACATAACTTTATCTGGTGAAAAAAGCAGGGTTGGCTTCGGTTATGTTTACTTTCTAGTGACAGAAAAGATTGGAAAGGATTTGGAAGATTGTAGCTCAAAGTTTTGACTTAGTTTTTACCATAGATTGCATTTTTGTAAACCTTTACCTAAAAATATTGTGCTTCGAAAACCTTGAGGAAGAAGGTTCTTGGAAACAACTCGGGAAAAGGGGAAAATGCTGATGACCATTATTTTCTCCTTATCCCACAATGTTTTCAGCCATTAATTTTATTGGATAGAAATATTTTTTCTAGCCACATTTCATTTGTCATCGGCAAATGCTTTCCATTTGGACAGGTCTAAAAAATTTTCAGTAGGTTAAGAGTATTTTGAATGAGGTTTAATTGTATGTACATTATATATTCTGAGGGTGCATAACAATTATCAAATATGAATTGTACTACCGGTGATCTCAATGCTTACAGCTTAGAGCCCTTGTCATGCCATTTTAGATAAAAGATTTTATCTGCAGAGAGTGTATACAAAGATCAGTCTGCATTGATCTAACTAACTTACAGATCTCCGTATGAAAGATCTGAAAATGACTGCTTTTATTGCATTATCCAATAAATTCAGATTTTTCAATGTTACTTTTTACAGGAAGAGAAGTCCTGGAAGTCAGTTTCATTTATTATTCTGTTAAATCTTCAGTATGGCAAATATTCATCTTGCAATGAAAATTTTCAAGCTTCACACAGGTCTTCTTTTGCTTTCAAAAACATTAAAGCAGACTTCTACTGGCTGACAAAAAAGGTCAACAGATAGTGACCCTATCTAGACTAATCTCAGATTTACACAGATAGGACTGCTGATTTTGATAAGATTGAGCACATATTTGCAGTCTGAACTTGGCCTATATTCTCTGTTCAGTGTATTCACTGGTTTTGGTCATGCATCCTCAGAGAAAATAACCATAATGAATTTTTGGCACACACCGAAACTCACAAATGACACCCTGCAGATCTTTTTTTTTTTTTTTTTACATCCTGAAGCAGACCCATCTTGAAAACATTGTTGTTATAGGAAAAATGCTCAGAATACTTAATTTCTGCTGTTGCAACAAAACACATTTAAAAGCATTATGACAACAGGAGAAATTGCTCTATACAAGCATTTTCACCTTTTTCCGTAATGCCTTTTTCATGTACATGTATTACAATTGTTTTGAGTATTCATACTTGAAAGAATCATATCAGAGTCATCTCCTGCAATTTTTGTGTTATGAGGTTATGAGTTAACCCTTTACTACACAACCTTAAGTTTTAAAGACCCTGAGAAAGAAGTCTTTTGAAAACATTGCAGGAAAGGGAGAAAATGCTGTAAACAGCATTTTTTTCCTTTTCCTACAATGTTTTCTGCTATATCAAAGACAAATCCTATTGTTTGAGCCACCTTTATATCATCGTCTGCAAATGCTTTCAATTTAGACAAATCTGAGATTTTGTTGTTTGGTAAAGAGTTGGTTTGGTAAGTTACTGGTAAACATTGGTGATCTTTGATACTTTTATTAACTTTGCTTAGTACAATCTTGTTCTTGAGAATGTCTCTGTTTCTTTCTCTCTACTTTGCTTGTTACAATATATTTACTGTATTATTTCAAATTTTATAGGAGTTCTTTGTTTTAGATCTTTATGTCTATGGTGAAATATTGAAAGAATAAAATTAATTATCATCTACTTTGTTGGCTAATTCCAGAATTCTGTCTTGTTATTTTACTTGTTTTTGTCCATCTTTTAATCTTCATTGAATTTATAGATGCCATTACTTTTGTTTCATCTGTTAAACATACAGACGTCAAACGAGGAATCTTTCAGTACAGCGTTTAAAGCAAAAACCAAAATTCTTATAGATGTAACTACTTTCCTCCATTTGTTAAACACAAAAATGACCATTACTATTGCAATATTAAGACCTCGAGACTTTATCAATACGTACTTTGATATACGTGTACGATTATAACATGTTGGCTACCTTCGTGGTTCTTACAGTTCGATAAGGGAACAATATGTTAATACTGTAACTAGATGTTCAAGTTGCATCTGATCAAGGTTGAATTTAAAAATCCCTTCAGATTTGACAAGGTCTTGTCCAGCATGATTTGATTGCGCGCCATTCCATTCCGTGAGTCTGGCTTCATTGTCAACCTCTTGGATGCTCATCATTTAGTCCCGGTATTTGTTCAAAGTCAGAACTACATGTCAATATATGTCAGATGGTCCAGTGAAATATGATGGTCTGTAACTTACAGTGGGTGATTCGGACCCACCACACGTGCCTCTTGCCTCTGGTGGTTTAAAAAAATCTTGTGCAAAATCAAAGAAATCAAAACGATTCGCATTTTCCTAATGACCGCTGATGAACTGGGCCATAGGGTCCGAATGCAAGTTTCGTCAGAAAATACATATTGAATAACCAATCAAACAACCGGAACAGCTATCACGTGAACCTTCACTTGAAATACACGTTACCCACTGACAGATCTTTTGTTTATAGGCCGAATATGACCTAGTGACTTCGTTCCAGAGTCATGGTGCCGTGTTTGACATAGTCAGAGCATAAAATAGGATTATAGTAAGAAATAGAACATATTTAGAGACTCGAAGAGGACTAAATAATTTGCGACGGAATCGCGAGTTCGACGTAACTCTGTCATCGCCAAATATACATGTACATATAAACTCGACCTCTTCCGAGGCCTTAAAACATAATTCTCTGAAACTCAGAGAGGTCTTCTATCTTACAGGCTTGGTTTAACAAGCAGGTGGAAAAGATCATATATCAGACTGCATAGATCTATACAGTCTGATCTTGAACAATGCCGTCCGCAAAATTCTTTTTCATTATGAACAATAAAATGGAGATTATTTGGTAAAGAAATTTCGAAAGAGCTATAATTGGCTTGCAACATATGAAAAGGGGCATTCGGACATTTGCGTAAAGTGTCGCACTCCGCGCAGGCTGATCCGAGACGGCACTTTACGATTACACTAGATTTTGTCCAACAGTAGACTTGCTCAAAACAGAAAATAACATAAAAACGGAAAGTGCCGTCTCGGATTAGCCTGCGCGGACTGCGCAGGGTGATCCGAGACGACACTTTACGCAAATGTCCGAATGCCCCTTTTCGCGTGTTGCAAGCCAATTATATAGTTCCGCTAGCTACATTTTCATTCTTTAAATGAATCAAGTTCGCTTATACCTGAAAGCACGTAGAATGACCTTCACTCGAAATACATGTACATGCACAGTATATACAGTCACGGTTTTGTAATGTGACAAGTATCTGTACAAGAATGAAAGAAATCACGGAAATTCGAAAGTAGAGCTTCACCATTCTCTCATATCTATACACTATTCTACGTCTCCAGCAGACAGCTTTAAAAAGCTGTATGGAGATTTAATAATGGATCTACAAAAATATTTTCCCGGGACTTTTATTTTGCTGATACGTTCCTGAAAACGTAATGGAGTAATGGGTTGAATCGACTCTTTCCTTTACTGACCTCTCAAAAGTTGATGAAATGAGGTGGGCTTCTATATAATTACGGAGCTAGAAAAGAGAAGATTTTGCTTTCCCAAGGCTATATGTTTAATCGTACTGCATCGAAAAACACCGGATATGAGTCGTGCTCTGGGGAAAGGGTTAGAGCTGCAAAAAGTATCGACCAATATCAGCGGCGCAGGCTGACATGGGTCGAAACGTTTTGCTATTTGTAAATTCTATGCATATCCAAGGACTGTTCCACCTTATTATATAGCCGATTGTAACCAGTAAGTTCTTCTTTCTCCACAATTTTTTTTTTAAATCTGTGAAAGACACATTTCATCAATTCAGCAACATTTAAGTCTAATTCTTCATCTGCAAATGTGTATGAGCCTAAAATATTTTCCTTAGGTAAAGAGTTGAGGATTTTCTCTCTTTTGTCAGTCCTAATGATTTCATGCATACTTGGCAAAAACAAGGGACTCGCTTTTGTGGTAGGTTCGGCTTAACAACTGACTTTTCAATTCCTTTACCCCTTTGCTTTACAAAAGACCGTTTTGGGTTGCCTGTGTCTAATAGGCCTACTGATGCTTCGTGATTTCTTTTGACAAATCATTTGGTCATTGAAAGACATTGTAGATCGATAAACAAAGTGTCATCATAGCCTTTATAGAGCAATAAATAGTTTTTACTTTACATGGTTTTCGTTATTTTGTCATGATATAAATTGATGACGTATACAGCAGAAAGTTTACTTCGTTACATGGCAAAATGGGACTCGAGAACAGCAAATGTGTAAAATAATTCAAAACTATTTTTTTTTTTCAAATTGAATTTAAGCACCAATGATAGGCCTAATAAGTAAAGTCCTTTATTATTGTATTAAAACCATTTCTTGTTGACCAGTAGACCTATACTTTCAGTCATTTTCGTATTGAAAAAGGGATTCTTCGAAACTGGGACATATATTTTGGGACACCCTGTACATGTATTCAGTCTGGACTTTCGTAACAACTTCAAACAGTTCAAAGTCCCTTATTTTAGTACAAAACAGAAATCTTAGACGTATAATCAGATCTGCTGCTCCTTTTTACTCTTCAGCCGTCGGGGGAGATCGAGTTTATATACTTACCACTGATAGAGTTAACTCTTTGCCAAACGACAAAACTTTAGACTTGTCCAAATTGAAAGCATTTGCAGACGACAGAATAGATATGACTCAAATTGTTGGATTTGCTTACCAAAGAGGAAATCACTGCGAAAAAAGGAGAATGCTGGTTAACAGCAATCTCTCCTCTTTCCACAATATTTTCTTAAGCCTCTTCATCAGGGTCCTTAAAATTTGAGATTGTGTGGCAAAAGGTTAAAAAGGGGGTTTCACGTCCCGTAAAATGTAACACACAGGACTGTTCCAAAATTAGTTACCAGCATTTTCTCCTTTTCCCATATCGTTTTCAAAAGCTTTATTCTTCGGGTTTTTTTAAAACACGGGGTTGTTTGGTAAAGGGTTGAAGAATATCATGGATGCATGAATAGGTGTACAAGTCACTGTGACATCACTAGAGTACTCCAATGTTAGGTTCACACGATGTAGATCGTCCTGTAGAGACGACTATAAGGACGGAGTAAGCCGATGGAAGTTGGTTATGACAATCATGTGTTGAATATATACATTAGGTGAAGTTTGCTGATTTTATTTTTCCTCGTATGCAATAACCTTTAACCTACTAAATAAGTGAAATGAAACTTTCAAGCCGATAGTAAAAACCCAAATGTTGGCATTTCAAAGATATTTTTGGGAAAATATCTCTTTATCGGACAGTGTAGATCCAAGATCAGACTGCACGTTCTGTGCAGTCTAATCTTGATCTACACTGTCCGGAAAAGGTACTTGAGTCGCGATTAGCAACCTATGGGTTAAATACCAGCCCAAGTTTGCTGATTTTATTTTTCCCAAGATGTATTAGAAGTTAGTAGTAAAACGTATACAACCTCTCTCTATATGACGCTACGTTAATGATTATTGCCAAAAGACTCTAAAGTTTCGGTCATGTCTTTTGTTTCTATAGAACCTGCGCAAGATCACTATCTCGCCTTTCGTTTTCTTTAGATATTTTTTGTCTACTTCAAACGACTCGTTAGTGTGGTGGTTCGTAGACAGTTCGGAAAATTAATGTTGTGTAATATAGCAGATTTTCGGGCTTGGAAACTATTATAAACTGTATCAACGTTATTATCAAAGTAAAAATACGACACTTTGAAATTATCATAGAAATTATGCGGTCCTTTTAATAATTGGTTTGAATCCTTAGCTCGCTGAATAAGTAAAATGACATTTTCAAAGCGATAGTAAAAACCTGAATGTTGCTACGATGTATTTCTTCTTGCATTTTGGAGAAAAATACCTCCTTATCGGACAGTGCAGATCCAAGATCAGACTGGACATTTTGTGCAGTTGTGCAGTTTGATCTTGATCTACACTGTCCGCAAAAGGTATTTGAGTCGCGCTTAGCAGCCTTGAGATTAACTCTTTACCATACGACAAAAATTTAAGACTTGTTAAAATTGAAAGCATTCGCAGACGACAAATGAAATGTGGCTCAAATGACGGTATTTGTCTATGAAAGGGTAGAACACATTGTGGCTACAAACATTCTCTCCTTTTCAGACAATGCTTTCTAATTTTTTTCCTTCGGATCGTTAAACATGCGCTTAGTTTTAGAAATTAGCGCAAATAATCAGTGAATACGGACAATAGCTTGAGCTTTCAATATTTTTTATCAGAAGTATAAACATGAATGTTCATCAGGTAATCAGACTGCATACCTAACCATTTGAGGTTTTTTTCAAAAGTTGTGCTCTCAGAACTACCAAAGGCACGCCAGTTCCAACTAGAATTATCCGAATCGAATTATCGAGTGTTCGAAAAATTGATTTTATACTGTATCTCTTATTTTATATTGTATTATTCACAGTTCCAGAAATCGACGAGATGCTGCTGGGACTCTTATTGTAAAGTTGTATCTACTGACAGACTTACAGAGAGTGTAAACAGAAAAATAATTATATTAACAAGGTGGAACAAAGTGGGGGAAAATCATTCTAATTGTCATGATTAGGCATATCGTTTCTGTTTAGCATGAACGAATTTTAATGAGCACGAATCAAAAGAAGATGAAAAAATTAGAAGACTGAAATACAAAAACCGAGAACAATATGACAACGGTTTTGAGGTCTAACAGGTGAGAATCTGCGTGCTTGTGTATCTGTCCGATTCTATCTCTCACTCTTTCTCTCTCTCTCTCTCTCTCTCTCTCTCTAACAGACTTTTTTTACTGCGTCAACCGTTTTGGTTGATCTATCAGACCGGTGTGTCATGCAGTTTGTCTGTTGGTGCACATTTTCACAATAAATATATCTTTATACAATTGAAACGTTGTGAAATTTATTTACATGAAATAATAAGTAAGACATATAACGCGCACTTTCTTGTTTTCAGTAACAATGGTGGTTTTCGCCGCTTGAAATTTTTACTTTTCAAGTTTTTCTTTTTTTCAGTATTCTGTTATGTTCGGATATTATCTGTCTGAATACAGTGTAGTATTTCAGAAAGTTCTAACGATCTATTTTTTTTTTCAAAAAAATTATCGAGGCGCCTGTCGTCATTGTTTGTTTTAACTGACAGTGAAGATTAGCCAAGTGTCTTGCAAAGATAAATACGTCTCACTGTGGGTAATGAACCTATATCTGATGAAATCCTATTGTTGACTGTCATCATTTTTTTTAAAAACTCCATTTTGAATGGGCAAAAAACATTTTGAGAAAGGATGAAAATGCTGGTTACCAGCATTTCTCCTTTCTCACATTGTTTTCAGAAGCTCTTTTTCTCGTGGCCGTTTTTTGTTTTAATTGATAGCGAAGATTAGACCAAAGTTTTGTCAAGATAAATATCTCTCACTGTGGGTATTGAACATATATCCTGACGAAATATTGTTGACTATCATTAAAGTTTTGGTTTGTTTTTGAATGGGCAGAAAACATTGTGGGAAAAGGAGAAAATGTTGGTTACCAGCGTTTTCTCCTTTTCTCGCAGTGTTTTCAGAAGCCTTCTTTCTCGGGGTCGTTAAACCTTGGCAGTGCTTGGTGAAGGATTAATGTGAGAAACGGAGAGGATAGACTGGGATCAGCCTGTTTTTATGTGTATGCTAATCCTAGTCTACACTCTCAAATCCAAAGGACAAGAAATAGCCACAGACTAGTCTACAATGAAAGCTCTTCTCAGTAACATGTTGGGTTGGCTTACATGTTTGGATTTTTTCTGAAAGGCCAGAAACCATTGTGGAAAAAGAGAAAATGCTGGTTACCAACATTTTTTCTTTTTCTCATAGTGTTTTCAAAAGCATATATCCACACACAGGGTTGTTTGTAAATGGGTTAAAATACACTGATGATTGCTCAGTTATGACAGGGTAAGACTTGAAACTACATTTGAAGATGTTTGAAACTGATAAGATTGCGAATTCATCTGTATGGCCCATTTCTATACAAACACGACATTTTACAACCCATGCAGTTCTAATGTAGGAGAGGAAGCAATTACGAGCAATAACGAGCAATAGCTTCTGCTTCCTACTTCAAAACCGCTGCTTTGAGACCAGCTGGTCCCTGGTTCGAAACCCTAGCTAGGCAAATGATTCATGATAGTCAATGCGACAGGATTCATTCATTTCTCACCGCTGATGAATTTGATTCGACGATGGTTATGTGGGAAAGTAGCTTTGGAAAAATATTGTCCGAAGCACGGCCTAGCCCCCGCTGTGAAACCCGGGAAAGACTCCAATAAGTAAGATTTAAAAGAGATATGACTGAAATACTCTTGAAAATGGTTCGATACACAACTCGCTTCAGAAGACTAACAAATAGATCACCGAGAGCCTTGAACAGAACAAGAATACGCTCGTACATTACATACGTATCCAGAGGTCATTAAAACGAATCTAAATGTAACATAATATATCATGACATGATATGACGTAACATAACATGACATAACATAAACTGATATTATAATAGCATATGACGACACAAATGATCCGACATTGTCTAAGAGTCTTATAATCTTGATAGCAAAACAAGTCCAGGCGAAGAGTAATAATATTTTTTATTGTCCAGAAGGAGTAAAGTTGAGTTGAACAGCTTAATCCTCTCAAAGTCCATGGCTACACAAGTTGCTTCTGCAGACGGTGTAGATCAAGATCAGACAGCATGAAAGGTGAAGTATGATCCTGGGTCTACATCGTCCCAAAGAGAACATGCAGGGCGATCTTTAATCTACACCCGTACGCTCCTTGCCCGAACTATAACCCAACATGTCTTTTCTTTCACAGTGAAACAAAGAAAAATGAATACTTAAATGCGGAGGGTTGCGTTTTACTTAGATATAAAATAGATGAAAATACATCTACTACAAAATGAAGACATGTTTAGTTTACAGTATAAAAATCAAACAGAAGTAGAAGCGGGTGAAAGAGGCGGTTCTCAGTTTCGGTGTAATCTGTCTTGTTCTTCGCGTGACAGTGGTAAAAAAAGCCTCTCACGTCATGCAAGGCAGCCTGAAGGGATAAAAGAGCTTAGAATACATTTATCTGCTATAAAAATAAAATACACTAATACAACAAAAAACTTACTATGTCAAGTTTGAAACACCGTTATTTTGAATACATGTACGTGACTTTCTATAAAGTTGGCCCTTAGAATGACATTTAACAAACCTTAGTCGCTTTAGATTCAGATCAGACTGTACAGAACGTGCAGTCTCATATTGGTTCTACAGTTTTATGTTTTAATATTGCTGGTAACCGACATTTTTTCCTTTTCCCAGTGCTCTGTGAAAAGGGGGCTCTGTGCATCTGCAAAAAGTATCGAACAAGGTAAGCCCGCAGGCTGACCTGGGCCGAAACTTTTTGCTTTTGGTAAATTGTCTGCATGTCAAAGGACCAGTGTACCTCATGGCTCAGTCGGTTGTTAGACAAAATAGATTTTATGGATCCATTATTATGTGATGGTTTGCTAGGTATAATGCATCACGGAGATTCACTGAACGCTTGTTTGCCAGAGCATGGCTCAGTTTTAATGTTTGATAAAGGGTTAAGCTCTCTTTACTCTTTAAACAATAACATAGGGTATACTTTGCTCCAAGTAAAGATAGTTTATACTCTTCGTTTTTTTTTTTTTTCAGAGCTTATATGTTTCTTTGTTTGATTAATGTTCAGTAGTCTTTTCAACATTATTACAACCACGAGTATATCGCAGCAACCAGTGAAACTTTTCCATTTTGTTTGTTTTTACCAGTACCTCACACAACATTCTTTTCAAGCCACTGGCTGCTTTCCCACATGAAATTTGTCCATACAATGTTCGGCGGGTTAGAGGGGAATGAATCCTGTAGCGTTGACCATCATTAATTCTCGGACAGCATTTAGCCGATTGAAGAATTGAACCAGCGATCCCTCTATTTCAAGGTTTGCACATTACCGAGTGAGCTAACGTACTAGGCCAGGTAGTAGTTCTAAGATCGGTGAAGTCTGATCTTGACTTACGTAACTTACGTATACTATCATAAGCAACTAGTGTCGGGCTTTGCCTGGGTTAATTCTTTTATTATCCGAATGATAAAGTCGCCTTCAAACAGAGGTTTAAATGGGTCGTTTAATTTGATTGATTGGTGTTTAACGCCGCTTTCAACATTATTTCAGTCTTATCACGGCGACAGCTCACATATTCATGTATCTGGTGGGCCTCGCCACTTCTAAGCTAGGGCTCTGAAGTGCCTTGCCCAAGGACCCTCCCACGAAAAAAAAACTCAGTGCGTCGGGTGAGGATCGGGCCTGATGCCTCATGGTTACAAGTCCTACAATGTGTCACTGAGCCACACAGGACCACAATGGATCCCTTATATCAAAAAAACCTAATGTTTTATATTATGTATATACTAATTAAATATCTCCCTCCCCCCCATATTATCAGGAAATCCGAGTGATAAAAGACAAGTTATAACTAGGTTTAACACTTAACCTTCTAAAGAAGTTAAATGAAACTTTCAAGCCGATAGCAGACACCCAAACCTTGCTATTTCAAAGTTATAGTTAGTGAAAAAATATCTCCCTTCGGACAGTGTAGATCCAAGATCAGACTGCACGTTCTGTGCAGTCTGCTCTTGAAATACACTATCCGCAAAAGGTCCTTAAGTCGCGCTTAGCAGCCCAGATACTTTTAAAAGCTCTTACAAAAGCGCGTCCAATGAAGAAAATGCTCACTTTGAGACACAGTTTGTGTCAGTCGTCCGCTACAGACGGAATGGAGATCTGTGTATACATAAGGGAAAGGGGTTAACTCCATAGTTTTCAAGTCACTTCAATGAACGTAACACGAATATCGATAAGTCAGAGAATGTCAGGGCTCGATTAAAAACGTTTTAGTTACCGTTTAAAGTGTAGGGGGAAAGTTATGGTGGCATATTTCTGCCGCGAGATACGAGATAGCTATCATGATAATTTTAGAAAACTATCGTGATAAAACAAAGTTTCCTGGAAATATTATCTAGATAATAAAAATTTTCAAGATAAAAATATCGGGATAATTCTACCTGTTATCATGATTTTTTTTTGCTTTCGTGCCCATAACTGACATTCACGGTATCTATAATTAGATACGGTTTCGGAACATCTTCGTCTACAACCTTATGAATTCTCCTTTTCCCTGAATGGTTTTAAAGTGTTCGTAGGAGGCATTTCGAGTCGTCTTTGTGATTTTACAGACTTCTGTTCATTTCGAGTTTTGTCAAAATTTACCAATTAAGCTGTAATTATTAATAATTCGAACTTTTACTGACTGCAATCTTGTGAAGTCAAAAACTACCGAGTTCATCCAAATGATAAATTTTCTATTTATAGATATCGAGAAACAGGTAGAACTATCACGATAATTTTATCTTGCATGTCAGCTTCGTGCACGATTGAGAAATGTTGCGTTAAAATATTAAGTTTATCGTGATATCTTTTTCAGGAAACTTTTCATTATCTCGATAAAATTTCCAGGAAACTTTAATTTATCGCGATAGTTTTGTAAAATTATCATGATAGCTATCTCGTATCTCGTGGCAGAAATATGTCACCATAGAAAGTGCAATAGATATTTCCATTGATATAAATAGTGCTATTTGTAAGCGTTTATTGAACTGTCGGTGTTAACTTTTTGATGGGATATTATTATATTTGGATTGAATGTGCTGTTTAAGATATGGTTTTATTCCTTTTCACGAGTGGTACGGAATAATGATACCCACGTGTTATCATTTACAGGTTTACTTGCATCACTGTGACGATCATATAATATTTAACTCACGAGACATAAACCATTGAACTTCCGTCACTTCAGAAAAAAATGTATTTTCAAATTTGTCTTGTTAATGATTTGTTTTTAACAAAAAGTCATAATAAAAAATGATGATAAAGTGACAAGCAATCGTCCTTTAGGCCTATAGTTTTTTAACACTTATTTATTTCGCATGTGCGCACAAATAAATGTAAACATTTTTGCATTCTATGCAGCGTCGTGGGAGCCCAGTGCTTCAGAACGTCAAACGCGGATATTGTTTCGTTGATACTGGCATTGTCAGAAAATGACAATTTTTGTGAAACAACGAGTGCATGTCATGCATTTAATGTGCATTACGTCTGTTAAAAAGAATGTGAGAGGCTGGGTTATGATGGAAGGAAATAAGTCTACTGGAGTACTAGCCTAGGCCTACGTTCGAGGTGCAAGGATCGTATGTGATATAAAAATGAAATCGCAGACGAAATCTGCCCACATTGGAAAAATGACAGGCACAGAAGTAACAAAGTCAACAGTAAAGCAGGTCAGACCAAAATCTGCCATGCCAAAAAAACCAAAAAATACTGTAAAAGTAAAGAAAAAGGAAAACGGAAAGTCTGCCGTGAAACAGACTCGGATTAGCGGTTGGGAAGACAGTTCGGATAAAGTTGTTTGTAATGGAATTGATATTACTGAAATAGATAATCGGGATGCGTTATCATGCACGTATAATAACGGTTATGATGATTACGGTTATGACGATGAATACGATTATTATGACGATGATTACTAGTGAGTATATTTATGTTTTATATATTCTATTTATAGCATGCACGTGACCTAACTCTTTACTAGACGACAAACATCTTGTCCAAAGTGAAAGCATTTGTAGACGTATAAAACAAATGTTACTCAAACAATGGGATATTCCTCCGTACGGATAGAAAACATTGTGAGAAAAGGAAAAATGCTGGTTACCAATATTTTCTACTTTTCCCACAGTGCTTTCAAAAGCCTTCCTTCTCAGAGTCGTTGTTTGGATTGCCTTGCAAAAGGTTAAGCTGGATACATACAATAGGAAATTTTTTTGGGCATGAGTTAAGTTCTTTAACAAACTCACTTTGCACAAAAAAAAAAAATCAACAGCCATTCCGTTCATGTGTGAGTTTCCATGGGCAAGGTACTGCACTACAGAGCCCGAGGCTGGTACGGGTGAAAGCCAAGAAAGACATGGATGTACATGTTTAAGTAAGCTGATGCCGTGATATGACTGTAATACTGTCGAAAGGACGTTAAACACCATTCTCATTGAGCCATTCACGCACCAGGTTTATACAATTAAGCTTTAACCAAACAATACCGGTTTTCAACGACCCTGAAGAGGCAGGATTTTGAAAACATTGTGGGAAAAGGAGAAAATGCTGGTAACCAGCATTTTCTCCTTTTCTCACAATGTTTTGTACCCTATGAAAGACAAGTTATATTAAAATATGAAAGACAAGTCGATTATGATAAGTCTTAATTTTTTTGTCTTTTGGTGAAGAGTCAATAACTTTTTAATTTACCAAGAGTACCCTGTCAATCTTTTAACGCCCAATATCGGGTCGATTTTTAATGAGTTTTTATTGTCCCTGGCTATTCTATCAATAAACAAGCCCATTATCCACTCTAACCTATATCGGACGTTCGTTCAACACTAGTGGCTAACTCTTTACCAAACAATCTGGAGTTTTATTGACCCTGGGGAAAAGGCTTTTGAAAACATGGTGGGAAAAAGAGAAAAAGCTGGTTAACAGCATTTTCTCCTTTCCCCACCATGTTTTCCTACCTTTGAAAAAAAATGACTCGCTTATTTGAGCCAGATTCAATTCGTCGTCTGCTTTGAATTAAGACAAGTCTACAACTAGACGATAGTAAAGAATTATTTTAAAGCGACTTTAAAATAAATTTTGTGATTGTTTAAAATCTCAACAAAGACTGCTAACTTTCATTCGCGTGTACAAGGATGGTCCTAAAATTTAAAGGTGCATAGAATTAGATGTAGAAAACACGAGGAAAACCCAAGTTTTGTTTTATGTTTTACTGTAAAATTTCTTACTCCGTTAGTAACGGTATGGAAGTTATTACAAGGGATAGATTCTTTTTTAACAAACAAAATTGTCAGTTGGCCTTATAGCGCAATGGTAGAGTCGCCGACTATGGTACTGAAGGTCGTGAGTTCGGATCCCCTTTGGATGCATTTTCCCCCAACTGAGGGTAGACAGTCATGTCCCTAGGTTTTTTCTACAAATACCAACTTTCTCCCTCTCTTAAAAAAAATGGGTGAAAATCTGGTTTAATGCCCCTTTAAAATACCATGATCATTAATACAGTACCACCCGAGGACGACATTTTCTATACTTTATGTGTAGTACGTGTAGTCTAAACTTGAATTCATATACATTGACCGATTCAGTAAGATTTTCAGGCGAACAGACTGTGACTTTGAAATGGCGATATTTTGACTTTTACCAGATCTACTGACTTGATTTTTTTTTCTTTTGATTTGTCTTGAGGTTTCACAATTTGTATAAATGAAATGTATGATCTAGGCTCTGTGAAAAGGGAGTTTACCTCATATGCAATAAATATCGACTCATGTCAGCCTACACAGTCCGCGCACTATTGGTCAATTTTCTACGTGCCCAAGAACTATTCTATCTCAGGATTCAGTTAGTTGTTACACTAATCGGATTTTATGGATTCATAATTATGTAACGACTTGCTTGGTATTATTGCACCGTAGAATTGCATTAAACCCACTTTTGCCAGATAGCCCCTCATTTGTAAGTAAAAGGTCATGAATTCAACACTATAGTACCAAATGTGATGTTAAAATAGATTTTTGTATCCCAGTTTCAAGGAGTATTACGATGTAGATTCAGGGTTCCTGTAGTCTGACCTACATATACACTGTTCTCATAAGCGAATAAGATCGAGTTGTTCGTCAGCAGAGTAAAGATTTACAGAATGAAATGAAAACATTACGAACAACCGATTGATTGATTGATTGTATGGTGTTTAACGCCGTTTTCAACATTATTTCAGTTATATCGCGGCGGCCAGTGCACCTATCCATGCTTTCCTAGAGTCTCTTTTACCAGTACTCCGCACAATTTTCTTTCCAAGCCACTGGCTGCTTTCCCACATAACCATCGTCGAAACAATGGTCAGCGGTGGGAACGAACAACCGAACAAAGGGTTGGGAAAAAATATTCTGCCAAGTCACTAATCTTATTTTCTGCATCAAAACGTTTCAAAGTGGAATTTATATGAACAAATTAATTCACTTATTCATAAATCAATTGAAAATATTAATGCCTTGCATTTTTGAACTTATCTGAACTAGTTAATTAGCTTAAAGGATTATTAATTAAAAGTCTGAATTCTTGCCGTTAATTAATCCTTTGTGTTCATTGAAAGTATTTTCATTGCATTAGATGAAGCTTTTCAAATAGATATAAAGGGATTGTAAAAATATCGTAATGATCATCAATACCTTATGTAGACTGGCAGTTAATAGTGTCAGTTTATCAACAGGAAAACATACCCTCATCTCCACAGAGTCCCTTGTGTTAACGACCGTATTGGATAAAGCCTTTGAAAACATAGTGGGAAAAGGATAAAATACTGGAAACAAGCGTGCTATCCTTTTCTAATTCGAATCATGTCATTTGAAACACATTTGTAACCTACAAAATACTTTCAACATGGACCAAATTAAAATTTTGTCATGCGTAGGCTAAAGGGTTAATAAAATGTCAATAAAGTTTCGATGCTGCGACAGCCATGAACAAAATTGAAGCACATGGTAAAAATGTAATTTAGCGCATAGATACTGGTATATTTTGTTTTTCATTTTCGGCTTATTTCACTTGTTTGATTTCTGTATCAAACCTCTCTACATAGACTTCACTGTTGAAGCATTTCAGATTATACATATGAGCCATGCTCTGTTAAAAGGGGGATTAATGCAATAGCGAAAAGTACCGACCCAAGTCAGCCTGCGCAGTCCGCGCAAGCTGACCTGGGTCGAAACTTTTTGCTATTGTTAAATTTTCTGCATGGATCATTCTATAATTATGTGATATCTTGCTTGGTATAGTGAATCACTGAGATCCATTAAACCCCTTTTTGCCAGAACATGGCCCATACAAACGCACAACCATCTGCAGACGACTTGTGCAGACGCTTTTGCGGACAGTGTAGATTAAGATTAGACTGGACAGAAAGTGGAGTCTGACTGCACAGATTGTGCAGTCTGACATGGCATGTACACTGTCCTCAAAGAGCCATACTGTCGCACTACGCCGTCTCAGATGTACAATGTATGTGCGTTTGATGATTTGTATGGAGAACAAACGTCTCATCCAATCAGATAACCTGTCTTAGAACTAAGCATTAGAATTGATTTATCTTTTTTTTTTTTGTTAACTCTTGGCCAAGTTTTCCCTTCCTTAACGACAGTGATAAGAAGGCTTTGGAAAACATCGTGCGCAAAGGAGAAAATACAGCTTCACAGCTTTTTCTGCTTCGCAGCATTTTCTCCTTTTCCGACATTTTCTATCCTTTCAAAGCAAAATTGCATCCTCTAAGCCACATTTGGTTTGTCGTCTACAAGTGCTTTCGATATGGACAAGTCTAAAATAGCCTGCAACACGAGAAAAGGGGCATTCGGACATTTGCGTAAAGTGTCGTCTCGGATCAGCCTGCGCAGTCCGCGCAGACTAATCCGAAACGACACTTTCCGTTTTTATGTAATTTTCTGCTTTGCGCAAGTCTACTATAGCACAAAATCTAATGTAGTCGTAAAGTGCCGTCTCGGATTAGCCTGCGCGAACTGCGCAGGCTGATCCGAGACGACACTTTACGCAAATGTCCGAATGCCCTTTTTCGCGTGTTGCAAGCCAAATATGAACGTTTGGTAAAGAAAGAGGGTTAAGTAGGATCTGAATGGTTTAAGGCTATTCCCATGCACTTGTGTTGTTTTTTGGCAAAGTTCATGTAAATAAAGTCTAAGACTTTTAATGCCAATGGTTTTAAACATTTATTTTTCCAGGGGAAACTTAGATTTTTTCCCACGCTTTGGGAAAGGACCAAATACTTTCAGATTTTAACTTCTAATCGTCCTTGGGGCAAAATCGGTTGACGTCAAGCCGGGTTTCAAAAATCGCAATAAAAACTTGATCCGGTTTTTCCATAGAGGATGGACCAAAGTTTGGACTGTTTTATTTCAAATGTAAGCTTTGCTGTGTTATCGGAAAGTATAACTTAGCTTGCACGATTAAATATTTTATCTGTCAGAAAATAAAGTGCTAGTCTACGATATATGATTGAACCGCTTATATTGCATATCAAATTATTGCATGTTGGGCACAGAACCGAAGAGGACCCAGCCTACCACTGTCGAAATCCAAGAAATATATAAACATATGAGCTGTCACCGCGCCATGACTGAAATGGTGGTGAAAGTTGCGTAAAATTGTTTCTATGATATAACAAACAGGCAACACATCTCCTACAATTAAACCTCGATAACCCGGGTAACAAAAAGGGACCGAGAAGTTAACTTAAATAAAACATTGAGTCTCCATACCTGTAAATGTGAATAACTGTTTTCTCGTTATACAGTGCGACAGCAATTCTGATTGAGCAACCAGAAATGCTGATACACTGGTTTTGGAAAGCTTGCACCTCGAATTTCGAATTATCAAATGTTGGAAAATTGCCTTTCACTGAATAAACGATCTCCGGAACCATTCATTACAGTCATAAAATTATACGATGTCTAAAAACGCTAAGTTCACCGAATAACAATTACATCAAATACACAATAATGGCGATAAAAAAGAATCTATCGATAGATTTTATGATAGAATGATGACTCGATCTGAATAGGTTTTCTCCTTTTTTATTGAACTCGATTTCTTAAAATATCGATCTACATCGAAAAAGGGCGTAGGATTGTTTTCGCAGTGAAATACAGCGTGCTACTTACGAAGCTGTATTTTAAAGTCAGTCAGGATCCTCTTTGAAGAAGTGGTTAACCCCTTACCAAACAAACACAGACAGACAGACAGACAGACAGACAGGCAGGTAGACAGACAGACACGCTGTTTGCAGTCTGATCTTGATTCATACTGTTTTAAAAAGCCTTCCTACCCTTTGGTGCCCTAAGTCTTGACCGATAGTAGATAGATATTTACCCTATCTGGCTAATTTTTTTAATTTTGGCTAATTTTTTAATTTTTTGATTAAATTTTTATAAAATAAGCCAGAATGCCCATATGATTTTGTATGAAAAATCTATTTTCTCATAATTCTAAAGAAAATAAATTTAATCATCCACTAACCAACGCATCGATTAACAACGCATCCACTAACCAACACATCAATTTATCCACTAACCAACGCACCGATTTATTCACTAACCAACGCACCGATTTATTCACTAACCAACGCATCCACTAACCAACGCATCCACTAACCAACGCATCAATTTACCCACTAACCAACACATCGATTAACAATTGTGTCCACTAACCAACGCATCAACTAATATATATCGAGCCCCCCATGTGTCAACGCAAGATAAGTCCATGCATGAGGGACTATATAATTACTACAATCATTTTACCATAAATTCAAAAATTTATTGTCTGCACATTGGGCATCGTTTTAAGTTTGATAATTTATCACAATCTTCACAAATACATAGATGGCCGCAACCAAATAATATATTTGGAGCATTAATAGTGCATATGGCACATTTATCTTCTGAAAAAATTTTTTGTTTTGGTTTTGGTTTTTCTAATGGTTTTATAGTAGGAAAATACCCATATGTCATATTATCGCGAGTTTTGGTAAGTTCTTCTAATCCAACCCAAAAGTAATCTGTAAATTCTATATAACCACAACTTTTTCCTTCTTTATTAAACGATATTATATCCTGTTTAACATCCATATAGAAAGGGTGTATATCATTTCTAAATGTTATCATAGGATATATTATTACATCTTTAGGAACAGGTTCTTTATCTTTATCACTAATTATATCTAACAATGATTTACCATAATCAGCTATGAAATTATTGCTTCTACAAAACGGTATTTCAATAACAGTATACATATTTTTACCTTTTTCACGAAGATAGCTTTGTTCGTTGCGAATGCAGGGATTTGGCCAAACCATAAAAATAGTTGTAGTAAAATCGGATTCAGTTAGTTTCTGCTTGCTATGTAAATAATAATTGTAGGGAATTAATTTCATTAGTATAGCATATGGATCATTTATCAAATCCTTAAATAAATTACGGCTTAAAATTATATGTAATTGTTTATCTTCTACGTATTTTGGAACTAAGTAATGTTTATTTTCATTAACCCTTTCTAGGTTTTGTACGGTTTTAGAATGAGTAAATCTATTTAATACACTCATTTTATAATATTTATACGATAAAAAATTTTAAAAATTCAAAAATTTTTGTAATATATATTTCCTATATCACAATAAAGCAACATAGGAAATGTTAAACAATAATAAATCACTTAACACTTACATTAGGAAAGCTAAAAGAAATGTCTTGGATAAATAAAACAAATGATGAAAACCTCCAATAACAACCTATTTTTTAATATAATTTATTAATTTCTTAATTTATTTTTACACAATATTTAAAATGAAGTTCATAAAATTATTTTCAAAGAAAAAAGATGAACCTATTAACGTAAGCATTATTAAAAAGCAAATTATTAAACTAGATAGACGAATTCAAGAATTAGAATTAATTATTGCTGGATTAATGGATATTTTAAGTGATATGAAAAAGTCTAAATAAATATATAATATATTTTTTATAATATATTATATATATTTACAAGTCTAATTCTATCAAAATAGATATGTAAGCGTGTGTTACATTACGACTATCTGTTCTCGAAATAAAGTTTACGATGTCACATTGATTTACCTCCAACGCCCTTGGAAAAACTACACAACTACAAGTTTCATCCACTTTTTTAATAATAGAGTAATCAACCTGCTCATTTCCGTTTATCGATATATTAACTTTTATCTCTTCTCCTCGTACATTAGCATTATCTTTAACAACTGTTAAACTTCCTCTTATGATTCTACCTGGAGCACTCATACAATAACCCCCTAAACCATGCTTTCTACCTGAATTACCATTGCCGAATGAAAACTCATAATTACCAGACCCTAATGGCCCATTTTCTTCGGCCCACACAGTTATAATAGGTTTAGGAGATACTTTTCTATCCACATAGGATTTTGTCACTAAATCTCTCTCTTCTACTGGGGTTGCCGCGTTTTTTATAGAAAAACCTTGAAGGTCTATGTCAGTCACCGCCATGAAACTCCCATCCGGATTTTTTATAATAGCTCCACCATTATCCACATAATTTTTATTGGCAGCAGAGTCACGGGATACTGGGTTAGGTAAACCAGTAATCGAGTTACCAGTCATATCTATTCCACCAACCATTGAATAGGAACCATCTTGGTTTTTTGTTAAAGCTTTTTCACCCGCGTTAGCTGCTTCAATAGCGGTATCTACGTAAAACTTATTAGAGGCTTGATCGTGTCTCGTAGGAATACCAAGATTGTTAATTACTCGTCCTCCCATTGAGATTGCATCATCTGCCTCATACCACCTTCCGTCTTTATAAACAAAGGCTCTATCAACATTATCCACATAATTTTTAGTAGCAGCTTCACCCGGTTCTTTTGGATCCTTAACATTTCTTATTGGATTAAAACCCATATTTAAATATCCAGTAACGTGGTATCCTCCGTTTTCATCCAACAACCCTGAGTTAGCGTCAACATAAGCCTTAGTTGCAACATCATGAGAATTTACTGGATTGCTAACCCTCGTTAATGTATTACCATTCATGTCTATGGCACCAGTAACAACAGTTGTTCCATCTTTACGTAAAAAATTATTATTTATGTAAGCGAGTGACACACCATCACCGCTTGTTTCACCATCATCTTTCATTCTTCCGAATTTGTCAACAGGCATTTTTTTATATAGTACTAAAAAAGTTTATTTAAAACATTTTGAAACTGGTTACCTCTAGATAACTCTTTTAGAATGTACAAACATAAATGACCACAAAATACTTGCCCAGCTTGTTGTAATTGGTCAGTATTGTACTGTATTGGGCTTTTTAAATAATCTCGAATTTCAATAGGTGGTTGTATACCATAACTATCAAAATAAATTTTGGTTTTACCATTTTTATACCAAGCGACCCAATGTGTACCAGGCCCATCACTTTTATCAAAGTTTACTATACCACATTCTTTTTTACTCGGTTTTTTCGGTAATGTATCTAGTAAAAAAACTCCTTTAAAATAAGGAATCTTTAATCTTTTTACGGCACCCTCTAATTCGAAATTGTTCAACGGTTTATTTGGTAAAATTACGTTTTCAATCGAAATATTTGACATTTTTTTATAGTTAAATATTTCTAATATCTTTATTGTCAACCCACGAATTAAATTCTTCAGGATAACCTTTCCACTTTACAAGAGATTTCTTTTTTCCTTTTTTAATAACCTTTTCTATCCTATACAGCTCTTGACTGGTTTTCTGCAGTTCAGGTTCATAAAAGGTACCTTGTATTTCTTCTCCATTAAAATCTTTAATTTTATATGTTATAGGTGATGTAAGTTTTACTTTAGAAACTGTAAAAACCTCCTCAGTCCATCTTGTTGTATAACCTTTCTCAAAAGTCTTTTTCTTTTTAGTTATCCTTACTTTATCTCCAACGAAAAACTTAGGATTAAAGTCTTTTATTTCTAAATGATTAGGGTAAAGATTTCTCCAAACTCTCGTTTCATTTTCTTTTTTACTAGCGTCTACCGGAGTCATCTTAATAGATGAATGCCTCGTGTTATTATATTTTTTAACTAAATCCGATAGCACATTAATGTAAACGTTTGTAGAGTTAGCGGAAAAATACTTCCACATTTTTTCTTTCATTGTTCTAATCCATCTCTCAACCACACTTGATTTTTCCTCATTTTCGGTAGAATATAATTCAACTAAGTCTTTTACATCTTTGTTATAAAACTCTTTACCCTTATCCACCCACATTTTTTCAGGTTTTCTCTCCTTAAAAATACTTTTTAATGCTATAGCAACAGATTTTCCTGTTTTGTCTTTTAATGGCACCAGATATCCATATTTAGAAAAGATATCAATGACAGCGAGAAGGTATTTAACACCACGATTAAGCTTAGAAAATGCTTGCATGTCTACTAAATCTGCAGCCCATATCCTATCTATACCGTTTACTCTAACTCTCCTTTTCTTAAATTTTCTTTTTACAGGTTTATGTAATTCTTCCACTAAATTTTTTTTTTTACTCCCATTCCAAATTTCATTTTCGTTCCAATGAGCCTACTTACCAAACCTCTTTCCATTTTTTCTCTAATACTAGGATTGTAAATACCTTCTAACTCCGTTAACATATTCTTATCACACACTGCGTTTCTTGTAGTAGTATCGTTGTGTTGAAGATAGCAAACATCATGATTATAAGCGGCTTTATCAACACGGTTTATAGGTTTACTCCACTCCTTCGGTGTTAAATCTGGATTGAGTCTTTTATTTAGTTTGGTACCTGGTCCTGTAAAGTTGTGCCCTGGTAGATGCATTTCAACGGGTAAATTATTTATAAATTTATTTAATATACTACTCCCGGTAGTTTTTTTTTTATAAATTGTGATTTAGTTATTCCACAAATAACACATTTCCCCTGCATCATATTTCTTCCATTTTTCGAAATGGTATATTTTATATCACTCGTATCAGTATGTTTTTTACATTTAACGCAATACATCTTATTTTATATATAAAAAATAAAAGTATTTAATTAAAAATGGATATTATAAACTTATCATGGAATGAAGTAGTATCAAAGAGATTTAATCACTCCCTTTTACCGAGAAGTATTAGGGGTTTAATTATAGGAAAATCAGGATGTGGTAAAACTACTTTATTGTTAAACCTTTTACTCAGACCAGATTGGCTTGACTACAACGATTTAAGTGTTTTTGGAAAAAGTCTTTTTCAACCAGAATACCGAATACTAAAAAAGGCTTTTGAAGAAAAACTACCAAAAGAATGTATCTTAAGATTGTTTAACATACGTGATGAGATACAAGAAACAAACATTCCACCAACAGCTTTAGTTGAAGAATGGGTTAAAACAATTAAAAACAAATCGGATATAAATTGCAACTTCTTTGAAAATGCTAGTGATGTACCTGACCCGAGAGAGTTAAACTCAGGAAATAAAAATTTAATGATTTTCGATGATTTACTTTTAGAAAAGCAAAATAAATGTGAGTGCTACTACATTCGAGGAAGGCATAGTAATGTTGACTGCTTTTACCTCTCACAGAATTATTTTAGACTACCTAGACAAACTATTAGAGAAAACGCTAATTTTATTTGTCTTTTCCGGCAAGACCTAAAAAACCTTAATCATATTTATAGCGACCACATAGGTGAAGATATGTCTAAGGATGAGTTTAGAAAGTTTTGTCAAAAGGCATGGGAAAGACCACATGGTTTCGCTATTATTGACTTAACCAGTAAAAAACATGATGGAAAGTATAGAAACGGTTTTGATAACTTCTACATACCTAAGTCAGTATAAAAAATATTTAAATATTATAAAATGGAAAAACTTTTAGAACAAATTGTAAAAAATACGAGCAACAAAACATCATTTCAAATCATAGTAAGCGACAACAAAACACGTTTTAGAACAAGGTTTAATCCCCCAATTCAACTGGAAAAGGATAAAGTATATGAAATAGCTCTGGTAAACCTTGAAACTTACTACTCTTTTCCAAACATTGATGAAACGAACAACACATTCGTTTATTCTCCAGACAATGGCACCACATGGATTAAAATAAAAATACCTGAAGGAAGTTATGACCTCGTTGACATTAATGATACGATTCGCCAGGAAATGAGAAAAAATGGTCATTATGATAGAGTTAATGAAGAGTATCCTATTAACTTTTCTGCGAACACTAATACCCTAAAGTCTGTTCTTATTATTGATGATGGTTATCAAGTAGATTTTAATCAACCAGGTTCCATCGCTAAAGTATTAGGATTTACTCGAGCTAAATATACGCAAGGATTTCATGAGTCAGAGAATGTAGTGAACATTCTTAGCATAAATAGTTTGCTAGTTAACATAGATATTATCTCAGGAAGTTACGTTAATGGTTCAACAAAAAATACTATTTACTCTTTTTTCCCGAATGTTGCACCTGGATATAAGATAATTGAGTCACCAGTTAATTTAGTATACTTACCAATAACGTTAGATGAAATACATAACCTAAATGTAGATATTACTGACCAAGATGGTAATTTACTAAATCTTAGAGGTGAAAATTTAACGATTAGGTTTCATATTAGAGAAGCTAGATGAGCTAAATAAAAAAATACTCGTATATAAAATGACAAGTTACACTAATGTTAAAGTAAATATATCTGAAGGGCAAAAGCAAAAACTTCAACATGCTGTTAAAGCTAGTTGCCCAGTAAGTATTCGTTTAGGTCATGAAGATTTACATGGTAATGATGTTTTAGCAATTACCAATTCACAAGCAAAGAAAATGGCTAAAGCCTATGAAGATGGTGTGGGTATAACTATTAGAATGACTACAAAACAACTTAAACATAACATGAAAATAGAGGGGGGTTTCCTCGGAATGTTAGCTGGGTTGGCTGCTAGAGCTTTACCGATGCTTGCAAAAACCGTTTTACCAGCTTTAGGTGTTGGTGCTCTTTCTGGATTAGCTCAAACAGGTGTTTCGAAAGCTATGGGGTCAGGTCTTTACCTTAAAAAAGGAGGATGTGTTTGTCAAGTTGAAACTGATGGAAGTGGATTATACTTAAAACCATACAAAGGTAAAGGATTAGAGTCTGTTGGTGATGGGTTGTATTTAAAGCAAGGAGGAAAAATGTATGATGGAAAAGGACTTTTACTTGGACCTAATAGTCCATTTGCTAATATCCCTATCCTAGGAGCTATATTATAAATATTATTTACAATAAATAAAAAATGGATATACATAAATTTGGTATAAAACCTAATATTACTACCCAACATAAAACTATATTTTGGAAACCTCATTTACATGGAGTAAGATATCCTCCCTTAAAGCAAGATTCTCTAAAATGGAAAATATACTCACAACTAACTATCAAGATTCCTCCTAATGATGGTATGAGAGTTCCGTTAGGATTTGGTTATATAGCTACACGAGGAGTTGTAATTATATCTATTAGTAATAAATGGAAAGATAGTTTAACCATTTCTAATGGTATACATCTTGATAATGATGTTAATGATATCTTAGTCTACATTTATAATTTCTCACAAAAACCAATTGAAATACCTGAGGGAGAGTTATTCTGCTATCTAAAATATTTATCATAAAAAAATTATTATATTTATAAAATGGCAGATACAAATCAGGAACACCCTAATAAAATATATCCTATATTACCTAAAGAACCAGGTACCGCAAGCGCCCCACCTATTGAAATGGAAGTAATGGATAATGGTCATTCTTATAGACTTAAAAAAATATCTGAAGTACAAAATTTTCTAAAGAAGGAAATAAATGAAAGAGAGAGATTGAATAAGAAATATGCTAGAATGGCTAAAGTAGTTGATAATGTTGAAGGTGCATTGGTTGTTGTTTCATTAGCGTTAGGTGGTGCAGGTGTTATTTTGCTTTCAACTGTTGCAGCGGCACCCGTTGCTGTAGGTTTGGAAGCTGCTGCTGGTGTAATTGGTCTTTCTTCATTGGTTAGTAAAGTATTTGTTAGAAAAACTACTAATAAAGCTGAAAAACATTTGAAAATACAAACTCTTGCTGCTGCTAAGCTTAATACTATAGATAATCATGTATCAAAGGCTTTAATGGATAATCATGTATCTGATGATGAATTTAAGTTGATAATGGATGAAATGAATAAATATGAAGACATGAAGAGTGAAATAAGAAGTAAATTTAAGAAGAAGGTAACAACAGAAGAAAAGGAAAGTTTGATTGAGAAAGGGAGGCAAGAAGCGAGGGAGTCCTTTCGGAGGCTTGTCGAAAATAAGCCTACTACCTTTTAAGTTACCTAAATTACCTAGTTTTAGATGTAAATGTCAATGTGAAATAGGAGATGAATAAATATATAAAAGCATTATATATGCTCTTATATATTAAAATCTATGTTAAAATCTATGTTAAAAACTATGATAAAATATATGTTAAAAAAAATATGTTGCTAATTAAAAATGTCATTTCTAAAAATAACTGACCCTGCAAAAAGAGACTTAATTGTAAAAGAGTATCTCGAAACGAAAAAGAGGATTCGGGATAATCTACTAGCAGAGAGAACAGGCGAACAACAACTTCAAACTGACCTTTCAAAGTTTTTTAAACCTATAACGGAAACGCAAAAAGCTACAACAAAGGAGATTACAGAGGGGCTTAAACCTATTAAAGAAGGTGTAGAAAAATTACCACAAGCTATTACTTTTCCAGCATTTCCATCTATCACAGCTTATGAAAAATCAGAAGAAATGACAGATGAAGAATTTGATGAGTTAATACGACTTTTTGAAGAATCAGAACGAGAGGAAGAAATCATTCCATCTTTTATTGGGCCAATCGCGGGGAAGTACCTAAGAAAGTTTACTACTAGGTCTGAAGCTGATAGAACGTATGGGTTATATGACAAAAATAATACATTTTATATTGGCAACACACCAGTTAGAATTTCAGAGGATAATATTATAGTTGGTGATAAGTTTTATGATGGTACCCCTGGTTTATGGGAATTAATCGTATCTAGAAAACCAGACAGAAATATTTATACGGATGAGGATTTTGAAAATTATAAGGAGATAATGATAAACAGCGGTACCCTCTAACAAAATAATAACCCAAAATCTAAAAAAGCAAAAAGTGGTAAATCATATAAATGGTTAAAAATTCTTTCCAACTTTTGGAATGATATGAGATTATCCGGAAAAGGAATTGTTATCCCATCTGACCCTAACGCATTAATAGAAAGACTAAACCTGTTGATGGCAAGTAAAGAAGCAGGTAACACAGGTGTAAGAAATGAGGTAGTAAGCATTTGTGATGAATTAAAAAGACAAGGTGTTTTAAATTCAAACGCTTATAAAAATTTAATGTCTATACTATAAAAAATGATAATCACTAAGAAACACGGATTTAAAAAAAGGTATTTATACGGTGGTTCTGGAATCTTTGATAGTATTGCTAACTTTTTAGCGAGGCTTTTTACTAGTAGTGCAGCTAAACAAATTGCGTCTTCTGCCTTTGATGTAGGAAAGAGTGTAGCTAAGGAAGGGGCAAAGAAAGCTTTAGAGGTTGGAAAAAGTGCAGCAGTAGAAGCAGGAAAAAAATTAGTTACGAAAGCTTTAACACCAAAATCGAAGCAAATTTTACAAAAATATAATACACCAACGCCGCCCCCTAATACTCCTAAAACACAAAGCATTAGCACATTAATAGATGGAAGTGCCATTGCTATCCAAGACTTAGTTAAAAGATTAAACAGTGGAGCGGGTATTAAAACAGTATAAAAAAATATATAGATAAGTTAAGAAAATTATATTCATTATAAAAAAGAATGTTAAATTTTAATCGTGTAGATCATGAAAAATACAATACTGCTACTATTGAAATAGTAGGCGCTTCTTTAAACATAGAAGATTGTGATATCCTTGAAATTAATAAAACGAAATATAATTATAAAAAAGCTGTTGTGAAGTTATCTCCTGAAAAGGTAATCAAGATGAAAGAGATTGAGGAAAAGGTAAATAAATATTTAAAAAATTGGGGTATACCTGAAATAACACTTGTATACGGGAATAAAGTTTATCCTAAAACTAGTCTGGATACTACTGTAAAAAGCATTAAACTTCGAGGTGTGTTTGTTAATAATAATAATAAGTCTTTTCCCCAGCTTTGGTTTGTAATTTAAGTAACACAATTATAATTTTTATCTCATTTAAAAATTATAATCACTATTATAAAATGGATATTCTAAAAATAACCGAACCAATTTTAAAAGATGGTAGTATTGATGAGTATGAACACCATGAGTATGAACCAATCAGTGGTACCAATCTCAACAACCCAGGAACAGAAATTAGGATTAACATTGAGACTCAAGATATTTTTACTCATCCTAGTGAAAGTTATTTACTTATTATAGGCGAATTAGTAAGAAGTGATAATGGAGCAGTTTATGATGCTAACACTAATATTTCTTTAACAAACAATGGTCTCATGTATCTTTTTAACAATATTAAGTATCAACTTTCGGGTATGGAGATTGAATCTGTATTGAATCCTGGCCAGGCTACTACAATGCTTGGTTTGTTAAAATATCCGGATGATTTTTCTAAATCACAAGGGTTAAATCAATTGTGGTATAAAGATACAGCAGCTAACGCGGGTGCCGGAAACACTGGTTTTATTGTAAGAAGAAATTATATTATTAATGACCCTCTTCCAAGAGGTACCTTTAGCTTCAGAGTTCCATTAAAACATATATTTGGTTTTTGTGATGATTATGATAAGATATTGTATGGAATGAAGCAAACTCTCACATTAACGAGAACTAATGATAATGATGCGGTCTTTCGAGATGGTGTTGCTCCTGCTGATGGTAGAATTAATTTACTTAAAATATCTTGGTTTATGCCACACGTGATGCCCGCAGATGAAGAGAAAATGCAACTTTATAAAATTATTGAGAAAAAAGAAAAAATACCGGTTGGATATAGAATGAGGCAGTGTAGCTCTATTACGGTTCCCGAGTCAACATCATTTACTTGGAGACTTGCTGTCAAATCATCACCTGAAGTGCCACGTTTTATCATTGTTGGTTTTCAAACTGGTAAAATCGGTAACCAACAACAAAATCCAGCCATATTTGACCATAGAAACGTTAACAACATTTATGTTACGTTAAATTCTACTAGATATCCCGCTGTTGATTATAATCTCAGTTTTACCGCAAACCAATTTAGTAGAGTGTATGGTGACGCTTCTCTATTTAGGTCTAAGTTTTATAACATGAATGAAATGGTGTCAAACCCTAACATTACTCCCTCAGATTATAAAACCCTTTATCCTTTGTTTTTGTTTGATGTTTCCAAACAGAGTGAGAGATTGAAATACTCTGTCACTGATATCCAAATCAAAGCATTTTTTACTGAAAATGTACTTGCGAATACAGAGGCATATGCTGTTATTATTAGTGATAGGTTAATTAACTTCCAGTCTGATGGAAATAAAATGAGTGTAGTGTATTAAGATTTTTTTCTTATATAAAAAATGATAAAGGTTACAGATTTAAAAAAAATTCTTAAAGAAAATAATATAAATTTCTACTCATACTGGGATAAAAAACGTTTAGTTGAGTTGGTGAAAGAACATGGATTGTTTCCGAGTGAATCACCTAAAGAAGAAAAAAGCAAAGACCCTAAGTTTGATAGATTACGTACCATTATGAAAAATCCTAAGAAAGTTAGTTTAGAGGATGTTGAAACTGGAGAAATAAAAACCTTTCCATCAATTTATAAGGCAGGTCAATTTATAGACCGCAGTCCACAAACGATTGAGAATTGGAATGGAAGGGTTTGGAAAGATAAATATAAGATTAACATTCAGTAATTTTATTATATTTATATACAGATATAATAAAATTTTTGATAAATAGGTTAAGAAGAGCTGCATCAAATGTTGTTATTGACCATTCAAGTAAAAGAGATGAGGAAGAAAGATTTTAATTATCCAATATATTTCACTTCATCAAGTTTCCAACTAATTTTTCTTATTGGTTTTCTATTTAAATCTGGTTTGATGCTCTTATCAACAAGTTTTTCAACTAAATCATATTTAACTAGTTTTTTATAGCATGTATCACCATGCCTTCTAGGTATTAAAGTTTCACATAATTTTGTTAATTCACGCCAAGTATATCTTTTCATAAAATTTACTTTATCATGATATGCTTCATCATCATATTTTGACATTTTTTATATATATATTAATAAGATTAATATATATATAATTTCAATAATAAATTTTTTTGATAATAAATTAAGAAAATTATATTTACTTTATAAAAAATGTTATGGATTAATAGAATTTCTAATATAGCTAGAAGAGCTGCATCAAATGTTGGGAGGGCCGTAACAAATGTTATACCTCAATCAATCCAACGTAGAATCAATAATTTTACTAATTGGTTAACTGGTAATGTAGCTGAAGAACAACTACCACAAGTTTTTGATGAAATTGTTCAGAATGTTAGAGAGAATTATCCACCAAGACAACCGTTTGAGGTTAGAATAGAGCGCTCAGCATATAGAGAGTATACTAATCAATATGTTATAGAGGGTAGAGGAAATTATAACCCGCAAAGATTTTTCGCAGAAACGTGGACGCCTCTTATAAATACTCTTCGAAATAATTTACAAACAAAGGTTAAACTTGTACTTAGGTGTAAAATGTGGTTAATGACAGATATTAGCATGGGTCCCGTGGAACGTGCTTTTCATAGTAGCCAACATTTAAATTTAAACAGGGGAGAAATAGAGGATTTATTGAATACAATGATAGATGAAGTTTTAGAAAATTTAGCTAAGTTTCAAAGAGAAGGTAGTGGTTGGACTTTTGGAAGTATCGTAAAACTAGAACTACATACAGCTACTTATGTTCCTTTAAGAGCTAATGGTTGGCTACCTTTACCAAAATGGATTGCTAACAAAAAAGCAGTTATCAATATTAAAAATAAAGATGATAAATGCTTTTTATGGTGTGTTTTAAGAGCGTTAAACCCTAAAGAGCATAATGCAGAAATAGTTGATAAAGCTTTGAAAGAAAAGGAAAGTAGTTTAAACATGGATGGAATAGAGAGTCCTGTTTCGTTTAAGGGTATCGATAAGTTTGAAAAACAAAATCCTGAAATTAGTGTAAACGTATATGGGTATCAGGAATATATTTATCCTCTTAGAATTACAAAATGTGAAAAAAGTAAACATGTTGACCTTCTTTTTATTAAAAATGAGGAAAACATGCACTACGCTCTCATAAAAAAATTTAATAGTTTAGTGAGAAAACAAGTAAGTGGTAATGGTGGTATAGAATATTGCAAACAATGTTTGAATCACTTTGGTAGTAAAGAACTTTTGGAAAAACATAAAAAATACTGTAACGAACACGAACCTATTA
Organism: Hippopus hippopus; assembly: GCA_946811185.2. NCBI lineage: Eukaryota > Metazoa > Mollusca > Bivalvia > Cardiida > Cardiidae > Hippopus > Hippopus hippopus. Next base: position 42,233,923 of record OX328103.1, on the reverse strand, counting down.
CTTTAGAAATGCCAAAACCAGATACCTGGTTAGCGTTTGAAAACCATTCTAGAAAACTTGAGGTTCCCTTTGTTGTATACGCTGATTTTGAAAGTGTTTTGGAACCAATACACACATGCCAACCAAACCCAGAAAAAAGTTATACTATACAACGCCAAAAGCATGTACCTTGTAGTTTTTACTATATTATAAAATGTTTTGACGATGCTGTGTGTGCTCCTATAAAAAGAAGTTATGTTGGAGAAAATGCTGATGAAGTTTTTATAAACTGGTTGAAAGATGATATACAAGAAATTCATCAACAATATTACCAAAAACCAAAACCTATTGAAATAACAGAATCAGAGAAAGCAAAGTACCAGAAAGAAACACATTGTTGGATTTGTGGTGGGGAGTTCAATCATGCTAATTATATAGTAAGAGACCATTGTCATTTTACGGGTAAATATAGAGGTGCCGCACACAATGAATGCAATCTAAAGGCTAAAAATCCTAACTTCACACCTGTATACCTTCATAATCTTAGTGGATATGACGCTCATCTTTTTATTAAATGTCTTGGCAAATCTGAAGGGAAGATTGATTGTATTCCAAATAATGAAGAGAAATATATTAGTTTTAGTAAAGATATTTGGGTTGGAAAATATATAAAACATAAAATTAGATTTCTTGATAGCTTTAAGTTTATGAGTTCTAGTTTAGATAAGCTTTCGAGTAACTTAGAAGAAAGTCAATTAAAAATTTTATCGAGATATTTCACTAAGAATCTCCTACCATTAGTTAGGAGAAAAGGAGTCTTTCCTTATGAGTACCTAGATTCATTTGATAAACTTAAAGAAGAGAAATTACCACCTAAAGAAGCATTTTACTCTAGTTTAAACAAAGAAGGAATTAGTGATGAAGATTATGCTCATGCGCAAAAGGTTTGGAAAACTTTTAACATGAAAACATTGAAGGATTACTTAGAACTTTACAATAAAATAGATGTATTGCTTTTAGCGGATGTTTTTGAGAACTTTAGAGATGTTTGTCGTGAAAACTATAATTTAGACCCTAGTTGGTATTATACAGCTCCTGGTTTAGCTTGGGATGCAGCATTAAAAATAACGAAAGTAAACCTAGAGCTTTTATCTGATATTGATATGCTTTTAATGTGTGAAAAGGGTATCAGAGGAGGTGTTAGTATGTGTAGTAAAAGATATGCAAAAGCAAATAATAAGTATATGGGTGAATTATATGATTCTAGTAAACCATCAAAATATTTATTATATATAGATGCAAACAGTCTTTATCCTTGGGCAATGAGTCGCCCTCTTCCTACACATGGTTTTAAATGGATGATAAATAAAGAATTAGAAATTTGGCAAAAAATCCCATGTATATTAGAAGTAAATTTAGAATATCCTAAAGAATTACACGATTTACATAATGACCTTCCTTTAACACCTGAACGTTTAAAAATAGAAAAGGTAGAAAAACTTATTCCAAACTTAAATAATAAAGAAAATTACATTATTCATCATGAAACTTTAAAAACATGCGTTGATTTAGGTTTAAAGATTACTAAAATACATCGAGGAATTAAGTTTGAGGAAAGCCCGTGGCTTAAATCATATATTGATACAAACATTACACTAAGAAAAGCAGCAAAAAATAATTTCGAAAAAGATTTTTTTAAATTAATGAATAATTCAGTTTTTGGTAAAACTATGGAAAACCTGAGAAACAGAGTAACGATAGAACTGGTTTCTAGTGAAGAGCGTTATAAAAAATTAGTAGCAAAACCAAACTATAACCACACAACAATATTCGATGAAAACCTAACAGCGGTACATATGAAAAACACTAAGTTAAAATATAATAAACCTATTTACTCAGGATTAAGCATCTTAGATATTAGTAAAACACATATGCAAAAAACTTATTATAATTACTTTAAACCTAAATATGGTGAAAAGGTTAGAATGTGTTATACTGATACAGATAGTTTTATTCTCGAAATAGAAACTGAGGATTTATATAAGGATATGGAGAAAGATGTGGTTGAAATGTTTGATACAAGCAATTATCCTAAAGACCATTTCTTAAAAAATGATTGTAATGCTAGAGTAGTTGGAATGTTTAAAGATGAGTTAGGTGGTAAAATTATGACTGAGTTTGTTGGCTTAGGAGCAAAAATGTATGCTTATAAAACTTTAGATGGTATAGAAGATAAAAGATGTAAAGGTGTTAAACAATCAGTTGTTAAGAAAGAGATAAACTTTAATAATTACAAAGAGTGTTTGCTTACAGAAAAGGACCAGTACAGAAAGATGACTGTTTTAAGAAGTAGGGAGCATAATATATTTACTGAAGAGTTAAACAAAAAAGCGTTAGGGTCAAGTGATGATAAAAGGTTTGTTTTGGAAGACAAGATTGATACTTTAGCTTGGGGGCATCATAAAATATAATTTAATTTTACGGATAAAATTATATTTATAAAAAATTTATCCCAGCCTTTTTTAATGTTTTCTTTTTCATAATATTTGTTGATTTTTTTATAGGCATTTTTCTCATTTTTCTACAAACATCTGATGAAAACCCATTATAATCACTAAAATCATTAAAAATATACATTACAACTTTGTATATCAATTGGTTTCTAGTTAATTTTTTATCTAATTTAATTCCTAAATTGATTTTACATATACATAATATTTCTTTTTTTGAATTGTTTCTATAACCATAAATATCATCCCAAAATTTAATCTTATAACTACCATTTAGCCTAAACATAGGGTCTATAGAATCTAAAATACTATTTGCATAATTAGATAAAAGCATTGCAAATCTCGCTAATGATTTTTTATCTGAAATTAAATTTTTAAATTTATCTTTAGCTATATCCATGTTTACTAAATTCTCTTCCATATTATCTATAGCATTCATTAAACTTTTATTTTCATCTAAGTTTAACTCTTTTATAAACTCTTTTAACGGTTCCATCTTGAATTAATTTATGACTTAAAATTTAAAAAATTCAAAAAAAATTTTTTCTTTATTTTTGAATTTATGGTAAAATGATTGTAGTAATTATATAGTCCCTCATGCATGGACTTATCTTGCGTTGACACATGGGGGGCTCGATATATATTAGTTGATGCGTTGGTTAGTGGACACAATTGTTAATCGATGTGTTGGTTAGTGGGTAAATTGATGCGTTGGTTAGTGGATGCGTTGGTTAGTGGATGCGTTGGTTAGTGAATAAATCGGTGCGTTGGTTAGTGAATAAATCGGTGCGTTGGTTAGTGGATAAATTGATGTGTTGGTTAGTGGATGCGTTGTTAATCGATGCGTTGGTTAGTGGATGATTAAATTTATTTTCTTTAGAATTATGAGAAAATAGATTTTTCATACAAAATCATATGGGCATTCTGGCTTATTTTATAAAAATTTAATCAAAAAATTAAAAAATTAGCCAAAATTAAAAAAATTAGCCAGATAGGGTAAATATCTATCTACTACCGATGAATCCCAAGTTCTAATGACCCCGAGGAAGAATACTTTTGAAAGCACTGTAGGAAAAGGAGAAACTGCTGGTAACCAGTATCTTTAGTACAGATACCTGGACCCGAAGGCAATCTTAAATTTTGACTGTTTGCCTCCATACGGTGCACAATAAATGTCCAAATGTGAAAAAAAAAAAATCACCGTAGTTTCTCTTTATTGAAATACTAGTATCTTCTCCTTTTACCATAACGGTTTGTACGCTTTCAAAGAGAACTTATACAATTTGTATTATACCCACCAATCGTCGCATAAGATGGATCGAATTTGTCTAAACACCGACTGAATCGTAAGATAAAAAGTCCAGAAAATTTACCAGTAGCAAAATGTTGCCACCAAGCTCAACCTGCGCGGCGAAGTGCGCGGTCGATGTTTTCTGCACATGCATTAAACCTCCTTTCACAGAGAATGACTCTTATGTTATCAAAATATTGTGGCGAAAGCAGAAATTACTCGTCATAATCAACAACCCCTTTCGAGACAATGTTTTCAAAACTAACTTGTTGCAAGACTTACAAATATATTTACAGGCGATAACGTGTTATAAATGGGATCGTCAAACTTTACATTCCTAAAATATCAATATTTTCTAGTTTCATTAGTAAACGTTAACTCTTAGGCTGCTAAGTGCGACTCGCTGACCTTTTGCGGACATAGTAGATCAAGATCAGACTGCACATAACGTGCAGTCTGATCTTGGATGTACTCTGTCCGATAGGGACATATTTTCCCCCTTGAAATAACTTTGAAATAGCAACATTTGGGTTTTTACTGTCAACTTGAAAGTTTCATATTAGTTATTTAGCAGGATAGGGGTTCAGCTTTTCAATGTTTGTTAAAGAATAACATAAAACAAGTGGTCGTTATTTCATGGTTGAAATTCAGATATTACATTTGAACCATGCTCTGGCAATCGGGTGTTTAATGCATCTCCACGATACATCTTACCGAGCAAGTCATCATATAATCATGGATCCATAAAATCCATGTTGTCTTTCGAACGACTGAATCATGAGGTAGATTGGTCCTTGGACACGCTGAAAACTGACCAATAGCAAAAGGCTTCGGTCAAGGTCAGCTGCGCGGACTGCATTAATCCTCCTATTTACAGAGCATGGCTCAATTGTATGAAGAGGTTTGCAGTGAGTACGCACATGTATACTAAAACAAGAAATACGCGAAAAAAAAAAAGAATATGTGATTTTCTCTTGTAAGCAATGAGTCTTTTTGTTTTCGATATATATGAACCATTCTCTGGCAAAAGGGGATTACTGAATTTCCGTGATGCATGATACCAAGCAAGTCATTACATGGTCAAGGATCCATAAAATCCATTTTGTCTTAAAATCAACTGGAAACTGGAGGTAGAATGGTCCTTTGCCATGCAGAAAATTTACAGACGGCAAAACGTTTCGATCTATGTCAGCCTGCGCGAACTGCGCGGACTGACATGGGTCGGTACTTTTTGGCAGACGTATTAAGCCCCCTTTTCACAGAGCATGGCCCATATATAGTTACTAGATACGGTTTTAAAACATACGTCAAATTAAATAGATATTGCGAGTTCCAAATACATGTACTGCAATTTTAACTCTTTGCCAGACAACGGACATTTAGACTTGAACAATTGGAAAACATTTGCAGACAGCAAGTTAAATGTTACTCAAAACATGAAGTGCGTCTTTCGAAAGGTAGAAAATATTGCGGGAAAATGCGAAAATGCTTCAAAATCTTTTTTTTTTCACTCTGTTTTCTAAGGCCTTCTTCCCGCTATGTTTATCCTACTATAACAAGATAAAAAAAAAAAGTATGTTTATGACAAGATAAAAATAGGGCTTGGAAACCGTAACTCTAGGGAACGTGCCAACGTTCACATTATGAGTCACACTCTGTGAAAAGTGGGCTAAAAGCATTTGCAAAAAGTATCAAATCATGTCATCCTGCACAGTCCCCGCAGGCTTACATGGGTCGAATTCTTTTGCTATTTTGTAAACTTTACTGCATGTGCAAGGACCATTCTACCTCGTGATTTAGTCAGTTGTTATTCACAAAGGATTTTATGGATCTATAAATATGTGATGACGTGCTTGGTATAATGTATCGCATATCACCTTTTGTTACAGCATGCCTCATATTTGTTTATCCCTTTCCCAGACGTAAATATGTTAAAGTGATCCAAATTGAAAGCATATAAGGATGGCATATTGAGTTTGGCATAAATCAGGGTATTTGTCTTAGATAGGGTAGAAAACACGGTGGGAAATGGAGAAAATGCTGGTTACCAGCACTTTCTTCTTTTCGCACAATGTTTTCAAAAGTCCTGTCCCTAAGGTTGTTAAATCACGGCATTGTTTGGTAAAGTTCTTACATGTTTAATGGCACTTGTCTGTCGTTATGTTACAATTTGCTTTATGATTTGAAACGCCAACTCGATTTAAAAAGGAAGGGTTTGGGGCATGCTCCGTGAAAAAGGGGTTTAAAACATTTGCAAAAAGTATCGACCCAGGTCAGCCTGCGCAGTCCGCGCAGGCTGACCTGGGTCAAAACTTTTTGGTAATGATCAATTTTCTGCAAATCAATTCTACCTCATGATCCAGTCAATTGTTGGACAAACTGTATTTTATGGATCCATAATTATTTCATGACTTGCTTGGTAAAATGCATCCCGAACATGCAGTAAACCCTCTTTTGCCAGAGCATGGCTCATTCCCCCCCCCCCCCACCCCCCCGATGTATTGCAATATTTGACTTTTTATAGACCTACATGTACAATGAGCTATCACGTTTGGCATACGTAGACCTACGTGAGGAATTTTTTTTTTTTATTTTCTTCAGCTGTGTAAAAGAGGGACTAAATGCATTTAAGCCTCTTAATGCAGTATGTGTTGGAAGATTTCCTTTTATTGTGTCGGCGTATACTTGTTGACGGTAATAGATCCTGCATTTTCAGTTGAGAGCCATCACAAATATAGACCAAAACCTGTCTTACGTTTACGCAGAGAGACTATCTGACATTCAAGTGTAGCTTTAAAATAACCATGTTTAGGTTTTTACAGTATTTAGAATGTTTGTTTAAGTACTTTAACCCAATGTCGATACTTGGTCTCATTCATATTAAAACTTCAGGGTGGAAAAACTCAAAGAGACCAAACAAAAATGAAATGTAATATCTAAATGTAAAAATGGCATTTAAAACTTTCGGATAAGTGAATATATTGCTCTTACAGCTCCATTTCTCCATTCTCTCAATTTTTTATATATTGTAAGGAGAAGATGTGTTTGTAGTTTTAACCCTTTCGGCACCATAGGCGAAAACAGTGACCTTTGCGGGCGGCATAGATCAAGATCAGACTGCACAAAACGTGCAGTCTGATCTTTGATCTATACCGTCCGCTTGTGTAGTCAAGTCTATACAATCTAAAAATCTTTTTAAGTTTCAATGGATTGTTTTTAGAGCCGTCGAAAGAGGTTGAGTTTATTTGTTTGGTGCTGAAAGAGTTAATCCGCACCCAGTGAGGTATTGCCATATATTATGTAAAGATTAGAAGTCAAGTTTTTCGAGCCTTTCGCTCATTTAAGCTTTTACAGCATTTCAAAATGGAATTACAGTAAACGCATTACAAGCAGAAAGATACCTATGGCATTACTTTTGAATTGTGGAGACAGTTAAGATAAGGGCTAAAAATTATGAATAATTAGTGTGTCAGTATGTCTCTTTAATTCTCCACTTTCTCTTTCAAACCTCACAAATGTCTGTCTTCACGGGGCGAAGGGGCACTACACTAAAAAATGCCTGAATACGAACCTTTTGAAGTAGCAAATCATGGTCTCTTGTCAATGAATTGCTGATAACAAACCATTCTGAAGAGTTTCGTACCCTGTCACGTTCGCCTAACAGTTTGATTTTGTGATAAATTGTGTTTTAATGGTCTAAGATAATAATTTATTGTTGAGTCTTTTCCATTTCACTCGACGTTTTTCTTTTGGTCTAGATTTGTGATAGATTGTGTTTTAATCGTCTAAGATAATACTGTTTTGTCCTGTCTTTTCCATTTCACACAACATTATTCTTTTAGACTTTAGAAAGAAATGTACGATCCAAGATAACAACATAGACGATCCCTGATAACGATAACTCGCTGGCATTTGTAATAGCTCACAGTGTCTTTCTTAGGTTTAGTTTGTTTTTTCGTCCGTTCATTCGTTTGTTAGTTATATGTTTAACGAGGATATCAACAGTTTCTGTCATGTCACAGCAGCCAATGCACTACCCACAAAACAATCATGTGCCTTGTATTTATCACGAATGCTTCGATTAACACTTCTTAAGCTGCCGGCTGCTTCCTACATGAACAAAGTCGACACAATTTTCAGCGATGAAAAAAGAATTATTCTGACGCAAGAAATAAAGAGACATTGATCACATCTTTTTTTACTGAAACCCACGTCATTGTTACTCAGTTCTACGTAAGAGTGCTTACTCTAATGAGTACCTACAACATAGATACAGTTCTGTAAGAAATGACGATTTTTTTTATTGGCGAGGCTTAGTGAAAGCCCGTATGTTGTATATCGCAACCTTTAGGTGTTCTTTAAGAAGAGGTTAGCTCAAGATTAACCAGCACCTCCATGCAGTATGATCTTTCTCTGCTCTCGTAAGTAACCCGTTTTAACGACGGAAAATGCTTCTGAACACATTGTGGAAAAAGGAGAAAATGCTGGTTATCAGCACTTTCTCCTCATCCCACAATGTTTTCAAAAGCTTTCTCCTTTAGGGTTGTTCAAATTCGGGATGGTCTTGGAAACTTTACACAACTGTCGTCTGCATTTTTGTATAAAGCGAACGACACTAACATTTTATCGTCTGGTGAGGACTTAAATGACGATTATTTTTTTCAGTAATCCGGGTGACGTTCGGCAGGGTATCATGGAGAGCGGGGCCGAAGGGGCCCAGGCCATGGTTAATGGTAAACCGAGTGGAGGAGGGGTCAAACCAGCCCGAAAATCTTCCCAGGGAGAACAGACAAACGTCGTCAAAGTTGACCCTAAGACAACTTTATTCTTTGAGGCAATACGTGAGGGCTCTGTTCAGAAGGTCAAGGCGATTTTACGCGGGAAAAATATTAATATGAATACGAGAGACCTTAACGATGACTTGTCACCCACTGCGTTGATAGTAGCGTGTGAGACGGACAATACAGATATAGTGAAATTACTGCTTACAATGAAAAAGGCGCGGTCGTTAGACGTGAACCAGGAAAATAAAATAGGCCGACGGCCAATATGGTAGGTTGTTTTCAATTTGCATTCTGAACATTTTACAGTAACATTTTCGATTACTCTACAGTTATGAGATAATTGGGCCATAATCTGTGAAAAGGGGGTTTAATATAACTGCAAAAAATATCGACCCATGCCAGCCTGCGTAAACCGCGCATGCTGACATAGGTCGAAACTTTTTACTATTTGTAAATTTTCTGTATGTCAAAGGATCATTCTACCTCATGCTTCACTTCGGTTGTTAGACAAAATGGATTTTTTATTCATAATTATGTGATGAAATGCCTGGTATCATGCATCACGGAGTTGCATTAAACCCCGTTTTGCCAGGGCACTTATCCTAATATAATATAATGAATTTCAGTTCCTTGGAAAATAGTAAAGCGATATTATGACTCCTCGTATGAGATATTATAAGAATTGCTTTTTCCCAATGGCATGGTTGTTTAAATCATTCGTTTATACTAATCAGTCATCCAGGTATCCGTTCGATCAGAACACCTTCTTTTTACGTACCAGTATTCGAGATACAAGTTCTTTAATCGAAAAGAGCCACTTTGTAGTAAGGTTGTTGATATAAATTTGTTATGTTTGTATTTTGCGCTGGTTTAATAGTATTTGATTTAGGACTCGGCCAGCCAACCTATCCTATCCTTGCTACCGTCCAAAGCTAAAATAAATCGACACTGTGTTTAGAGAGGATCGGATCATGTGGTAATGATTTGCATCCATTCTCGGAAAGAATTTTGGCCTGGTCGGGAATCTAATCCCCTTTCCCATTTCCAAGCCAGCCCAGGATTTCGAGCTATGTGCATTACCACTGATTTTCCGGGGCTCACTTGTTGATATGCCGAAAGAAACGGGAAAGGTGTCGGCACGGTACATTGAAATATTTATCAATTACGAAGAAATCGATTTGTGATGAAATTATCGTTCGCTTTAATCCTTGAGGTGCCATTTACAACTATGGTTGCTTTTGTGGCCGGTGTAAACCATGATCATGCTCCATAAAATGTCCAGTCTGATCTTTGATCTACACTGTCTGATTTGCTAAGACATACAGAAACTGGAATTATTTTGGTCTTAATTCTAAACTGAATATAATTGAGCCACCTTCTGGGGGTTTAATGCCACTCCTTGGTGAATTATGCCAAGTAAGTCATTACGTTATTATAGATCCATAAAATCCATCCTGCCCAACAACCGGCTGAACCACAAAGTGGAATGGTCCATGGACATGCAGAAATTTTACCAAGAGCAGAAAGTTTCGACACTGGTCTGATCTGAGTCGATGCTTTTTGCAGATGCTTTAAACCTCTCTTTCATAGAGCATGGCTGTTGGGTTTATGCAGCGTTCTAAGGGTTAAGTCATAACCTCTTGAAAACAAATTTTGGAGTCGACGAATTTTGAAATATTCTCGTAAAATATGGACTCTCATTATGACATGAGGTTTTAAATACGTGAATGCATATAGTCTATACAAATTGTGACAAAAGGCGCAATACCTAGCTACATTCAATTTCCCATTCTTTTACATTTTGTTAAAAAGTTGTATGCCGCATGACAACAGAGGTCATCTGCAGGATGGCATTGCGTTAAAGGTTACTTCCCTTCAACTCCTGACTTACTGTGGACACATTTTGGAGCTTTTATAGTTTTTTTTTTTTTGAAAACATTATTAATCAAAGTGCTGTCAGCACTGTAATTGGTTGACGTGGCCAACGTGTTTTGCAAAGCATCTATCACGTTGTATGAACTAAATATAGAAAAAAAATGTTTTAAACATGTCTCTTACAATATGGTAGGATACTGTAACGATACTGGACTTCACCAGCTAAGCAAGCTATCAGCGTTATTTTCCTTCGCTTCAACCTGTTTCGATGGCAAATAATGAAAGCCTTGTTTCAACACCTGCATTTACTCGTGTTCTGTAAATACTTTAAAATTGGACAAGTCTGAAATAGAGTTAATAGGCTATTAAAGATAAAACGGGTTACTCTTCCGTGACGTGACTGTTACATCATGAAAAAACTTCCACATGGACAAATTGAAGACAGTAGTATTGCATTTAAATAGTAAGGGAGATGGACGATCGCCTTGCGTTTTTTGGCTGTTTTAGTTAAATCACTTAAGGCCATTTCTGATCTAATTTCAGGATTGCAGCATTGAACGGCAACCCAGAAATAGCCGATCTCTTGCTGAACACCAGGGGAACAGAATGTGATGTGAATTTCTCGGACAACGAATCAGGGACCAGTCCTCTGTATAGAGCTATTTTAAGCAACTGCGCCAGGGTAGTGGAACTACTTATTCACGCGAAAGCAGACGTAAATTTGCGTCGTCTAGGATTAGACAGGAGAGTTGAGTCACCTTTAATGAAGTAAGAATTGCAAAAAGCTTTTGCATTATACAGTTTTAATTTCATAAAGAAGGATGCTCTGGTGGTTTTCTTAATGCGGTCTGCATTTAACTCCATCAACGCAGAATTCGATCATTTAATGTACACGTGTATACGTGTAATCTGAATGTGAAATTGATTCGAGTTATTGGTATTACAATTTTATGTACTTCAATAAACGATTAGATGATGACGACGACAACAACAATTATAATAAAGTAGTAGCAGCACTAACTTAAGAATTCTTACGTGTTTACTTGAGTAAACAACGACAAGGAACCTTCAAAATCTTCTTTCATATAATTGAAAACGAATTTTTCATTATGAAAAAAAAAAAATGCATCAACTGTTCTGATTGCTCATATATGGCCTGCAACACGCGAAAAGGGGCATTCGGACATTTGCGTAAAGTGTCGTTTCGGATTAGCCAGCGCAGTCTGCGCAGACTAATCCGAAACGACACTTTCCGTTTTTATGTAATAATCTGTTTTGCGCAAGTCTACTGTAGGACAAAATCTAATGCAATCGTAAAGTGCCGTCTCGGATTAGTCTGCGCGTACTGCGCAGGCTGATCAGAGACGACACTTTACGCAAATGTCCGAATGCCTCCTTTCACGTGTTGCAGGCCAATTATTATGCAATCAAAAGCTTTGCTACTGTGACTTCTTCCCGGAGTTTTGAAATCATAATTTTATCATAATATCTCGAATTCAGCAACACATGTTAATTCGATTTATTGCAAGCTCGAGTAATCAAGATTTTACCTCATACATGTGACTAACTTGTGGGTTTTTTTTTTCGATTCTTAGGGCCGTCCAGATGGACAACAAAGACATTGTAGAACTACTGATCAACGCCCTCTGTAAAATCCAGGCCAAATCGGAGGACGGGTTCAACGCTCTACATTTTGCTGTCGCGTACAGGAGATACGAAATAGCCGAGATTCTGCTGAAAAATGAAATCAACATACATGCCAAAAGTAATTTTGGGATTACTCCAATGACAGTTGCAATCGAACATGACAATCCTGCAATGGTTAAACTACTCATAGAATATGGATATAAAATGGATAAACGTTATAAATGGAAGGAGACGCCATTGTCTCAGGCGATCAACTTGCACAGTGAAGAATCCGCAATGACACTAATACACCACGGGTGTTCATTAGAGAAAAAACGGGGACATTCATATTTCTACATGGCTGTTGACGAAAAGTTGACAAGACTTGTGAAATTTATGGCGGCGATAAACCCACAGTTCCTGCAGGAAGATTGGGTCAAACTAAACAACTGGCCTGTGTCCATATACCACCGGCCTGATCTCATCAAGTGGCTGGAAACTGAGTCCCAGAAGGTTCGTTCTCTCCGACAATTATGCCGCGGCAAGATTTTCCGACTGCTGGGAAAGTACCCCGAACACAAGATTGTACATCTGAAAGTCCACGAAGATCTACGCAACTATATATCCTACACGTCTCACGTTAGGGATGACTTCTACGAGCAAAAACCGTTAAATCTGAACGGTGAATGTCCAATGGACTGCCCAGCTATTTGTTCTAGGAAATATTGCCCGCCGATAGAATTTTCTAGTTCTTCAGAATCCGATGATAGCATTGATGATGACGAAATTACGCCACACAAACATAGCCATAACCACGAGGAAGAAACGTGCTGCGACTTGTGCCATTGAGGACAAGTAGAACTGTCTGATCTTCAGTTGTACGAATTATTTTGTTAGGTTGAAAGACACATTTCCAACGCTGTTTTTCCTAACCCCGTTTAGAATCGGAACTCATCTGTTATTGTTTCTCTGTTTGTTTGATTGTTTGTTTGTCTGTCTCAAGATATTTGTATCGACAGTCGGAATATTTATTAGATTTAATTATTCCTCCTTAAGTATTTTCGAAGTGAAATGAAACGTAACGTATTGATAATATAATCTATATAGTGGTATAATATAGAGAAAGAGAACATCAAGCTAGAAGATGTAATATGTTAATGACAGAATTTAAGTGTGAACACTTCAAAATTTGAAGACATTCTAGGACACTTTGAAGTACATATACTGAAGCAGGGTTTTGAAACCGACTTTGTAGGAAAAGGAGAAAAAGCTTGGTAATAGTATTTTCTTCTTTTACCGCCGTTTTTTCTACCCTTTCAGACATAAGCCAATCTTTTCATCCACTTCTAATATGACGTCTGCAAATACTTTGAATATGGACCAGTCCAAATTTTTTTGTCGTGTAAAGAGATGGCACATCACTATACTTATGCAGAAGGCTTTGTACGTCTTTGAAAAGAATTCTTTTGAAAACATTGGAGAGAATGTTGAATATATCCTTAGCCTGCAGATTATTATTATTATGTATTCATGCTGCTGAAAATTTAAACATAGCGACAATAGGAGAAATTAACGAACAATTTAACTGCTTTTCAAAAAGTTTTCACATGTGTTCGTTCACATTTAGCCGTGTCCCTGTTTTGAGAGGATGTTTTCAAAGCCGCCTGCAGTCAATTTCCTAACGGAGGCAATCAGATATTAACATGCTGTTGTTGTAAAGCCATAGATGAATTTGTTACAATATCCCTGGATTTTATAATTGTCACAATGTTTATACCTGGATCGTAAATCCGTATCTACGATTCCTGCTCTAGTATTTGTTACATGTATGTATATGTATTTTCATTTCCATGAAATGAAGAGAATCTACTCTTTTGTTTACATATCTGTTCTGAATGAATGAAATCTGAAAGAGATAAAGACAAACAGCTCTTCAAACTTCACCCGACAAAACTTAGGACTAGTCTATATTGAAAGCATTTACAGACGATAAATTCAATCTGTCTCACATGGTGCGGTTTGTTTTTCGAAAGGGTAAAAAACATTATAGTAAAAGGAGAAAATGCTGGTTAATAGCATTTCCTCTTTTTGCAATGATGCTTCAAAAGCCCTCTTCCTCTGGGTGCTGTTTTGGGCAAAAATATGTTAAAGAAACCCTGGCAGTATAGGCAGAAAATCACCCTGTACATTATTTGCAGTCTACTTTTGATCTACACTATACAATCCCCCAAAAGGCAAGTTAAATTGTACAAGGTGGTTAGAGGGTTTCCATCATTTCCTCATTTTTCCACAGTGTTTCTACCTAATCAAAGAAGAATAGCATCATTTGAACCACATTTCATTTGTCGTCTGTAAATGTTTTCAATTTGGAAAAGTCTAAAGCGGTACTTGATACATAAACACATTCCACAAAAGTTTATGTATAAATGAAAAATGACTTACTTTTGATATCCTAAACGGTTTAATTGATAAATCACAACTCATTACATCATGCTATGGTGGTCTAAATAAAACAACTTTAAAGACATGAAACTTCAAAAGGGCTACAAAAAGATATGAAACTTCAAGTAAACATATGTACAAACTCTTATCTGCTTTTTATTTAACAAACACTGTTCACTTAGATATCTGTAGATTAGTCATTAACATAAAGGGCTAATAATCACAGGATCGTGAGATCAAATCCAGTGTTCAAATTATTGCCTAAAAGTGATCTAAATTAATGAGCCATGCTCTGTGAAAAGGGGGCTTGATCCATTTGCGAAAACTATCGACCTATATCAGGCTGTGCAGACTGACATGGGCTGAAACTTTTCGCTATCTTGAATCTTCAAATTTTCTGCATGTCAAAGAATAATTCTTCCTCATGATTCAATCGGTCGTTTGATAAAATGGATTTTTTGGATCCGTAATAAGGTAATGTCTTGCTTGGTGTAATACATTACGGAGATACATTTAGCCCCCTTTTGCCACAGCATAATTCATTTCAATTTGCTTATTGGTTTGGTGTATAACGGTTTGTTTCAACATTATTTAAGTCATATCGTGGCAATCAAAATGTATTTGTACCTTGCTTTACCGTTAGATCTACTTTTCACAAAACTCTTTCCAAGGAACTTGCCGCATAAAAAACTTGCCGCATAAAAACATGATAAAAACACTGTTCAGCAATTACAGTAGAATCCCATGACCTTCATAAATCAGGAAGAAGAGTTTGGCCTGCCTTGGATTCGAAATAGCAACATATTACTAGTCCTGAACATTACTGACTGAGCTACCAGATTTGGTGCATGAAGCTGATAAGTACTCGTATATAAACGCATGGTTACATGTATATGGACAAAAAATCCGTAACTAATACTTAATCAGGTAGTTTCAAGACTTAACCCTTAAATGGCCATTTACGACTTCGGTTGTTTTTCCCGTGGCTACTGGACAGTGGGCTGTGTGCATCAAGATCAGACCTCAGATTTTGTGTAGTCTGATCTTGGATTTACACTTTCCCCTATGTTGCAGTTTTCTGGCACTAAATCCCTTAAAACTGCAATATTTTGCTATCTCTTTTTCTTTTCCTTGACTTAAAACATCCAACTTGTTTGTTTCGCACTCTAATGGTTAAAAATCTACCCACATGATAATGAAAATTTAAAACATTCTGAGACTACTATATTGTAAAAAAATAATATCTAAGAGTATAATTCAATCTACAATTTCAAAGAAATGCCCCTCTATCATTATATTTCTTTCAATCCTACATGTCACTACTATGATAATGAACATAATTTCATTCCAAACATGTGATAATTTGATTATAAAAAAATGGCTAGATTTATTCAGATAAAGTCAGAATGTAACACATCACGAGTAAATTCTGTATGTTTATATCACATACATCAAGGTTATTGAGTTTTCACTTTCATGTCTACTATAAATCGAAAGTGAAAAATGGTACACGAAGCTTTAAATGCTTTTCCAGACAGTAAAGATCAAGATGAAACTTCACATAACCTAGATTCTGACCTTATATCTTCACTGTTTGGCAAAAATCATTGAGCCATGCTCTGGCAAAAGGGGGCATAATACATCTCCGTGATGAATTATACCAAGCAAGCCATTACATAATTATGGATCCATAAATTCCATTTTGTTGAACAACCACCTGAATAATGAGGTTCACTGGTCCTTTGACGAGAAGAAAATTGACCAATAGCAAAAACTATCGACCGATGTCAGCCAGTGTGGACTGCGCAAGCTGATGTACGTCGATTCTTTTTGCAGATGCATTAAGCCCCCTTTTCATAGAGCATGGCTCAATTGCTTTTTCCAGGCGTTCATTGCAGAAGAAAAATGTTTTTTCATTTACTAAATATTCTACAGAGTAACTCTTTACCAACCCACAAAATTTTGACTTGAAAGGTATTTGCAGACAACCATTGAAATGTAGTGTTAACGACGATGTTTGTCTTTCAAAGGGTAGAAAATATTGTGGCAAAAGGAAAAATGGTGATAACCAGCATTTTCTCCATTTCCAACATTGCTTTCAAAAACCTTCTTCCACAGGGTGCACAAAATGCATGATTGTTTGGTAGAGAGATAAAACTAATAATCCAAAAAAAAAAAATCAACAAAGACATTCATATGCCTGAATAAACTCAAATAATACAAACAATACAAAATACCTAACAAGTAACTGCCTGTAATGTTCCACAACCCTTCTCCTTTTGACTCTAAGACTTATATTTGCAACTTAGTGCACTTTTGCAAATACTAAAGATCAAGACCAGATTGTACAGAATGTTCATTCTAAATTCTGATCTACACTCTCTGATACAACGAGATTAACCGCGAATCTGCTACTTGGGTTCTTGCTACCGTCTTAAAATATTTCTATAGCTGCACATTGTTCTGTAAAGCCTGCTTTCTCAGGGCTAACAAATTACGATTAGTAGGTAACAGATATAAGTAAAGGGCATAGTAAAGACTGATATGCCATTTTCTTAAGTGTGTTCTCAAATCAATTCTTTGAGGACCAAATGGTTTTTTAAAGAATCTCTAATGATCTGTTAATGAAGTGTGACAAGGCAATGTAACATTATACTTCTGTTCTAAATCTGACCTAACACTATTGAAAGCTTGCAATAAAGGCTTTATATCTACCAAATAAAAGTTTTTTGACAGTTGGCATACTAACCCCACATGATCGTTCAATCCCTCTTAACTCACTATCTCTATCGGATGAGTATTTTTTTCTTTTGATACACTTTTGGAAACACTGAAGCATAGGAAACTAGAGGCGCTTGAGCGCCTGTATCGCTCCACAGGCCTGATATTTCTATAATGGCGAAAGGAAGTTTTTAACAATTATCATTCAATCCTGCATTTTAGCTCACTGAAGAAACAATTTGGTAGACAACCACCATAGGAACTTACCTGCAAAACAACAATGAAATCCAATGAATAGTTTTAGAGAAGAAATTTTTCAAAGATTTTACTTTATACCATAAAAGGAAAATGAGTCTCCCATAAAAGCCATGTTTTTTGACAGATCATTTTTTTTTTAAGGAATTCTGTAAACCTGTATCTAAGGAACATTCCTGCAAAATAATAATGCTATCCAAATAGCGGTTTGGGAGGAGAAGATTTTTAAAGGTTTTTTACTTTGGTTGCCATGGCAACCAGAATTCTTCATGGAACACAATTATTTGAAGGAATTTGAAAGAGGACCACCAAAGGAACATTCCTGTGAAATTTGGTAAAAATCCAGTCAATAGTTTCTGAGGAGAAGTTTTTTAAAGAAAATGTTTACGGACGCACGCACGGACGAACGGACGAACGAACGGACGGACGGACGGACGGACGCACGACGGACACAACGCCATGACAATAGCTGGCTGGCCTTCGGCCAGTGGAGCTAAAAATTACTTGCAATAATTTTCCTCGTCTTAAACTAGACTGGAAAAAAAAAAATTCAGATGCCACAGTGTTTCCAAATATATCAAATTTTAATTCATGTTGATTTTCCAGGAACAAAAAGGAAGTTTTCAAAATTGCTTGCTGCAAAGTTGTTTAACTCCTTACCACACAATCCCGACTTTTGACGACCCTGAGAAAGAGGCCTTTTGAAAAGATTGTGGGAAAAGGAGAAAATGCTGGTAACCAGCATTTTCTCCTTTTCCCACAATGTTTCTACCCTTTCCAAACCAAATTTCAATTTTTCAGTCACGTTTATTTTGTCGTCTGCAAATGCTTTCAATTTGGATAAGTCTAAAATTTTGTCGTTTGGTAAAGAGTTAACTCTTTACTAAACGACAAAATTGTAGAATAGTCCAAATTGAAAGCATTCGCAGACCACAAAATAAATGTGACTCAAAAATTGAAATTTATATTTGGAAGGGTAGAAAACATCGTGGGGGAAAAAGAGACAAGAGGGCCATGATGGCCCTGAAGTCGCTCACCTGAGCCTTTTGATCAAACATGACCCATTTCTAATCTCTTCAGAGATATTAAGACAAACACTCTGACAAACACTCATTAGTATCGGGCTTACAAATATGGCCTCTAGAATGCACACAAGCTTTTTCTAAAATTTGTCTCAGCGGCCTACTTGACATGTAGAAATTATCCAGACATACATTCCAGCAAGCTTTCATAAGTATTTGAGAGAAAATGTGGCCTGAAGGGTGTACAAAAAGTTTTTCCGAGATCTGACCTAGTGACCTAGTTTTTTATCCAACATGACCCATATTCATACTAGTCTAAGATATTATCAAGACAAACATTCAAAGCAAATTTCAAGATTATTGGACTGAAAATGTGGCCTCTAGAGCGTACACACGGTTTTTCAAGGATCAAACTTGGTGACCTAGTTTTTATTCCATGTAACCCATTTTCAAACTAATGCAAGATATCATCATGACAAACATTCTAACAAAAGTTTAAAGAATATTGGACTGTAATTATAGTACAAAAGGTTTTTCCGAGATTTGACCTTGTGACCTAGTTTTTTATCCAACATGACCCATTTTCATACTAGTCTAAGAAATTATCACGACAAACATTCTGACCGAATTTCAAGATTATTGGACTGAAAATGTGGCCTCTAGAGCTTATATAAGGTTTTTCTAAGATTTAACCTGTTGACCTAGTTTTTGACCTGACATGACCCATTTTCAAACTCATCCAAGCTATCATCATGACAAACATTCTCACCAACTTAAAAGAGCATTGGACTTAAATTGTGACTTCTGGAGCGTACACAACGTTTTTCTAAGATTTGACCTTGTGGCCTAGCTTTTGACCCCACATGGACCACTTTCGAACTCGTCTGGGATATTATCAAGACAAACATTCTGACCACATTTCAAGAGTATTGGACAGAAAATGTGGCTTCTGGAGCATACACAAGGTTTTTTTAAGATTTGACCTAGTGACCTAGTTTTTGACCCAACATGGCCCATTTTCAAATTTGTCAGAGATATCAACAAGACAAATATTCTGACCAACTTTCAAGAGTATCAATTGGACTGAAAATGTGGCCTCTAGAGCGTACAAAAGGTTTTTCTAAGCTTTGACCTGGTGACCTAGTTTTTGACCCGACATGGCCCACTTTCAAACTTGTTCGAGATATCATCAAGACAAATATTTTGACCAACTTTCAAGAGTTTTGGACTGAAAATTTGGCCTCTAGAGCGTACACAAGGTTTTTCTAAGATATGACCTGGTGACCTCGTTTTTGATCCGACATGGCCCATTTGCAAACTCGTCCGAGATATCATCAAGACAAACATTCTGACCAACTTTCAAGAGTATTGGACTGAAAATGTGGCCTCTAGAGCGTACACAAGGTTTTTCTAAGATTTGACCTGGTGACCTAGTTTTTGACCCAACATGACCCATTTTCGAACTCGTCCAAGATATCATTGAGGCAAACATTCTGACCAAGTTTCATGAGTATCGGACTGAAAATGTGGCCTCTAGAGCGTACACAAGGTTTTTCTAAGATTTGACCTAGTGACCTAGTTTTTGACCTGACATGACCCATTTTCATACTCGTCCGAGATATCATCAAGGCAAACATTCTGACCAAGTTTCATGAGCATCTGACTGAAAATGTGGCCTCTAGAGCGTACACAAGGTTTTTCTAAGATTTGACCTAGTGACCTAGTTTTTGACCCGACATGACCCATTTTCATACTCGTCCGAGATATCATCGAGACAAACATTCTGACCAAGTTTCATGAGTATCGGACTGAAAATGTGGCCTCTAGAGCGTACACAAGGTAAAAGTTGATGACGGACGACGAACGACGGACGACGCACGCCGGACACAGCACGATCACAAAAGCTCACCATGAGCACTTCGTGCTCAGGTGAGCTAAAAAAGCTATAAGTTCACTGCTTTGACAGTAAATACGTTTTACATATATTATGAAAAAAATGCTGTAAGTTCAAGGAGTGACAACTGTAACCACTATACCAAATGAAAGAGTTTTAGACTTGTCTATTTTAAAAGCATTTGTAGAAGACAACTCCAAGTGGCTCAAACAACAGGATTTGTCTCTTCAAGGATAGAAAACACCGAGGAAAAAGATCTTCTATTACCAAAAAAATCTTCCTGAGGATTGTTAAAACTCGGACTTGTTTCATAAAATACTGGTTACAATCATGTATTATGTACAAAAATGTATGAGTTCACTAGAAAAATTTTTCAAATCTTAAAGGCAGACAACTGAAAGTAAATTCTTGCATATCTACAACTTGTGATTAAATCATTCAACAAGTTTTCAAAACAGTGGCAACAAAACTTGAGAAAAAACTTGTGAAACTAATGTGAATGTCCACAGATAGACGGATAAGATAAGGAATAGATGAACAGGCTGATTCCGGAAAAAACAGAATTAATAAAATATTAACCCTTAACTAAACATCAAAGTTTGACACTTGTCCAAATTGAAATTATTTGCCGCCAACAAATTAAATGTAGCCCAAATGATAGGATCTGGCTATGACAGGATAAAAAACATTGTGGGAAAAGGAGAAAATGCCAGTTATCAGCATTTTCTCCCCTTTTCTGACAATGTTTTCAAAAAACTTAGGATTGCTTGGTTAAGGGTGTTTGTTAAAACTTCACAATATGTGGATATATTAACATAATTTACATCTATTTTACAGATAACATTGATCAGAACATGTGAGCAGCTGATTCTCTTTCCAAATTATTTACACATTTATAAACCGGTTAGTTCATAACATTTAGGACAAGGGTGCCATAGCTATAAAATAGCGAAATCAGGACAGGCAAGTCTCCAAAATGCTGAATCTCCACCGTCCCTACTGAAATATGGGTCTCCTCAGAAATGAGGGATACTGTTAGTGTCTATTACTGTTGCATTTCACACAGTTCTAATCAGAGACTAAGTACAAGCATACACATTTGTATACTATTTTGTGTGTGTGTGTGTCTTTGGATTAACATTCTTGAAAACCTTTTTAATGAAAATTAACTCTTTTTAGTTTCAATGTTGCCCACTACAGTAAACTCCCTTGAATATTGCTAGATATTGTATAAATAATCTGAGCTTTCAATCCAGTAGTATCCCATATGGATTTGTACATACAGCTTTGCAGTTGATGACTTTCCAGTTTTCACCATTTCTATAACTGCTTTCCTTTCCTTCATTTTCTACTTGTCTCACTGGCACTTGTAACCATCTTGGTCACAACTTTTGGGTTCCAAATAGCCTGTATGGTAATGAGTCAAAGCAAATTCAGCACACATAAGTCTCTAAAATGCTGAATCTCAGTTTCTCTACTAAAATGTTAATTTCTTTTATGCTTTTCAGTAGTTTATAGAATTCTAACATTGAATTATATCCTTATAATTCACCGGTGAATGTTATAATTCACCAGTGAATTTCATAACTTTTATTTTTGATATACCACCGAATATCTCTTATGGTTAAAAAACACACACATTTTTCACGATGAGCAAAAAATTAGACATGAAAAAAAAAGTTAAAAGTGAAGAGCACAAAAGAAATAGGATAATTGTTTGTTTTAATGTATGATCTAAATTTCTTTCATCTCGTGAAAAACAGAGGCAATATTTTCACGAGTGGCTTTGCCACTCCTGAAAACACAGCCTTTACTTTTCACTCGAAGAGAGAAATTTCCATCATACACCGAAACAGACAATTATCCTCTATGTCCTACGTATAATCAGACACTGTTAGTATCCATACCTGTTAATATGTGCACACAGTCCCATTCAAGGAGTAAGTACAAACATACATGTACATGTATACAGTTTTCTATGTGTATCTTTGGATTAACAATCTTGAAGACCTCCGCTTTCAATGAAAATTAACTTTTTAAAATAGTTTCAATGTTGCCCACTACAGTATAATCCTTTCAACATTGCTATATATTTCACAAATAACAATTTCAGCTTCCAAGCCAATACCCAACGATACATGTGGACTTGTACAAACGTCCAGGTAACAGTTTTTAGAAGCTTCTGTACGAACAACAATTTTCATCTTTCTATGACTGCTTTCCTTTCCCTCCATTTTTTTTTTGTCCCATTTGCACATTAACATAAATGGTCACAACTTCATGTCCCAAATAAACTACATAGTGATGAGTAAGTCAATTCCTATAACATTATCGTAGAAATATGGCATTTTACATCCCTGTATCAGGTAGTTTTTGGAAACATTATCGGAAGGGTAGCATTTGCCTGTAACAAGTAATCTTTCCTTTCATCGTAATGTTTTCTATACCATTAGAAATGGTAATTTACTTTCCTTCAAAATCTTGTCCCTTGTGTGATCTGTAATTGTTTTGGGGCTTTTTGACAAATTGGATGTATCCATTTTATTCACTTAATATTCTGAAATTAAGTTGAAAACAATCCCTGCAAAAAAGAGTACAGCACACAGTTACCATGTCTGGTATAGTAAAGCCATGATACTGTGTCACTTTGTGAGAGGTAAACCAGATGTTTTGCAGCAGAAAATATATATGAGAAACTTATGAATAAATCTTTTTCATAATAAACTACATTCCTAGAGTCTATACATATACAATGATTCCTAAATCCCTAATACCTGGTTTGTTTTGCTGTGGAGTTGTTGTGTATATACAAGTGACACAATACAGCCATTAAAGTACATACATTAAGTTTCATTTAAACTTTGATAACCATGTAAAAGTTTGGTTAAAATTGAACATCTTTTAAAAGAGTTAAACTAGGAACAGGTATTATTCTGATCCCTCGTTAAACTCATTATATGCTATTTTTAGACAGAACCCTCGTAATTGCCAACTACATATAAAGGAAAATGCTGTTTTATGACTTAATACATTGTGGTTTTAACAGCCAACAAGAGCCATGCTGACAAGGCCATCCCCTGCCGACTGCTTGCTAAACAGAAGATGTGTGTCTTCTTGTAGGTTAGTTTAGAGGCTAGATTTAAGAATCGTTTTCTGGCAATGCTAAATACAAAGTACGATGAAAAACTTCAACAACGTACACTTTTCTTACATAGGGGTCAAGTGTAAACACAGATGAAATCAGACCGAAAAATAATCTGAAAAACAACATTGAGCAGTAAATAAAAAATTATGGAAGAGACAGTTATCATTCTTGCATGCCTAACTCCTACTCGGAGACACCTATCCAGCTGTAAAATTAATACAGCTCATATAGTATGTTCCAAAGAAACCTTGAGACTCAAAAATTAACAAAGGGACAAAACTCCAAAATCATGGTACTGCACTTCTCCTCAATAAAATCTGCCTACCTCTGAAGTCTCACATTGATACCTTTTATAATTTTCGAGTTATGCTCCGGACAAAATTTAAGTATGAAAAATAACGAAGACAAAAAACTTTTTAAGTTATGCAATCAAGAATTATGGTTCTTGTGCACTGCACTTCTCCTCAAAGTCATCTATCAACCTGTGAAGGTTCAAGCTTATATCTCATGTAGTTTTCAAGTTATGCTCTGGACAAAATTTAAGAGAGAAAAATAACAAAGGACAATAACTCCTAAATTATGCAATCAAGAGTTATGGTTCTTGTGCACTGCACTTCTCCTTGATCAGATCTATCCACCTGTGAAGTTTCATGTTTACACCTCTAATAGTTTTTGAGTTATGCTCTGGACAAGAAAGTGGGATGGAAGGACAGAAGGATGGATGGGATAATATTGTTTTTAACAAGAAATTACTCTCTCCAACTGTTTTGAAAAGCTGTCTGCAATATAGGTGCTAAAAGTCATATTTGTTTTGTAATGGGTCAAAACAGATCATTTCTGTTTATCTTGCACAGTATGTTACATATCACTGATTATTCTTTGCTTGTTGGGCAGTGGCAAGTATACTAGATGTTTTATAAACTGTAGACAGCTTTGCTACCTTTGATATTTTCTTCATCATATTGTTCAGTTTTTCAACACTAACAGGTGTTGGTAAGTACCATTTTTTCCCTGGTTTCCATAGTGCTCTTGGGCGTTGAAATAAAGAATCACAATCATCACATAGCTGAGATAGGAAAACAGTTGTGGTTCGTACAGGACATCGTTCAGGCACATCTGGAGTTGCATACATCTTTGCCAGTGTATCCTCTGGTGGGAGGCATACATCATCAGTGAAAGTATAAAACACTCCATTAACATCACTCTGTAATGCTAGGTTATGTTTTTTAAGCGAAATCATAAAGTTTTCTGGATACTGACCAGAGCACAAATAATATGATATGTCAAACCAAACTTTCCATAACAAGGTAACTGGATTTCTGTCTGACAGTGCATTACTTGTGTACATTTTCTCAAAATCTTCACTGGTTATTGGCAGATTACCTTGAGGTGAGAGTGAGTGACGATTTTTCATAATGTCAGTTAATGCCTGATTTGAAGTACAAAACCCAGGGTCAAGGGGTATGCTGATGTTGACACAGTTTGACTGGGGATGGCCCTCAAGATAAATTGACAAAGATCTTCTCAAGTTCTGAAGGGTGTCTGCTGAGTACTTTTTCTTATCCAATGAATGAGCCTCCCTGTAAAAATTCTCTAACATCATGTTGAGCCAGGCAGTTCCTCGATATTCGAAGTTAAAGTCATTAACACTTTGACTTTTCAACCATTCTGAAAGGATATGATAGCCATTATATCATAGTTTCATTATCATATAACAAGCCCAAATAAAGTCAGATTATTCATGTCATTTGGTGGTCATATGTTTTAAGTGGAGTATAGAAAAAAAACAAAAAAACTATTGAACAATATGAAAATAGTTTTACCCATATTTGCCCTAGTAGAAAATATATTGAAGTCAAATGTCTGGGGGAAAATTGTGAAGCAGTATCTTGTTAACTATCTTGGCAGCCTCTCAAAAAGAAATATTTTCTTTAAAGAAACCCCAACAATGTGCTGGGTAATTACAGGTATTGCTTGTCACCTTGGTCAATATAACAATTTATCAAACAAGTAAGCATACATGTAATTTGTGAAACAATTTTTTGTATGTCAATAAAGATTCTGATTCGGATATCAAGTCTTGGGTATAGCCCTTTGTAAATATTACTTTTATCTGGTCAAATACCCACATATTGTCTTCCAGGCATATGATATAGAGTCAACACTCTCTTTGTCAACTTGTCAATACAAAAATTGCTTAAAGCTACTTAAAGTTAGGTTTTGATCAACAAAATAAAACATCAGGTTTAAAAACAAGAAGGCCATGATGGCCCTGAAGTCGCTCACCTGAGTCTTTTGACCAAACATGACCCATTTTCAATCTCTTTCGAGGTATTAGGACAAACATTCTACCAAGATTTCATAATTATTGGTCTGAAAATTTGGCCTCTAGCTTGTACATAAGCTTTTTCAAGAATTTCTCTCAGTGACCTACTTTTAAGCCAAACATAGTCCATTTTCCCACTGTAGATATTATCAAAACAAAGATACTGACCACCTTTCATAAGTATTGGACAGAAAATGTGGCCTCTACAGTGTACACAAGGTTTTTCCAAGATTTGACATGGCGACCTAGTTTTTCACCCTATGTGACCCATTTTCAATTTCATCATACTGATCATCAAGACAAACATTCTGACTAATTTTCTTAAGTATTGAACAGGAAATGATGACTCTAGAGCTACACAAGCTATTTTAAAGATTTGACCTGGTGACCTAGTTTTTGACCCATGTTCAAACACATTCAAGATATCATTATGACAAACATTCTGACCAACTTTCATGAGTATTTGACTGAAAATGTTGCCTCTAGAGCTTACACAAGGTTTTTGTAAGATTTGACTCAGTGACCTAGTTTTTAAGCCAACATGACCAATTTGCAAACTGGTCCAAGAAATCATCAAGACAAACATTCTGACCAAGTTTCATGAGTATTGCACTAAAAAAGTGGCCTCTAGAAGGTACACAAAGTTTTTCTAAGATCTGACCTAGTGACCTAGTTTTTGACCTGACATGACCCATTTTCAGAATCATCAAATATCATTTAGACAAACATTCTGACCAACTTTCAAGAGTTTTGGACTGAAAATCTGGCCTCTAGAGTGTACACAAGGTTTTTCTAAGATTTGACCTAGTGATCTAGTTTTTGACCTGACATGACCCGATTTCAAACTCGTAAGAGATATCATCATAATAAACATTCTGACCAAGTTTCATGAGTATCGGACTGAAAATGTGGCCTCTAGAGTGTACACAAGGTACAAGTTGACGACAGACGACGCATGTCGCACGACGGTTGCCAGACACAGCACGATCACAGAAGCTCACCTTGAGCACTTTGTGCTCAGGTGAGCTAAAAAGATGTCACTAGGACTCAATCTCATGGTTTGTAACTCTTTTTCAGGCAACAAAAATGTAGACTTGTCATTATTGACAGTACTTACAGATGACAAATTTAAGCTGTATAATGAAATTTACCATGAAACAGAGTAGAAAATAGTGTGAAAAAGGAGAAAATATTGGCCACTTGCAATTTCTCTTTTTCCCACGACATTTTTTATGGCAATGAATTATGTAAAATTTGCCGTGTAATGACAGCAATGCTGTGACTATCAGAATTTTACAGAAAAATTGGTCATACTCTGTGCTTCTTCAATGTATTTTCTGTCAGTATTTTTGCCATTTTCCTGGCCAAATACAGATTAATTAGGTTTTTGTAACAATTTTGTTAAAAATGCCAACATGAAATCTGAATTTTAGTTGCGTAAGAGGCAAGGGTTGGGCATACCTCGAAATGTTGTGACAGCCCATGTCATCTGTTTTCTAGTTGATTTTGACAAGAAGTTGTAGCGTTCTTTCTCCAGTTCATGGTTAATACCAGACTGTAAGTCATACTTTGTTTTCTTTGGTTCACTCTCTGTTGCTTCTAATTTTACTCTTTTCTGTGCAGGTCTCTTTAGAATATGCTTCTGAAATGAACACGGGTTACTTTAAGAGTCTATCCCTTTTTCAAAGACCACAGACGTTGGTCAAGTTATAAATTACGTAATTTTAGCAGTATACAAAAAATACAAACTGCCTTGTGTATAGTTCTTAACATTGTACAATGATAACTAGTTTGTTACAGTTTAAGACCAACACAATCCCAAGAGAAATGTATATTCTACTGACAGAAAAATTATGTTTTGTTTATTCAGTATTGTGAATATGGAATATTACAACAGTCTGCATTTCTGCTTGCTCAGATCATGTTGAGTTGCATGTGTAAGAGGTGTATATCGGATGATCCAACCATGAAGAAATGCAGACTGTTGTAATATTTCTTTTATTGTTTACCTGGTATCTCACCACAATAACTGTAAAGAAACATCACAAAATCAATACAAATAACCAAAAATTCAGAGAACTACAAGAAAGAAGACCACAACTGTGGCTTAAAATCTATTTCTTAAACACTGAAAAGGTAGTCAGTGGTTGTTATTCACTGTCAATGTCAAGAAACAGTACATTTCTTTTTGTTTTGATGCAGGAGGCAGGTCAAGCTTGTGATTATAAATAGCGAATATAAGTTCACAAGTGAATCGTACAGTAGCATATGGAAATACCCTTTTGAAACAACACATGTTCATGTAAAGGGCATTGATATCAGACAAAATCAAGTTCTGCACAGAAACAATTTTTGAAACAAGAGGGCCATGATGGCCCTGAAGTTGCTCACCTGTGTCTTTTGACCAAACATGACCTCTTTCGAGATATTATGACAAACAATCTACCCAGCTTTCATTATTATTTGACTGAAAATTTGGCCTCTAGCTTGTACACAAGCTTTTTCTAGAATTTCTCTCAGTGACCTACTTTTTTAGCCAAACATAGCCCATTTTCCTATTGTAGATATTATCAAAACAAAGATTCTGACCACCTTTCATAAGTACTGGACAGAAAATGTAACCTCTAGAGTGTACACAAGGTTTTTCCAAGATTTAACATGGCGACCTAGTTTTTTACCTAATGTGTGACACATTTTCAATTTCATCATAGTGATCATCAAGACAAACATTCTGACTAATTTTCATAAATACTGGACAGAAAATGATGACTCTAGAGCTACACAAGTTATTTTGAAGATTTGACTTGGTGACCTAGTTTTTTACCTGATGTGACCCATTTTCAAATTCATTCATATAGGTTGGTGCCAGCCAATTATTTTTAGTAGCCAAAAGTTTTGTCGGTCAAAACCCGGATTCAGTCAATGAGCCTAATCACTGTGACTTGGTCTTTGATTGTGTCATTTTCTAAATATTTCATGAAGTTGAGTGATGTATGATCAATATAAAGCTAAATCTACAGATTTGCATCACTAATATAATTTGTCTTTCAGTTCATTTAAATATTTTTGATGGTCAGATTACATACAATAGAGAGACAAGTATTGGAAGTCAGCAACAAATTTCTGTGCTTGTAGGCTGATGAATGATTTGAAGTTTCATAAAAATAAAACAATATGTGTATTTTAATCAGGCTTAACCCTTCACCACACAATCCCCAGTTTGAATATTGGCTATTGCAAATGCTAGGAAAAGGTGAAAATGATGGTAACCAGCATTTTCTCTTTTTCCAACAATGTTTTCTATCTTTGAAAAGGCTACACACCTCCCATGAGCTACAATTAAATTGTTGTCTGCAAACTCTTTCAATCTGATCGAGTCTGAAATTGTGCAGTCTGCTAAACGGCAATTTTAATTTCTTCAAACCAATCATCAATTTCATGCACTGCAAGAGATGTGTATGATCCAATTTTGATTAAATTCATTGCAAAATATCTGTTTTGTCTTTCAAATGATTTAAGAAATATCCTTTCACACATAGTCTTTCTTGAAGCTGCCAATCTCCAAAAATTGTCAGGCAACAATAGATCTATTTCTCATTTGGCAAAATATGGATCTAGCATTCATTAGCTTATTACAAAAAGAATAATTTCACTAGAAAAGAATTAATAAGGCCATGCAAAGCTTACAAGGTCAAGTATTTCAGAAAAAGATCGCGATTGATGCTGTCAAAATTTACTTGATAAAAGAAAGTAAAAACTCGCTCACATGTAACTTGTTCAGCACCACTGCGTCCAAAAAGTTGCGATTGATTGAATTTGCGTTTATTTATCGTCGCCACCGGTTGCCCATATGGGCGACGCTCCCTGAAGGCTGTTAGTATTGTTACGGGGGATAGTGCAGATACAGGACGAAACCCATCTTAAGTTACGCCTTGTTCTTTTACATGCTCGGTGTATAGCACCGTCACACGGGACCTCGATTTAGCGTCTCATCCGAAAGACTATTAGTAATTTTAGATGGCCAGCCGTGGGGATCGAACCCACACCCTCAAGTAACTCGAAACATCACGTTCATGAGTCCTACGCTCTACCTATTGAGCTATGTGGGCTGGTCAAAGTTGCGATTGCTCATGTCCTCTATTTATATAACAAGACTACCCGGTATCTGGCCAAGGGCGACTGTTATCAGATCTTCATCTATCGAGTAGTTAAGGGAGATACAAGGGTTATCAGCTTAGGATACCTGGTATATATGATAATCAAGTTGGCGTAGGCTGATTTCACAGTTTAAGAAGTGTTCAATATACAAAACTGATAAGAATTTCATGGTTGGCCATTTTATCTGATCACGTTTTTTACAATTGCCAATATCAGCAATTTTTGTGGTTACAGTCGCCAGCAGTAAAATTTAATCGCCAATGGCGATTTTGGCGAACGGTAACGCCAACTTAGATTCATGATATAATTATGACAAACATTCTGACCAACTTTCATGATTATTTGACTGAAAATGTGGCATCCAGAGCGTAGACAAGGTTTTTCTAAGATTTGACCCAGTAACCTAGTTTTTGACCCGACATGACCCATTTTCACACTCATCTGAGATACCATCAAGACAAACATTCTGACCAACTTTTAAAAGTTTTGGACTGAAAATGTGTCCTCGAGAGTGTACACAAGGTTTTTCTAAGATTTGACCTAGTGACCTAGTTTTTTATCAGACCTGACCCATTTTCAGACTCGTCTGAGATATTGTCAAGACCAACATTCTGACCAACTTTCAAGAGTTTTGGACTGAAAATGTTGCCTCTAGAGTGTACACAAGGTTTTTCTAAGATTTGACCTAGTGACTTAGTTTTTGACCCGACTTGACCCATTTTCAGACTAGACTGAGATGTTGTCAAGACAAACATTCTGACCACTTTTCAAGTGTGTTGGACTGAAAATGTGGCCTCTAGAGCGTACACAAGGTTTTTCTAAGATTTGACCTAGTGACCTAGTTTTTGATCTGACATGACCCATTTTGGAACTCGTCCGAGATATTATCAAGACAAACACCCTGATCAAGTTTCATGAGTATTGGTCTGAAAATGTGGCCTCTAGAGTGTACACAAGGTAAAAGTTGACAACGCACGACGGACGACGCACACCCCATGATTCACGATGGACGCCGGACACAGCACGATCACAAAGCTCACCTTGAGCACTCTGTGCTCAGGTGAGCTAAAAAGTAGATGACAAATAACAGATGAAGTAGCTATAAATATACTAATCAAAGTACTGAAAGTACTAATAGAAGGTGATGCTAGAAATATGCTAGCAAATAGGTTTTAACAGTGGATCACTTCATTAAAAATTTCATTCATCTGATAATTGATAACATCTTTTTCTCAGATTTGTGTAATTTTTTTAGAGTCCGCTCAACTGCAATAACCAGTGCCCGTATTCACCAACCATTCTCAAGAATATTCTTAGTCTTATTCTCCATAATTTTCTAACTTTGAAAGTAACACAAAGAACTAAGTGGTCTGGGTCTTTTTTTTTTACTTTTTCACAGGCTTGTTTACATTTTTTAGTCCAAACCCATAGATTTTTGCTTTTCAACAAATATGTCAAGGGTTCAATTACTGTAGACAAATTTGGAGTGAATTTCCTATAATACTTGACAATACAAAGTCAAGATTACAACCCTTTTTTGTTTTAGGTCCAGGAACTTGCATTATGGCTTTCATATTCCTTTTGGAAGGCTAAATGCCATTCTTATATACCCTAAAAACAAAATATTCAACTTCATCTTGAAGTAAAAAATACTTTTCTTTCCTAACTCAACTTAATATTTATTTGGGCTTGTCTTTTTCAACACTGACTCATCATCATCATTTTGACTTGTGATAGTGATGTCACCTAATATGCAACTCACAGAATCCAATATTTTCAGCACCATGACCATAGTTTGTTGGAATATTGCAGGGGAACTTAAAAGTCTATATGGAAGCTCAAGATACTGTGTACACGGATATATATATATTGTAGTCCCAACTGGAATCTAGGCAGATCCGGAATCTGCCTACACCAAACTTAAATTCTGCCTAGACCAAAATATGGTTCCAGTTTGCCTAGGCAGCTCCACAATCTGCTAAGACAAAATTGGAATATTTTCTCGTTTAATATAGTGCAACTACATATAAACCATCTTATTCAACTTAAACCTCAACATAAAAGAAGTTTTAATCAGAAATTCTGAATAAGATTAAATTTTGAATATTTTGCACTTTAGAAAAAAAAAATGCAATGTGGAAAACTGAGCAATTGTGGGAAAAACAAATAAATTGCTTTAATTAAAAATACATCTCAGTTGTAAACACACGTGGATTAATATGATTAAAAAAATTTGAAAAAGAATCTATTTTGGTCTATACAAAATTACAACGCTAATTTGGTCTAGGCAATTCCAGATCTGCCTGGGCAGATTCCAAATCTGCCTAAATTCTGATCTGGCCTACGACATAATATACATGTGTCAAAAAAAATTGTGAATTACTGATTATGGAAATGTTTGCGAATTCAAAACACTTATTATTTGTTGGTATATTTGTGTTAAAACACGCAAACAGAAAATGTTGCAAATTTTTCAAATTCGCAAAATCACAAAAATTTCCACATCACAATAATTTCCACTTACATAGTATCAGTAATGACCCATATATTGTGAATTTGTCACATATTCGTGCAACTGCTCATTTAATCATACATGTTAGTACACATGACACATGTCAGTTTCTTTAAAGTTTTGTCCCCAATCTAGTTTCATGAACACATCTTCCGCTGTTGGTAATAGATAATCTGCTGTATCAAATACAGGGTTAAACATGACTTTGAAATCTCCTTAAATTCTAACTGTATTGCCAGGTTAAATACTCAGGCCTCTACAAACTCTCAGAATTTCAGGAGAAGCTATGGGGAGAAGTGGTCAGACTTTGAGAAGTTTAGACAGACATTAAAAACAGGATCTGAGCTGAGTTATATAAGGAAATAATAATATTTCAATAATTTAACAGTTTAATTAAACAGAAAACCATGTCAATACATGAAATTATATAATACTTTCTACCTTTTTAATCAATATCCTTATTCCTATAAACAACTATTTAAATCTTTGCAACACAGCAAAGTTTTAGACCAGTCCATATTGAAAGCATTTGCAGATGACATAAAATGGGGCACAAATGACAGTATCTGTCTTTCACTCTTTACCAAACCACAAAATTTTAGACTGGTCCAAATTGAAAGCACTTGCAGACGACAAATTAAACGTAACTCAAAAAATGAAATTTGTTTCTAGCAGGATAGAAAACATTGTGGGAAAAGGAGAAAATGCTGGTTACCAGCATTTTCTCCTTTTCCCGCAATGTTTTCAAAAGGCTTCTACCTCAGGGTCATAAAAACCAGGGACTGTTTGGTGAACAGTTAAGATTTTTGAAAACAATGTGGGAAAAGAAGAAAATGCTGGTTACCAACAATTCTTTCTTTTTCCCACAATGTTTTCAAAAGCCTTCCTCTTCAGGGTCTTTAAAACTCAGGACTGTGTGGTAAAGAGTAAAACATGTTTATTGTTTCCCCAGCTCTATTCATACACTTTTTGGATGAAAAACATTATGGAAAAAGAACACATTACTTGGTTGAATAATGGTTTCCCTTGG
The DNA here is from genome assembly GCA_946811185.2 of Hippopus hippopus. Lineage (NCBI taxonomy): Eukaryota > Metazoa > Mollusca > Bivalvia > Cardiida > Cardiidae > Hippopus > Hippopus hippopus. Next base: position 42,200,353 of record OX328103.1, on the reverse strand, counting down.
CACATTTTTGTTATCTTTTTTCTTAAATCTTCTAAGCAGTATTATTTCCAACATCCTGGACAGAATTTTTTGCTGAAAATCATTCTGTTTACCAGGTAAGATAATTTCTTACTATCAAATTGAAAGCATTTGCAGCAGACAAATATAGATAATGCCTTAAAGGATGTAAATAATGTTCAAAAGTAATGAAAATATTTTGTCAAAAGGAGAAAAGCTTACTACCAGCATTTTCTCCTATTGCCACAATGTTTTCAACTTTCTCATGATAAGAAAAACCCAGTTTCAACGAAATTTAAGTAATAAGACTTGTGTCCTGAAGTTTGGCTTTACTTGTGACAAAAGCCATCAAAGGGTTAGAACATAAGTCGAGACTGGAAAACGCTTGCAACCCCTGTTTTCTCCTTTTGCAACAATGTCTCAACTTTCTCATGGTATGTAAACCTCAGTTTCAGGAAATTTAAGACTTGTCATGACACAACTTACAAGAATACTTTCCTAAATCTTAATATACCAGTCAAACCTTCTAGTTCAGTTTTTTAAAGAACTTGCAACCTTTCACAGGGCTGGTCGATGCACTGATATTACCATCTCTATCAACTTTGACAACTTTCAATTTACTACTTAGTTTACGCAAAGAGCCCTTCAACCACTCAGCTAGAGACAACGAAGATAAGCTTGTATGGGACAATTTTAGAGTTGCCTATTCAAAGTTTGGACTTTTTCCACAATCAACTAGTCTTTCTAATTCTGTTTTAATTTTGCTCTCTAGTGCAACCCATACAGGTCTTGGTTTCCAAATTTTTGACGGTGATCCAAGTGTGAAAATTGGCCATTCGCCCTCATTTTAATTTTCAGACGCCAAAAGTTTGATGTTCATTCAGTAAGTGAATTTTGGACATTCTTTTATTTCTCTTGTCCCGTTTGGCCATAGGCTGTGATTTTCTGTTGGTCTTTTTTATAGCCTTTTTTGGAGACATCTTGCTTATATGACCTGACCTTTACAGCTATGACACTTGGCATTCTTGTAGAAACAATTCTGACTGTCACGATTAGTTTTACCACCCCTAAACTACTGTGTGAAAACTCTATCATGGGCCCTCAGTTTTTGACGCTTCAATCTCACCAATTCCTTACTAAAAGTCACATCAAATGCCTTTTTCAAAGTTAATTCCTCTTCTAACAATAAAGTTCTCTGAATAACAATGTTCCGTTACCCACTGACAAAACTATCACTCAACACATCTAAAAATGCCCCAAACTCACATGATTCACTTAGCAACATTGATTCTATCAACTACTGGGTTACAGTTTCATTTTCACTTAGTATCTTAAAATGAAACATAAGTCGTTCTGCCATGATGAAGGTTTCGGTTTGCAGGTTATTTTAAATACTGGGTCGAAAGTCTTATCATTAACCTTTTAAGGTGCATTAAAATTACAGAGCAGGCTGTAAGTCTTAGATCCACATGGAGATAAAAAAAGAATAAGCTGGGGTTTTTTATCATTATCATCGATGCTATTTGCAACAGAAAACCATTCTAGAACTTAGACTAGGTATTCCTCGTTCTCCACCCAGCTGTCAATGTACAGTCGAAATTGCTGTATTTTACCAGGCGTTTCATATTTCAGGTTATATTTGCTGTATACGAAGGGAATGAAATATCCTTATCGCCACTGTATTAGGGTCTGGACAACAGCAATAACCAGCATAAATGTCAATTTTTAACTTTATTGATTACAATCGTTCTCTACTTTCGGTTTCTATCCCAGCAGTATGCCTACGCAACTACAATTAATCAAAGTACATTAAATACTTCAACCTAAAGTGAATCAAAGACCTAAAATACTAAAATTGAAAGCAATAATTCATGGCTGATTTACATAAAATCGTGTATCTAAGCGTTTCGCGTGCAGTTTTAGATGTTAGAAAAGTTGTTTGAGGTGTAATGACAGTGGTTTTGGGTAATTTACGAGTGGTTTTGGGTGTTTTGGGGTGTTTCTTTTACTGATTCATCTGCGACGTACTTTGTAACTAGGTCATGTCAAAGCTGCGGAACGAGACAAAATTTCAAATTTAGAGCGAATTCTGCGACATTAACTGTGAAATTCATTGTTTGTGTAAATGGCTTACACTGATTTTTAATCCGCATATTATTTGTACATATCAAATAACAAAGAAGTGTCCGTTCATTGATCTATGAGGACCTATTTTTCTTGAAGCTGAGGTGTAATACGTCATCTTGGGGGAAAAGTCTGTCGGTTGGCATAAGAAGGTGATGATGACGTCATCACCTTCTAAAAATGGGTTTTTCGTGCTTCGTCATGCGGGCCTAATGTGTTAGGAATTTGGCGAAAAGCCCAAAACGTCCATACACAGAAGTGGTCCATGTACACACGGTACTAGACTGATACAGAAAAGTCTTCTGTCGAGTTGTATTGGCGAATTAGATAATGCCTGTATTTTACTCAGATCAGAGATAGGTTTATAATAAAGCTTAGTATTCCATTAAATTGAATGATTAAACTAGACTTACCTTTGTAAGGTGAAGGTTGATCATAATTTCATCCGACACAAAAATCCCTATGAGCTCACACAGATATACGACACAGCTTATCAGCACACCAAGTAAGGTCATATTTTAGAGTCAAATAAATGTAATATTTCGAAAGGAATCCGATATCGGGCAGGGTATTCTTCAAGGGCGGGTGTGTGAGCTCATAGGGATTTTTGTGTCGGATGAAATTATGATCAACCTTCACCTTACTAAGGTAAGTCTAGTTTAATCATTCAATTTCATCCTCTGTATCTAGTGGTACAATATCTTGATGTTCCTTCATAAATATCATGGAAACATTCGAACAATTACAGCTTCCTCTTAAGGAATGAAGAGAATTTTTTTGTTTTCATGGAGGTATGAAAAAAACCCTAATCACACTGTATGAAACCGCGAAATAAGAAACTGCTAGAAACCAGCAGTTTTTCCTTTTAAAATGATGTTTTCCACCATTTCAAAGACAAATCCAATCATTACACCAATAACACTCAATTTGCTGTCTGCAAATACTTTCAATATAGAAAAGTCTGAAATTTTATTATCTGGTAAGTAGTTAATCTTTCAAATGGGAAATAATTTTAAAACCATGACAATAACTGGCAATGACAATAAACAACTTTATATGAAAAAAAAAAAAACATTATGATGTATTAACAATATCAAAGTTTGACCACTGCATGTTACTCAGAGGCCTAGTTAAACAAAATACAGAAATGATCATGTATTTCTTACCTTAATGGAAACCTCTTGTGACCTTGAATTTGCATTTAGTACATTAACAACATTATCCACTTGCACATTCAATCTCTCCTGTGAAACAGGAACCAATTTACCACCTAATAAAGACAAATCAGAATCCACATAATTAACGATGGCAGCAACCTCCATTACCATGCCAATGATGCTTGTTTTGAACCACCTATTTTGCCCCAATTAAGCCTTAAATCTTCACCAAGCAAATCCAATGTATTTTGACTGATGAAAAAAGCTCTTAAATACATGGTGGGAAAAGGGGAAAATGTTGGTAACACACATTTTCCCCTTTTTTTTTATAGTGTTTTCCATCTTTTAGGAAACAAATCCCACCATTAAAGACACACTGAAGTTGCTGCCTACAAATGCAATTCACTTTGGCCAAGTGTAAACATTTTTTGGTTCAGAGTTTGTAACCCAAATCTGTTAACAGCTGTTCATATTGGCTTATCAAACAAACAACACTTACATTACAAGCCTTTGACAGAAAACGAAAGACAAAATCTGACAACTTTCTGACTTGTGTCAACTGAAAATACATGCACAATTGTTGCAATGTATTTTCTGGACAATAGGCCGCAGCCTATCCGTTAAGAAAGCCGAATTTCTCAAGGGTGCGGCCTATAAGACAAAGCGGCCTATATGTTAATTTTATTTTTCTAAATGATCTTTTAGTGCAGCCTGTAAAACTGAAAATAAATGAAAACTAGTTTATGATTCTCCATGTGGGCGCCAATTTGGTTCATACCCTAAAGTATTTTTCGAACACTATTACCTTTAGTTTGTAGATAAATTAATCTGCTTGAAAACTTACATGTGTTAAAACTCATGTCCAACCTTATTATTCACACCTGTTGATTGATGATGTTGATTGGTACCAATCAATGGTTAATTGAGAATGTAATTAAAGGTATTGTTTGGTGTGTAACGTCAGTTAATTGTTCTAAGTGACAATTGGACAATTTCGAAATTCATAAAAACATTCGACAAGTGATAAAGGATGGATAAAGGTCTCAAGTCCTCTGAGTGGTTCGATCTCCAGAAGGGGAAATCACTCCAATGGAAAAAAAAAAAAAGCAAAAAGAAGCAAAAACAATGGATAAATTTGTTTCTTGTGTAGCATATCGGCCGCGGCTAGCCTGGGTTCCACTTTTTCCTTTTATATAATTGGACTTTATTTTGTCAAAATCTTTTGACAAAGTGACGTCCAAATATAAAAAAGGGAAAAAAATTGATCGGACGGGAACCCAGGCTAGCCGCAGCCTATGTGCCAGAGTGGCCAGTACAACATTTTTTATTTCTAAAATGGTTAAAATGAAAGGGTGCAGCCTATACAGTGAAGCGGTTTATTGTCCAGAAAATATGGTAGCGTTTTTTCCCCAGTGGAGAGAGAACCACAAGTAGTTGATGGTACTGTTTGAAAAACAGAACGCCTGTAAAACCCATTTTCTGTATTACCATGTTTGTTTAGTATGTTATAGCTAGTTGATGTTGAATTGTTATTTACATCTGTTTCTGTCACCAGCTCTAGTTGCTCATCACAAACTCCTAAAAATATAATGGAAATCAGTTTATCACACATATGTGCAATCTTTGTAAACTTAAGTTTCTTTTTTTGTCCAAAAATCAGAACTTGTGAAATAGAAATGTGGTAAATGATCCATTTGTAATTTAGGTTAACATCTAGAAAAGTGTTGGATGCAAAAGGCAATCTTCACTAGTTCTTTCAACCACCTTCACTTCAACTCATAGAATGCCTTTCACAACTGTAGTTACTTTAGTGGACCATGTGGATCAACATCATATAGCACAAAATATGCAATTTGATCTTGGAACATACAATTTACCCAGATTTCCTGACCAAAGCAGCCTTGAAATTGCTTTAGTACTGCTATGGATTTTACAAAACAATCTACCAAACAATCCCTTGTTTTAACAACCCAGGCCTGTGAAAGAGTGCCCTGGAAAACAGGTTCTTGTTTTCCCACAAATTTTTTCTACCCTTTCAAAGACAAATTCTTTCATTGGAGTCATAATTACTTGTGCTCTACAAATGCTGTCAGTTTGAACAAGTCTGAAATTTTGTTACGTGGTAAAGAGTTAAAAGAAACAATTTCATATCTTTGGGCTCTTATAGTTACTGAGTTTCATTATCTGGTCATAGTCTTGAAAGGTTTAAGCCTTAGTCTGCCTTAGAAATGAACATTTTTAGTCAGTCAGAATCATTCAAACTTTAATAGCATATTCTGAAGGCTTTTTGCCCAGAATATATTATAAAACATAAGACTTTTGTTCTTATCTGTGCTTACTGATTTTTGATCCAGAATGTCCCTAAAAACACCTCATATTGCCTAAAAGCACACTCAGATTTAAGTTTACTAATTCTTCAGGACATTGTGAATCTAATTAATGTGTATGATGGGATTAACTGACTTACCATTTTCTGATTTCTGTCTCTTTTCCACTGCTTCTAGTAAATAATACACAAAGCTAGGATCTGGTAGGCTGGCAAATCCTACTTTCCTTTTGATTTCAAGCCATTTGTCACATATATCACCTGTACGATAGAATGGAGATAAACAACTTCTTTTCTTGTACTTCATAATTCATCTCTTTGCATGCAGAGGCAAACTTTAGATGTGTTTGTGGACAGTGTAGATCAAGATCAGACTTCAGTGTCATGACATGTATTAATTTTGGTGTTTGATCGATTTTGTACAGCATTTTAGAGATAACCTGGTCAAAGTAGTTTTTGTTTAATTCTTTGCAATATTCTTAATTTACAACAAACTTAATAATTGTGTCCATTTCATACATATCCAAGTTCAAGATATAAAATCTAAGAAAAGTTTTGGTAACAAAGCTGGTCAAGCTTTTGTTGAAAAACAACTTTTAAGGTTTATCGAGTAATTTTCTGGAAAAAAAGGACTGTTTTGTTATGGGGGATAATGCAAGCTACTGGTCGAAACCCATATTAAGTTAAGACTAGTTCTTTAATATGCTTGGTGTATAGCACCGTCACATGGGCCCTCGGTTTAAGGTCTCATCCAAAAGACTATTAGTAATTTTAGATGGCCTGCTGTGGGAATCAAACCCACACCCGGAACTGACTCTAAACTTGATGTTTATGTGTCCTATGCTCTACTACTTGAGCAATGCGGACAGGTCGTCTTAGCACAAGACACACAGCACGTCACTTTACTATCACAAAAAGACAAGTGCCAAACTGCAGTGCTGTAAGGGCTAGTTCATCAACAAGACCCAGTTAACTCCTTACCAAACAACATAAATTTTAGACTAGTCCAAATTGGAAGCATTTGCAGACGACAAAATTAAGGTGACTCAAAAATTGAAATTTACTTTGGGAAGGGTAGAAAACATTGTGGGAAAAGGAGAAAATGCTGGTTACCAGCATTTTCTCCTTTTCCCACAATGTTTTCAGAAGGCTACTTTCTCAGGGTCGTGAAAACCCGAGATTGTTTGGTAAAGTGTTAAAGTGCACTAAAATCAACGTATTTGGTAACATGAAAGTATTAACCTTCAATCCTTTACAAAACAATTGTTTTAATCACCTTGAGGAGGAAAGCTTTTGAAAACATTTTGGAAACAGGAAACAAGTGGGCCAATGGCCCAAAGCCCTCACCTGAGTAAAGTCATCTAGGATTGATAAAGCTGATAAGATTCTGGTTGTGATGATGTAAAACTCATCAGTGTTAGTAACCTACTTTGTGACCAATGTGACTACTTTTGAACTTGTCATCAGGACAAACATTAGGACCATGTTTCATGAGTATCAGATCGAAAACGAGGTTTCTAGCATGCATATAAAGCTTTTCTGAGATTTGTCCCAGTGACCTACATTTTGACCCGACACGACAGACTCAATTTTTGTCTGATTTATCATCAAGACAATCACTCTGACCAACTTTTAGAAGTATCCGGCTGAGAAATAAGGCTTCTAGAGTACATACGCAGTTTTTCTAAGATTTGTTTCAGTGACCAATTTCTTTTGACCTGACATGTCCTAATTTTTAACTCTTACTAGGTATCATCAAGACAAACATTCTCAACAAGTTTATCCGGCTGTAATAGTGGCCTCTAGAGTACACTCAAGGTTTTCCTAAGGTTTGTCCTAGTGACCTACTTTTTGACCTGGCATGACCTAATTTTGAACTTGTACTAGATATCATCAAGACAAGCCTTTCTGAGTGAGTATCACACTGAAAGGGTTGTCTCTACAGTGCACACAGATTTTTTTCTAAGATTCGTCCAAGTAACCTAGTGTTCAACCTTATCATGCATGCTATGTCACCAAATTTTTAACTTGTCCAACATATCATCAAGACAAACATTCTTACCAATTTTCATGAGTGTCAGACTATAAATGTGGCCTCCAAAGTGCATGTTGGTTTTTTCCTAAGATTAGGCCTAGTGACCTACTTTTTTAAATTATGTGACCCAATTTTAATCTTGTCAGAGATATCAAAACAAATATTCTGACTAATTTTTCATGAGTGTCAGGCTGAACAAGTGGCCTCTACAGTGCATACAAGTTTTTTCTAGGATGTGACCCAGTGTCGTACATTTTGACCTGATGAGAGCCAATTTTAATCTTGTCCGAGATATTGTCAAGACAACAATTCTGACCAAGTTTCACAACTATCAGAAGGAAAATGCGGTCTCTAGAGTGCACACAAGTTTTTTTAAGATTAGGCCCAGTGACCTATTTTTTGACCTAATGTGACCCAATTTTTATCTTGTCCGAGTTACCAAGACAAACATTCTGATTAACTTTTCATGAGTATCGGGCTGAAAATGTGGCCTCTAGAGTGCATACAGTTTTTCTAAACTTTGGCCAAGTGTCCTACTTTTTGACCAAACATGTCCCAATTTCAAATTAATCTGAGATATTATCAAGACCAACACTCTGACCAATTTTCATGAGTATCTGTTGGAAAATGTGGCCATTATAGTGCACACAAGGTTTTTCTAAATCTTTGCCCAGTGACCTATTTTTCGACCAGACATGATCTAATTTCAGTGTCGTCTGAGACATTATGAAGACAAACACTCTAACGAAGTTTCATGAGTATCTGGGTGAAAATGTGGCCTCTAGAGTGCACAGAAGGTAATTGTTGATGGATACAGCACAATCCCAAAAGCTCACCTTACGCTCTTTGTGCTCAGGTAAGCCTTTTCTCCCAATGTGTTCCACTCTTTCACAGACATAATTTTATCATTTGAGCCAATTTTTTATTTGTTGACAGCAATCGCTTTCAATTTAGACAAGTCTTGAATCTTGTCTTTGGTAAAAAGGTTAGGCCCAATAGTGGCCAAAAGTAAACAATCTGGGTGTTAAAATTCATAAAAATTTAAATCATACCATTAAAAGTATGAAAACTATAGTGAAGATGATAAACAGATATTGTATAGTTGGTCCAAGTGTTAATCGCTGGCAGGAAAATGAATTCTGTAACCAGGTAAAGAGTTGCCAAGTCGCTGACATCAATTTAAGTGCATTTTAACACCTACACTGTGTACTTTTGCCTGCCACTGGGTGTTTAAAGAACTAAGCAGTCTGATTTAGCAGACTATGTAGATAAAAATCATACTACCCAGATAAGGCAATCTGATCTTGAACCTATAGTGTTCAGTCACTGTTCAATGCATCATTTGAATCACTATTCAAATGCATCTATTCTCATAGAGCATTTTCCTAGAACTTTATGTTAAAGTGTGCATTTTATTGGTTCTAGATTCAAAATCTGAATTTGACTAAATATACTTCCAGACCTGGGCTGAGGCAGTAATCATAGCAATAGCGGCCAAAAAACAATGCAGATATTAAAATGCATTTTAAATTTGTTTCATACTGTTTAAAAGTATGGAAGATCTTGTGAAGATGACAATCTGTTATTGTGGGGTCTGTCAAAGTATTAGTCCCTGGCAAAAAGTATGAATTTTCAAATCAGGCAAAATGTAAACAAACGATAGAGTGACCCAGCAACTTTTAACCTAGTTTTGAAATTAATTTCTCTGCCAGCGACTAACACTTGAACCGACTGTACAATAACAGGTTGTCATCTTCACAATAATTTCCATACTTTTAAATGATTTATATTTAAGTATTTTTAACACCCGCTTTGGTTACTTTTGGCAGCTATTGTTTGTTTAAAATAATCAAAGACCAAGTTATGCAAGACTGCGCAAAATCATATGACTTAACCCATTCATTCTATGTGATAATTCATTGCTCATTAGCTTTCTTGTTTCCAAGTTGTTTCAAAACATTCATATTACTGTCTATATGTTTCAAAATATTCATATTACCTTTTAATATGATGAATTTAGTCTTCATATACTTTTTTATGCCTTCCCTATTCTGATTTACTGAGTTCAAACTTTGGGGATCTGTTTTTTTCTTCTCAGCAAGTGACTCCAACTGGGCTGACCCACATACTGGTTCAGTCTCATTGGAACTGGGGCTTTTGTTGTAAGGTGTTTTATCACCGGTTCTTCCAATTCTTGTCTTTGCTATTCTTGACCTGACATGAAGTGTTTCTGGCTTTGCATTAACCTTGTTTTTTGGACTAATAACAGCATTACTATTCTGTCCTTTATGTATTTCATAGTGAAGCAAGTCAACAGAATCAAATGATTCATTACTTTCAGAGTCTGTATTAATAACATCATCTAACTTTCTTGCAACACATGAGGGATGCTCTTTCACTATAGCATTGTTCTTGTTGCTTGGTACATTAGCAATAACATGTACATCTTTATTCAGTGATGCTACTTCCTTGGGAGCTTGTGTTGTGCCTTGATAACTGTTAATCTTTTCCCCTTCTAAAGAAGCTGAAACATTTTTAGCATCATTTCCAAATGCTACTGGGTAAACAACACTTCTTTGCTGACCAATTTCACCCTGCGTTTGGTTTTGAGATTTCAAATAAGTCTCACATATCAAGAAGTTTTGTGTATCTTTCCCATGACAACTCAATTTTTCAGTTCTTGGAGGTGCTGTATTTAATGGAGATACAAACTTTTGCTTACTAGCAGTTGACTTGACTAAATCAATGTTTTCTACACCAATTCTCCTATTATTAACTTTTCCTCTGTCCCTTGCCTCTTGTGTGCTATTGCTTAACATACTGTACTTATCAGATGAGGTCAAAGTATTTGTGCATGTTGTTGCAAGCAAAGACTTTGATGGTGGTGAGAGTACCTTCACAACTTGTGCATTCATAGATGGGGTACAAGGTACTGGTACTGCATTTATCACTGCAACATTTCCAATCTGTGTAGATGGTCTTTCAATAGGGTATACCACTGAAGTAATTGGTTGTAAATTTGTTTTGCAAGTTTGTAGTGTTTGGTTCAAAGCATTTGGAACAAATAAAACTCCACTTGGTACAATCTGAGTGGGATTATACACTTTGTTTATTAAAGCATATATTGGTTGACCTGATCCATTTTGAACAAGAAATGTCTCTTTTCCTGAACAAGACACATTTGATACTGTTGCTTTTGTGTAGACAGCCGATGGACAAACATTATTCCCTAAAATCGTGCGAGGCTTTGCTAGCTCCCTAGTATCACTCTCTGGATTTGTTGTCTTTTGGAAACTTACAGTGGCAGACTGATTTTTCAAGTCATTTGTTTTTGAACTTTTACTGCTTGGAATTGGCATAGAATTTGGGGATATGACTTGCTTTTCTTTTTCTTCAATTTTTTTAACTTTTAAACTTGGCTTATTCTGTTCTGTTAAGACATCATTTGATGAGGTTTTAGGTGTGTTAACTGGTAGTTCTTTGGTGGCTAAAGTTGAGTTTGTATATACAGAATCTCTCTCCTTGACCTCCTGATAAGGTTTGCTGTTATTCCCTCCCAACTTTTCCGAAACACTTTGGTTTAAGCTTGTGGTATTGGCTACACACTCTTTTGATGTAGTGCATGTTTCTTTGTCGATGGTAACTTTACTTAAACAGGCATCACTATAACTGTCTGGTATTTTCAAATAATTGTTCTTATTTTCTGTGAACTCTGTTTTCTTTGTATCACACCTTCCTTCCAGAACTGCCAGGTATTTACATAGTGACTCTTTCTGGAGGATTTTTGCTTTCATCTTGGCTAGCTCTTTCTGCATCTTGAGAGTCTGAATCTGCTGTTGCAGTAACTTCATTTTAACATTTCCATGTTCACTTCTCCTGTATTCCTTTGCTGTTCTAGCCCCTTTTGGGCGCTTTGGACGATCATTGTTGATGTCATCGATGCAAGTTTTACTTGTTTCACAATGAGAAGTCTGGTTTTCTGTTTGTATCAGTTTCTCAGTTTCAGCTTCTCTGGTATCATCTTCATCCTTGACCTTTCTTTTATACGTACTGGGATCCAAACTAGACAGGTTTGATTTTAGATTTCTCATAAGCATTCTTTCTAAAAAATTATTTTTTGTTTTTCCTTTCAGGAAACATTTCAGCTTCTTTTTCATCAGCATGCCTTGTCTAAAAGCTTCCTTGGACTGTATGTGGGTATCTGAGAAACTCTTGTGCAATCGCTTCTCCTTGGTACATTTGCCAGATTCTGCTTCATTGCAAAATTTGGAAATTTCAGGATTAATACAAAATTGGTTTCTTTTATCATTTCCAGGTTCAGCTATTGTGATCATACTGTTAGAACTTTTCTCCCCATAACTATGTGATTCAGCAGTTTCTTTTTCTATGATGGTTTTAGAGTCTTTCATTTCAGAATTTTCCACACTAGCTATTGCAGTAAATAAAGACCTGTTAATATTTGAAACTCTCAGTTCACATAAATCTGCATCTTCATCATAAAGTCTTGCTGGACATTCAGTCAAGCTTTGACTGAGTCTCAAACATTTATGATCCTGGATTGAGCAACATGTTGCATGTAGAACTGGCTTTTTTTTAGACATCTCCATCTCACAAAAATCATCAGGATTGTTTAATTCTGACAAGCTGCTTGTATTTGACTCTTCATCAGCAATCAAAAGTGTGTCAGCTGTTTCACTGTCAGGATTACAATCATCACTCATTTTACTATCTTCTGCAGTATTTGGCTGAATTAATGCTGCTTTCTCAGTCTTCTTAACATTCTGTGTTTGGGATGATAACTTTTCCTGTAACCAAATTTTCTGACTTTTCAGCTTCTCAAAGTGACTCCAGTTTTTTGGTCGCAAGTTGTTCACCATACAATCCCTGAAATCTTTGTCATTTCTATCTGAGCCTAACGATAAATCTGATTTTAATTCCTTGCTGCCTAAATTACTTAATGTCATTTTTGTATGTCCATTAGTATTTTCTGTTAACTTTTCTGCTCTTGATTTACACTCATCTTGATCTTGACTCTGAATATTTCTAGTGATACTTTTCTCAATACTTATTGGTCTGATTGCTGAATTATGATCATGCTGTGTTGAATTGTTAGTCTCTGCATCTCCACAGACCATACCATAGCTAACTGTACTATCACTGTCTGTTTCCATTGTGCACTCAGTAAATCTCTGGAATGGAAAATTAAATTGATAAGATCAAATTAATAACTATTCTAATTCTTATCAGTACGTGTATTTTTATCATAACAAATATTACATGCCAGCTACTGGCTGGTCTATCAGCTGTTTTAACACTTTACCAAACAACAAAATTTTGGACTGGACTAAAATTGAAAGCCTTTGCAGACAACAAATAATTATGACTTAAAAATAGAAAGTCACCTTTGGAAGGGTAGAAAACATTGTGGGAAAAGGAAGAAAATGCTGGTAAACTGCATTTTTCTCCTTTTCCCATAATGTTTTCAAAAGCTTTCCTTTTCAGGGTCATTAAAACTAGGGATTGTGTGGTAAAGGGTTAAGATAAATTTACCTTAACATAATATTGTATTAATAAATTTTTTTATGAAACAGACCATTGTGTTTTGAATGAAAAAAAGAAAAACATGCATATGGCAACATTATCAACATGGCATATTTTGCATTATGAACAGCCTCATTCTCAGTACAGATTTGAATACTATTCTAGTCAAAAGTCTTTATTACTGAAATGGCCTTTAGCTCACTCTCATAAAATTGGCGCCAAAAACACTAAAACATGACATAATGACATAAATACAATTCCAACTCTACATAGTTTGTTGTTTGTATGGTGTTTAATGTCACTTTCAACTTTATAAGCTTGGCTGTTTTCGAAGAAAATGTCGAGTCATGGTCGTAGCCCTCAGTCCTCGTCTTCATCTGCATCATCATATTCTTCCTAAGCCAATGGCTGCTTTCCCACATGTATAAACATCATCTAAACAATGAACAGCATTGAGAGAGGAATGAATCCTGTTGCAATGAGTATCATCAATCCTCAGGAAGAAATAGACCAAGCTTGGGATTAAGTTTGCTCATAAAGAGTCATCTGATCTTCGGTTTGCATCGTGTCGTGTTCTGAAAATTGAAAGTTATAATTTTCTGAAAACTAGAAATAATCATTTTTTTTTTTTCTATAGAAAGAACTAGCCAATTTCCATTTCAGACACCAGAGCTTTGGTATGTTGTAATTTTCAAGACGTTTTTTAAATACATGTGTTCTGAAATGTTCGTAAATACCCGACATCTGTGTTCAGAAGTGTCAACTCATTTAGTAATGGCCTCTAAATGGTAGGAACTTTAACACATTGTTACTAGGTAATCACTGCAGTTTAAACATATATGTCTTACTGCGCATATTACCGAACAACAAAGATCACCGCTTTTAAACTGTTCAGAAATACCATCTACCATCAAATAAATTCTGTCAACACCAAATATTAACTGTAACTTGTATCACATTTTAACTTAATCCTGATACATACCATCATTTTCTATAAATTTTGGACATCTGAAACCTAGAGCCCCGTCGGCAATTTTCAGATACTTCAAGAGAAAATATAAATGATACAAAAAGTATTCGAATGTTATGAAAATACTTATTCTTGTCACTTTGTTAAACATTTTACCATGGATTTTATTGTGTGTGGACAGTGCGCACTTCAGAAAATAACGAAAAACGTCAGGTAACATTCATCATGTTATGTCAGACAATTTTGGACCATACCTTAGGGTCTTCCAAATATTTGCTTGATTTTTTAAGAAAATATTGCTGTGGACCCTTGCATGATTTTGGCAACAACAGTTTAATTTAGTTCTTTCTTGTCACAATAGAACAGTGTGTTTTGTACCATTTATGATATGTTTTAGCTGAACATTTTATCTTGAATAATGGATTTTCTTACATCTGTAAATACCATAATCTACAAACGGAAGATAGATATAGATCTAGATCTATTCAAAAGAATATAGGAAGTCAAACTTTCAACCATTTTAAAAAATCTGCTATGATTAAAGTTCTTATTTGTACAATTTTAAAACTATATGATTATGATATTACTTGAGTGATGATTAAATAAAATGAAAAGTATGTAAAAGATATCTGAAAGACCAGACTGAATAGTTTAACTCTTCCAAATATATCCCGATCCATGTTTAAATCTTTGATTTGCATCATTTAAATGCTCTTATACATAATAGCTTGCATTCTTTTATTAATATCTAATCTTGCACTGGCATAGAAATCGACTACATGACATTCTAATACGAAAATGTTGAAACCACGCATCTACCTTAGCATACTATGTAAGAGATACGAGGTTTCTTACTTTTCAAACAGAGTGGAATTTCCCATCTTATCTAAAATTTTGTGGACTTCAAATTCTTGGATAAGGGGAAAGGAAATTCACTCTTTTAGCACATGAATGATAGTTATCAATGTTTTATATTCTGGATACTCTTTTGACCTGAGGGTGTAAGATAATGATCCCAAACTGCATATAGTTGAAAATAAAACCAAAATTACATTTAAGTGTATGTCTGGTGTTATTGACAGGATTTGTCCGTTTTCTGCATGGTATGCAAATTTTTATAAAACAAGCATTCCGATAGTATTGCATAGCAATACCCAGTCCCCTACCGGCCGTATATATCGCTGGCACGTATAGTTTGTAAATTTCTGTAGAGGAGAAAGAACATATCTGACCCACTTTTAGAATTATAAGCATTGTGTCTGTCTTTGTATACAATGCTTTAATGAAAGCCAGATATATAAACATTTTTCCTTGTTAATGTAAGTTCACTGTAGAAGTTTTTTCAGTGAAATTTTCTTAGTCTAGGGCCCATAATTTTGTCAAAAATCGGTGGACCTGAAGGAAACTTGAAGTTGATCTGTAACTCATGGTGGTTGACTTACACACCAAAAATCAGCTCAATATCTGCCAGCGTTTGGAAAAAAAGTCCAGAAAACTGTTTTTTCGGTGAAAATTGCTAAGTCCAAGGCCCATAACTTCGTCAAAAATCAGTGGATCGGAACGAAACTCAAACTTGATCTTTACTCATGGTGGTTGACTTGCACACCAAAAATCAGCTCAATATCTGCCAGCGTTTGGAAAAAAAGTCCGGAAAACTGTTTTTTCAGTGAAAATTTCTAAGTCCAAGGCCCATAACTTTGTCAAAAACCAGTGGACCGGAACAAAACTCAAACTTGATCTGTAACTAATAGTGGTTGACTTACACACTGAAAATCAGCTCAATATCTACCAGCGTTTAGAAAAGAAGTCCGGAAAACTGTTTTTTCAGTGAAAATTTCTAAGTCCAAGGCCCGTAATTTCGCCAAAAATTGGTGGACCGGAACGAAACTCAACCTTGATCTTTAACTGATAGTGGTTGACTTGCACACCAAAAATCAGCTCAATATCTGCCAGCGTTTAGAAAAAAAGTCAGGAAAACTTTTTTTTCGGTGAAATTTTCTAAGTCCTAGGCCTGTAATTTCGTCAAAAATCAGTGGACCGGAACGAAACTCAAACTTGATCTGTAACTCATAGTGTTTGACTTACACACCAAAAATCAGCTCAATATCTGCCAGCGTTTAGAAATAAAGTCCGGAAAACTAGTGGACCGACAGACAGACAGACGGATGGAGTGCAAACCTAAATCCCTTGTTGAATAGTTAATACATTAAAAAAAAAACAACAAAGACTGAACAAGTAGTTTGTGTCCTGGACCCCAAGATACAGTTCTGTATGAACCTCGAAGCTATGCACAGTTATGTGAAGGATAGTTTTTGTGGTATTTGTCGAAGACAATACCACTATGAGTTCAATATTGAATTCTGAAGACCATGTATCGTATTTTGTGCAAAGCCGAAGGAAATAAACCCAATTAAACTCAATTTTTCTCAGACAAATGAGTTTTTCGGTAGCACTCAGATATGTAATTGGAAATGGCATGTTAAAATACACTGGGTGAGGCCATCGATCGTGGAAGTACTAATTTTTAATTGAAAATAGCTTCACTCGCTCATAGCCTTCTATTGGCGCAATGATACAAAATTTGTCTACTGATCGCTTGGTCCTGGGCTTTTTCGTTCCAAAACCAGTTCGTCCCATGGATTGTTCATCCCATGATTGCGCGCTACTCCATTTGATTGGGCATACATATTTATAGATCGAAATAATTGATTGTAATGTTGGGAATTAAATGTTAATGGCCAAAGATACTTCAAAATCATAGTTTTCAGGTACAAACTTAATTTTATTCGATATATTCACACGGTTTCTCTCTCTATCCATCATGCATCCTACTTTCAAGGGACGTTACTCCTGACTCCTCCTTCAGATCAAATGGAGACCACCCATACACAAACAATCATAACTTTATCATAACGACTCTCCCTTAAACCAAAAAGGTATTCATTTGCTTAGTAGGTTGACTTTCAAGCCAATACTTGAATAATATTTCTCTTTTTCTTTCAAATTAAATAATTCCACACAATGGCTTCCTTGATAAATACCACTTCAGCGTTCTCAATGCTTTGATTTAACTGGTCAACTGGGATTCTCAGCATTAGTGCATCCCCTGTATAGCTCACATGCCTAGCAAAACAGAGAATTGTGGTTATATATTGCATAAATTTATTAATGGTTTCTTTCATTCATATATGAACATGATCGATAATTACCAATTACATAAATTAGCATCAGCATTTATTGACACCCCCATATATTGCATAATTGTGGAAAAAACATACCCAATTTTGTGATGCGAACATTATTCTATATTCTTAACTTGTATATAAGTTTGTATGTTTTTCAATCAAGCACATTTCAATGTGTGTTACATGGATGAAAAAAAAAACCCACCCTCTTTATGGTACACATTAACGTTGGGAAATTTCACCAGAAAAATTTCCCATGTACTTTGGGACTTTGTGACCACTGTTTAACCTCATGCAAGATGAACATATAAAACAGTGATGTCATATAATTATGTAGTGTATTTATGATCCCTGATAGAGGAGTTAATTAAGTGTTCATGTTTTTTTCTTCACTTGGTAGAGTAAGTGGTGTAAATGGTAGTATAAAATTACGTGAAATATAACTAACATGATGATGTCACAGTTCATGCATTTCCCCAGCAACTACCAAAATATGGGAATTAACAGAGGGATTCAGTATTTTTTTCCAGGGGGATCCAGAAAAACGAATAGATCATTTTGCTACATTTACACGATGCTAATGGCAGCCACGTTTCTGACAACCATGGACAAAATGGGATTGATGTAATACAATGCAGAGGAATGGGATAAGCAAACTTATCAGACTGTGATTGCCGTTGTTGCAGTACCAGATTGTTACTGTCAAAAAATTTGCCACAGCAGTCCCAGTGCCGACTTGAGACCTAGCAGACCGTAGCTGAATGGGTTGATCTCGTGAGAACTTACCAGTGCGTAATTAGGCGTAACAAGACTCGGAGACAATCCATGTTGGGACGTGGAAGTACTTTTTTTCCACCTGTTTTGCATGGTTCTGTAAAGTTTTGTTGTGTTTCTTCGTGGTTCTCCCAGCAAGCTCAGATATGTCTGGGCTGTTTTGTTATGTTCTATCAAGGCTCATCCTGGTTTATGGGTCCGGCATGTTATGACACATTTTACTCTACTAGATGGCCTGATCGGGCGTGCGCGGTCTTGGAGCATATATAAAAGGTGCGATAGGAAAATGAGTCCAAGAAGTCAAAGTTGGCATTTTTCGAGCCACAAGGAGAACAAGGTCCATCTTCACAGCACCACCTCCAATGTCACCTGTTGAGGACCAGGTTCAACTCAATGATCCACGAGGGCCTAATGTCTCTCATCTTCTGAGTCAGGGCTCTCCATTCATCAGGAACAGCAAGCACTTTATCATTGTATGCTTTTACAATGCATTGCACAGTTTTCTAACCATACAGCAGATCTGATTGCTTTAGTACACCGGAATGCACAGGAAAGTGATGAATAATTGTCTCTTATGGTCAGATGTCTTAGAGTCAGGAATAACTTCCAATAAGGTTGTAAAGGAAAGGTGTACTTCTCGCCCTATCTCTCAATGACTGATGTTTCCCGTTCCAGCATTTTGTCAAAGGAGCTCTGGAGGTATACTTAGATAGTTTTGCAATGTGTTGATATCTTCAGTGCAAAACTCTCTGGTCAGAATTGTTGAGCAGTGGCCAAGGTGTTGCTTCCTTTTTTCTTTATCCTTTCGCGCATCCACATGGATCTTGGTTCTCTTCTTCTCTTTCTTCTTGCCTTTGACTGCAATATGGAATCCACCATGGCTGCATTATCTATCTTTCTGAGACAAAAATTGTATGAATGCACCAAGCAAATATACAAAAACAAAATCTTCTTCATCTTTGCATATCATTATGCATGTGAAAACCTTGACAGAACATGATAAACGTATTAGTTCCTGAAAGCAACATTAGGAACGTGAGAGGGCTGACCAGAACTTGACAGGCCGGGATGGAATGTACTTGCATGGTGGAACGCAGGTTGCCTAAGGAGATCTTTGGGCACCGTGGAACTGACCCCTTCCCTCCACGCTGTCACGGATACCGTGGGGTACCTTAAAGAGACCTACTAAACTTGGTTAATGGAGGAAAAAAAATGACCAAAATCTCACGACACACCACGTTTTCAACAAAAAGGGCTGCCATGAACATGGTTTAAACGTAGCATTATATACTCAAATCTGCAACTGCGTAAAATGTTTGTACCTCCTGTCAATGTGTATCTGTAGACTTAGTACGGTATAATAGAGTATGATGCTGTCCGTTAATCTTGCGCACCTAAGCAAACAACTGTTTACTTATGACACTAAAAGGAACTGTTAGATCCCCACAGCTATATATCTATTTATAGAAATATTTCATCTAGATTATGACTCGAGATAGTTATAGAAAGATTCCCCGAACAACACAAACTTTCAAGAAGTGAACACTAACCGTGAGGTTTTATCCTGCTTACAATTGTCCGGTGATCTTGCGCACTTATATTAAATTTCAGGGTTGCATCTAGAACTTTTCAAATAGGGGGGCTGTCCCCCATCATCTTCAGAAAAAGGGGGGCACATCCCCCGCTTCAAGTTAAAGAGGGGGGACAAATTTCATGACGGTTCCCATAATGTGGGAAAGGGTTAATGTATTATTTGTTTTTGTCTTTGGGAAAATAAAGATCATATCCATTAAAAGATTATTTTATTCTAGGCTTCTTTGTCTGTATGAATGTCTCTGTAACTTCTTTAACACTTGTTACAGTACTATCATTGTAAGACAAGAAGACTAACCCCCATCCTACCCTATCTATCCTAGGCTGTCCAAATTTTCATTTCATAAATTCACCGAAATTTTTACCTCAGTATTATACAGCGATTTTAGCTTGCATCTATTGTTTCATACAGATATTCATGTAAATTTACTGCTTAAATTCACTACCAAAGCTGAAAAGACAGTCTGAAGTGCCTCTGATCAGAAGATGTCCAATTGACATTTTGTTGCGTCATGGGTTTTCGCTGTTTTTTGTGTCGATCTTCTTTTCATGTCAATTAATTTTTTTTTAAGTATTTCCACATGATATTGCAACAATTTGTCAATAAGGATTGAAGGTCACTTCAAAACATGTCATTTTACCTTAGATAAGTGAATTCACATCATTATCTCGCTTTTCATTACATGCCAGCTTGTTAAGTTAATTGTGACAGTGACGTTTGGTCCGTCATACTTAATACTCACTGTTTATGACGGAGTTATTATCTTTTAAGAATTTTGTAGCCTTAAGACATCACTTGCTGCCAACAGATTCGCCACTGCATCATTTTGGACACATTTTTCCTAAACTGTCGCATTCGGTGCCACTGGTGATCGACAGCTTGGGCCCTGCAGTGAGGCTTTTCATCTGCATAACACAGACGACAATCGTCTATGGATTGGGGTCAAAATGGCCCGGTACCAAAACGGCCCAGTGCCGAAACGGCCTGGCATCAAAACAGCCCGCTTTTTTGTCATTAGTTGAAACCCATTGAAGAACCGTTGTTTTATAAAATTCACTTATTTAGTTTTATAAAATTTACTTATAACCTGAATTTTGATCATGCGAATTTTAGTTCAAAAGTGGGCCGTTTTGGTACCCATAATATTGGGCCATTTCGGTAAAGTGGGCCGTTTTGGACCAGGCCGTTTTGGAAGTGGGCCGTTTTGACCCTATCCCATCGTCTATTGATATGATCAAAATAACCCGACAGTCTACGATTTAAGTTTCGAATGATTATTGGGGTGACCCATGTAAATTTTGTTATATTTTATTCCCCCGCAGTCATTTTTTCTATCTTTCTCCTGCATTATGGTGCGCATGATCATGCAATTTTTGCGGGCTAGTTCGTTTTAGTGCGGGATTTGGTGCGCTAACAAATTTAATTTTCGTGAGATTTTTTAGTTTGATGCGGAATTTCGGCAATCCCGTACTCTAGATGCAACCCTGAATGACGTCAATGCAAAGGATTTCTGGAGTATTTGTGGCCCATACAAAGAATAATTGTAGAAAAGAAATAATTAAGCCTATGCTTGATTTGGGCCTTTGATTCAGAACTTTAACAAAATGCCGGCAAATAGGAAATGAATTTGTCATCTGATAAAGGTTGCACGTAAATAAGTAAAATATTGTTAAAACTGTTTCTTAATACCTTATAAAGTTGTAAATGTGTGTTTAATTGTCTTTGTGGTAAGATATGAATTACTTGTTTAATTGACTGATAAAAAGTGTTACAGCCAACCTCATCGGGAATTCGGTCATATGGCGTGTTTATGAATAATTAGTTAGGATGATGTCATAGAAAAACTTAAGACACTCTCAGGTACAAAATTTAGCTATAGTTAGTTTCTGAAGGTTTCTTTGTTATTCCAAATTCCTATGGTCTAAGAAACACTGCAGAAATGGGTAGAATTCATCAAACAAACTCGCGAAACAGCAATCTACCGAAGAGCGCAAGATTACCGGACGTGGAGATTACCGAACACGATGGCAGAGCAACGTCAGGTAATTCCGACAGTCGTTTAAATTCGACAGTCTTGTTTATTATTTACAAAATACGTCACTTGAATCACTATATTAACATACCACTAACGTAAACAATACACCATGTACATAATTATGTGATGTCACATAATCATCGATGTCTTACAGGCCCTCTTCCCTTTACCTCATACATTCGTTAAAGAAGAGGACCGTCAATATTTTTTCTTTAAAAAATGGCCGTTACAGATATTGGTAGGAGAGCTGATCCAATCAAAGGTATGAAAAAAGCAATTCCCGAAGTGGTTTGGTCATATGTACTTCAAGTGAATGTAAGAAAAGGATATGTCTTAATGTTTTTCAGAAATAAAGCGTCTCCGTTTCTTACTCTGACCTTCAGATTGGGTGTTGAATATACCCGACGAAATATTGAAACGTCGGATAAATTCGACACGTTAAAAGCGCATTGACGGTGAATAGTCTTTTGAGATGAAGATGTAGATCTAATGTCAGTTTTTCGAAAGAAATGGGAAACATCCTTTAAGTCTTTTTTTCTCTCTCTCTCAATGTTTCCTAAATCGTCCAGTTAAAGATTGTGTTGAAGGATATCTAGACAGTTCCCCGACAAGACGGTTCCCCAACACTCATTTTCGAGAAAGTTTCGCGACAAATTTTAAGACAGTTCCCCGACAATAATTCTTTTCTCCACATGCATATTAGTCTGTGTACCATTGGGGAAAATGTAATGTGAATTGATATTGTTTGGTATTTGGCGACAAAAGATCGTCAAACTGTCCCGTCAAACAAGCTGGGTTATAGAAATTTACAGACATTTCACACGGCAATAATTAAAAAATACAAACAATCTTACGATGACCACATGTACCTGTCAATCACAGATACAAACGTTTCAATCAAACACAAAGACACATTTATTCGTAAAATCCTTTATTAACTAGTCTTTACCCATGTCATTTGACACAGAACAAAGGTGTAGGGGGAACTGTCTCGAAAACTCCTGTCGGGAAACTGTCTTGTCGAGGAACTGTCTTACGAGTTCCCTGTTGAAGAGTTAACGAGCGTATCATCGCTGACATGTAAAGACTAACTGAAATTATAGTTTACTGATGTGCAAAAACTATTTTATAATTGTTTTTTCTTTAATTTTCTTGGGGTGTCGAAATTAGGCGAAGTTTGACGAATTTAGCCGACAACCCCTCACATGATAAATTGGAAAATAGAGACGACAACGATATTCATATTCTCGTCGCGTTTCTTGCAAATAAAATCGATACAACCATACTTCCATTTTAATCTAGAGCGAGTGCACCCATTACCGAACACCTAAGCATGATAATTTGCCATTCGTAAATAAAACCACCTACTGAACAGGTGACGTCATTTGTATCATCAATTGTGACTGATAACTAACGCAGTATAGTGCACCGATATCGAGTTATGGGCCTTTCTACAGTGTAACCGAAGGGTTGAAATTACGAATGCTTGTTATGAATCCGAAAACATATGGTTGTAAATCCGAACACGTTGGCGATTTTTAAAAAATACCACTTGAAACATGTTTTAAAAGCAGTCTATACCAGAAGTTGCGGTTATTTGCGAACACACTTGTGTATGCAAATAACGACAACTCTGGACAGATATCTCTGTTAACTGGGGTCCTGTCAGATATCGAGGTATCTATAATAAATAGCATTACCGGTATATGCTGACGGGATCCCAGTCTAATATCTATGGGTATCAAAGATCAGGCTGCACTTATGTACAAGCTGATATTGGTACACATTATCTGCAAAAAAAAAAACATGGTTTAGTTCCAAGCATTTAAAAGTTTAATGGAAATTATGTATCAAATCCTATTTAATCAGACCATAGAAAATAAATGGTTCTTGAAAACTATATTGCCAAATGTGTTCGTAATTAAAACCAGTGTGGGAAAATAAGGTCTGAAATCCGAACAGTCAAATATCTTTATCAACCACGTGTAACGATTTAAAATGTCTATTGATGCTGGTAAATGATAGTTTCACCCTTAATAAAACAATTAATACAAAAACAGATTTCTAGCGCTTTTGTGGCGCGAGGTAACCTTAAGTAACAATGTCATTGGATTAGCGAATGTCACAATTTTACTCACCTGATTGCGGGTAGCAAAACAAACTTGAAGTTGTGGGAGATATAATCACCGCATCGGCTCCAAAATGGTGAAACCGGAAAGAGTAGTAGATCTATAGTGACGTTATACATGTGATGTCGTATCTGTAGTGCAAAAGAACTAAGGTCATAAATAGGAACTTGTTCGGAATAAGACGTCTTTCGGAATCACATGCACCCGCTCCATGTTTATTCTACGGAATCTTCTCCTCGTCGTGTGTCAACGCTTTTCCTCCAAAGGTGTCGAATATACCCGATGTTGCTCCATAACCGCAAACAATATAGCTGAAACCTACTCATAGAAATGATCTAGAATCTTCTGCTTCATTCATATTAGGTCAAAATTTCAGGCAGGAAGCGGTAACCTTGAAAATTATGGGGGGGGGGGGGTGTCCACACCCCACCCCACCCGGCTGGGGTCGGTATAACCAGGGGGTCGGAATCACCAAGCCTTGCTCTAGTTGAAATCTATGAATTATTTTCTTGTAGATCTAGTTCATTTTCCAAGATGGATTGGTTTGGTTTGAGAATCAATGTAGACAAGATCGTAAATTTACACGATCCCTGATGTACTGTAGAGCACTGTTTTGATTGAAAATTCGTTGGTCCTAGGGTATTCGAGGCACACAAAACTAGGCTTAAAGGGTCGATAATAGAGGTGCATTGCTCTATGACACTTGTGAAACTTGTAAGAGCTAAAATCAAGAGATATTAATTTGGCACCAGGGTTCATTGATGGCAAAGTGGTCTAATAGATCTACTGGATCTCTTTGGCATGAGCCATGATGAGGCAATTCTACTCACAGCAAGAGATCAATTGGAAAACGTAGATCTATCAAGATCTAGCTGAAAAATTTGAAATTTAATGTTTTGAAGATGGTAAACTCCGCTTTATGATCTATTTGTCTTTTACCTATTCTAAGAGAACTACAGCATAGACTTGTATGTTGTTTTAAAACTTATTGTGCAGTTTCTGTTGTTTGATACGTCTGCACTGCTTTTATCGTCTGCAAACAGCACGTCATCCGGGTATTCGCGTGAAAGCCTCGATTTCATTGAACGCGCACTTGCCATCCGCCATTTTGTTTAGAAGAAACATGAAAAATGTCTATTGAGGCGTTTAAAACCGCCGAAATTCCTGTTGAAAATATAAGTGGTATGCTTCTTTTTGTAAATAAAAGTCACTAAGGTAATTTTGTTCAAGCAAAGTTTGATTATCTGTCGCGAAGCTGTCCAAGGTCGGGCTAATTCTTGTGTTGTTCGGCTATGAGATACAAGGCGCAGTAATACTCGAAACCTAAAAATTTCGTCAAACGATATTCATACTCGTAGGCACACATCAGTCTAAAGTGTTCCTGCTGATTAAGTCTTAAAGTATTGCTTGAAAATTTATTCATGTTTTCTGGATCATTTTAGGGTAAGGTAAGTGGAACTCGGGGCTCATTCAACCAAACGACTTCAAGGTCGACAGGAAAGGAAATGGTGAACATGGCCTAGATCTACTTTATGAATTATTTCATAGCAAATGTTTATGAAATGAAACTGAAAGTAGAATTGTGTTTCCTCGTTTGCATTTTATTCTGTTTAATAAATGCAGATATTTTGCTTAAATGCTGGAAATTGTGTGTGAATGGTTAGAGATCATTGTGGGAAAAGAAAAAAAAAAAATGCTGGTTACCAGCATTGTAACCTTTCCCACAATGTTTTAAAAAGCCCTTTTCCTTAGGGTTGTTAAAACTTGGGAATGTGCGTTAAAGAATTACCACCATTAATCTCATCAAAGTGTAATTAAGTGGCTACCCATTCATACACCAATGATTGACTTGCATCCAGTTGTAGCTGTCAATTATTTATAACATGGGGCAAGATCTGATTTCTGTATGTCTGATTGTTTGAGTTTCCCAGTTAGGGTGGAATATACCTATGACAAAGATAAGCATAGGTTAAAAAATCAAGAAACTTTACCATTTTTTGCCACCATAAATTTTCATAAAATGGAAAAATTGTGCCCAGAATAATTTTTGTCACATTTGACAACAGTTGTGATAGGCAGCGCAAACCCCGTAAATGGGAAAATGTCTTCATTTGAAATATCTTGCTCTACGAAAGGAATAGATACAAAAAATTTTCTGGGTCAAATGTAGCTTGTCAGTGAACATATAGCTTACTCGACCTAACTGGCTGTAGATCCACTATGATTAGCCAACTGGCTCTATTTGTTGCATTACTAATGATTTTTCTATCTATTTAGATCTATTTATTTCCAACCAACAAATAAATGGGACAGGACAAGGCCAAGTAGTACAAGTGTCGGATGTTTCAGGCTCCATTTTACAAGTTCAGGATGCCCTTAACAGTGGAACTGTTATACAGGTTTGACACAAAAACTGTCATTTTACTGTTGATTTATACTAGTGAGGCAATTGATTAAATGTTGATTTTGGTAATTAAAGTTTTGCAAGAGATAGGTAAGATTGGGTAAGTGGTTGGTGGGTTGTAAATTTGACCTCTTAACCCTGTACCAGATTACAGAATCTCAAACTTGTCTGTATACTGAAAGGATCTGCAGGTTACAAAATGCAACTCAAATGATGGGATTTATCTTTAAAAGGTAGGACTTTGTAGAGAAACAAGCAAATTAATGTTGCAGAGTGTGCTGTACTTTTTCCAGCTTGAGGTTTTTGTACCCTTTGGTAACTGGAGTTCGGGGTACACAAAGAAAGATGGGGGTTCAGATCTAAACTACATAATTTCACTTTAATATCAGTTTTGATGACAGCCTATTGAAAGATAAATTGTTTTCATGCTATATGCACAAACAAGTTTTTATAGATACATGTACACAGTTATAAGGTCTTCAAACACTTTGGGAACCTTTCCTCAAACCGTGCAAATATTTTTGGCAAAATCGTTTCTAATGTTTGCTAAAACAAGCAGGTAGGTGGAATACCATGGAATTGGTCCAATTCCTGTACAAAATCTATCAAATCGGATTACAGTGTATGACTGGATTTTTTTCCCCTTTTTCGGTCCCTTCAGCGTTTGACTAGCGCTATTGTCAACTTCGGAAGATACTTGCCAATCCACAGCTCGTTCATTTGTTGTTGAAA
Organism: Hippopus hippopus; assembly: GCA_946811185.2. Lineage (NCBI taxonomy): Eukaryota > Metazoa > Mollusca > Bivalvia > Cardiida > Cardiidae > Hippopus > Hippopus hippopus. Next base: position 42,173,350 of record OX328103.1, on the reverse strand, counting down.
AGAACAAAGATAATTTAAACTGAGCCATCGTTTCACTGACATGAGCAAATAATCAAATTGCAGCCATTATTTGTCCACTAAAACAAACGACCGTGTTAATGCTTAATTTTATTTTACAATCCTGACGACAAAAATGTTAAAAGTAGGCAAACCGATCAAAACACAGCTGCAACATTTTGGACACGAACAATATAACATGTACATTATATGATAACCTCAGAACGTTCTGGTTTAGCTCTATATTTAGAATCAGGAGACCTTTGACAAGAGTGAGTGACTGTAAACATTTCGCTGCAGTTTATCCCCGAAATTACAAAGTTCTACAAATTTCATTGTTTTTAGGGTGAGTTTTTTGTACGTTCTGGTACGTATAACACAGAAAAACTGTACGTGATTTTTCTATTTTATACGTGAATCACGTACATTTATACGTGATCGCACACACTGTGTTGGTTACAAATGTTGAATCCTTTTCCCACAAAGTTTTCAAAAACCTATTTTCTAAGGGTCTATAAAACTCTGTATTGCTGATGAAGGTTTTATGAGGTTTAACCCTTTCTCTACAGTCTGTTGTGAGCAATCTAAGGTGCTTTTGCAGATCATACTAGAAGAAGCAAAATCAGCTTTTGTCTGTTAACTCTTTACCAAACAACAAGCTTTAGACTTGTCTAATATGAAAGCATTTGCAGACAGCTTATGAAATTTGGTGAATATGACGCAATTTTTCTTTGATAAGATAGGAAACATTGTGGGAAAAGGAGAAAATGCTGGTTACCAGCATTTTCTCCTTTTCCCATAATGTTTTTTTCCCAAAAGGTTTCTTCCTCAGGATCATAAAAACTTGGGATTGTGTGGCAAATAGTTAATAAATATGGACTGGTAAAGTTTCAATAAATCTGCTTTATAATAACTATTTGGACAAGGAGAGTATCAACAATCAAGTTGAAGCTTCAAGTTAAAGGTTGTCATCCCTTACTAATGTAAAACCAAGATCAGATTGCACAGGACTTGCTACCTGGTCTGATCTTGAATCCACAATATCCATTCTCAAATTGTATATTTTTGGATCTCAAAGATGGACAACATTTGTTTCCTTTTTAGGGTGAAAGAGGGAAGATGTATGTATGACTCATGCAGTGGACAGCTTTGAAAAAAATCACACCCATAATGAATACCAAAATTTTAATACAATGACTGGTCTAAACAAGTTGTAATCATGTAATTGATAAATGCATGACATTCAGTATGGAAGAACAGGGATGACATTTCCACAGTTTTTTGTTTAATATAGAATTTAACGTGCATTTGAAAGAAGTTTTACCTTGCAAGAAAAAGAACTAATAATCAACAAGTTTATAGATTTATGTGGCTTTATCAGCTTCGCTGCAAGACAAAATACCACATCTGGAGGCATTTTTCGTAAAGGAGAAGATGCTTATAAATAACAAGCTATTTCTTTTATTGTGCCAGAATGCATTCACAAGTATTCTTGTATCAAACCTTTATTCATAGGACTGTCCCTGTTTAGCCCTTTACCAAAAGATTCTTTGTCTTAACAATCCTGGGGAAGAAGCCTGTTAAGAGTTAACAAGATGTTTTCAAAGTCATGTGCATAATTTGTTTTCAGGACTTTAGAAATATTACTAATGGTACTATATTACCATTTGAAGGTATCTGAAGGGTCTATGGCCCCAATTGTGCAGGTTGCGGACAATACACAGGGCGTGTTCATAACTGAAGGGTTGCCAAATGGTGGTATACAGATACTGGATGGATCGTTTCCTTTTGTACAATCCAATGATGGGACTTCTATCATACAGCTGGCCCCATCTGTTGTATCTGGCACTGGGAATGAAGGACTTACCCAGGTTTGTGTAGCTTACCTAGCACATTTGTGTTATATCAAAACCAAAGCTCCAGGCAGACAGTTGCTGTAATGCCTGGGAATTTCAGGCCTTTTTCAACTATGGGTGTATGTAGTAGATATCTCCAGACCGATTTTATATTATACTCTACAGATACAGCAGTGTTCTAACAAAACAGAGAATCTAGGACATTGTCCCTTTGAATAAAAAAATGTCTGATATGGAAGTCATTGGAGAATAAGTCCTTATCTCTTTATCAAACAAAAGAATTAGGGCTCATCCAAACTGAAAACACTTGCAGACCACAAATTTGATATAGATCTATTGGTGATTTCTGTCTTTGATAGGGTAGAAATATTGTAGGATATGGATAAAATGCTGGTTACCAGCATTTTCTCCTTTTCCCACAATGTTTTCAGCAGCCTTCTTTTTCCAAGTCTTTAAGACTCAGGGTTGCGTGGAAAAGAACGGATGCATTTTTCTCATTTTGTTTTGATATTGTCCCCATTTCTTGGGGTTGATGGGACAGTTTTTCCCCTTCTCTATAAACCTTGGTAGAGCACTATACATAGGGACCAGCCCTAATAACTCATGGAAGAGCATGAGACTTGTAAATGTCAAATCTTTGGCCAGTTGTGGGTGTGGGTTCGATTCCTATGACTGGCCACCTAAAAGTACTAACATGTCTATTGGATGAAACATTAAACCGAGGTCCCATGTGATGGTTCTATACAATGAGCATGTTAAAGAAACAGGTGTAACTTAGGATGGGTTTTGTCCTGTATCCACCATAAAACAACTAACAGTCTTCTGGGGATGTTGCCCATAAAGACAGCCTGTGGTGACAGTAAATAAATAAAAATTAAAAAAGACGACAAATAGAGCTTTTTAATTCCTTCTGTTCAATGGTTTAAAACATTCTGGAAATATCATTTAGCACTGAAAAGACTGGCTTAGAATTTTTTGAATAATTTTTAATTCCAAGATATTTTGTATAATTTAGGTGGTTCAGCTAGCCAATGGTCAGTTTGCTTTAATAGAACAACAACAAGAGAATGTTGATCCCCAGCAAATCCAGCACTTTGTGTTGGAACAGGTATCCAGACCAGGGAACCATGATGGAGAAATACAACAACAGCAGCAGCAGTTAATGGAGGTGGTAGCTCCAACACATGAAGTGAAAAAAGAACCGATATTTGAGGAAGAAACGAAGCCTCCAATTGGGAAGGCATGTCTACTCTTAATTTCCTGAGCTGTATTTAGACTGGTCTATATAGATTGATGTTTGACCAGATTTGAAAAAATGGAAAAAAATATGCTCATAAAGAAGGTCTTTTGATGGTTCAGTTTTTTGTTTAAAAGAGGAAATAATTTTTCTCTTTACCAAAAGACAACATTATCGACATGTCAGAATTGAAAACATTTGCAGACAACAAAACAGATGTGACTAAAAAACTGAGATTTGCTTTTGGAAGGGTAGAAAACATTGTAGAAATAGAGGAAATGCTGGTTATCAGCATTTTCTCCATTTTCCGCTATGTTTTCAAAAGTCTTCTTCTTTAAGGCCCTAAAAGTCAAGGATTGTTTAGTAAAGGATAAACAAATGATTATATAAGAGTAAAATTATAATCCCAAAAAGTTTTATTTGATAATGTTAGTTATATCAGAATATAAGACAGGTATTTGTCAGAGTTCAATACACTTTCTGGACATTTATGGGTATCTGTATGCATTTCAGCAGCAGTTAAACCATTTATTATTGATATGACTATTATTACAGAATAATGCTAAAAAGATAAGCCCCATAAGTAATTATATTCATCTGAATCGGTTCCGATGTTAGGCCTAGTTGAAACGAGACAAAGCTGTAGACTTGTCTCAACTCTTTACCAAACGACAAAATTTTAGACTAGTCCAAACTGAAAGCATTTGCAGACAACAATTAAGATGTGGCTCAAATGATGAATTCTGTTTTTCATAGAGTAGAAAACATTGTGGGAAAAGGAGAAAAAGCTGCTTACCAGCATTTTCTCCTTTTCCCACAATGTTTTTAAAAGGCTTACTCTTTAGAGTCGTTAAAACTCGGGATTATGTGGTAAAGGATTAACTTAAAATATTTGCAGATGACAAAATCAGTGTGACTGGAATGATGACATTTGTCATCAAAATGGTAGAAACATTTTAGGAAAGGGAGAAACTGCTGGTTTCCTTTTTCCACAATGTTTTCAAAGGCTGTCTTACTTGAGGTTATTAAAACACAGGATTACTTGGTAAAGGGTTAGGCATACATACTGAAGAATGGCATGTTCAAATTCTTAGAAATGAGAATTTTCTTGTGGTCTTGAATTTATGGATTAACCCAGCTTTATTTACCAAAAAGAAGAAGACTTGAAAACATTGTGGCAGAGAGACAAAGTTGATTACCAGCATTTTCTCCTTTTTCGCAGTGTTTTGTAACCTTCCAAAATCAGATTTTAACTTTTTAGTCACATTGTATTTGTTTTCTGCAAATGCTTTCAATGTAGACAAATCTAAAATTTTATTGTTATTGTATGGTAAAGAATTTTTCACTTCATATCCGTTGTTTTTTACAAATTTGCAAATACAATCATATGAAGATATGTGTTTTGCTTGCAGTCAAATTACAATCTGTATGTAATAAATTTTCTCCTCAGGGCCCATTTACTTGTGAAATTTGCGAGAAAGTTTTATCAAAATGGAATCAATATCAGCGACACTTGCGAACACATGAGGATGACAAGCCTTTCAGATGTATTCACTGTCCTGCGTCATACAACATAGCGGACAATCTGAAACTTCATCTAGCAACACATGTGGAAATGGGTGGCAAACCAGTATGTCCGGAATGTGGGAAGACGTTTTCACGCATCGCCAGTTTGAAAGCACATGTTATGCTGCATGAAAAGGAGGAAAGTTTAATGTGCCAGGAGTGTGGGGATGAATTTGGTTTACAGGTTGGTAGAGGATAGAAAAAAACTCGGGGACAACATTCATCAACAATTTTAAATTCAATTTTTTAACTACATTCTGAAACTAGGTATCGGCTTGGCTGAGATATTCTATCTTAGCCAATTAGACAGCTAGTCTTCACACCCAGAATTGAAGTAGTGAATAGAATTATTAGTGATTATAGCTCCTAATTTGTAATGAATGTGATATACAATTTGTTTATTGATAAATTGCAAACATTTAGCTGTGAGCACTAGCAGTTTATAGATTAGTGAACCGTTTACAAGACAATAACATTTTTGACTGTCCAGATATTTCTCTTCAGTGTCAATTGTGCAAGTTATTTGTAAGCCAAGATATAGTGTGTATAGTAATTGGGTTATTGCATGCTAGATTAGTAGAATTATCTCTTAGTCTTTTGTTTACAAATATAGTTGATTAATGCTTGAATATGGTTTTACGCAGCTTTCAACACTATTTCTGTCTTGTGATATCATGGGCTCATTTATGTCCCATGAGGGAAACACTGGTACTTGGCTTGGGCTTTGCAGTATCTTGACCCAAGAAAATTCCCATTTTATTAACTAGCTCCTCCAGGATGTATGAAATGAAGATTTCTGTTTACAAATCCAACACCTGCATAATTAATTTACACCTCCTTCCCAAAGTTAAATAAACATACAATGTTAGAAAAGCAAGTTTATGTAGGACAAGAAAAAATGGTCATAGGTCCTTAATGAAATGTTCTATATTTAAGTTGCTATATCTGTTACAGAGTCAGTTAGATCGTCACATGATAGAACATCGAGAAGACCGTGAAGGCACCAGAATATATCCTTGCCGACAGTGCAGTGCAGAATTTAGCTCACAGAGGCTTCTTAAAGAACATACTAAACTTCATGTCAAGATAAAGTAAGTTAAAAAAAAAAAAAACAGCTATTGAAACAATCAGTATTAAAGTAGAGCATCAATTCATTTGCGTTCTTTTTATTACTCGTCTGTGTATGCATAAGTGTATGGAATTGATTAGTTTTTAGATATGATGACCATGCCTTGCTGTCTGTTGTCTGTCCATACACTGTGATTCTACTTCAAATTTCTTGTCTTCCGAAAATGCTTAACAAGTGTTAACTGATATTTGTGCAAAATTACTGTACGTACTATAGTCTTCAAATATTTTAGAATAATTATGTTCAAGGAAGAGCTCATACTCTCATGTTTGGTGTAAAGATTTCTTGGCTTGACCTGTACCTTGAGAGAATCTTTGATTTGTTAAAGAGCATGGTCATTCTTGGCATTTTTTTTTTCATTGTGACATATTTTGCAACCTTTGAAAATCCTCAGGTCAAAAACTAATGGGCATAATTCAATAAGACTTGGCATAAAAGATCCACATTTTTTTCTTCCTAAAATTCCTAAGTGGTATCCTTGATTGTCCAATGAACAGTCTGTTAGGATAATATGTCAGATTTTTTGACAGGGTAGACCCAAGCTCAGACCTTCATGTTTTGTGCAGCCTGATCTTGATCTACACAGGAAGTTATGGGTTAATATTTTAACTCACAACTAAATTTTACATCTTTCCATATGAAAACCATTAGTTGAAAACAAATTAAATGTGGCTCAATTGATGGGAATTTTTTTTTGAATTGGTGGAAAACACTGTGAAAAAATGAAACATACTGGTTACTAGTATTTGCTTCATTCTTCACAATTTTTTCAAAAGCCTCAGGTTAGTAAAACATGGGATTGTTTGGTTAAGGACTTAGTCCAACGTTTGATGTTTTGTTGATATAAAGAATTATACATTTCTGAACAAGTTGATTTTCATAGACTTAGATTTGATAACTCATACAAATATCTGTTGTAGCATGTAATTTCTCTCTTATCAATAATGATTTCTCAGTTTTCCCCTACCTTTTTATAGATCTACTTTGACACAGAGGACACACAACAAAGATATAGACAGAAGTGGTTTTTCCCACAAGTGTCCACATTGCTCAAAGACCTTTCAGAAGCCTAGTCAGCTTCAGAGACATGTTCGTGTTCATACAGGTAAGTCATTTTTAGTGTTATATATGGACACATTATCTAAGCATTTCAAACACTGCAAACTCTACTACAAATGACTCACAGGTTTAAAATTTGATGGAGAAGTAATTGAATACTGAAGACAACTTTTTTAACCCACTAACAGACAGCAAAATTTTATTCTGGTCTGAATTTAAAGCATATTAGCAGACAACAAATAAATGCAACTGAAATGATGAATCTTTTCTTTGAAAGGGTAGAAAACATTGTGAGAAAAGGAGAAAATGCAGGTTACCAGCATGTTCTCCTTTTCCCAATGAGTGTTCAAAAGCCTTTTTCCTTGGGGTTCTTAAAATATGGAATTGCTTGGTAAAGGGTTAAGCTGAAATAGAAAACATTATATTGGAAAAAGAAGTCTGGAAAATAGTAAAGTTGAAATAAAGGTACAGAATGATGTAGAAAATATTATGGTTTAAAAAAGGGCAATAACTTGTAATACCCAATTCATCTTTTAATGGCAGTGTTTTAACTCTTTACTAGATCACATAATTCTAGTCTTGTCCAAATTGAAAGTGTTTGTAGAGGACAAATTAGCAGATGGCATATATGATGAATTTTCTATCTAAAAGGGTAGAAAACATTGTGGGAAAGGAAGAAAATGCTGGTAACCAGCATCTCCTCCTTTTCCAAAAAATTTTTTCAAATCTGTCTTCTTCTGGGTCATTGAATTTCGGGATTGTGTGGGAAAGAGTTAAATGACTTGATGCTGCAGGGAAATTGAAACTTGGTTAAATGTCAAAGAAAAATTCAAGTGATTTCTGTCACTTGAAAAAAAATCTGCTATCAAATTACCAGCTAATTTGAATATTATGATTTTTATTTTATGTACAGTGGACTGCCATTGTTTGCTTTTTTGTAATATTTTTAGGAATAAAAAATGAAAATAAGGAAAAATAGACACTGACAGAGCATTCATTTTGTTCTGTGTCCAAACATATAGTGTTTGTATATCTTCCGAAGGACAAAATTTTTAGACATGTCCAACCCGAAAGTATTTGTAGACGATTGTTGAAATGTTTCTTAAACATCTGAATTTGTCTCTAAAAGGATGGAAAACACTGTGGTAAGAAGTTGAAAATGCAGTTTACCAGTATTTTGTCTTCAGAGGCCATCTTTCTCAGCATTGTTAACACTTGTGAGTGTTTGGTTAAGGGCTGAAACAGCATTAACTCTGTACTAGACAACCCTTTGTTTAAACTTTAATGAAGAAGCCTTTTGAAAGCATGGTGGGAAAAGAAGAAAACTGCTGGTAATCAGCATTTTCTCCTTTTTCCTTCATATTTTTCTCATTTTAAAGGCAGAACTGATCTTTGAGCTACACTGAATGCTTTCACTTTGATTGAGTCTGAAATTTTGATGTATGGTAGACAGTTAAACAGTCAATAAACTAATTTCTCCATTTCAGGGGATAGACCTTATAAGTGTCCTATATGTAACAAAGCCTTCAATCAGAAAGGATCCATGCAGATACATATGCTTGGACGACATACTGACAAGAAGCCATACAAGTGTAATTTTTGCGGAGTCGGATTCTCCCAGAGAGGAAATGTCAGGGCCCACATACAGGTGTTCAAGCCTTTCCAGATCGTTAAATTCTAGGCTTGTTATTATTTGAAATGTTTGAAGAGAATAGATGATTGTCATCAAAGGGAAAGAAAAACATTGTGTGAAAAGGAGAACCAGCAGTTTCTCCTTTTTTCACAATGTTTTCAAAAGTCTTCTTCCTCATAGTCATTAAAACACAGGATTCTTTGGTAGAGGAGGAAAGGGCAACATTTACCAATTATTCTGATCTCAGTTTTAGCTCAAAATTTAAAAAGAACTAGCCATCAAACTTGCTAATATGGAATATTTTTCACTAGTCAAATGGCTAGTCACAGAATTGATAATAGGAGCAATAAATAGGATTAACCCTATACCAGACAACAGAATTTTAGACTTGTTGAAATCCAAAGCGTTTGCAGGTGACAAATTAATGTGACTCAAAATTTGAAATTTGTCTGAGTAAAGGGTAGAAAACATTGTGGGAAAAGGAGCATATCTCAAAAGCCTTCTTTGACAGTGTCGTTAAAAGTTGGGATTGTGTGGTAAAGGGTTACTGTTAAGTTTGAATCCAATAATGTAGGGCTAGGCTTGTACATTCATTCACATTCAGGTTTCACCCTCCCTTAACTGGGGTCCTGGGTGGCTCAGTGGTAAAGTGTAGGACTTGTAACCTGGAAGCCTCTTTGAAAGCACTGAGTTTTTCATGTGAATGTCCTTAGCAAGACACTTCAGCCCCCAAGCCTTGTACTGGTGAAACCCAGGACATACATGGATATGAGAGCTGTCGCTGTGATATGAGTGAAATAACATTGAAAGTGGTGTAAAAGACCATTCAGTCAACCCTCCCTTAACTTATTATTGTTCTACCTATTTTAACTTTTAACCAGACAAAAGAATGTTACACTTGTCGTTACAAATGCTTGTAGACAACTAATGTGTCTTAATAGATGGGATTTTTCTTTGAAAGTGTAGAAGACACTGTAGGAGAAAAAGAGAAAATACTGATTACTTGCACTTTCTCTTTTTCCCGACTTTGTATTCAACCCAAAGGGTTGTTAAAACTCAGGATTGTTTTGGTAAAGGAATTAACCCAACAAGTTGAAGATTTTGTCATCTGATGAAGACTAAACTTTTGTTTGTGATGTTTGTGTTTACAGAGAGTCCATACAGTGCAACCTGACACAGAGGAGATTTTTCCATGTACTGATTGTTCATGTGTATTCAGAAAGCTTGGCAGCCTAAATGCGCACATCAGTAGATTTCATGCAGAAGTGGTATGGCAGATTTATCTTGATTTGGTTTCTGTGATGCTCTGTTTACTGCTTTTGATAAAATATGTAATGAAAAATTACAAGAAGCGTATCAAGGAAAGCTTATGAAACAACCATGTTCCAACCTTTACCATATGATCCCGAGTTGTAATGATACCGAGGAAGAAGCTTTTTGAAAACATTGTAAGAAAAGGAGAAAATGCTGGTAAACAGGATTTTCTCCTTTTTCCCCACAATGTTTTCTACCCTATCAACGACAAATCTCATCATTTAAGCCACATTTAAATTTTCACCTGAAAAAACATTCAATTGGGACAAGTCTACATTTTTGTCATTTGGTAAAGAGATAAATGTCATTGTTCATCAATGAACACTTGACCTTATAGTGCTAAATAAACGAAATGGATATTCTTAATATTGAAGATGCAGATTCTTTCTGCCTGCTCCTCTTCTTTAACAATATACCCTTATTTCCACTAATAAAGATTTTTCAAGAATAGAATACTGTTTAATAATAGTACTACATAAAAATCTACCGTGGTACATGTTTGGAGTTTTCATTTTTTCCAGTTATTCAGAAATTTCTAGTGTTTTTTAATTTAAGTACAAATGAACAACCTGAAAATGACACAAGGAAACTTATACTTCATACATACATTGACCTATTTCAGGGTCCAAATGACAGAGGACCGAAGAGAAGGAAGGCAGTTGAGGCTTCTCAGGATGAGTCATCACCAAATGATGTCATTCAGCAGTTACTAGAACTCTCTGCTGCAGGAAATCCACAAAACTCTCAACAGGTTTGTTGTTATTATGCTTTGAAGAACTATTATCAGATATGAGCCATGCTCTGTGAAAAAGGGGCTTAATGCATCTGCAAAAAGTTTCAACCCAGGTCAGCATGCGCGGTCCGTGCAAGCTGACCTGGGCCAAAACTTTTCGCTGTCAGTCAATTTTCTGCGTGTTAAAGGGCCAGTGTACCTCATGATTCAGTCGGTTGTTATACTAAATGAATTTTGTGGGTCCATTATTATCTAATGATTTGGGACGTACGGTGCATCACGGAGATGCCATTAAGCCTCCCCTTGCCAGAGCATGGCTCTTATATATTGACTCCTGGAGCAACTTAAAAAATGGACTTATGAAAGCGATGTGTTAGAACCCAAAATATTTCAACTTCAAGGCTGTTTTGGGTAAAAATATCTCAGAAAAAGCTGGATTTTTGTGCCTGTCTTCAATTGGTAGAGGGATAAATTCAAGGAAAGAAATTTTTAATCAGGAAGAAAAGATTGAAGTACTGGAAGGTAACATTAAAAAATTTCCATGTTACCCAGAGTTATTTAACCCTTTACCAGACCAGGGCTTCCCCTGCAAGTTTTAATTTTTGCGCCATCAAATTCGCCAGCTCATAAAAATTGGGGCCAGTATGAGCCAACTGAGGTAGCCACAAAGTACATTAGACACTTCAGTTTATTTGCCCATGTTAAAGCTACTAAATCCATTGCTCAGAAGTACATGCTTACTTATGTTCCTTTTTCCCCAAGGGTTATCAAGGTTGTGAGCTGCAGGGACACAGAAGTTGTATTTGAACAGAAATACAGCGCTGTAATTCTATAACTGCCAACCTGTTAGAAATCCTTGAGTTTTAATAAAATTAAAGAAGAAATTTGGAATTGTGTGGTAAAAGGTTAATACATCATTTCTTTTTCTCTGAAAAAATACTACAGGTTACATTTGTTAAAAGGTCCTTTTATTCTGGTCTTTTCTCTCTGTATGAGTGTCCTATACCTTCTCTGACACTTGTCCCAGTGCTATCACTGTAAGACAAAGTGGCCTACAAAGTGCAACCCCCCCCCCATCATTCAGCATTTCCATGTCATAAAACCACCCGAGTTTTTTCCTCATTATTAGACAGGTATTTTAGCCCCCACTTATAGTTTTATAGATACATTTGTGTAAATTTATTGTTTGAAGTCATTATCAAAGCTATAAAGACAGTCTGAAGAGCTTCTGATCGGACAACGTCAAACTGACATGTTGTTGTGTCATGGGTTTTCACGTTTTTTCGACGATCCATTTTTCATGTCGGTTAATTTACAGAAAAGTTTTTCCGCCTTATTTGATATAAAATGTTTGTTACGGGTTGCAACTAACTTCAAAATCTGTCATTTTTAAGCTAGATAAGCAGATCGATAACATTATCACGTTTTTCATTAATGACATCGTTAAACGCACACAATAAAATGCTAGCCAGTGACAGGTCGCTGACCAGATAAGGCATAATCAAGGCGCGGCTTTAGAAATCATGGGCGGTGACTAAATCTTGTATCTGATGTCTGATTGGTTCGCTGTAGATAGTGTGTGAAAATTCTGTGTGCGCAACGGGGCATGGCGAAATCGATATTTGATTGATTAGCATTGCGTGGTGTGTATGCAAGTATGGTGTGTAATTAGACATAACCGTTAATGAATGCCAGCTTGATTAGGTGTGATAAACAGTCACGCGAGCTTCCTTTATGCTTGATACATATTGTTTATGTCGGAGTTAAGATCTTTTAATGATTGTTTATAGACATTTGCTTGTCGCCAGTACATTCGCCAGTGCTTCATTTTTGGTGCCAATTTTTCTTAATTTTCGCATTTGGCGCCACTGGCGATCGACAGCGGGAGCCCTGCAGACAACAAATTTTAGACCATTTTAAATTGGAAGCATCTGCAGACGACAAATCTGAGAGTGGACTAAATGAAGTGAACTTCTTTGACATGGTAGAAAACATAATGGGAAAAGTGGAAAATGCTGGTTACCAGCATTTTCTATGTTTCCCACAATGTTTTCAAAAAGCCTCTGCATCAAAGTCGTTAAAACTCGGGATTATTTAGTATGGGGTTAACATTGATGGCATATAGAACAGTTCATATCAAGAAAATTTTAGGCTGGAAATGTAATTAGGTATCTATATTTTGGGACTATAAGGAGACTGGCAACTCGGATGACATTCTGAAGCAGGCTTTACAAAACAGTGGTGTGGAAGGTGAAGGAGAAGGGGACAAGTCTGCTGAAAAAGGTGGAACACTCTCTGTAATGAATGTACGGGACTCGGCCACAGGAACTATAAGAAAACACTACGTGAGAAAGGTGAGGATTGTTTTCTACATCATCATTTTTTTTTTTTATTGAATCATTCTTAACCCTTTACCAAACATTATTAATTAACAAATGGCATTATTGCATTTATATGATCAAAACAGTTTGTTCAATTCCAAATGACAATCTCTGCCAACAGGAGAAAAACTGCGCCCATCAAAAATAGATAACGAATCAAGGCCGTCAGTTAATAAAACTGTCATTAATAAAGTGATTTCATACTAGCTGAGTTACAGGTCTTCTGTCTAGGGATGGCCTTGGGCTAATACTGCAGACCATGGACATATTACTTGGCTGACACAAAATTACTTGAGTAGTAACATAGTACAGTGATATAAGTGCTGGTTACTTCAAACATTTTCTCTTTTTCTACAATAGTTTCTGCCCAGTCATAGATAAATTCGTTGAATTTAGCCATATTTGATTATAGTCTACAAACGCTTTCAATTTGGACAAGTCTTAAATTTTGTCAGTGCTTAATTCTTCCCAGACGGCAAAATTCTAGACTTGCCCTGATTGAAAGTCTTTCCAAAATTAAGATAAGGTGTGGATTAATTGATTGGATTTGTTTTTGATAGGGTAGGAAACATTTTGTAATGGGACAAAATACCGGTCACCAGCATTTTCTCCTTTTTATAAGCCAAAGGAGATGTATTATATTATGTGCCTGGTAACATTCACCTGATAATTTCAAAGTGATAATGTTGGCCAGAGAAAATGTCGAGCTAGGTATTCACCAACCCTTCTTAGTTCTAAATTCAGTTCTAGTTCAAGACTTACCATCAAACTGGCAGAAGTGTTCTGTCTCAGCTAATCAGAATTTAACCTGGGAATTCATGATAAAAATGATGTTTGGAAAGATTAGTGGGGAATATGAACATGGTATGGAAAAGGAGAAAATGCTAGTAACCAGCATTTTCTCCTTTTCCCACAATGTTTTCCAACATTCCAGAAAGAAATTCCATAATTTAAGACATATTTAATTTTTTTGTCTACAAATGCTTTCAGTTCAGGCGAGTCTAAAATTTTTTAATAGGTAGAGTTAAAAAACCTGCTTCTCTAAGACTGTTTATTTAAAAGAGTCGGACACAAAACAAGAAACAAATGGCATGCATTAGACACATACTGTCATGACATCTGTATTAACAAGTATTCATTTTCTTTTACAGCTCGGCAATCAGAACTGGCATCAATGTTCATACTGCACAAAGGAGTTCAAGAAACCCAGTGACTTGGTGCGACATATCCGAATACATTCACATGAAAAACCTTACAAGTGCACCCAGTGTTTCCGTGCATTTGCTGTGAAGAGTACCCTGAACTCCCATATTAAAACCCATTCTGGCATTAAACACTTTAAATGTAATGTTTGTGAGAAGAATTTTTCTACCTACGGAAGCCTCAAAGTTCACATCCGTTTGCATACAGGTAAATATTAGTTGTACAGGTGGAATAATTTTGGATTTAACTCTTTACCACATGACAAAAATGTAGACATGTCCAAATTGAATGCATTAGCAGACGACAATTAAAATGTAGCTCACATGATGGGTTTGTCTTCGATAGGGTAGAAAACATTTTTGGGAAAAGGAGAAAATGCTGGTTACCAGCATTTTCTTCTTTTCCCACAATGTTTTCAAAAGGCTTCTTTCTCAGGGTTGATAAAACTTTGTACTGTGTTGTAAAGGGTTAAAGACGCCTTTAATTCTTTGCTAAAACATGTGTTGTAACTATATATTAGCATTACCTCATCAAGATAATTCCACTGATAGTCATTGGTAAGATTGGGTTTGTCTCTAAAAGGGTAGATAACATTGTCAGAAAGGGAGCAAATGTTGGTTATCAGCATTTTCCCTTGTCCTACGTTTTTAAAGCCCTCCTCCTAAGGGTCATAAAAACATGGAATTGTTTGGAAAAGGGTTAAACGTGCCTTTATGTAGAAGAACACTTGGAAAGAATATTTAGTCACTTTTTGTGACAGTTCTTTATTTGTCTTGCAGTAAAAATACTTTTAAAACGCTGTGCAAGAAGATAAAATATATATTTCTGCTAACGTAGGCTTTTTTTTTTTTTTACAGGACTTAAACCATTTGATTGTCCAATATGTCATAAGAAGTTTCGTACAGCAGCCCATAAAAAGAGCCACATGGCCTCCCATCAAAAGGGTAACAACAAAGGGAATTCTGTACAGATGATGAAAAAGTATAGAAACCTAAATCTTCCAGATATACCCCTGCAGGAGCCCATTCTCATCACAGATACAGGTAGGAGACTGATTTTTTGAAAAGATGTGTCATTTCACTGCTCATGAAAATAAATTCAACCTATTAGTCTTGAGTACCAAAAAATAATACAAAAGAAATTGTAAAGAAAATATTGTTGGAAATGGAGCAACTGTTTGTAATAAGCAACTGCTGCTTATCCCACAGTGCTTTTATAAATGGTTGTGTTACAAGGGCACATTATTTCAACTCCATATTGAGTAGCATACAGTATGTAGTTTTTTGTATTTGATTCAGTGGACAAACTTGTAAAGCAATTGAGGAATACTGTAAAAGGGGGCTGTCATTGTAAAACAACCAAAAACGTTTTAAAACATTCTGTAAGAAAAACATTTATGTGTATGTATTTCTTCTTACTCATTCATTGATATTTCTTATCTTGCTTATATTTTGTTTTTTATTGCATTGTGACTCTTTTTAGCTTGGCTGTTTTCGAAGAAAACATCAAGTTATTGTCGTAGCTCTGGTGTCATTGCTGTCTGCATTTTCATGATTGTCAGAGTCTTCATGCAAAAACTTTGACGTTTTATAATATGCCTTTTATTTCTGAAGATATTTACATCAAACTTTGACCAGTTGTTAACTATCAAAAGGGGAATCCATACAACAGGGGCTAAAATATTTTTGTCTTAGTTTTGCCCCTTTTTTTCTTAGAATTTTAATTAAGTGCAACTGCAGCAGCATTGGTACCCACATGCAATGTATTTTGATTTTTTGATTTTTTTTTTTTTTTTTTTGAGTTGCATCATATTCTTCTTTCAAGCTCAATGTCACAAATACAAAATCCTTCAAGTTGGCTTTTTAACTGAAATTGTGTAGCAAATGGAGAATTTTCCTCTGTAAACACTACTCAGTTCCGCTTCAGGTTTATTTGAATTTTTATGCAAATGTGTTTGAGCTATGCTCTTGCAAATCGGGGTTTGGTGGATCTGCAAATGGTATCAACCCATGTCAGCCTGTGCAGTCCATGCAGACTTACATGGGTCAAAACTTTCTCCTATATGGAAATTTTGTTATGTCAAAGCACCATTCTACCTCCAGATCCAGTCAATTGTTAGAGTAACTGGATTTTATAGATCCATAATTATGTGATGACTTTACCACAGAGATGCATTAAACCTCCTTTTGGCCAGAGCATGGCTCTTTTATAATGTTCTTACAATGGTCAGTGTTTAACAAATATTGTCAATCCCATTTCAGGTTTAATTCAGCAGCCCCCTAGAAATACTGTGTTTAACCAGTACCTGGGTGAGTCAGGCAGTGTTGATAGACCATACAAATGTGGATACTGTCAAAGGGGCTTTAAAAAGTCCAGTCACCTTAAACAGCATATTAGATCTCACACAGGTTTGTCTATATTGTGGTCTCTCTTAACTCTTTAACAAACGACAAAATTTTTGACTGATTCATATTGAAAGCATTTGCAGATGACTATTTAAATGTGACTAAAATGATTGGCTTTGTACAATGTTTTCAAAATGCCTTTTTCCCAGGGTTGTTAGAACCCTGGATTGTGTGGAAAAGGGTTACTGTATTATTGTGATTGCTTAATTCTGTGCAATATAACAGAATTTAAGACCTGTCCAATTTGAAAGGATTTGTTGAGGACAAATTAGATGTTGGTGAAATTATTACATTGGCTTTGTAAGGGCAGAAAACATGGTGGTGAAAGGAAGAAATATGGGTTACTAGCATTTTCTACATCCGTTTTTATTTCTTTTACCAAGAGATGGATAAGTATTTGTAAACAATAACACTGAATACTGGTTCTTTAAGTGTAAATGTCACCATGTCATTCACTCTCTACCAAATGACAAAACTTTAGACCCTTCCAAATCCAATGTTTCTACAGACCACAAATAACATGTGGGTAAAATCATGGAAATTGTCTTTGAAGGTGTAAAAAACACTGTGGGACATGAAGAAAATGCTGTTCCACAGCATTTTCTCCCTTTGCCACTTTGTTTTTAAAAACCTTATCCAAAGTTTTTAAAACTATGGATTTTGTTATAATGGGTTAAACCTGTGCTGTACAAGTAAAATTTGTCACACCCTAATTGTAACCTGCTGTTAAGAATATTTGAAAAAAGAGCACAATTGAGTGTAACAGGTAATTACAAATAACATATTTTTAATGGTATATTATCATGAATATTAATATATGATGAATTCCATATCATTAACAAAAGGTATTTTCCTTTCCTTCTTGTGTCAAGTCTTGTCAGTTGTTCCAGTTTGTGGAAGGTCTGAATTTTTCTTGTAACTGTGGATGTAATTCAGAATATCAAAAAAGATATTTTCCAGCACAAGAATAGAATTCATTCTATTGTTATATGTTTCACTATTACTAAACCAAGAGAATATAACAATGTTACCATTTTGCTTCCATTCTGATGTCACAATTTATAACAGTTCACAAAAGCATTTGTAGCAGTGTTTGGCATTCTTGGTGTTGATTTGACAATTTATATCTTCTAGGTGAGAAGCCATACAAATGTTTAACCTGTATGAAGACCTTTGTTTCTAATGGTGTGCTGAAAGCCCATATAAGAATACACACAGGAATGAAACAGTACAAGTGTTTGATGTGTGACAACTCCTTCTCGACCAATGGTAGTCTTAAACGTCACATGTCAACACACAGTGATGTAAGGCCGTTCATGTGTCCATATTGCCAGAGAACATTTAAAACCAATGTCAACTGTAAGAAGCACATGAAAACACATAAGTAAGAAGTGATTTCTTTTTAATCCTTAATTCTTTACCAAACAACACAATATTTGACTTGTAGTACTTGTAAAAATTTGCAAGCAACACATATATTCTATACCATGCAATTCCTAGGTTTAATGACCCTGAGTAAGAGGACTTTCGAAAACAGTGTGGGAAAAGGAGAAAATGCTAGATTACCATGCAGGTGTTTTCTATCAATTCAAAGACTAAGACTACCATTTGAAAAAAAAAAGGAATCATTGTCTGTAAGTTCCTTCAATGTGGACCAGTCTAAAATTTTGCTGTGTGATAAAGTGTTAAATATGGTTCAAATGATTGGAGTTGTTTTTTAAATCATTATGTGAAACTGAGAAACAACGTTTTCAAAAGCTTAGTTGTCAGAGGTTGTTCAAACTTGGGTTGTTTGCTAAAGGATTGATGATAGTCTTTGCTCAGGATTCAATCCTTTCTCACCTCTGATCATTGTTTCAATGATGGTCACTAGAGAAAGCAGCCAGTGGCTTTGGAAGAATATTGTGCAAAGTTTTGGTAACAGAAACTCCAGAAAAGCATGGATAGGTGCACTGGCTGCCATGGCATAACTGAAATTGTGGTGAAAACAGCGGGAAACATACAGTCAGTCCATTGTTGAACTGTTAAAGCACTATTTTCAGCCAAGAATAAAAATCCTAAGAGGAGCAATATATTATGGTTGTTTTTGTTCAGAATGTCATAGCAAAGCGAGAAATGTAGATTGAAGATCAGACTGCATGTTTTTTGCAGTCTGATCTTGATCTGCACAGGTAGGAAAAGCAACATGGTTGAAAAAGTGCTTTTAGACTTACCTGGTGGAGTTAAAAGAGTGACTGCCTGTTACCTGTAGAATACTCTGGAATGTATGGAACAAGATAAGACTGCAAAGAACATACAGCCTTGGATATTGAACTTTGAAGTTGCAACAATTTGATATCAGGCTGAAAGTATTCAGTTGTGTAGAACTTTACCCATTGACAAAATGTAAGATTCTTTCAATTTGAAAGCATTTGCAGACTAAAAATGAAAGGTAGCTTAAATGATAAGATTTGTCTCTGAAAGGACAGAAAACATTTTTGAGAAAGGTGTAGGTTACCATCACTTTCTCCTTTTCAAAACAATGTTTTTAAAAGCCTCTTTCTGCAGGGTTGTGAAAAGACAGTTTTGTTTGGTTAATGGTTAAGCAATAAAGGAACCTGTTTTTTGTCATTTTGATGGACTTGTATTATCTGTGTCTATTCTGATATTGTGCACACAAGCACAATAAAGCACAATTAGTCCCAGGTTAAAATTTTAGCATATCGAACACCGTATAAGATTATAATTACATACTAGCATGTAATTGTCCTCACAGCTTTCTTATCAATCAATATAATATTGCAAATGTTGACAGGTTGCTGCTTAGATCAACAACAGAATAAGCTGTTAAGTTTGAAAATATAAGGTTTTTAAAAATTGTGTTACATGTTGCCTTGGTTTAATAAAAAGAACATTGATAGTTATTTAACTCTATACCACACAATGAAATTCTAGTCTGGTCTAAACTTAAAGCATTTGCATACAACAAATAAAAGTAATGGTTTTAGAAAGTGTAGAAAATATTGTGGAAAATGGAGAAAATGCCTGTTACCAAAGGCTTCTGTCTCAGGGTCGTTTAAAGTCGGGATTGTGTGGTAAAGGGATAAAACACCATTCATATTGACAATATTTATAACCTTGTTCTGGGTTTAGCTTGTGCTACTGTCATTACAAAGAAAAACAATCACTTTTTGTTCAAACAGGCATGAAATTGCAATGCAGACATTGTCAGAACAGGGTCACCTAGACCAACCAACTGAAGAGACAGAGGACGGGGAACAAGTTACCACCCAGGAACCCACGGAGTATGTCGAGGAAGAAGCTGTCGATAATGATTTAACATTGGTTCAACAGGATCTGAACCAGACAACTGTTATATCACAGACTGACATGTCACAGCCAACTATCTTTACACAGGCTGGTTTACAGGATGCACTGGGATTGACTACAACAAATATAGACCAGCAATTACTAAATCAGCAGGTTGGAATTGTAACATTTTTTAACATTGTTTAACTGTTTACCAGGGCTTCCCATGCATGATTTAATTTTTGCGCCATCAAATTTGCCAGCTCATAAAAATTAGGGCAAGTTGGAGCCAACTGAGGTCGCCACATAGTACATTAGACACTTCAGTTTATTGGCCCATGTTAAAGGTACTAAATCCATTGCTCATTGATTCAGAACGTGCTTACTTATGTTCCTTTTTGTCCCAGGGTTTTCAAGGTTGTGAGCTGTAGGGACATAGAAGTTGTATTTGAACAGTTATACAGCGCTGTAATTCTGAAACTGCAAACCTGATAGATTTCCTTGAGTTTTAATAAAATTAAAGAAGAAATTTGGGATTGTGTGGTCATGGGTTAATAAATCATTTCTTTCTATTCTATAAAATACTAAAGGTTACATTTGTTAAAAGGTCCTTTTATTCTGGTCTTTTCTCTCTGTATGAATGTCCTATACCTTCTCTGACACTTGTTCCAGTGCTATCATTGTAAGACAAAGCACGTCAAACTGACATTTTGTTGTGTCATTGGTTTTCACGTTTTTTGCGATGATACATTTTTCATGTCAGTTAATTTTCGGAAAAGTATTTCCGTATGATATGATATTAAAGTTTCATAAAAGGTAGCAGCTAACTTCAAAATCTGTCATTTTACGCTAGATAAGCGAATCGATACCATATTCACGTTACACATCAGTGACATCGCTAAAAACACACAATAAAATGCTAGCCAGTGAGAGAATGCTCACCAGGTAAAGCAGAATCAAGGCGTGGCTTAAGAAATAATGGGCGGTGACTAAATATTGTATCTGATTTTTGATTGGCTCGCAGTAGATATTGTGTGAAAATTTTGAGTGCGCAACGGGGCGTGGCGAAATTGACATTTGACTGATTGGCATTGTGTGGTATGTATGCTAGTATGGTGTGTAATTAGACATAACCGTTAATGAAAGCCAGCTATTAGGGTACTTCCCGACCATATGAATATTCATAAGAAACGATGAATTGCTAGTCAATTATCCCAGGGGTAGATGCATGGAGAGTAACGTAATGCTTCAAACCTGGGTTCCGAGGATGCAGTAACGCGGGCATCCTTCACACTTGATTCATGTCGTTTATGTTGGAGTTTAGATATTTTAAGAATGATTTATAGGCATTTACTTGTTGCCAGTACATTTGCCAGTGCCTTATTTTTAGTGCCACCTTTTCTTAATTTTCGCATTTGGCGCCACTGGCGATCGACAGCAGGAGCCCTGTTTACCACACAACCCCTAGTTTTAACAACCCTGAAAAAGATGGCCTTGGAAAACATTGTGGGAAAAGGAGAAAATGCTGGTTTCCAGCATTTTTTCATTTTCCCACATGTTTTCTGCCCTATCAGACACAAATTAATTATTTGAGCCACATTTAATTTTTCATCTGCAAACACTTTCAACTTAAACTGGTTAAAAATTTTGTCATATGGTGAAAAGTTAAACCTTCACCAGACAATCCTGTGTTTTTACCACCCTAATCAGGTGTGTAAATTTTTTTCTTTGTCTACTTGTCCTGTAGGACTAGTGGGTAGAAAAAGTTACTCGTCCTTATGACACTATCACTTGTCCCGACTTGCGGACTTAAATGACCATTTCTACTGCATATACTACGGTGTTGATATAAACAAAGTAGACGGTGTTTAATACTTATTTTTTCCGGTGGCTTGACTGGTAAACCTGTCCCGATCTAACAGTATAGGAATTGTAGCATAGATCGTACAGGTATACTAGTCTAACCGACGCCGTGAACAGAAAACCCGTCAAGCACTTTACAGATGCGCATGCGTAATAAACATAAACATCCTGTATCGTGATCGAAGAGACGCTCTGGAATTGCAGTTTTACTTCCGTTTTGTGTTCACCGTGAAATAACCTGTAATTTGAATTTTACTTACAAATTTAGAATTAATTAGTTTTAAAATGTACTCGTCCAACAGGACGAGCTTGGCATTTTTTCTACTTGCCTGAAGCCAAATGTTACTCTTCAATACGAGCCGACGAGTGGAATTTTACACCCCTGCTAATGCAAAAGGCTTTTGGGAAAAGGAGAAAATAATGTTAACCCGCATTTTCTCACAATTTAACAGCCCTGTAAAAGGTAAACCCCTTTATTTGAGCCATATGTAAGTTCTTTCAGTTTGGATGATTCTTAAATTTTGTTCACTGGCAAAAAGTTAACTCTATACCAAACGACAAAAGTTTAGACAGGTCCAAACTGAAACCGTTTGCAAACGACAATTGAACATTGCTCATATTGTGAGACTTTTCTTTGATAGGATGGAAAACATTGTGGGTAAAGGAGAAAATGCTGGTTACCAGCATTTTCTCCTCCTCCCACAGGGTTGTTAAAGAGTTAATAATCTTTTATATGCACTTAAGAATTTCACAATGCAAACACTATAGGAAAAGGTAAAATCAATACACCTATCAGCTCCATATGGATAAACTGACAATCCTTATTGATAAAGGCTGTTACTGAATAAATATCCCACAGACCATGTAGATTACAGATCAGACCCTTCTTATACACAATTTGATGAATAAAGATCAGACCCGTCTTATACACATTCTGATGAATCAACCAATGTTATGCTTTTATGCCTTGTATTTATCCCAGCCCGGGTGGCTCAATGGTGAGCGTGTCGGACTCATGACCTGGTGGTTGTGAGTTCGATACCCGGTTGAGGCGAACTTTCTTTCCGGCGTATTTTCGCCTCTCACCTCTGCTGAAGCATGTGAGAAAAGTAGTTGGTGGCTTTGGAAAGAAAGTTAGTACTGGTGTGAGAAAGCCAGGAAACACATGTGCGTCACCGACCGCCATGATATGACCTTAGCTGTTAAAGTGGCGTTAAACCCCAATACAACCAACCAAAGCCTTGTATTTAGTGGGTTACTTAAAAAAATAGTGAAAGTAATGATTGAAGAGATTCTCAAAACCATTGTGGAAACTGAACAAATTGTGCATAGAATTTCTTTATTTCCCACAATACTCTTTTGTTGTGAATCTTCTTAACCTCTATGCAAACATATTCAAAAACAGACAATTTTGTCGAATTAATCTTGTGTTTACTATTATTCCATGCTTGAACAATTATGACTTCATGTACAGTGTTCGATCTAGAGCGTATCATTTCGCCATAGGCCCCGTAAAATCCCAGGTGGCACTATTCTAAACCAACCTCAGGCCCGTTGTGCGCACTTGATCATGAAAGTGCTACTCCATGAATAGGGTCCTTTTCGTCTGTTTCTGCTTTTTCTGTTCAACAGACATAATGCCAAGCTTTCTAGTTAGAATTTATTGATAACCAGACGGATGTTATGGCTAAGATAAAACTGGTAGCCTGTTATTGATCTTGGTATGAGATGGTTTCGGGAGAAAAATGGGCACTATAGAACATGATTTTTTGACCTTCCACTGATCATTCAACATCACAATAAAGCAATTATCTGAATATTTTGGAAGCCTCAATGGGGTGAAAAAAGGCAAAAGCTGTTAATAAACATATGTTTTCATTTATTTTCTTGTAGGGTTAAATTAATGGTGGAAACAAGGGTGTGTCAATAACAATGATAATTTCTGCAGTGTTGTAGTTTTAATAGCAAAGATACATGAATGAGAATATACTTGTTAAATAAAAAGGCAACATTTGTTAAATAAAAAGGTAAACATTTCAGTAATAAAGTATGATTTTTTATGTGTGGCTCCCAGTTTTCCAATATGGCCCCCGTTTCAATGTCTGTGGGCCCGATGGGTCCCCTTACAAGCAAAGCAAGATTGTACAATGCATGTAGGTTTGACTCAACAATAACATTTAGCTGTACATACCATGCAGATGTTTTGTAAGCTTTTTTTGTGATTCTCTACAGATGTTTGGCCAACAACAGACCTTTACACAAAGTTTACTGACTGGTCAACAGAGCTTTCAAGTACAAGGATTGGGACAGCAACAGAACCAGTTTACAATTCAGGTAAATTACCTCATTACTCTATACCAAACAACACAGTTTTAGATTTATCCGCTTTGGAAGCCTTCCCAGATGACAAATAATTATGGCAAACTGTAGAATTTATTTGTGAAGGATAGAAAGCTGTAGGAAAAGGAGAAAATGTTGTCTATCTGTTCCCACAATTTTATGAAAAGCCTTTTACATCAGTTATATAAACTCATATTTGTGTGGTAAAAGGTTAGTCATGGTACTGTAGTAGGAAAGACTTGAAATCATTATGTCAATTTTTCTCAGTATCTTACAAAATATTTTGGACAGTGCAGATTCACATGATGTGATCATATTCTACAATTTTTGCAAAACCACTTACTGTTGCCCTGGCATGCTAACAATTAAACAGATTTGTGACATAATTTGCTTTTACGAATGATGTACTTTGATCTACACCTTTCATCACTTTGCTCCAAGCTATGACCAAAATACCTGTTCATCTGCAGCAGAACATTTTCAAACGAACAAAAGAGTATGATATTGACTTACTTATTAGGGAAAGAGACAAAAAAATGATGATTTCTACCCTACCTTCCTCATCTGTCCTGAACGTCAATTTGATTTTCTTAACAGCAACCACAGCAGATAAACCAGCTGGACTTGAACACGTTCACACAGCAGCAGTTACAGATCCAGAGTGTATCTGAGGCTCAAGCCGCAGTCCAGTCAGTCCAAAATGCTGAACAGATACAGACAATAACCACAGTCCAAGAGGATGGCTTGCAGAATGAACAGATGGGTAACACTGACATGCCTAGTACTTCTATGCAGAATATTCTTCAAACAAGGTAAAGAAAGTTACAGAGCCAAACTTTGAGTTTTAATGACCCTGAGGAAGAATACTTTTGAAAACATTATGGGAAAAGGAGAGAATGCTGGTAACCAGCATTCTCTCCTTTTCCCACAATGTTTTCTACCCTCTCAGAAACAAATCCTAGCATTTTGAATCTGTTGTTTGCAAATTGCTTTGAATATGGACGAATCTAAATTTTGGTTGTCTGGTAGAGATTTAATACACAAGTTATGCAACTATAGACTCACTATATTAGGTAAAGTGTAAACAAAAACCAACCTGCATACAATTGTATGCTATCTGGTAATAGTTCACACTTTATTGATGATTTCAATAGTTCAATCGTTCAATCTGTATAAAAAGTTACTTATTTAATGTTTGTTAATTGCTAGTTATAATCGATTGCTCCTTCATCCAAAATCATTCAAAGTTATTGTTGAAAAGCAGTATTTTCTCTTCCTTCAAGAAGTTTGTCTTTTTTTGTTGTTATACCTCGCCACAACTAAGTTGGGGGTATACTGGAAGCAGTTTGTCTGTCTGTCTTTAGACACAATTTTGTGAACTCTTCAAGCCTGAGTTCCCACCGCTTTGGCTGAAATTTTAATGGATACCTCCCTACCATCGGAACTGGTGTACCTGCAGTTTTCTTTTGGATTGGTGAGCCAGAGCAGGAGTAATAGCCTTGGAAACTTTTCCCAAATCAGTGACAAGGCAACCAGTTGAGGATATTTGCTGATCTGCTACAGTTCTATTTTACAGTAGTGTTTATGGGCTTTAACTCATACCAAACAAGAAAATGTAAGCTTTCTCTGAATTGAAAGCATTTTGCAGTCATCAATTTATATTTGGCTCAAATGATGGAATTTGATAGGAAAGAAAACATTGTGGAAAAAGGAGAAAAATGCTGGTTACCAGCATTTTCTCCTTTTCCTACAAT
Source organism: Hippopus hippopus (assembly GCA_946811185.2). Lineage (NCBI taxonomy): Eukaryota > Metazoa > Mollusca > Bivalvia > Cardiida > Cardiidae > Hippopus > Hippopus hippopus. The sequence goes on along the minus strand of OX328103.1, from coordinate 42,147,592 downwards.
GTTTTCAGAAGGTGTCTTCCTGCAGGTTGTTAAAACTGGGGAGTGTATGGTGAAGGGTTAAGATTGCACATTCAATAATGGATTAGCTATTAAGCAAGATGAGGCCCCTTTTGAATTACAAAAAAATTATTTGCTGTTTGATTCACAGTAATCCTGTAAAGGATTCAGTTGATCTGGCAGAAGAGGAAGGAGCTGCAGAAAATACTGTTCAAGTTACAGAGGATTTCACTGTTAAGGGTAGACTATATTCATGTGATCATTGTGATAAAGTCTACAAGAAATCCAGTCACCTTAAACAACATATCAGATCTCACACAGGTTGGAAACATAATATATTTCATTCATTCTCTTACTGAACTATTTAACTATCTCAATCTGTCAGTCTTACATAAATTGTTTTAGCTCGGCTGTTTTCGGAGAAAATGTCAAGGTATTGTCAGAGCCCTGGCATCGTTGCCTGTGTTGTCGTTGCCTTGATGCAAAAACTTTGACATTTTGTAATATCTGTTATTAATGAAGGTATTTACTTCAAACGTATATAAGTTAACTTCCAAAGGAGATCCTATACAACAAGAGTAGGTAACTATCAAAGTATTTTTGATACAGTTATACCCCTTTTTCGACTTAAAATTTTCACTGAAAATCCAGCAACAGCAGCTAATGGTTGGCACAAGGTAGTGCTTTTGTGTAGACTTAATAGATTTTGCTCTAATTGGGATAGTATTATCTGTTTATTCAAAGTATCTCCTGAAATGAACAAAAGTACTGACGACAATGAACAAGCTTTTGGCGTAAATAAAATGCTGCTGAAGGTCTGATAACTCCTATAAATGATCACAACTGATGTAATATTTTTTTACAGGAGAAGATTATTAACATACACTAACCAGTGTATGTATTAACATACATTAACCAGTTGTTTAACTCTTTACCAAACAACAAAGTTTTGCACACAGCAAAATCAAAAACTTTTGCAGACGACAGGTTACGTATAAATCAGAAAATAAAATTTGTCTGTTGAAAGGTAGGAAAACATTGTGGGCACAGGAGAAAATGCTGGTTAGCAGCATTATTTCCTTTACCCCCAATGTTTTTTTAAAAGGCTTTCTCTGGGTCATTAAAACTCTAGATTGTGTGGTAAAGGGTTAACACAGTAGCAAACAACAAAAGTTTAGACTTGTCCATATGAAAGCAATTCCAAATGACAAACATCGAGCTGTGTCAAAGGTTGGAATTTGTCTTTAATGTGGTTGAAAACATTGTTTGAAAAGAAGAAAATGTGCAGCATTTTGTTCTTTTCCCACAGCATTTTCAAAAGCCTTTTAACCTCAGAGATGTTAAAAAATGGGATTCTTTGGTATACTGGTAGTCTGTATAGAATTAATAGATATGTTCAATTATACTTGAAACACTCTTTGAAGATTCAAATTTTTTGTCCCTCATTTAAATACAGGGACGCTTTGAAATTGTCTTTTTGTCCTTCCCATATTCAAATATTTAACTCTTTACTGAACGACAAAATTTTAGACTTGTCCAAATTGACAGCATTGCAGATGACAATTCAAATGTGGCTCAAAAGATGAAATTTTTCTGTGATAGGAAAGAAAACATGGTGGGAAAAGGAGAAAATGCTGGTTACTGCTATTTTCTCATTTTGCCACGTTGTTTTCAAAAAGGCATCTTCCTCAGGGTCTTTGAAACTCGGGATTGTATGGTAAAGGGTTAAATTTAAGTTTTCAAGGTTTAAAAACATCTCTTTCCACCTCTTTGTTACTTTTAGACTGTTTAATTAATTTGCTTTTTTCCAGGTTCAAAATTAACTTGAAAACAGTTATTTCAATTTGATTGAATCTTTCGGTAAATACTATAAAAGACTAAAAGTTATGATTTCACAAAATAGCAGACAGTATAGATTGAAGATCAGACTGCATGTTTTATGTAGTTGTATCTTGATATACACTGTGCATAAGAGAAAAGTTTTCGCCAACTCTAAGAGTTACTCATAAATCCTGTAGTTCTAAGTATGATTGGCATGAATTCTCTGGTGGATAACAAGGTAGATTGTGAAGTTATAATAAGCATTTTACAGTAACATTTGCTGTTTTCAGGTGAACGACCATACAAATGTAGTAAATGTGAGAAGACATTTGTGTCTATGGGAGTTGCTAAACAACACTTACGGACACATACTGGGATCAAGGAATATCGGTGTAATGTTTGTAATGCCATGTTTACTACAAATGGCTCCCTGGTTAGACACATGAACATTCACATGGCGCTGAAAGAATATAAATGTCCATACTGTTTAGAAGGATTTAGGACTCCATCGCTCTGTAAACGTCACATGAAGACACACACTGACCCCGAACATGCAGAGGCAGAAGGTAAAGTGTATTCATTACTCAAAGGTCAAGATTCTAAAAACAACACTTTTCACTAGGCCGTGTGTCGTGGGTAATTACTAGAATTATCTCGAGGAGAGATATTGCACTTTGAATCCAAATCTGCACCTTGGATGACTCTGTAGACTACTATAGTAATGCAGATGATAAAAAGGAAAAATTTTTGATGGGAGTGAAACCATTATTGATAGCAAGTGATTTGTATTTCACGCAACAGTTTATTATCTTTTAACACAGATATGTGCGCTAAATGACCAAAGCTGTCGATGCGCCATAAAACAACATTCATTCATTCATTCATTCATTCATTCATTCATTCATTTATTCATTCACGCAATAGTTTTTCAAAAGCTTTTTTACTGCAGATACATCAAGAGCCTTTTAACTACAGTGAGTTTATTTAAGGGAAAGGCTTTGTTCTTCTTATGGTATTTGATACTGCTGTCTATCTGTTGCACTGCAAAAATAAAATCCAAATTTTGCTTTGGTAAAGCTGCTTTTCTCACAAAATAGAAGAAAGTGTAGTTCCAAAGACAGGCTGTGTGTTTAAAAAAAAAATACATGTAGTAGTTTGGTGTGGCATGCCTTACCATAAAATTCAATGATTAAAGAGCTCTTAACCTGTAACCACACACTCCTGACTTATAATGAGTGATTGATTGGTGTTTTATGCTACTTTCAACATAATTTCAGTCATATCATGGCAACAGCTCACATATTCATGTTTTCCTGGGTTTTACCAGTACTAGGCTGGGGCTCTGAAGTGTCTTGCCCAAGGACAATCCCACGAAAATCCCAGGGGATCCAGTGCGGCAGCTGCAACTTGAACTTGGGACCTTCAGGTTACGAGTCCCACATTTTACCACTGAGCCATGCAGGACCCTGACTTTTAATGACCCTGACAGAAGAGCTTCTGGAAATGAAAATTAGCATTTTCTCCTTTTCCCACTATGTTTCTTCTGCCCTTTCACAGACAATGCCATAATTAGAGACAAATTTAAATAGCTATCTGCAAATGCTTAAAATATGGAGGAGTCCAGATTTTTGTTGTCTGATAAAGGTTTAAGAAATAAAGAAATAATTTGATAGCAAGAAAAAGAGAAAATGCTCATAGCATCCCTCTTTTTCCACATCTCTAACATGTCAAAGACATCAGTTTTATTAAAGCCTTAGATAGATTGTGGTCTGCAAATGTTTTCAAATTAAGCAAGTCTGACATTTTGTTGTATTGTAAAAGGTTATAACTCACATTTTTAGATTTCTTTTTGTGTTTCAGATGAGAATGACAAACCAGCCTCTGATGAAGTCAGTAAAAAGAAAGACAAACAGTCAACGACAAGCCTGGCCTCTACGCTTAGCAGACCACACCAGCCTGAGGATATTGGCATGTCAGAGAGATTATATATAGAGTCAGAATCAGAAAGAAACAGAGTCAGTCAGGTAAAGATGAGAGGCCTTTATTTTTACCCCTTTACCAAACCAAGTGAATAGAAGACTTTTGAGAACATTATGGGTAAAGGAGAAAATGCTGGTAACCAGCATTTTTTCCTTTTCCTACAATGTTTTCTTTAATTTCAAAGACAAATTCCAGAATTTGAGCAATGTTAAGTTTGTTGTCTGTAAATGCTATGGATATGGACAACGTTAAAATTTCTGTCTGGTCAAAAGTTATTAAGTGAGTGCCAACTCTGTACCGGATGATCCCATTGTTTACGGCCCTGAAGAAGCATGCTTTTGAAAGTTGAGGAAAACAGAAGATATTGCCTGGTGCCACAATGTTCTGTATCATTTTTTCAGACAAAATCCATTATTTGAACATTTATTTTGTTGTCAGCAAATATGGATGGATTTAAAATTTTGTCTGATCAAAGAATAGTGGACTGCTCACGATATCCTTGCCAGAAAAAGGACAAAATTAATGTTGTTTCAGAAGACGTCAGAAGAAAAGTAATGATTTGTTGTACAGGATTGTTAAAAAAAAATAGCTTCATCATTTTTAGCTCACATGAGCACAAAGAGAACATGGTGAGCTCTTGTATTTGTGCTGTGTCCGTTGTGCGGTGTCTGGGCACTAACAATAACCTTGTTTGCACTTTAGAGGTCTTATTTTTAGTCAAATTACTTACGAAAATTATTCAGAATATTTTTCTTGATAATATCGTGGACAAGTTGGAAATCATGTTGGGTCAAACACAAGGTCTCTGGAACAGATCTTGGAAAAACCTTATGTACAGTCTAGAGCCAAAAGGATTCCCATATATTTCCTTTCAAAATGCGTCAGAATTAGAAAATGCGAGCTGAATTTTCCAGCTAATAAAATGCTACTATAAATTATCCGAAGGCAAGTGTACAAACAAAATAAGATAATCCTTTTCATTCTCAAAAGTGGTCATTTTTCACATTGAGAAAATTCATTCATTTATAATTTTTCTGGGAATTTAGAACAAAATGTAAACTGATTCTCGGCTCCAATCAACTTAATATAAAGCATCTGAAAAATGGAGAACAGTTTAGTTGCATAGCACTTGCAGATTAGATAAACATTGATCATCTTGTCAGAAAAAGATTAACAACTTATTTTTAGCAACTTGAAGAAGAAATCCTTCAGCATCTTTTAAAACTGCACCAAATTAGGGGGGGGGGAAGCACACAGTATCACCCTAGATCACAGACCTAAACACAACAACATTAGTGAAATTTGGTGCATTTACTGCCATGAGCAAGCAGTAGAATGCATGTCATCTGTAAATTGAAAGTCTGGAGAAATAAGGAATTTCTAACAACATCTGCATGTTGAATAAAGACCTCATACACCTTACAGAACACATTGCAACTTTCTCCAAAGTGGACTAAAATCAGTGACAGACAGATAAATAGTACAGAATCGAATGGAATTGAAATTTATTGCTTAAATTCGATACAGAAAACTAAATGCAGTCTACTACATGTAGCATAGTGAACTATACAGTTAAAAAGTGGTTGAACTTACTGTAATTCATTTCTCTCATATGTTTTCAATTTTAACAAACTTTAACAAAAAGCGTAATGTCAAAGAAAAAATACTTCTGACAGAGTTTAACAAATGTCAGTCCTGTACTGATTTTGCAAGTCGTCAAAAAAAGCCACAGGCAAAAGTTTGATAGTGGCTAAAATACAGAAATGTGAGCCCTGGAGGTTGTATTTTTGTTCTGACAACTTCCTCTTTTTCCACAATGTTTTCAGCAAGGATAGAAAAAATCTTTTGTCCAACATCGAACTTCTCATCTGCACATGCTTTCAGTATGGACCAGTCGGTAGTTTTCTTATGTTGAAGTGTAGAGGCATTAATAGATACATTTAACGTTTGAACATCTGTCATTTATCTAGAGGAGGGGGCTGTGTTATGTCACTTTCGTTGCAGATTTTATTCTTTATTATGCAGGTAAAGGATATTCCATCACAGTTTGACCAGAAGCATGCTCATCAGTGTGAACATTGCCCAAAAAGTTTCAAGAAACCCAGTGATTTGGTGAGACATGTTAGGATTCACACAGGGGAGAAACCATTTTCCTGTCCTGTTTGTAGTCGTACCTTTACAGTGAAATCAACACTAGACAGTCATATGAAGACACATGGTGGATGTAAGTCTGTCTTGTTAACCCTTGTCCTACTAAATAAGGTCAATGAAATTTTCAAGCCAGTAGTAAAAACAGGAATAATGTAATTGCAAACTTATTTTTTGGAGGAAAATATCTCCTTATTGGACAGTGTAGATCCAAGATCAGACTGCATGTTCTGTGCAGTCTGATCTTGATCTACACTGTCTGCAAAAGGTCTGTGAGTCACGCTTAGCAGCTTAAGCATTAAATATGAAATTGTATCTCTTCAACTTAATAGGTAACGCAGTTGGTAGGGTACAGCATTTGAGACCAGGTTGTTGCTGGTTCAAATCCGTCACTTGGAAAAATTCTTTTGGAGGATCAATGATAGTCCTTGCAACAAGATTTATTCCTCTCTCACAACTGATCACTTTTCTGACAGTGGCTCTGTGGGAAAGAAGCTAGTGGCTTGGGGAGAAATATTGTATGAAAAACTCCAGGAAAGCATGGATAAGTGCAGTGGCAGCCGCAGTATAATTATGCCCCCCTTCAACGAAGTGGGGGTATATTGCTTTGCACATGTCGGTCAGTCGGTCGGTCAGTCATTCGGTCGGTCGGTCAGTAGACCTTACCTTGTCCGGATAATAACTAAACACAGAATTGACCTAGGTTCGTCAAATTTGGCACAGACATGCGTCTCGGAGTGTAGATGATCCCTATTGATTTTGAGGTCAATCGGTCAAATGTCAAGGTCACAGTGACCATCAACATGTTGATATATAGACCAAACTTTGTCCGGATGATAACTAGACACAGAATTGACCTAGGTTCATCAAATTTGGCACAGACATGCGTCTCGGAGTGTAGATGATCCTTATTGATTTTGAGGTCAATCAGTCAAATGTCAAGGTCACAGTGACCATCAGCCCGTTGATATATAGACCAAACCTTGTCCGGATGATATCTAGACACAGAATTGACCTAGGTTTGTCAAATTTGGCACAGATATTTGTCTCAGAGTGTAGATGATCCCTTTCGATTTTGAGATTAATCCATCAAAGGTCAAGGTCACAGTGGCCTTCAACTTAATGATATATAGATCAAACCTTGTCCAGATGATAACTAGACACAGAATTGACATAGGTTTGTCAAATTCTGTACAGATATTCATCTCGGAGTGTAAATGATCTCTATCGATTTTGAGATTAATCCATCAAAGGTCAAGGTCACAGTGGCCTTCAACTTAATGATATATAGACCAAACCTTGTCCAGATGATAACTACACACAGAATTGACCTAGGTCCTTCAAATTCTGTACAGATATTCATCTTGGAGTGTAAATGATCCCTATCGATTTTAAGGTTAATCTGTGAAAGGTCAAGGTCACAGTGACCACCAGATGATTCAGGGCCTGCGCTGCCGTTCGCCACTTGAGCCATTTGGTCAAAAAAAAATTAAATTGTCTCAAAAATCATCATGTGTGGCTCAGCTTGTGGCTCCAACATTTTATTCGCGTATTATTGGGGACGTAGTAAGCATCGAAGTCGACTGGGAAAAAGCGGAAGTCGAACGCGCATGCCGAGAAGAAAATCGATTTATAACCCAGTCTGTGTATCGGCGACTGTTTACAATCTTGTATGTATACACACGGCGGTGTGTCTAATTATGCGAACTGTTGACAGATTATCACGTTTAACAATTGAAGTGGTCTATAAATAAAAAAGATGACATCGATATTTCCCATTCAATTCTTTTGATATCAGTTTATGAACTGTGCCACTTCCTGTATCAATGTGGCAGTAGGGGGGCATGACTGTTTTACAAACAGACATCTTGTTGAAATAATGTTGAAAACTGTTGTTTAACAGCAAACAAACAAACAAACAGACAAATCAACTCTGTAAGATTCTGACAGTAATTCTGTTACCCATTACCGCACAATACGATTTTTTCCATACACCTTCTGTTGAAAAATTTGAAAAGCATTAAGGAAAAAAAGCAATTACTTGCAAGTGTAAGGTATCTTGTTAAAGATTTCCGCAATGATGTTCACCAAGTATACTAAAAAACAGTTCTTATGCTACATGCCTCAACTGGGCATTTGATTGTCTAAGATGTTTTTTAAATGACAAAATTTAGACTTCTCCAAAATGAAATCATATATGGCTGAAATAATGAAATTTCTCTTCTATAGGTAAGCAAATAGTATGAAAAAAAGAGAAAATGCAGGTTATCAGCATATTCTTCTTTTCCCACAATTGTCAGAGCTTTTCTTTTTTTTCGTGGTTGTTAAAACTCGGAAGTGTGTGGTAAAGGATTGACAAGCTGGACAAATGAAGCATTTTCTCCATTTTCCACAGTGTTTTTTACCCTTTAAAAGGCATCATTTTAGCTACAATTAACTTGCTGTTAGTAAAGCCTTTGAATTTGGAATGTTCTAAATTTTTGTTGCTTGGTAAAGAGTTATACCCTAATTTAGGTACAATATTCTAAACCCTCAAGGATGTTTTCCTAGTTTTTGTCTGAAAATTTGTTTGCGGAACCAGGTAGCACCAGAGACTTCCAAAATTTGGACTCATATAGGGCCTGAAACCAGATGGTTACTGGTTTGAATCCCCAGCTTTCCCAATTTCTTCTCTGAGGATTGATGATAGTCATTGCAATAGGATTCATTCCTCAATCACTGCTGATCATTGCTTCAATAATGATTATGATGGAAAGCAGCCTTTGACTTAGAAAGAATAATGTGCAAAGCTGTAGTTTGCTAAAGAACCAATGAATGAAACAGTGCTAAAAGGCCAGAAACACCAGAACAAGCAAATACAAATCTGTTTTTTAAGGTAATGAGGCAAAGGTGCTGTTTATTTCACATTCAAAACAAAAATGATTCTATGATTTTTTTTTTATTTAGATGAGAAGAATATACGATGCCATGTCTGCAACTCATTGTTCAGTACTAAAGGGAGTCTAAAAGTACACATGAGACTTCATACAGGGTCCAAACCCTTCTTCTGCCCCCACTGCCCACAGAGATTCCGAACATCTGGACACAGAAAAAGCCATATTTTGTCCCATTATAAGCCAGAAGCTTCCAGGAAGAAGAAGAATGCAGCTCAAGCAAGCACTACAGTAGTTGAAGAAGTTCCTCAGAATCAAGCATTGGACTTCATGAATGCTGTTGAAAATAGTGGACCTGTTCCACAAATTATTACGCATAGTCAGGGTCAGATTGGTGAGGTGATTAATATTGACCAATCACTGCTGCAGGGTGCTAATGTGCTTCCACTATCAGTTACAGTCGATAATTTCGGCAATCTAGCTGAAAACAACATGACCACCCAGGTCCTTCAAGGGTTTGAAGGATTACAGCTTCAGCTTGGGGGAGGAAATTTGACCCAAGGGATACAGATCACTGGGCTTGACCCCAGTGTGTTTAACCAGACTGTTCAGATAGATGCTAGTTTGTTACAGCAGCTACAAGCTGGCAATGTGAATATTTCTCTCAATCAGCTGCAGGGTACAGACCCCAATCTTGTTCAAGTCCAGCCTATCTCCATACAGGACAGTGTAAATCCAAACTTGGTGGTGCAGCCATTAAATACTTTAGATCCATCATCACAAAGTGGCCTACAACAGCACATCAACTTGGGTCAAGAGGCCACAACCAACAACTTTACAAGCGGATCAGTGAATGAACAACAGGTTTGTAATTAACTCTTTACCCATGGACAAAATTCTAGACTTGTCCAAACTGAAAGAATTTACAAGTGACAAAGTCATTGTGACTCAAAAATTTGAGCCATGCTCTGTGAAAAGGGGGTTTAGTGCATCTCTGTGATGCATTATCATTATATAATCAGCACATCATTATATAATTATGCATCCATAAAATCCATTTTGTCTTACAACTGACTAATTTATGAGGTAAACTGGTACTTTGACATACAGGAAATTGATCAATAGCAAAATATTTTGGCCCAGGGTTGATACTTTTTGCAGATGCATTAAACTCCTTTTTCTCAGAGCATTGCATATTTATTTGCCTTATAAGCATTGGTTTCTAGCATTTTCCCCTTTTCCTTCAGTGTTTTCAGAAGTCTTCATTTTTGGGGTTGTCGAAATGAGCGATTGTTTGGCAAAGGAGTAAACCCTCCCTTTCTCATAAAAATACAAGCTTGTGGACATGTAGAGATAACTGTATAATCATGAAATTTAAGGCTCCTGAGGAACTAGTTTTGAAAACATTGTGTTAACAGACATTGCTCCTTTTTCCACAATGTTTTGTACCCTATCAAAGCTAGATCCCATTGCTTGTGCAAGAATGAATCTCTTGTCTGCAAATCCTTGCAACTGGGGCAAGTTTATAATTGGGTCAAATGGTAAAGAGTGAAAGCAGTAAAGAAAGCGTTTGTTCAGATGTGAAATTGGGAACAGGAATTTTTATAGTCCATTTGGTTTCTATAAAAACTAACATTTTGATGAAATGCATTCAAATAGAACAACTTCTTCATAATTTCTTTGTTGCAACGTTAGTTATTTACAAAAACCATGCAGAAATCTAATTTTTCACAACATTTCATTTTCAATTTCATGCTTTTGACTATGTAACTCTATAGTAATATTTAAGCAATTTTTGGTCTTAGCCACAGAGGAGTGAGGGACAGACTGAGAACAGCCATAAACAATAACAAATCATAGTAAAACCATGTGTTTTTATAGTAATTTCATTCATAATTAGATTCAGTAGTGACTTTATTTACAGATCTAGCATAACAATAGAAACAAACATGTGAATCTCATGTTTTACAACCATCACCCTTAAGGGTTTAGAAATTGAATTATTTGACTATGTATATACCTGTACAGATTCTTCTGCCATTAAACAGATAGCAATTCTATCAATCTGCCTAACCGAAAAGATGTGGTACAAATTATACATGATTTAGAGAATTGATAGTATCATCCCCCCCACCAAAAAAAAAAAAAAAAAAGTTAGAAGGTATACCTCTTTAGGTCAATTTCAGTTTTTCCAGCAATGTTTCTTGAAAGTTGCTGCCTTCAAACAACTAATAAAGTGTCTGTGTAAAGGTAAGTTATTGTGAACCTAGTTTTTCAATATGGTTGGCCTCATATGTGAATGCCTTTAAATTGACCATGGGATAGTATGCTATTTTTTGCACTCTCTCCACCTTTTTCAGATGTCAAAATTAACATTGAGTTTAATGGACAAAATCATTAAAATACAGTTCTAAATTCTTCAAGTAATTTTCTCTCGTGGTTTTTGTAAAATAATCAGATAGGTATCAAGAAATTTCCCCCAAAATTTTTTAGATAGATGATTTTGAGCCAAACAGTTTTTATACCACCCAAATGGACTATAATCACCAATATTCACTTGTGACTTCACCACTTTTGAAATTATATTCTAATCTTAACTCTTTACCGAATGACAAAATTACACTCTTCTTTATTGACAGCAGTTTTAAATGACAAATCAAATCCAGCTGATAATGATGGAATTTGTCTTTGAAAGATAGAAAAGATTGTGGAAAAAGGAGAAAGTGCTGATAACCAGCATTTTCCTTTTTTTTCCATTATGTATTCAAAGGTTATCTTCCTCAGGATTACTAAGACTTGTAATTGGTTGGTAAAGGGTTAAACAATCTGAAAATCAATCTCCATAAAATAGTCTTAGTAGTTAAATTATCTTTGACCATGTATTAGGCTTTGTGTGTATGAAAGTGTCAAAAATGTTCAGGTATGAAAATTCAGTTTAATTCTTTCCCAAACGACAAGTTTAAGACTCTTTCAAATTAAAAAAATCTGCAGACAACACATTCAAAATTGGTACAAATGAATCTAATCTCTCTAATAGGGTAGAAAACATGGTGAAAAAAAGAAGAAATTGCTGGTTACCAGCATTTTCTCCTTTTCCCACAGTATTTTCAAAAGCCCTATTCCCCAGGGTTGTGAAAACCCTGGTTTGTTTGGTAAAGGGTTAATAGCGTAGTGGTCTGCAAAATCTGCATGTCTATGTGTGAATAACAAAATGAATAAAAGAGATCAAACTCCAAGTGTTATTTTGAAAAATTATTTATTTAAAAAATTATTTCTATGTGTGGTATGTCTATGTGTGGTATTTTGCTGTATTCATTTTGTGTTTTATCTTTTTGTGTGGCTGTCAATAGGAACAATTGGATCTCCAATCAGGCAGTGGTACAGTACAGGCAGTAAATACTGAGCTGAAACCTGATTTAACAGATAATTCTCAAAACCTGGAACAAGCAGAATTGGAAACAGGTGTGGAAGTGGACAGTGTTGTTGAAAAGAGTATAAATGTTCCTGATAGCCTAAATAATGTAGATGTTACAAACGATATAGACCCTGAAGCAAATGAAATGAGGGCAATCAATCCAAACACCATGACAAATAATATGGAAGATATGTCAGCCTCAATGATGGATGTGGATAACCAGATGGATTCAGATAATGAGGATGATTTGGTGAATGATGATGATGATTTGATCCAAGAATCAGTTGCTGATGATGAATTGCATCATCTAGACGATGATGGTTTGACGGGAACTCTAGTACCCACAACCCAACAGCCAGCTTCTCAACAATCTGACAGGCGCTTTCCTTGTCCTGTAAGTATTTAACCCTTTCCCATGCTATCTTGAGGGAAGATGTATATAGCCAAATGAGGAAGGCTTTTTAAAACTGGGAAAAGGAGAAAATGCTGGTAACCAGCATTTTCTCCTTTTCCCACAATGTATCCTATCCTTTTATTAATATTCAGGTTGTCAGCTGTAATTTGTTCAAATGGGACAGTTCTAATATTTTGTTGTTTGATAAAGAGTTCAATCATAGACTTTGTAGGACTAGATCAGATTGCTCAAAATATTTAGTCTGATCATGATTTTACCATACAAGATGATTTGTGAAATGTACATACCTAAGGGCCCTTTGGACTCCTTTTTCAACCACATCACACCCCATTCTACTGACAGATTTTTTTATGTCACACACAATCTCTATATTTTGACATTTTTACTGCTTTTTGTTGCAAAGTGCAAGGATGCTTTACCATTAACAACATATATGCTACCATGAAAAGTGAAAATCGTATGGCTATTACTTAACTTTTAAAGACAGAATTGGTTTGTCCAAGTTGAAAAAATTTGCAGATGACAAAATGGTACTCATATGATGGGATTTATATCCGAGAGGTTAAAAAACAATGTGGGAAGAGAAGAAAATGATTGTTACCAGCAAAATGTTTTCAAATGCCTTTTACCCTAGGGTAGGGTTGTTAAAACGGGGGATTGTGTGGTAAAGGATTAACTTAATAAATTTATCTCGTTTGCAGACAGGAACATTATTTATACCTTGAAAGTGCAAAAAAATTTAACTGTTATTTGCAGTATGACTGGAAAATATACTTGAGTAATGTGATTCCTTGACAGTTTTTTTTCAGACAATTCAATAGCAGTGTATATAACTATATACTGTGAAGTCTGATCTTGATATTCTTTGTCTGCACTGTGGTTTTAATAGGCTTTGTAAGGGTAATATTCAGTAAGTTGTCATATATATTCTGCTTTCTTTGTGATATGAAAAGTTATTCCTATTGTATATACTTTCAGCATATTACTTTACGGCAGAATTTTAGACTTTCCCAATTGACTGCATTTTCAAATTACACATTCAATGTGGTTCAAATGATTTGTGTCTACAAGGGTAGAAAACAGTGTGGTAAAAGGAGAAAATGCTGGTTACACACATTTTTACCTTTTTCCACATTGATTTCCAAAGCTTTGACATACAATGCAGTGTACTCATTTCCTTCCTCTAGATGAGTTATTTTCATCTTCACAGCTTACTACTTCAGAAACATTATGGTTGAAGAATAAATTACTTAATTGTTTACCAAACAAAAAAATGTTAGACTTGTCTAAATGTACAAGAAAGCATGTCCAGACGACACTGTAAATGTGTTACAATCGATGATGTATTTCTTTAAAAGAGTAGAAAGCATTGTGGGAAAAGGAGAAAAATGATGGTTACCAGCTGATGTTTATTTAGGTATATTTTCACAAGACTGTGTTATGAAATGTCAGCTGAGAATCTTTTCCAGAGTGTAACGAGTTAAAATCTTTCTGAATTCAGGAATGTCATAAGTCTTTCAAAAGATCAAGTCACCTGAATGAACACATGAGAATTCACACGAGAGATCCCCCAAAGAAAGAAAAGACGGCAGACCACAAGTGTCCATTTTGTAATAAAGCTTTCCAGAAACCCAGTCAGATGGACAGGCATGTCAGAATACACACAGGTAGGTTGGCTGACTCCTGTTTTGTGGAGATTCTATATGGCTATCTAACTTTTTCAGAGGATTTATTTCCGCGGTTGAAAAAGGTCAAATTTATATGAGCCATGCTCTGTGAAAAGGGGGCTTAATGCATCTGCGAAAAGTATCGACCCAGGTCAGCCTGCGCAGTCTGCGCAGGCTGACCTGGGCCGAAACTTTTCGCCATTGGTCAATTATCTGCATACCCAACGATCTGTCTATCTCATAATTAAGTTTGTTTTTAAAAAGGTGAATATTATGAATCTACAGGTATGTGATCGTTTGCTTGGTGCCATGGATCACGGAGATGCATTAAGCCCCCTTTTGTCAGAGCATGGCTCATATATTTGGTGCTTGAATGAGTTGAATTAAGGTTCCTTTCGCAACTTGGGACAACAGTAATGTTGTGGTTATTCAAATCCAAGCAGGCCTCCAAATTTATCGCAAATTTAGAGTGTAATCAGTATAAAATGGGTGTGTTAAAGAAAAGTTTACCAAACAACATAATTTTAGATCTGTCCAAATTGAAAGCATTTGCAAAGGACAAAAGTAGTCCAAATAATGATTTTATCATAGAAACAGTGGGTAACATTGTCGGAAATGGAGATAATGCTGGTTACCAGTATTTGCTCCTCTTCCCACAGTTTTTAGCTCACCTGAGCACAAAGTGCTCAAGGTGAGCTTTTGTGATTGTGCTGTGTCCGTCGTGCGTCGTCCATCGTCAACTTTTACCTTGTGTACGCTCTAGAGACCACATTTTCAGTCCAGTACTCATGAAACTTGGTCAGAATGTTTGTCTTGATAATATCTCAGACGAGTTGAAAAATGGGTCAAGTCGATTCAAAAACTAGGTCACTAGGTCAAATCTTAGAAAAATCTTGTGTACGCTTTAGAGGCCACATTCTCAGTCGAAAACTCTTGAAAGTTGGTCAAAATGTTTGTCTTGATGGTATCTTGGACCAGTTTGTAAACGGGTCAAATTGGGTCAAAAACTAGGTCACTAAGTCAAATCTTAGAAAAACCTTGTGTACGCTCTAGAGGCCACATTTTTGGTGCAATACTCATAAAATTTGGTCAGAATGTTTATCTTAATGATTTCTTTGACTAGTTTGAAAATGGGTCACATTGGATCATAAACTTGGTCACTGAGCCAAATCTTACAAAAACCTTGTGTACACTCTAGAGGCCACATTTTCAGTCAAATGCTCATGAAAGTTGGTAAGAATGTTTTTCATAAGGATATCTTGACTGAGCTCGAAAATGAGTCATGTTGGGACAAAACTAGGTCACCAGGTCAAATCTTTAAAATAGCTTGTGAAGCTCTAGAGTCATCATTTTCTGTCCAATATTTATGAAAATTACTCAGAATGTTTTTCTTGATGATCAATATGATGAAATTGAAAATGGGTCACTTTGGGTAAAAAACTAGGTTGCCATGTTAAATCTTGGAAAAACTTTGTGTACACTCTAGGGGCCACATTTTCTGTCCAATACTTACGAAAGGTGGTCAGAATCTTTGTTTTGATAATATCTACAATGGGAAAATGGGCTATGTTTGGCTAAAAAGTAGGTCATTGAGAGAAATTCTTCAGAAAGCTTACATACAAGCTAGAGGCCAAATTTTCAGTCCAATAATTATGAAAGCTTGGTAGAATGTTTGTCATATTATCCAAAGAGATTGAAAATGGGTCATGTGTGGTCAAAAGATTCAGGTGAGCAACTTCAGGGCCATCATGGCCCTCTTGTTTCAGAAGCAGTCTTCCTTAGGTTCATGTTTGGTAAAGGGTTGTCTTCCCACAGATTTATTTTGGGGGAAACATAGTGCTTTCTTGGTGTCTGTCTGGTTGGATGTAACTGTTTTGTGTCTGCTTAATACATGTATCTTTTGAACCCTTGCCATATTTTAGAATTTTTAGCTCCACTGGCCAAAGGCCAGCAAGCTTATGTCATGGCCCTGTGTCTGTTGTGCGTGTGTTATCTTTTATTTCAAACATCTTCTCTGAAACTACCTATCCAATTTTGATGAAACTTCACAGAAATGATTCTGCCATAGCTCTCTTAAGATTTTTTTCAAATAATTTGATTCCAATAAAACTCTGGTTGCCATGGCAACAAAACTGAAAAATATTGAAAAACTTAAAAAGTCTTCTTGTCAGAAACCATCAGGCCTAGGGCTACCAAATTTGATCTGTAACTTCATCTGTATTAGATTTGTTCAAATTACTGCCCTTGGGTCAAAATTGGTTCCAGGGGTCACAATTTTACATGGGTTTATATAGTGGAAAATTTCTAAAATTTCACTGTTCTTATCCATAAGGCATAGGGTTACCAAATTCGGCATATAGCTTTATCTAGTAGACTCTTACTAAGGTTGGTCAAATTATAGCCCTTGGGTCAATATTGAAGCCACCCCGGGAATCTCAAGTTTTACATTGGTTTATTTAGTGAAAACTTCAAAAATCTTTTTGTTAACTGTATGGCCTAGGAATACCAAATTTGCATGCAGCATCATCGATTAGATCTCTACCAAGATTGTCCCAATCATAGGCCCTGGGGTCAAAATTGGCCTCATCCAGGGGATCTAAAATTCTTACATGTGGATTATACACTGGAAACTACAAGAATCTTCTGGCTCCCAACTGTAAGATATAGGTTAATCCATAGGCCTCTGAAACTTCATTGGTCTATCAAGGGATAACAAATTTTTCATTATCGGACGCTGTTACTATAAATAGCACATTGGTGATTCCCTCTGTATTGATGTCAGCACATGGCGATCCGGGAAATATGGAAGCTTTTTAAATTTTTTGAAATGAGAGCTATTGCTTGATGACAAGAGCGGTTTGGAACTTTCGAACGTGAGGATACAGAAGAAAAATCATTTGTGAACCCATCTGCACTGTTAACTAGGTTTATTTTTCCATTTTCTGTTAAATATTATCTCTGAAAGGGGACCGGGGTCAAATTTTTTTCGATTTCGTTGCACACCTTGTCTTACTATGTATGATATAGAGAGAGTTGCCAATGGGCTATTTATAGAAACGGTATATTCTGTAATATACTGGCGATGCACCAATGTGCTGTAAGTGTCCGATGATCGACCAAGGAAAATCTTAGTGTTCAGTGATAGACCAATAAAGCTTTAAAGGCCTGTGGTTAATCAAAACTTGCATATATCTTCATCTAGTTGCCCTGTAGCAAGATTTAGAATAGTACTGGGGTAAGCCCTGGGGCGTTAACATGGTTTACAAAGGCTTTTATAGTGAGAACTCTGAAAATATTTTTGATGTATAGGTAGTTTGAGGTTCATAGGGACTCCCTGAATTTTGAAATAACTTAAAAAGTGTTTTAGCTATTGTACTGAAAATTTGCATAGTTAATGCTATTACCTTTACTAACTCTGTATGAAATTTACAGAATTTTTGATAACTTTGTTCAAATTTTTTGCATTCGATGCAATGTTAAAATGTATGAACAAAACAGCTTAAAAATGGTGGGAGGGTTGAAGGCTATTCTGAGTAAAGGGTTTACCTGTTTATGAAAACAGTTCTCATGCAAGTACTGTAACAGTGGTCATCCATTGTTTGAACAGCAAAAACTTCAGATTTTTAGGCCCTTAACTCATTTTTATATGGGTTGTATTTTAATGATTCAACACCAGAGACTTGCACATAATTGTTTCCACGGCCAACCGAAGATGTTTTCCTGAACCCAGTCAAACATTGGCTCACATCGGGTTGTATGGCATACAACAATAAAATGAAGATGGGCAAATTGTATGAACTAGTTAAGTTCCATAAACAAGCTCCAAAGTATTGTTGTAGATGAATTTTTATGGTCAAAGGGACACAATGTCTTTAAGGTTACCATCCTATGAATGTTACCAAAATACAATTGAGCTAATTTTGGGCAAACTGAAAAAATGATAGCGAAAAACAATTCAAAACCAACTATGAAAGACCTTCGAGTCTAAATGTAAGGTGGTTTCGAAAACACATATCTCAACAGAAGTGGTATAAAACATGAAACCATGCCGAAAAATAAAATTGAGACCAAATATCTGGAGAACAGAAATGATGTAAGAGAACTTTAGACAAATCATTTTAGGATTTAAAGATTTATAAGTGATGAAAGTGACATCTAAGGTAAGGTATAGAACTATATTATTTGTACAAAAACAATTTCAGGGCCTCATATTTAACTGAAGTGAGGTACTGAAGTCATGCACTTGTCCAGGTATGTTTGCTGTTCTGGTAACTGTGCGAAACCATAGGAGAAAGTTAAGCTTCAGAACAAAAATTTAACATTTCTGGAATGGGCAAAAAGCTTTCTTGCGGAAGAAAAATTCTGATTTTCGCTGTTAGAGTTGGTAAGGTCATTTTAAAAAACTTTGAAAAGGTTCATAAAAATTGATAGGGGATTTTTCAAGATATTTCAAAATTCAGGGGGTCCATATGAACCTCAAACTACCTATACGTCACTAAAAACTTATGTATCATGGATCAAGGGAAATAACTCCAGTTTCCAGATATACATAGCTTGTTACCATTTACCTCCCCTGATTACCAACCTGCACTATTACATAATTGGTTTTGGGTTTTCAAGGTTTTTGGATAGAAAATGTTCATACTTCAGTGAAAGTGATTTATTTTGAGATTAACTGTTATGCTTAGATGAGTTAGATATTCTATGAATTGAGGTTTGTATCTTTCAAGGTTTTTGTTTCTAGAACTTTATCGTTCACGCCACTGAAAAACTTGGAATCTTTGGAAATCTTCTTATCAAAGCATCCTTTGTGTGAGTTCATTGATATTTGGTATCAACAATATTTGATTAGACATACTTGTATTCATTGACTTCATCTTTGCATTTGGAAAAAAAAATGACATGGGGGGGGGGTTGGCTATTTTCTCTATGAAAGCTTATTGCCATACAGATTTCTCACGATAATGTCTCTGTCAGTGCCAATCAAGCACATGATACATTGTTTAAAAGCCAATGGAGTGATACAGGGCCATCATGGCCCTCTTTTTTCACTTACATGCTCCCTTTGATTGTGAAAACCTAGATAGTCCACTTTAACCTCTAAGCTGCTTAAAGCAAATAGCCAGTAGTTACAATCAAAATATTGCAATTTCAAAGTTCATTCTACAGGAAATGTCTCACAGCACCTGATAGTATTGATTAAAGATCAGACTGAAAATTCTGTGCAGTCTGATCTTTAATGTATATTGTATGCTGAAGGATTGAGTTTGGTTAAGCATCCAGAGGGACACGTTATGGTCTTCTGCAGCAAAGGTCCTTTGCATCAGAATTCTTCCATGTAAACTACATGTTTGAACAAGTAAAACAACTTCAGGTTTAACCATTAAACTGTGTGTAGCTTGAGAAAGAAGGCTTCTGAAAACAATGTAGGAAATGGAGAAAATCCTTGTAACCAGCA
The DNA here is from genome assembly GCA_946811185.2 of Hippopus hippopus. NCBI lineage: Eukaryota > Metazoa > Mollusca > Bivalvia > Cardiida > Cardiidae > Hippopus > Hippopus hippopus. The sequence continues at coordinate 42,127,818 of OX328103.1, read as the reverse complement.
TTGTCTCCGTGTCCCACTATGTTTTCTAACCTTTTAAAGACAAATTATATCATTTCAGCCATGTTGAAATCTTTGTCTGTATATGCTTTGAATTTGGACAAGTCTAAAATTTTGTTGTGAGTAATTTCTCATTTTTCCTCTATTTTTAATTATTACCATTATCTTCAAAAATAGGTTATCCTGAGTCTTAATGGTCCTGAGGAAAGAGGCTTTTGAAAATATTTTTGGAAAAAGGGGAAAAAGTGCTGGTCATGTGCAAATGCTTTCAATTTAGACAGTTCTACAACTTCATCATCTGGTAAAGGCTTAAAATAAAGATTTTTGTACACAAATGATATCTTAGAAAACCAGAAACATAGAATTTACTTACTTTGATTATAGCTTCACAATTTTAGCTAAAAACGTAAATTTGCCATTTTATCTTTGCAGGCGAGAGACCATTTGTTTGCATGTTGTGTAAAAAGGCATTCAATCAGAAAAATGCTCTACAAATGCATTTGAAAAAGCACAGTGGAGAACGCCCCCATCAATGCCAGTATTGTAATATGTCTTTCACCCAGAGGGGAAATCTCAAAACTCATGTGAAAAGGGCTCATCATCTAGAGATGGTCAACTCAATGAAAATAGAGAAATCCTTTGAGAAAGCCAAAGATGACAGTTCTCAGATAGAAGTTACAGTAGCTCAGGCTGGAAAGTATGTGGAAAGTGATGTTGGCATTGTGACAGCTGATGGAACAGTTCAAATAGTGAATCAGGATTTGAATCTTGTGGAGGTGGCTGATTTGTTTAACAATTGATTGTTAGAGTGCCGCCAATCACAGCTTTTGTTGAATTTGTAGATCAAGGTCAATTGCACAGAATATACAGCCTGATCTTAGATCTTTGCTATCAAATATTTCTCTGAGACATTCTTGCCAAAATATCTTTGAAAATTGCTTTCAGAATTCTTGCTCAGTGGGTGGAAACAAACAATAAATGTTCCAAAAGCCTTTAGATGCATTTACATGGAAGAACAGTGGAGAATGAAACAGGAGCATGAAATGCACTGTCATTATCTGTATTTGTCATTATCACAACAATTGTCTTATATGGTAAATTTACATCAAGTTCACTTGTGGTAGTTGTATCCACTGTCATTACCTGAATTTGTCTTTCTTTGATAGGAGTACAGCATTTCATGTAATGGAATGACCTTTAAATTCAATCTATTAATATTTTCTTTTTTTTTTTGTCCTTGTCATTAACTTCTTATGGAAACAAACATTGAAAGAAAAGGAGTGGTTGCTGACTACAAGCAGTTACTCCTCTATAACCTTTTACCACACAATCCAATTTTAACAAACCTGAAGAGAAAAACTTTTTAAAACATCATGGGAAGAGGAGAAAATGCTGGTAACCAGCATTTTCTCCTTTGCATACAAGGTTTTCTACTCCATCAAAGACAAATCCCACCATTTAAAGCACATTCATTTTTTTGTCCTCTTCAGTGCTTTCAATTTGGACAAGTCTAGAATTTTGCCATTTTGTAAAGGAGTAAACAGTGTAGCAGTAGATCTAATTGCCTGCTTCAGTAATCAGAAACGCTGCCATATTAATTCCTTCAAATAAGAAAAAACTTTCTATGAGAACTTGTGACATCATACCCACATTGACAAATGTACTTCTTACAAAAAACAATGTTTCCTGTTAATTTTTGATACCATGTTTTTTTCCATGGATACATGTAAAAATGTCTCTTTGGTCAGTTAAATCCAAACACTTTTATAACAAACGAATTGAAACACACTTTTTCTTATCTTTTGGCCAATGTCCTGTTTCGAGAAACAAGTAAGAAAAATATACACAAGCATTAGTTACTTTTTCATAAGAAATTTTTATTTAATTGATCTTTGTTGACATTTTTTAAGCTCTGCTAATTTCTTCTCTTGCAGTTGAAAATTACCTCATCCTTAGCCCTTTACCATCCAATCCGAACTTTTGACAACCCTGAAAATTAAGACCCGGCCAGGCAGCTCAGTGGTTAGCATATCTGAGTCATGACCTGGAGAGTGCGGGTTCGATACCCAGTTGCGGCAAACTTTCTTTCAGGTGATTTTTGGCCTCTCACCACTGATGCATGTAAGAAAAGTAGTCAGGGGCTTTGGAAAGATAGTTGTGTCAGTACTGGTGTGAGAAAGCCAGGAAACACGTGGGTGCGTCACTGACCACCATGATATGACCTAAGCTGTTAAAATACAAACAAACGAAAATTAAGCTTTCTGAAAGTATCAGGGGAAAAAGAAAAAGTGCTGATAACAGGCATTTTCTCCTTTTCCCACAATATTTTCAACATTTTCAAAGACAAATCACATCACATGAGTTTTATTTGAATTTTCCTCTGCAAATGCTTGAAATTTGGACAGGTCTGAAATTTTGTTGCCTGGTGAAGCATTAAACAAATTTGCAGCAGAAGACTTTTTAACTCTTTACCCATATTCCAGACTTTTAACAAACCTGAGAAAGAAAGCTTTTGAAAACATTGTAGGATAAGGAGAAAATGCTGGTAGCCAGCATTTTATCTTTTTAGCTCATCTGAGCACAACGTGCTCAAGGTGAGCTATTGTGATCGCCCTATGTCCGCCGTCCGGCGTCCGTCAACAATTTCTTTAAACATCTTCTCCTAAACCACTAGGCCAATCTTGATGAAACTTGGCAGGGATGTTCCTTTGGTGAAGCTCTAACAAAGTTGTTCAAAGAATTGAATTCCACCCTTAACTCTGGTTGCCATGGCAACAAAAAGGAAAAAAATGCAAAATCTTTGAATATCTTCTCCTCTGAAACAAGAAGGTGTAGAGCTTTGATATTTGGTATGTAGCATCTCCTAGTGGACCGCTATCAAGTTTGTTCATATGATGCCCCTGGGGTCAAAACTGGCCCCGCCCCATGGGTCACAAGTTCAAACATAGGAACAAAGAAGGAAAACTTTAAAATTCTTCTTCTCTGAAACTGGAAGGCATAGAACTTTGATATTTGGTATGTAGTATCTCCTAGTGGACCTCTACCACGTTTGTTCAAATAAACCCGCTGGGGGCAAAACTGGCCCCGCCCTGGGGGTCACAAGTTCAAACATAGGAGCAAAGAAGGAAACTTTAAAATTCTTCTTCTCTGAAACTGAAAGGCGTAGAGCTTTGATATTTGGTATGTAGTATCTCCTCATGGACCTCTACCAAGTTTGTTCATATGATGCCCCGGGGGTCTAAACTAGCCCAACCCCGGGGGTCACAAGTTTGAACATAGGAGCAAAGAAGAAAACTTTAAAATTCTTCTTGTCTGAAACTGGAAGGCGTAGAGCTCTGATATTTGGTATGTAGTATCTCCTTGTGGACCTCTACCAAATTTGTTCAAATAAACCCGCTGGGGGCAAAACTGGCCCCGCCCTGTGGGTCACAAGTTTGAACATAGGAGCAAAGAAGGAAACTTTAAAATTCTTCTTGTCTGAAAATGGAAGGCGTAGACCTTTGATATTTGGTATGTAGTATCTCCTTGTGGACCTCTACCAAGTTTTTTCATATGATGCCCATGGGGTCAAAACTAGCCCAACCCCGGGGGTCACAAGTTCGAACATAGGAACAAAGACAGAAAACTTTAAAATTCTTCTTCTCTGAAACTGGAAGGCGTAGAGCTTTGATACTTGGTATGTAGTATCTCCTCATGGACCTTTACCAAGTTTGTTCATATGATGCCCCTGGGGTCAAAACTAGCCCCGCCTCGGGGGTCACAAGTTCAAACAAAGGAACAAAGACGGAAAACTTTAAAATTCTTCTTGTCTGAAACTGAAAAGCGTAGAGCTTTGATATTTGGTATGTAGTATCTCCTAATGGACCTCTACCAAGTTTGTTCATATGATGCCCCTGGAAACAAAACTGGCCCCGCCTTGGGGGTCACAAATTCGAACACAGGAACAAAGAAGGAAAACTTTAAAATTCTTCTTCTCTGAAACTGGAAGGTGTAGAGCTTTGATATTTGGCATGTAGTATCTCCTTGTAGACTTCTACCAAGTCCGTTCTAATAAACCCGCTGGGGTGAAAACTGGCCCTGCCCAGGGGGTCACAATTTTGAATATAGGAACAAAGAAGGAAAACTTTAAAATTCTTCTTCTTTAAAACTGGAAGGCGTAGAGCTTTGATATTTGGTATGTATTATCTCCTAGTGGACCTGTACTAAGTTTGTTAGCCCACCGGAGCACAACATGTTCAATGAGTTTCGAAAATGGGTCACCTGTGGTCATAAACTAGGTCACTAGATCAAATTAAAGAAATAGCTTGTGGGCAGTCTAGAGGCCACATTTCTTGCTCATTTGACCTGAAATGTGGTCAGAATGTTTTTCTTGATGAAATCTATGATGACTTTGAATTTGGGTCACTTTGGGTCTTAATCAAGGTCTCTAGGTCAAATTAAAGAAATACCTTGTGGGCACTCTAGAGGCCATAATTTTTTTAACTCAATTGACTTAAAAATTGGTCAGAATGTTTGTCTTGATGAAATCTTGGATGAGTTTGAATTTGGGTCACCTGGGGTCATAAACTAGGTCACTAGGTCATGTTAAGGAAGTATATTGTTGGCAATCTAGAGGCCACATCCGTTGCTCAATTGACTTTAAAGTTATTCAGAATGTTTGTCCTGATAAAATTTCACATGAGTCTGAACTTAGGTCACCTTGGGTCATAAACTAGGTCACAAGGTCAAATTAAAGAAATACTGTGTGGGCACTCTAGAGGCCACATTTATTGCTCAATTGGTTTGAACATTGGTTGAAATGTTTGTCTGGATGAAATCTAGGATGAATTTAGAATTGGGTCACCTGGAGTCATAATATAGGTCACACGGTCAAATTAAAGAAATACCTTGCGGGCACTCTGGAGGCCACATTTCATGCTCAATTGACGTGAAAATTGGTCAGAATGTTTGTCTGGATGAAATATCGAATGAGGTTGAAATTGAGTTATAAACTAGTCAGTATGTCAAATTAAAGAAATTTATTTTGGCACTCTAGAGGCCACATCTGTTGCTCAATTATTCAGAATGTTTGTCTTGATAGACTTTATGATGAGTTCTAAATTGGGTCATGTGGGTTCATAAACTTGGTCAAATTAAATAAAAATCTTGTGAGCACTCTGGAGGTCACATTTATTGCTCAATTGACTTGAAAATTGCTGAGAATGTTTGTCTTGATAAAATTTAGGATGAGTTCAAAATTGGGTTACCTAGAGTCATAAACTAGGTCACTAGGTCAACTTACAGAAATTCCATATGGGCTCTAGAGGCAAAAAATCTTGCTCAATTGACCTGAAAATTGGTCAGCATGTTTGTCTTGATAAAATCTTGGATGAGATCAACATTGGGTCACATGGGGTCATAAACTAGGTCACTAGGTCAACTTATGGAAATTCCTTGAGGGCGCTTTAGAGGCCACATTTTAAGCTCAATTGACCTGACAATTGGTCAGAGTTTCAATCATGACCCTGGAGTGAAATTTTGCCTATTGACTAAGGTGAGCAATCCAGGGCCATCAGGCCCTCTTGTTTCCACAATGTTTTCTACCCATCCCAGAATAAATTTAAATTTTTTTGGTCACATTTATTTTGTCTGCAAATGCTTTCAATTGGAAGAGGTCTAAAATTTTGTTGTGAGGTGAAGGGTAAGCATTCCTATGAACTTAGGATAACCAACATGAAAGTATATTTAATAATTGGAAGCACTTTTAAACATTGTTGCAAAAGGAGGAATTGCTCATGAAGAGTAATTTCACCTTTTGCCACCTTGTTTTCAGAAGTTGGCTGCTTTATGATGCAAGAAGTCTGCTGCAAGTGTTCATTGAGTTAATTATGTTTATTGTCTCTGTTACATTGCATTATATTTCAATTTGATCCAGTTTAAGAAAAAAGAAAAAAAAAAAAAAAAAAAACACCTGTTATACTAGTTCCAAGAAAGTTTGTTTTGTTCCAGTTTCTTATGGCTCATTTTGACCCCTTAGCACTCAACAAATATGTTTGTATACTTCTCTACTTTAATATTATTTTCAGATGACAATTTAAATGTTGCTTAAGTAATGGAGCTTTTCTGTAAAAGGGTAGAAAACATTTTGGGAAAAGGAGAAAATGCTTGTTACCAGCATTTTCTCATTTTCCCACATTGTTTTCAAAATTCTTTTTCTTCAAGGTCGCTAAAACTCGGGATTGTCTGTTGAAGGGTTAACACTGAGAATGCCAAATACAACTAACAGCTGTTATGGAAGTTGTAGAGCAAGATCAGATGATAAATATGCCCAAAGCTAGTTATAGGCATAAACTGTTTGATACCTTAAAGGTGGCCCTTCAGATTTTGGGACAAAAATTTTACAAAAATACAAAAAAATCATCCTTATACTCCCAAAGCCTTTTAATTTTCATTTATAAAAGCCCAGTAGTCGAAAACCATCCAACAACAAGAGAAATTAGAGATTTACTACTGCCCAGGTCGACACTGACGGGAAACATGGTCTATTTTTACATGAGCAACTCGCTCATTTACATACCGGATATACACAGACAAAGCTTCAAACATAGCGTCCGAAGAAGACATTATGGAAAATAATTACATGTTTGTTATGTTATAGATTTTAAGCGTCATTAATCACATGCCAGTCACTTGACATTCCCACAATGCTTTTTTTATTTCTGGCGTGAAATCTAAAAATACCTTAAGAGGCTACGTAGCCTTTTAAGGGAACACCATCAAAAAAAATTTTTTTTTTGTAATTTTGTGATTCTTAATTATTGATGATTTGTATTTTTTCATATAAATTTCAGTGATATATATATTTTTTAATTTGGTGAGATGTGAAAAATCTAAATACCCACCTTTAAGATAGTCTGGTGGAAAACCTTTATGGAAAATTCTCGTAACCAGCATTTTCTCCTCTTCCCACAATGTTTTCCTTCCTCTGAGAGGCAAATCTCAACAATTGAGCCACAAATTATTTGTCATCTACAAATGTTACGAAAGCAAACAAGTTCAAAATTTTGTTGTTTGTTAGAGTTTAAAAACATTTTTTCATGTCAAAGAATTGCTCTAATTCATCCATTAGTCACAATGGTTTTCTTAGGGCTGCTTCCCTATATATCTGTTTTACTTTTTCATTTATTTCTTTTCTCCATAGTTATTATTTAGGCTGCTTGTTTCACTCTTTAACAGAAGACCAAATGTTTCACAAATCCGATTGGAAAACATTTGCAGATGCAAAATGTATGTGGCTCAACTTCAGTCAAGGGTTGTGATTTGTCTTAAAGATTTAAGTTTATAAAACATTATTGGAAAAGAAGAAAATACTGGTTACTAGTATTTTATCCTCTTGCTACAATGTTTTCAAAAGCTTAATACTTGACGGTTGCCAAAGCTTTCAATTGTTTCGTAAAGAGTTTACCCTTCACCACAATCATGTGTTTTTAGCTCACCTGAGCACAACGTGCTCAAGGGGAGCTTTTAGGGGCACGCTGTGTCCGTCGTCTGTCATGCTGCGTCAACAATTCTTTAAACATCTTCTCCTCCTAAACCGCTTGGCCGATTTGGACCAAACTTGGCTGGAATGTTCCTTGGGAGGTCCTCTTTAAAAATTGTTCACAGAATTTGATTTCATCAAAAACTCTGGTTGCCATGGCAACCAAATGGAATTTTTCAAGAAATTCTTTAAAAACCTTCTCCTCTGAAACCGCTGGTCAGATTTTGAAATAATTTCACAGATATGTTCCTTGGGTGACCCTTTTCAAAAACTGTTCGGGAAATTTTGATCCGTCAAAAAACATGGCCGTGGTGGAAGGGGGGGGGGGGCTCTTGGCGTCCATCGGTGTCAACAATTCTATAAAAATCTTCTCTGAAACTGGTTGGCAGATTTTGAAATAATTTCACAGATATGTTCCTTGGGTGACCCTTTTCAAAAACTGTTCACGAAATTTTGATCCGTCAAAAAACATGGCTGTGGTGGAGGGCGGGGGGGCTCTTGGCGTCCAGTGGTGTCAACAATTCTTTAAACATCTTCTCCTCCTACACCGCTTGGCCGATTTGGACCAAACTTGGCTGGAATGTTCCTTGGGAGGTCCTCTTTAAAAAATGTTCACAGAATTTGATTTCATCAAAAACTCTGGTTGCCATGGCAACCAAATGGAATTTTCCAAGAAATTCTTTAACAATCATCTCCTCTGAAACCGCTGGTCAGATTTTGAAATAATTTCACAGATATGTTCCTTGAATGACCCTTTTCAAAAATTGTTCACGAAATTTTGATTCGTCGAAAAACATGGCCGTGGTAGAAGTGGGGGGCTCTTGGCGTCCATCGGTGTCAACAATTCTATAAAAATCTTCTATGATGAAACTGGTGGTCAGATTTTGAAATAATTTCACAGAAATGTTCCTTGGGTGACCCTTTTCAAAAATTGTTCGCGAAATTTTGATCCGTCAAAAAACATGGCCGCGGTGGAGGGGGGGGGGGGGCTCTTGGTGTCTAAAGTCTAAAGGTGTCAACAATTCTTTAAACATCTTCTCCTTCTACACCACTGGGCCGATTTGGACCAAACTTGGCTGGAATGTTCCTTGGGAGGTCCTCTTTAAAAGTTGTTCAAAGAATTTGATTTCATCAAAAACTCTGGTTGCCATGGCAACCAAATGGAATTAACCAAGAAATTCTTTAAAAATCTTCTTCTCTGAAACCGCTGGTCAGATTTTGAAATAATTTCACAGATATGTTCCTTTGGTGACCCTTTTCAAAAATTGTTCGTGAAATTCTGATCCGTCGAAAAACATGCCCGTTGGGGGGGGGGGGGCTCTTGGCGTCCAGCGGTGTCAATAATTCTATAAAAATCTTCTCCTCTGAAACCGCTGGTCAGATTTTGAAATAATTTCACAGATATATTCCCAGGGTGACCCTCTTCAAAAATTGTTCGTGAAATTTTTATCCGTCGAAAAACATGGCCGTGGTGGAGGGGGGGGCCTCTTGGCCTCCAGCGGTGTCAACAATTCTATAAAAATCTTCTCCTCTGAAACCGCTGGTCAGATTTTGAAATAATTTCACAGATATGTTCCTTGAGTGACCCTTTTCAAAAACTATTCGTGAAATTTTGATCTGTCAAAAAACATGGCCGTGATGGAGGGGGGGGGGCTCTTGGCGTCCAGCGGTGTCAACAATTATTTAAACATCTTCTCCTCCTATACCACTTGGCCGATTTGGACCAAACTTGGCTGGAATGTTCCTTGGGAGGTCCTCTTTAAAAATTGTTCACAGAATTTGATTTCATCAAAAACTCTGGTTGCCATGGCAACCAAATGGAATTTTCCAAGAAATTCTTTGAAAATCTTCTCCTTTGAAACCGCTGGTCAGATTTTGAAATAATTTCACAGATATGTTCCTTGGGTGACCCTTTTTAAAAATTGTTCGCGAAATTTTGATCCATTAAAAAACATGGCCGTGGTGAAGGGGGGAGGGGCTCTTGGCGTCCAGCGGTGTCAACAATTCTTTAAACATCTTCTTCTCCTAAACCGCTTGGCCGATTTGGACCAAACTTGGCTGGAATGTTCCTTGGGACGTCCCCTTTGAAAATTGTTCACAGAATTTGATTCATCAAAAACTCTGGTTGCCATGGCAACCAAATGGAATTTTCAAAGAAACTCTTTGATAATCTTCTCCTCTGAAACCACTAGTCAGATTTTGAAATAATTTCACTGATATGTTCCTTGGGTAACCCTTTTTAAAGTTTGTTTGTGTAATTTTGATCCGTCGAAAAACATGGCCTGGGTGGGGATGGGCATCTTTGCACTGTATGGACTTAAAGAAATTCTTTGAAATTCTTCTTCTCCTAAACCACTTGTCAGATTTTGAAATAATTTCACAGAAATGTTCCTTAGATGGCCCTTTTGAAAATTTATTCGCGAAATTTTGATCTGTCAAGAAACATGGCTGTGGTGGGTGGAAGCAATTTGCTCTCTGAGGACATGAAGAAATTCTTAAAAATTTTGTCTTCTCTGAAACCACTATTCAGATTTTGAAGTTATTTCACAGCAATGATCCTTATATTATACCCCTTATTTAGCTTAGCTGTTTTCAAAGAAAACATCGAGGTATTGACATAGCCCTGTTGGCGTCAACTGCGTTGTTGTTGTTGTTGTGCAAAAACTTTGACATTTTGTTATATCTCGGCTTCCACTCGACACATGTACTTAAAACTCAGAATAATTGTTCACTAGTAAAAAGTAACCCATACAACAAGGGCAGTTAACTCCAAAATTGTTTTGTCCAAATTATGCCCCTTTTGCAATTTGGAATTTTATTTTACTATCCAGCAAGGTTCCAACAGCCAATCATTGGCACTCTCATGAGGTGCTCTTATTCAACTTAATATTTTTAGCCACTATCTGGCATGTACTCTTGTTCAAGGTAAGGTCTTTGGGTGACCTATCCTAAAATTTATTTGCAGAATTCTGATTCGTCAAAAACATGGCTGTGGTGATGACCATAGGGGTGGTGACAGATTTTGAAATGATTTTTACAGGTGACCTTTTTATAATTGCTTAGTAAAATACTGATTTTGTTTCCAAAATTTCAATACTTTAAAAAAAGTTGGTTATGGTCCTCTCAAAAATTCAGGTGAGCGATCCAGGGCCATCTTGGCCCTCTTGTTTATAGACTGTGGGGAAAACGGAGAAAATGTTGATAACCAGCATTTCATCCTTTTTCAACATTGTTTTCTACCCCATCAAAGACAAATTTCATCATTTGAGCCACATCTAACTTATTACTAGCCTAAAATTTTGTCATATGGTAAAGAGTTAAGGTATTGCATTTGTAACACACTAGTTTTGGGTTTGGTAGCCCCTAGAACTGCTAGTCAGCAAGTGCTGTCTAAGGCAAGGCACTGCAGTGTTTCAGTCTAGTATTATTGATACAAGGAAAATATAGCAATTATATTTTTGAGCAGTCTCTTGCAAACGAGGGTTTAATGCATCTCCCTGATGCATTAACTCTTTACCAAACGACAAAATTTTACACTTGTCCAAATTGAAAGCACTTGCAGATGACAAAATAAACATAACTCAGAAATTGAAATTTGTTTCCAACAGGGTAGAAAACATTGTGGGAAAAGGAGAAAATGCTGGTTACCAGCATTTTCTCCTTTTCCCACAATGTTTTCAAAAGGCTTCTATCTCAGGGTCGTAAAAACCAAGGATTGTTTGGTAAAGGGTTAAACTAAGTCATCACATGCTAGTAATTATGGATCCATAAAATCTATTTTGTATAACAACCAATTTAGTTATGAGGTACACAAGCCCTTTGACATGCAGCAAAATAGACCCATAGGATTAAGTATCAACCCAGTTCAGTCTCAAATATATACATGTATGTAGATATGACCTCTTTCGATGATATGACTGAACAATAGTCAGAAGTGAAGTACCTGAAATTTTTTGAGAGTTACCAAGAAGTCAAAGGGCATGAGATAAGAGTTCATGTTCATACTGGTATGATGTAGACTGAATAGATATATGATAGAGCTGTAGATTACATTGTATATCCCTTTACCACACAATCCTAAGTTTCAACCACCCTAAAGAGGAAGGCTTTTAAAAACATTGTGTTTGTATTGAGCAATTGAACCTTCTGTTACAATATTTTCTCTACAAGATCATAATAATACAAGATCATAATAATTTTTTTGTTAATTATCTTCTGTTGTGTTTCATGCTTACAAAGTGGATCGTCCTGGAGATCAGCATTGTAGTATTGGTTTTACCCTTTACAAACAATCCTTTGTTTTAATGACCCTAATTAAAAAGATAGTCAAAAACAGTGTGAGAAAAGGGTAAATGCTGATAACCAGCCTTTTCTCCTTTTCCCATGATGTTTTCTGTTCTTCCAAAGACAAAACACATCATTTGAGCCACGTTCAATTTGTCATCTGCTAATTCTTTCAGTGTGAAAAAAGTCTGAAATTTTATCGTCATGTAAATGGTTGAAAGTTCATAGTAACTTTAAAAGATTACATACTGTATGATTGTATAGCATTTACTTAATGTTGAAATGGAGAATTTTATGCTATGATAAATTACAAGTTTTATTACTGGAAGGATACTTTTCTTTTTGCTTCATCCATTACATAACCTCTATGTTAGAGAACGAAATTTTAGACTGGTCCATACTCTGAGCATTTGCAGACGACAAGTTAAATCATGCTAAAATGATGGGAATGTCCTTGAAGGGGTAGAAAGTATTGTCGGAAAACGAGTGAATGCTGGCTACCAGCATTTTCTCCTATAACTGCTTTTCCCACAGTGTTTGGCTCGATAACTTAACAAGGTGTATAAAAGATCAAAGTACATTCGAACGTTCATACTTAGAAAAAAAAAAAAAATACTCAAATTTCCTTTTAAACAATGAAGTTAGGAAAGAGTAACATTTAGATCCAGAGGATGATGGGGGCGGTTAATTTTGGCAATACAATAATGAACTGCTCAAATAAAAAGCATACAATACGCTATATCTAAAAAAAACCCACCAAATTAAATTCTAAATGCCATCTGAAGTGAATTTTTAAACCGTTTTATTAACCCTTAGTCTACAAAGACCGACTCGATGCGTCTTTACGGTCAACGTAGATCAACATCAGACAGCACAGAACGTACAATCAACTCTCGGATCTACACTGTCCGAGACCGGGTGATTTTTTTCTGAAGAAAAGAATTATTGAATTGCAATAATTTTGTTTTTCCTATCGAGTGAAAATGTTCATGTTTTCAACCCTTTACCACACAATATTACGAGTTTTAATGACCCTGGCAAAGAATGATTTCGAAAACATAATGAGAATATTTTCTCCTCTTGCCACAATGTTTTTACCCTCACACAAACAAATCTCAAACATGAGCAACATTCAATTTGTCGCCTGCTTTTGTTTTGGATATAGGCATAAGCAAAATTTGTCGTACGATGAAGAGTTACGACTGATTTTTTTTTCCAGCAGTAGATTATGGAAAATCATACGTCTCATTGTATAAAATTCTTCACCGAAGACCATGGATCACTAGTAAAATGTCCAAAAATTGACAGGTCAAAATAAAGATTATCGTTTCAGTAAACAATGTCCAAATTTGAAGGTCTGCATGACCATAGTCTGTCCTACACATTATGTATCAAAACTAATCTGGCGCCAATCATAGGCGTTGAAATAGCTTGGCACCCTGCTTTGTTTCCATCCGAAATGATACTTCTGACGGCAAGCCGGCTTTGAACTAGGAACCAGCACGTTCGAGTTACGAGTTTTAAGACAGAACAATCAGAACGTGCATTCATATTCGTTTCTTTTCTATGGCGCAATAAGTAATGTCTTCGGGTTTTCCTGGTGATTAACATTGGTGTAAATGGTGATGTCAAAAATCGTATTAACGCGCGAAAATTCATAGAAACCATTACCTAGACATGCCGGGCCCAGTAGCACAGTCAGTAATGCACATGGCTGTTACTCCAGGGTTGCAAGGAAATTCCAGCTCGCCCAAGCTTACTGCGAAGATTGATGGTTGTCTTGGTTGGCCGAGTCTGCTGACATTGGCTGAGTTTGCCATTTAGTATTGAACCGAGCGTTTTCGACATACAATTGTAGAAACGAAGTTTGTAAATTAATAACAAAAGAGCCATGATGGCACTGTATCGCTCCACTAGCTTTTTAATAAATGAATCATGCACTTAATTGGTAGAGACAAAAATCATAAAGAGTCTGTATGGCGACAAGCTTACATAGAAAAGGATAGTGAAGCCCGATCCCCCACCCCACCCCCCCCCACACAAAAGTCATAACTTTTTCAAATGCAAGGATTATGCCAGGGAATACATGCAGATTTTTTCAATGGCATGAATGGTAAATTTCTGAGACAAAAACCTTTTTGACAGAACTTATTATATTTTGAATATTTCCCTCATCTGAGCATAACTATTACCATCAAAATAAATCACTATTCCTGGAAAACTAAACATTTCATATCCAAAAAACTTGAATACCTAACACTAATCATGTATTAGTGCAGTTCGATAATCAATGGAGGAAACAAACTGTCATATACATGTATCTGTTACAACATCTTATTTTCCTTTCATTACTATATAAATCTTAGTCGCATAGAGTTCATGTACTACAAGATTTTTAAAGTTTTCTCTATTTAAGCTTTTGTAAAAACCTTTTACCAAAGGGGCCCCAGGCTATATTTCTAACAATCTTGCTACAGGTCTACTAGATGAAGCTACATGCAAAGTTTGGTTATACGAGACCTTACAGTTAGGAACCAGACAATGCCTTTAGTTTTCAGTGTATAAGCCCAATTCTATGAAAATTTGATGGGTAGTTTAAAAGAAAAAGATGTTTGAAATAAAAGTTAACGCACGCACGACGGACACCACGCCATAATATAGCCTCGCTGACTCTCGGCCATAGGAGCTAAAAACTGGTATAAGTGACATTATATTTGAATAAAATAAAAATGTCTATTACAATACAGCGTGGAATAATACTGTTGGACAAGGAACAATTTTATCAGTTCTCCTCCTCTAAAACATGTCTTAGATGACGCAAAACATCTATGTATGGCAATTGGTTATACTGAGGGTATTATACGGGACGTCCTCTTTTTACACCATCATGAAACTGGTTAAAGTCCAACTTATTACCTAACGAAGGGAGGCCATGAACCTTTAATTCCGATGTCAGGGCAACCATAAAATGTACCTGATAGACCGAGATTTAACACTTTACCAAACAATCCGGGTTTAACGACCCTGATGAAGATGGCCACTTGAAGACATCGTGGGAAAAAGGACAAAATGCCGGTAAGCATTTTCTCCTTTTCCCACGATGTTTTCCACCAAATAAGAGATAAAATGCATCATTTCCGCTACATTTTGTTTGTTGTCTGCAAATACATGTACCTTCAATGTGGGCAGCTCTAAGGTTTTTGTCATTTGTTGGGCTAATCAAAGTACTGAAAGTACTGGGGACATGGATTCGTTTGCTTAGTGCTTAACGCCGTTTTCAACATTATTTCAGGTTTATTGCGACGGCCAGTGCACCTATCTATATTTTTTCTGCAGTTTCTTATGCTAGTACTTCGCACAATTTTTCTCCCAAGCCACTGGCTCCTTTCCCACATAACCATTGTCGAAACAATGATCAGCGGTGAGGGAAAAATGAATCCTGTCATAATAACTATCATGAATCCTCGGGAGAAAATTCGCCGAGCTGGGAATCCGAACCGGCGACCCCCTGGTCCAATGTCCTATAAGCTACCGACTAGGCTACCAAGCGCACGGAGGAGTTCATGTCGGGGAGAAATCGTAAACCAAAGACATTATTTTCCAAAAAATTGATGAATGCAAACAATTTGATTCCGTGAATTATTTCGATGGACGTAGAGAGTCTAGATGGCGAACTTCTTAGCGGCATTACAACGTTGGTGGTAAACCGTCCTGCACTTCCGATTAAAGAACATAAGTAAATTACTTCAATATGGATACAGTAAGATAAACACGGCATACATCCAAAAAATACAGTACCACAATGCTCGATCGAAATCGAGACGGACCAAGAGTGATCAAATATCTATGCTATACGGCAAAACGTTTTTTTACGTCGATTCGTCAGGCACTTCCGGTCGAACAAAGTAACTTATCCGACGCAATAAATACAATAAATACACATAGATGGGAAACAGCATCCCCCCCCCCCCCAATGAAACTGACGTGACTGAAAAAATATACAACTGGTCGTCCAAACAAATAAACAACACCCGCTCCCTGCACCCTGGAAAAGATGCAGTCCAGAAAACTCGGTTGCATGGTGCGAAGGAGCTGCGAATCATTCGACCCTTCATGAAAAGGATCTCAGCTTTTACGACTCTGAAAGACAACTTGTTTTTTAAAACATTGCGGTAATAGAAGATACTAGTAGCTAGCACTTGAAATCGCGTTATCCACAATCTTTTCAACTCTTTCAAAGACACATCATTTGAGCCAAATCTAGTTCATCTGCAAATGTCTGCATTATGGACTTGTAAGTCTGGTGCGTGATATCCACTGATAGAGAAGTATCACTTCGCACACGTGGTCTGCTTTGACAATATTGGCGGTTTTAACGTGTTCATTGTAATGTAAAATTACGTGAAATTATTTTCTATCTTTTCCTTTTGAAACAATACAACTCTTTTATGTTTATACATACACCAATAAATCGTAATTATTCTTAGAGCATTTCATTTATAGGTAGCTTACAAGCTTCATTTTTTATTATATATATAATGTGTAATACCTAAACGGATACTAATTCAACAAATCACCATCATCCAGTATCGTTTACTTTACACGATAGAATGTATGAATTCGATTTAATTGACTCAAAATAGGTTGCTGATACTTAAATATCGTCTTCGACAGCGGCGATATGCCCCTATGTACTTGCTCTGCATTCAATAATCGTTTTTAACATAATATAGTTAATGCATCATAATTGACATTTTTTAGCGGACATGAAAAAAAAAGGTGATTTTCATCACAGTCATTTTGAGCATTATTGTTTTTAAACGATTTCCGACCGTACTTAAATGTCACACAAGTATCTGTATGTGTTTAAAGAACAAACTTGACCAGCAATAGCCTATAAATGTATTGAGTGAAGATGGGCACCAATGGAATAATAACTAACGGATTTATTGATCACTGTAAAAACAACGAAGTATGTAAGTACCGTTTCTTCAATGTTTTTTCTTATCACTTTACGCCTCACATTGTTTATATGAGCCATGCTCTGTGAAAAGGGCATCCGCAAAAAGTACAGACCAATGTCAGCCTGCGCAGGCCGACCTCGATCGAAACTTTGCTATCGGTCAATCTTCTGCATGAAAAAGGGAAAGTGTAGGCCTACATCATCATCGTGTCGATTGCTAGACACAATGGATTTGAAGATATGAATAGTGGAGATTAATAAAACCCCCTTTTGCCAGGGCATGGCTCATATATATAAAATCTTCTCTCTTCTGTAAAAAAGATTGATTTGCTCGTTATGGAACTATAAATGCCGTTGACCCATTCGGCGTTGCCGAACAATACGAGCCTACTAGATCTAGATTCTATATATAGTTGCTTTGTAGGCCTACGTCCTACAATGGATAGCCTTCGAAAACATTGTTGAAAGGGACATCAGCCAAAAATACTCTCCCAAAATATTTCCCAAAGGGACACTTCTTTTCCTTAAAATATTAAGAACTGATTTGCGTTATGTGATCAATGTTCAAACCGTGTGCAACTGAGATCTTAACGTTAATCGAAGGCCTCACACACCTTTTAATCGACAATGCCATGCAAAAGGATTCATGAGTTAATAAATTCGATATTATTGCGACTCATAAAAACTTAGTCTGATATGTAGATCTACACGAAAACAAACTGTATAACAGAGATCGATACATTCTTTTCGCTTTGCTTCAACAAAGTTTCTGAAACTAACCGACAGTTAGATCTAAATAGATATCTGTAGCCTATATAAATAGAGCTATGTAGAAGTGCAAAACAAGCAAATTTTCTGTAAAATCCTCAATTTTAGAAGAGCTCGGACTCCCTCTATCGGAAGTTTACCACTAAGGTTCCTAATACCATTACTTATTTCCAAAGAATCAAAACCGCACTTTTTATCCACCTTCAATTTGTCGTCTGCAAATGCTTTTGAACCGAGGTCTGGAAACAACTCAAGCAGTCGATAGGGAGATTAAACTAAAAAACCGAAGTTATGCAAAGCTTGAGAAACAATTTTCAGAGAAAAATTGGGTGCCATAATAAAGTTTGCATAATCGCCGTACTTTATCACAACTCCTTCGATCGGTCCACAAACAGAGCCAGGATCAGAAGTTTAAAATCGGGCAAAATTTAGCAAATATATTTTCTTCTTGTTAATTGGTTCCACGCATTGAATTCCGTTCAGTTTTCAGTGAAGCTGGGTGCCGCTCAGATGCAGCTGATTAAAGAGCTAGATCTTATATTAAGAATACAAGCTCGTGTCTTTGTCATTGAAATTAATTACCAAGGGTAAGCATTATGTTTCGATAAATCATCAAAGGTTTTACTGCGTCGGTTAAAGCAAACGTCTGACCTATGTAAAATATTCTCCGAAATCATGCTTATCGACAGATTTAGCCTTTTTGGGTTCCGGATGTTTCGCCACCTGTAAGTTCGTCACAAGAGCTTTCGATCTTCCATTTATTTTCACTACGTACTTGAAATTGGCCTTTTGGAGGCTTTTAAAAATTTATTTCGAATAGATAACATACATGCAGTAGCTGTAGGTATTATACTTGATAAAGGTAAGGGATATACTATGAACTGTAACCAAACAATCCTGTGATTTTTACAGCCCTTATGAAGAAAGTTTTAGAAAAGATTGTGGTCAATGTGGGAAAGGCAGAAAATGCTAATAACAGCATTTTTGTCCATTCCACAAAATTGTCTGCCCTTTAAGCAACAATACCCATTATTTTACTTACATATATTTTCTCAACATCAACCTTTTTCCATCCTCAGAACCCAGGTTTGAAGCATTACGTTACTCTCCATGCGATTACAGAATGAATCGAAACTGGGTCACCAAGGATGCCTTTTTCAAGTTGAACAAATCTAATTTTACATTGTGTGAAGATTTCGATATCAAAGCCTTATACTGTTACAGTTAAGTGAAATCCTTACAGCCTTCAGTTTGTTTAATTGATGTTTTTTAGACAAAAATGAATTCCCAGATTTTGCAGTTTAAGCACTGTTTTGGTCAAATACTTTACTGGAAAAAAGTGAACAGTGTAGATCCAAGATCACTCAGGCAATGCACTTTGTGCAGTCTGATCTCAAACTATGTTGTCTGCAAAACCAGCAGAAGTTATACTTTAAGGAAAATATTATCTGCTGATCTCTCTGTAGGTATCTCCTTGAATATATTGTGAAGGGAAAAATTCTATTACCTTCAACTGCTTACAGGTTTTAAAATGTCAAAGGGACATGAATTGTACTCTGACTTATAAGAAGACATTCTAAAGAACACATAGAAGTCAATTTTTAGATATCTGATTAAGAAATACGTAATTATGAATCTGTGAAATACTTACCATAGCTAATGTTGCGAGAGAAGAGATGTCAAAACCTGTAGGTGCAAACAACCATGCTCCTTACATCCCTGAAGAAGAAAGCTTGTGAAGACATTGTTGGAAAAGAAGAAGATATTGGTTACTGGTACCTTCTCTTTTTTCCCCACAATGTTTTTATTATCCTTTCAAAGACAGCTTTTTTGCTAGAGCTAAATTATTTTACCAATGTGATTATGTCTGAGCTAAAGTATTTTAATGCAAGGCCATGTCCCCATCCTTGTTTTTATACTTTTTTAATCTAAAGGTGAAAAGAAAAAAGGACAAATGTGATTGCAATATCATCTGAGATGTCAAGATAATTATTGAGATGTAAGGAAAGTGCTGCTCATTCCTCATGAGCAATTCCGTTTTTCTTCATTATGTTTTTCCAAAAATTATGATATGGTATCCTTCTAAATTTATTTTCATATTGTTAAGAACTGATTAAACTACCGGGTAAGTAATTATTAATAATTGTTACCCTGAAGGGAATTTATGACATGCTCTATTATAACTCATTATATCCTGCAGAAACTGCATCTTGCAGCCGACTGCTTTTGAGGATATATTGGCCATTGAGATATTGCACATAACATACAATTTCTCCTTTTGTCAAATGTTATTGCATATGTACATGTTTTAAACCTTAACCCTTTGCAAAACAACAAAGTTTTATACTTTCCCAGGTTGAAAGCATTGATTTCCCTCTGTGAAGTAGTAGAAAGCATTATTAGAAAAGGAGAGAATGCTGGCTACAAGCAATTTCTCCTTTTCGCACCAAAAGCCTTTTTATCAGGGTTTATTAATATAACCCAATATAACCCAGGTTGGTTGATTTGTATAGGATGTCTGCTTCAAATTTGTTTCTGGAGGTGAATAGATTTGAGAGTTTTATGGAACAGGGACTAGATCTAGACAGACAAACCTTTGGAGGACAGGCAATAAAACACAAATGTATGAAGTGGAGAAATTTCCTTGTTTAATCAGTAATCACAATATTTTTAACCCTTTACAACACAATCCCAAGTTTTAGAGATCCTGCAAAAAAATAATATCCTGAAAACATTTTAGGTAAAGGAAAAAATGGTGAAAACCAGCATTTTCTCCTTTTCCCACAATGTTTTCTACCATTGCCAAATCAAATTTCAATGTTGGAGACACATTTATTTTGCCGTCTGCAAAAGCTCTTAATTTAGACTTGTCTAAAATTTTGTTTGGTAAAGAGTTTAAACCTGTCAGCACAGGGTCCTTAGAAGGCTCATGCACTGAGGAAAGGGTTCCATTTTTATTTTGAAATATTAATCACTCATAAATGACATTCTATACATATTTTATTCCTCATTGTTTATAAGCATCCCACGGATCCAATGAAAGAAAAAATAATGGCTGCTTGGTGCAGTTATAATTCAGGTAAAAATGCTATGAAGGGAAAGCTTTTAGTATAATTTGTGCTCTTATGTTGTTGGTGTCTTGTGTGTCCATTATACCAGCCAATCCCACATTATTAATTCTTTACCATACAATAAAATTTTAGACCTGTCCAAACTGAAAGCATTTGCAGATGCCAAAATAAATGTGACTGAGTAATAGAAATTGATTTTGGGAAGGGTAGAAAACATTGTGGGAAAAGGAGAAAACACTGGTTACCAGCATTTTCTCCTTTTCCAACAATGTTTTCAAAAAGCTTTTTTGTCAGGGTCATTATTTGAAAGTGTGGGTAAAAGTTAGGACCCTGAGGAAAAAGACTTTTGGAAATGCTGTGGGAAAACGTGAAAATGCTCATATGCAGCATTTTTACCCTTTTCCCACAATGTTGACTACCTTCTCTGACACAAATCTCACAGTTAGAGCTGCTTTTATTTTGTCATCTGTAATTGCTGTCAATTTTGGCTGGTAAAAATATTGTTGTTTAGTTTTCAATTTTGCCATCACCTGATTACATGTATTTAGGACTACAGGTAGTTTGCTTTAAGTTTGCTTTTTTTGTTCAATTTAATTTCATTAGGGCTTTTATAAAACAATTACATGTACTTATTTTTAATTCACAGCGGAAGACAGCTTTTGAAATTATTTTCATGAAAGGAGAAGGTGCTTGTAAGTCGTAGCGAGCATTTTCTTTCTCTAAGAATGTTTTCTGCCCTTTTCTAAGAATGTTTTCTGCCCTGTGATATTATTTGACTTACATTATTAGTTGTACGGTCAGGTGGCAGGGGACTTGGAAACTTGTTCATGGCTGTGGTGAATCATGCCTTCGGCTTGGGGCGACATGATTCACCACAGCCGTGAACAAGTTTCGAAGTCCCCTGCCACCTGACCGTACAACTAATTTATTATACTGCAAAGTTTTACCATTCTAATGTGTGTTAAGCCATAGGGGTCCGTAGTTTGATTCCTGGCACCCATAGACTATATATTATAAACAAGGGATTTAACTGTATGCAGTCTGTTTCTCGCCCCCGGTTACAAAAAACAACGTATCTTTTCTACCCCATCAGTGATTCTCGTATTTTTTTCTACAGCTGAGAGCTAAAACATTTTTCTACCAGAAAAACACAACTGTTTGTCAGTGGCTAATGCAATCTGGCTGATACATTCGCTCGAACTTGTAAACTCGCTGAAAAATCTGCGCCATTGACACGGGTTCGTACCTCCGTTTTCAAGATATAAAATGCACTTTAGATCCAATGAAACACAGCATTAACGGCACCCACCCTTTAAACATGTTTAAAAATACTACTGACCTATAGTCTTTATCTTCAATAACGACGAAACGCCTCAGAATTCGTTGAATTTGTGATCCACGTTCTTATTTCAAACAGCTGCAGCCATCTTCTGTCATGTGACATTGTTTGGAACGAGAAATTTCATCGGTTGATATGTACTAACAGTCGTGAATTCAACGAATGAAATTTTGTACAGCTGCTCACACCTTTTTGTCACGTTACAGTACGGTGACAGTGTTTGGAACGAGAAATTTCATTGGTTTATGTGCGCGAACGTCAGTATCGAATGTACGAACCCGTGTCAATGGCGAGGATTTTTGAGCGAGTTTACAAGTTCAAGCGAATGTATAAGCCAGACTGCATAAGCCACTGACAAACAGTTGTGTTTTTCTGGTAGAAAATGTTTTAGCTCTCAGCTATAGAAAAAATTAGGAGAATAACTGATGGGGTAGAAAAGATACGTTGTTTTTTTGTAACCGGGGGTGAGTAACGGGCTGCATACAGTTAAATCCCGTGTTTTAGTCTATGGGTGACAGGAGTCAAACTACGGACCCCTATGTGTTAAGCGAAATTTACCTGTTTTTTGGTTTCAAAAATTGAGTACGCTGACAAAGTAGAATTTCCCGTCTGAGTGCTCCAATTCAATGAAAACTGACGTCACTGGGAACTGACGTCACTGAAACCTTGGAAAAACGTGCAGTTTGGTGCATAATCTTGATCGACGCCGCCATTTTGGATGCTGTGTTGAAAGTGTAGTCATGTATACGGGGCTCCTGAAAGGGAAACTGCTTGGTTTTGCCAGTGTACATGATATATATTTTCGGGGCATATTATCCAATCAGATCACGAGAAATTTCTTTGCAGTATAATAAAGTTTGTTGTCTGCAAATGCTTAAATAAAGACCAATACAGGACTTTTTTGTCTGGTAAAGAAGTATCTGCTCATATTCAAATTAAAAAATATCCTCTGAGATGTTGTATTGCAATAGTATGAAACATTTGAAGTTAGCTGTTGCAGTTTCCTCATTTTAACTCGCCTTTTTACAACCCTTTACTAAACAAAAAAATTGTAGGATAGTCCAAATTGAAAGCATTTACAGACAACAAAATAAATGTGACACAAAAGTTGAAATTCCTTTGTAGTAGTGTAGAAAACATTGTGGAAAATGGAGGAAATAAGGCTTACCAGCATTTACTCCTTTTCCAACATTGATTTCAAAAGTCTTCTTTTTCAGAGTCATTAAAACTCTTGAAGGTTTGGTAAAGGGTTTAAATCATTATTTGTTATTTTCATCTTAGACCTAAAAATGTCATGGTTTTTTTTTTTACCATTACTGATATCCACTCTCATAATTTCTCGATGCTGGACCCTTAGAGAACCAAATAACAAAAAATGAAGATCTTCAGGCAGTAGAATGAGCCAATTCCAGTTCCAACATCAGTAAACAAAAAGGATAGTCCAAAAAGTATTGGAATGCACTGAGATAACATTCTTTCCTCATAATTTGTTGAGTATTGATTCTTAACTCTTTACCAGATGGCTATATTTGTCCAAATGAAAGCATTTTGTAGACGACTCATGGAATATTACTCAAGGCATGCTGTTAGTCTTTCAAATGGTAGAAAACATTGTGGGCAAAGGAGAAAATGCTGGTTACCAGCATTTTCTCCTTCCCACAACGTTTTCAGAAGTAATCCTCCTCATGTTTGTTTTAACTGGGGATTGTTTGGTAAAGGGGCAGCCCATAGAGAACTGAATGAATGAAGTGGAACTCTTCAATGATGAAGAACAGCAGAAATACTGTTGTTTTGCAAGAATAAATCACAAAGTGGCAGATAGTGATCATCCAAGATCAGACTATAGGATGGAGTGGAGGGGTATTCGAGGGGAAGGGGAAAAGAAAGATGGTGTATGGTATATGGACTAACCTTTCAAGGTGCATTTGTTATGAGAATGTGCCCTTTAACTTTTTTCCAAACAACTCTTATTGTAACCACCCTGGGGAGGAAGGACATTTGAGTATACCATTCAATGTATGTGAAATGAATACATGTGAAAACACTGTTGTAAAAGAAGAAAGTTGTTTTTTCCAAGTGTTTCACTTTATTCCACAGAGTTTTGCTGTCTACTGTAAAAGTCATCTGGATGAGGCAACCCTTTACCAAACATTACAGAGTTTTGACAACCTTGTGGAAGAAGGCTTTTGAAAACATGAGAAAGGGATTAAAATGCTGGTAAGCAGCATTTTCTCCTTCTCTCACATGGTTTACTACCCTTATCACAAATACCATAGTTAGAGACACATAAATTTGTGATTTGAAATACCAGCAAATCTAAAAGTTTGTCTTTTGAAGCGTATAAAACAGCATTGGAAAAGGTGGGAAGTGCTGGTTACCAGCATTATCTCTTTTTCCTACAATGTTGTCAAAAGCCCTTTCCCATGGGGTTGTTAAAACACATTGTTGTTTGTAAACTCCTTACAATGCAATCCCAAGTTTTAAAGACTCTGACAAAAAAAAAACTTCTGAAAATATTGTGGAAAAAGGAGAAAATGCTGGTAACCAGCATTTTGTCCTTTTCCCTTAATGTTTCTATCCTTTAAAATACAAATTGCAGTTTTTGAGTCACATTTATTTTGTCGTCTGCAAATGCTTTCAATTTGGACGAATCTACAATTTTGCTGTGTGGTAAACAGTTAAAGGGCAAATTGTAGCTTTTGAAACTGTACATACCTTCTATGCTCCAAGTATGCATAGATCTGGAGAACTGTGATAGGATTGCAACATGTTCATAGGAGTGCGTTTTATTAAAGCATGTTCATTATGTATAAGGTTTCGTAATGCTTGGACAAGACCATGGCAGTTTTTGTCAGATGTTGACAACGTTCTAAATGGTTAAATTAACTCTTGGTCAGACAACAAAATTTTAGACTGAAATCAAAACATTTGCAGACTGCAAATTAAGTGTGGCTAAAATGACGGAATTTGTCTTTGAAAGGATAGAACATTATGGAAAAATAAAAAATGCTGTGTAGCGGTATTTTTGCTCTTTTTTTTACAGTGTTTTCAACAGGCTTCATTAAAACATGGGATAGTGTGGTAAAAGGTAGAATCATTACCTTCTAGTTCTACTGATAACTTTCTTTCTTTCTTGTTGCAGAACCCCTTTAAAACAATCACGCAAAAAAAAAATATTGCTGTTTTTTGAAAATTGGAAACTTTTTTTTTGCCTTTAAATTTTTCATGCTGAACATTTAAGAACAAAATGTCTTGAAACTTTTTCTTCTTTTTTTTAACCAAAGACTTTAAAACTTCTGATTATAGAAACTAAACTTGTCTCTGTGATTATTTTTCTGTGACTATCGTGTTGTATTTGTTCTGTGGCACTAAGTCTCTGGTCTGTAATAGTGACATTGTTTTACTGTTTAATGGTTGGAAGAGGAATACATGGTGTCATTAGCAGGTGAATTATTGTGCATTTTATTTCCCATGCACACTATTTATTAACTCTTTACCACATGACAAAGTTTTAGACTAGTCCAAATTGAAAGCAGTTGAAGATGACAGAGAGGGCTCAAATGATGAAATTTTACCTTGATAGAGTAGAAAACATTGTGGGAAAAGGAGAAAATTCTGGTTAAAAGCCTTCTTCCTTGGTGTTGTTAAAAGTCAAGATTGTGCAGTAAAGGGTTAAATGTTAGAAAATCAAGCATGAACAGTTTTAATGTTGTAGTTATGGAGTGTCCTCCTTTGATTTGTGTAGCAACAGTTTTGTCATCAGATGGCTCTTCATGAAGAATATACAGAGAATAATTATGTAGTTTAAGCATGATATTCATGGTTGTACTTTCGTTATTTTTTTGCCTTGCATTTAACTATAGATATGAACTTGTCTGTTATTTTAATGTGCTGGTAACCAGCATTAATTTTTCTCCTTGTCTCACATCATACCCTTTCAAAGATAAATTAAGCCACATGTGATTTGCGGTCTGTAAATTATTCCAAAATGATCTACTTTAAGATTTTGACATCTGGTAAATGATTCAAGCATGGGGATAATTAAACCGTGTTTTGTTATCACAAGCTTTTCATACACTAAATTCTTACTTTGAATTCTAGGTCTTGTCATTTCACTGGCTGAGCTGTTCTGTCTCAGCCTATGAGATGGCTAGTCTTAACCATACTACCACACAACCTTGAGTTTTAACGACCCTGAGAAAGAAGCCTTATGAAAACATTGTTGGAAAAGAAGTAAATGATGGTAACTAGCTGGTTTCAGATGTTTGACAAGTGAACTGTCACTGCAGTATGACTAAATAGATCTACCTAGTTACTGAAAAGAAGGAACACATTGTGAGAAAGGAGAAAATGCTGGCTACCAGCAGTTTCTCCTTTTTCCACAAGGTTTTTAAAAGCCTTTTCCCTTAAATTCGTTAAAAATTGATATTGGGTGGTAAAAGGTTAAAAGAAGAAAAAGGAAAATAAATGATGTAATGTAACTATGGTTAGAAAGCTACTAGACTCATAAAATTGGTTGTTGGACCAGCTGTTGAATTGTTATGAATCCATAATTCACAGATTAGTTGTGATGTAGTTAATCTCCTTTGTACAGTCTCATACTTAAGTTTAGCAGGTCTGCAAAAATTTATGTACTGGTATGTACTTTTAACCAGCATTTTCTCCATTTTCCACAATGTTTTCAACTCTTTCAGATACAAATCCCATCATTTGAGTTATAACTATAAAATTTGTTTTCTCCACATGTTTCAATTTGGACAAGTCAAAAATTTTGTCATCTGGTAGTGAAAGGATTTAACCCTCAGAGTGCCAAATAAACTCAACAGATATTTTCAGTCTAGAAATAAGACCCAAATCATTGCAATATCAAGGTTGCTGTTGGCGAGAATGTCTAAGCAAATCTGACCATGAAGTTCAAAGATCAATTTGCATTTTTGCACAGTTTGATCTTGATCTACACTGGCTGCCAAGGCAACTATAGTTGTGAAAGGCACTTTAATCCATAACCGAACAGTCTGAAGTTTTAATGATCCTTAGGAGGAAGTCTTTTGAAAGCACTGTGAGAAAAGGAGAAAATGCCGGTAACCAATATCTTCTCCTTTTCCCACAAAGTTTTTTTCTCTTTCAGAGAAAAATTCCATCAGAGAAAAATTCCATCATTAAATTTTAAGCCCTATTTAATTTGTTGCCGGTAAATGCTTCCAAAACGGAGCTGTCTAAAACTTTGTCGTGTGATAAAGAGCAAACGACAAATTTTTAGACTAGTCCAAATTGAATGCATCAGCAGACGACAAAATAATTGTGACTTAAAAATTAAAATTTGTTTCTGGAAGGTTAGAAAACATTGTGGGAAAAGGAGAAAATGCAGGTTATCAGCATTTTCACTTTTTCCCACAATGTTTTTGAAAAGCTTTTTTCTCAGGGTCATTAAAAGAAGGATTGTGTGGTAGAAAGTTGAGGGTTACATACATTTCGTATATTATCATAGCCAGTTTCTTTTTCTTTCAGATGTGAGGAAGGCCATGACAAGCTTTTGGTCAGAGCACTCTAAGGATGCTTCCTTGGAAGAAATGATGCTTGATTCCAATGCAGAAGAGCTGACAAAACAAGAGCTCCCAGAAATTTTGTCCTACCTGCCCACGTGGCAAGACAAGGATGTTGTTGAACTTGGTGCGGGAATAGGGTAGGTGAAACTCTTAGTACAATGAACTTTTTGCCAAACAACAAAATTGTAGATTTTTCCTAATTGAAAGCAGTTGCTGAAGACAAATCAAGTATGTCTTAAACATTGAATTTTGTCTTTGAAAGGGTAGAAAACATTGCTAGAATGAAGGAAGATTCATTACTGAACTTTTTGAGAAAAGGAGAAAATGCTGGCTACATAAATTGTAATTACTGTGATATATGCCTTTGAATTATACAAGGTTTTGCTGTAAGGTTTATTGTTGATTTTTAACACTGTTGTCATTACTATTTCAGTTATAGCACAGTTGCCAGAGCGCCTATCAACAGTCAAGCTTGGGTTTGATTTCAGTAACTCCGAACAGCTTATCTTACCCTTTACAGACTGTCAACCACTGGGGCTCAAATGTATTTAAAAACATTGTGAGAAGAGGAGAAAATGCTGGCTATCAGCATTTTCTTCCTCTCCCAAAATGTTTTCTATCCTTTCAGGAACTATCCTACTATGGATTATGAGCCACATTGAATCTTTCCTACAAATGCTTGCACAAATGGTGTCTGTGGCTGTTAGGTAGATTGTCGGCCTTGTAACGTTAAGGTTCTTAGTTCGATACCTAAGACTGGGTGTCGACTTTGGACTTTTCATTAGCCCACACATTTGATGAGAGTACTGGTGTAGTCTCCAGAAAGCAGAATCATGAGAAATTAGTATGAATTGAAAGAACTTGTTTCCCAATTGATGTGAAAAAATATTTTTAAACTAAATGCTTGCAATATTTGGCCAACTCTGAAATCTTGTCATGCAAAAAGTATTAATAATGCTGAATGTTTTTTATTAATCTGTTTAGGAGGTTCACAGGAGAACTTGCCACAAAGGCAAAAAGTGTCCTTGCTGTAGACTTCATGGAGAAATTTGTCACGAAGAATAAAGAAACAAATAACCACCACAAAAATGTCACCTTCAAATGTGAGGATGTAACAAAGCTAGACCTTGCAACAAACAGGTAGATTGGTTACTAACCTGTATCATGTGTTATGCCACCACTGATTCTTTTGCACAGAGTGTAGACAAAGATCATTGTAAGTTGATAGTAGAGTGCTCCCCTCAAAGCTTGAGGCTTAAAGGTTTGCTTTTTAGCTCACCTGAGCACAGCGTGCTCAAGGGGAGCTTTTAGGGTCACGCTGTGTCCGTCGTGCGGCGTCAACAATTCTTTAAACATCTTCTCCTCCTAAACCACTTGGCCGATTTGGACCAAACTTGGCTGGAATGTTCCTTTGGAGGTCCTCTTTAAAAATTGTTCATCAAAAACTCTAGTTGCCATGGCAACCAAATGGAATTTTCCAAGAAATTCTTTAAAAATCTTCTCCTCTGAAACCGCTGGTCAGATTTTGAAATAATTTCACAGATATGTTCCTTGGGTGACCCTTTTCAAAAAGTGTTCGCGAAATTTTGATTCGTCGAAAAACATGGCCGTGGTGGAAGGGGGGGGGGCTCTTGGCGTCCATCGGTGTCAACAATTCTATAAAAATCTTCTCCTCTGAAACTAGTGGTCAGATTTTGAAATAATTTCACAGATATGTTCCTTGGGTGACCCTTTTCAAAAATTGTTCGTGAAATTTTGATCTGTCAAAAAACATGGCCGTGGTGGGGGGGGGGGGGGGGGGGGGGGGGGGCTCTTGGCGTCCAGGGGTGTCAACAATTCTTTAAAACATCTCCTACACAGCTTGGCCGATTTAGACCAAACTTGGCTGGAATGTTCCTTGGGAGGTCCTCTTTTAAAATTGATCACAGAATATGATTTCATCAAAAACTCTGGTTGCCATGGCAACCAAATGGAATTTACCAAGAAATTCTTTAAAAATCTTCTCCTCTGAAACCGCTGGTCAGATTTTGAAATAATTTCACAGATATGTTCCTTGGGTGACCCTTTTCAAAAGTTGTTCGCGAAATTTAGATTCGTCGAAAAACATGGCCATGGTAGAAGGGGGGGGATCTTGGCGTCCATCGGTGTCAACAATTCTATAAAAATCTTCTCCTCTGAAACTGGTGGTCAGATTTTGAAATAATTTCACAGATATGTTCCTTGGGTGACCCTTTTCAAAAATTGTTCGTGAAATTTTGATCCGTCGAAAAACATGGTCGTGATGGAGGAGGGGGGCTCTTGGCGTCCAGCGGTGTCAACAATTCTTTAAACATCTCCTCCTCCTACACCGCTTGGCCGATTTGGACCAAACTTGGCTGGAATGTTCCTTGAGTGGCCCCTTTTAAAAATTTTTCACAGAATTTTATTTCATCAAAGACTCTGGTTGCCATGGCAACCAAATGGAATTTACCAAGAAATTCTTTGAAAATCTTCTCCTCTGAAACCGCTGGTCAGATTTTGAAATAATTTCACAGATATGTTCCTTGGGTGACCCTTTTTAAAAATTGTTCACGAAATTTTGATCTGTTAAAAAACATGGCCGTGGTGAAGGGGGGGGTGGGGCTCTTGGCGTCCAGCGGTGTCAACAATTCTTTAAACATCTTCTCCTCCTAAACCGCTTGGCTGATTTGGACCAAACTTGGCTGGAGTGTTCCTTGGGAGGTCCCCTCTGAAAATTGTTCACAGAATTTGATTCATCAAAAACTCTGGTTGCCATGGCAACCAAATGGAATTTTCAAAGAAATTCTTTGATAATCTTCTCCTCTGAAACCAAAGGTCAGATTTTGAAATAATTTCACGGATATGTTCCTTGGGTAACCCTTTTTAAAGTTTGTTTGTGTAATTTTGATCCGTCGAAAAACATGGCCTGGGTGGGGATGGACATCTTTGCACTGTATGGACTTAAAGAAATTCTTTGAAATTCTTCTTCTCCTAAACCACTTGTCAGATTTTGAAATAATTTCACAGAAATGTTCCTTAGATGGCCCTTTTGAAAATTTATTCGCGAAATTTTGATCTGTCAAGAAACATGGCTGTGGTGGGTGGAAGCAATTTGCTCTATGAGGACATGAAGAAATTCTTAAAAATTTCGTCGTCTCTGAAACCACTATTCAGATTTTGAAGTTATTTCACAGCAATGATCCTTATATTATACCCCTTATTTAGCTTAGCTTAGCTGTTTTCAAAGAAAACATTGAGGTATTGACATAGCCCTGTTGGCGTCATCTGCATTGTTGTTGTTGTGCAAAAACTTTGACATTTTGTTATATCTCAGCTTCCACTCAACACAATTTTAGACTGATGTCAAGGTCACTGTCACTAGCAGCAACAATAGCTAAAAAAATCTGAATCTAAAAACAAGTTCAGAATGTACAAAAAACAAGTAACAGAACACCTGCAAAAATTCCATTTTGCTTGGTGATACATTTATATTTTGATGTGCAGTTTATTTACCTATCTCTATGTTATAGCTTTGGTAAAAATGAAAGTCACTTATACTAAATGAAATAAAAAAAGAAGCCGTAAACCCTTTCCCACACAATCCCATGTTTTAACGTCCCTGGGGGAAGAAGGCCTTAGAAACAATTGTTGGAAAAGGAGAAAATGTAGGTAACCAGCGTTTTCTTCTTTTTTCCACATTGTTTTCTTTCCTCTTAAAGAAAAATTTCAGATTTTGAGTGGCATTTACTCTATTGTCAGT
Organism: Hippopus hippopus; assembly: GCA_946811185.2. Lineage (NCBI taxonomy): Eukaryota > Metazoa > Mollusca > Bivalvia > Cardiida > Cardiidae > Hippopus > Hippopus hippopus. The sequence continues at coordinate 42,096,571 of OX328103.1, read as the reverse complement.
GGATTTTTAAATTTGGACAAGTCTAAAAGTTTGTCATTCAGTAAAGATTAAAGCGCAAAGCATGTAGGGGACTTCACTTTGCATACAAAAGTTAAGCCCTGGTTAGCTTAGGTGAGTATGGTAGGACCATCATGGTGCTCTTGTTATCATTAGGTTCTTAATATTGATGAGGTCAAGAAATTGGTGAAATCACATGATTGATGTCATGAGGATGACTTTATGGGGAAAAAAATAAAACTTTATAATCATTTGACTATTTTTAGTATATAGAGTTTGCTACAGTTGTTCGATAATATGTGATACAGACATGTATCATATATAGATTGCAAAAGTCGTTAATTTCTCTCATGATTTTGCCACTGTTTACCCCAAGAGAGCGTTTTGCAACTACAGTTGCCTTTGCTGCAAGTATAGATCAGCAAAGGTGCAGCACAAAATGTGCAGCCTGATCTTTTATCTACACTGTTTGCTTTACTGAAATTCTTTAGACAAAAATAGCCTTGAAATTGTTATTATTAAGGTGTTATTCCTAGACTAAAAATTAATGTTGGGTTTAGTAGACTCTAAGAGTAAAATTTATTTTTCAGGCTGTGAAATAAATATTGGTGAAACCACAGTTCTAAAACAGTTAAATCCTCTATGTAAACTCATGTAAAATGGCTATGTTATATAGTATTTTTTGCGTATATTCTCAGCTATGACCTGGTTTTTTCAAACTGGCTGATGATGTATCTAGAGGATGAGGAGGTGCAGACTCTTGTGAAAAAAGAGTTGTCATGGTTACAGGAAGATGGTTATCTATTTGCGAGAGAATCTTGTGTGAAACAGTCAGGTATCTATGCTTCTCAATTAGTTGTGGACTTCATATTTATAGCCTGGGAGTGTTCCCTTTCTGTAACCTAATACCAAACATCTTGTGAAGAAAGACTCTCAAAGCATGGTCATGAAGACATGGGATTGTCTGGTAAGAGGACAACCTTATACCACACAACAAAGTTTTGGACTCATCCATACTGAAAGCATTTATAGAGGAGAAAGTAAGCATGACACATTTGATGAGTATGACTACTTAGAAAACATTGTGGAAAAAGAAGAAAATGCTGGTAACCAGCATTTTCTCCTTTTTTCACAATGTTTTCAAATGCCTCTTTCCTCAGGGTTGTTAAAACTTGGGATTGTGTGGGATTGTGTGATTGTCCTCAGCATCGTGAGTACTAATCTGTGGTACTTGTGATTGACATATGACACAACTTTCTATTTTTAGACATAGATCTGTCACTGGATGGAAATAGTGACAAAATGGGAGATATTTAAGGAAATCAAAGTGTCTCTTTTGAATGAATTTGAGAATAATCTGGGAACAGTAGCCATTGTTTTTTTTCAAACAATGCTTTCAAATACTGATAACTGTTGTAACACACACAAAAAAAAGCTGTGTTTTGTGTAGTATTTGACCTGAGGTACCTTTCATAAATTTTATTTGCAGGTAACAAAAAACGTGGTCAGAACCCAACAAAATATCGAGATCCTCAAGTGTATCTGGCCATATTTACTACTGTCAACATTCCAACAGAAAGTGAAGATGAAGAATTTGGCTTTGAACTTGTATTGTCACGTCCTGTCTATTCTTACATAAAGGTATTTATTCTTTGCCGTATTTCAAAAGTGCTAAGGAAAAATGCTTTCAAAAACATAACGGGACAATAAAAAAATCTTAGTGAATACTACATGTAAAGCAGAAATTATAAAAAAAGAATTGTTTGAAAGCCTCAAATTATAAACCTTAGAGGTAATATAATAATTTGAGGAGTAATGAGGGAAAGTTTAAAGTTTTCTGTATCAGAAACTCCTTCAAAGATGGGTTTTTGTGGATGAGACAAAAAATGTAATGGAGACCTAAGACACTTCATTGTCTGGGGAATTGAACCAGGATTTACTGATTACAGGTCCAACTTTATTTCTAACAAACGTTAAACATTTAGTCTTGTCCAAATTGATACCATTTGCAGATCAACCACATATTCAGTTGGCTTAGATGATGGGATTTACCCTTGAATGAGGAGAAAATGTTGCAAGAAAAAGAAAAAAATGCTTGTTACCAAAGTTTTCAAAAGCCTTCCTCCCTAGGGTCTTTAAAACTTGGGACTGTTTGACAAAGGGTAACCAAAGGGCAGCACTCACCAACAGCTCTAAGTATCATTTGCCGAGCCCCGATAGAGCAGTTGATAGCGTACAGGACTCAAGAACAGGGGGTCACTGGTTCCATCCCTGGCTCGGCCAATTTCTTTCTTAGGATTGATGATAGTCACTGCAACAGGATTCATTCCTCTCTCACTGCTGATCATTGTTCGATGATGGTTATATGGGAAAGCAGCCACTGGCTTGGAAAGAATATTGTGCAAAGTACTGGTAAAAGAAACTCTAGCAAAGCATGGAGAGGCGCACTGGCCGACATGATATAACTGAAATAATGTTGAAAATGGGGTTAAACACCATACAATCAACATTGTAGGTATCATTTGAATTCTGAATTCAAGACTAGCCATCTGGCTTTGTTTGACTATCAGCCAACCAAATGGCTTTTTTTTAATTTGTAATTAGGGTAATTTGTAGAGAGTTTGTGAATGAGGAACATCTGTATCTAGTATTCTTTCTTTTGAAGATATCCATTATGTGCATGTATATGTCCCTTTACTTTGTTATACATGTATATTGGTAATTTATTTCTTTTTTACATTAGTTATCTGACCTCCTGCTGCAGTGTTTGTAAAGAAAAAAATATTAATTTGTGTAATTGAATGTAAATAACCCAATTATGAAAGAATCATACATTGAAGCTTCACTTAAATTTTTTTTTGTGATTGATTAAGTAAACTACATTAATTTCATAGTCTGTCTTAAATTCCATTTATTTCACTTAGATTTTACAGTAAGAAGTCCAGCAGGGTGTGTGGATCATCAATTCTAAATACATTATTTCTATACAAAAACCCATGTAGTGGGTACTCATTAGAATTTTCTCATGAAGACAATTCTATTGAGTACCCACAATTTTAATTATAATAATCTACATGAGCTTTCGGCGGTACAACCGCCTTCTTCAAATGTGATCCTGTGATACAATCACAGTAAGATTGTATCACAGGATCACGCTTGAAGAAGTAAGATTGTATCACAGGATCACACCTGAAGAAGGCAGTTGTACCGCCGAAAGCTCTTGTAGATAATTATAATTAAAATTTACATTTCTCAAGAAGAGGATATCATGTTTTGAGTACCCACAACATAGGTTTTACTGAAGAATTAAGGAGATAGTACTTCTTGAACCCCAATATACCTCCCTTATGTCTACCTATGCAGTATATTTGTCTTTTTGTGATTAGATGAAAGACAACAAACATCAACAGATATGGTTACTTCAGAAGACCAGAAGGCGCAGACAAAATAATCATGGATTCAAAACATTCCAAGAGTTTTTGGACAATCAGCAGTATTCTAGTAATGGTATACTCCGATATGAGAAGATATTTGGGCGAACATTTGTCAGTACTGGGGGTATTGACACCACAAAGGTGACTTTCATAATTTTTTTTTGTAATATCTGTTGTCTTTTAAACATTTAGAACTGGTTTTAATCTTTAGTAAATACTTTATTGATGCCCATGTAAAAATTAGATTAGGAAAGTAATATATGAAAGAAACCAATTGCGTGTCAAAAGGAATTTCCGCTTTTCCTACAATGTATTCCATTTTATTAAACACCATGTTTTTTGTCTTATTCCAACAATGCTTTCATTAACTTCCTTCCTCTGGGTCACAAAAATATGTGATTAATTTTTTAATGAGATAAAAAAGATGATATTTTTTTCCACAGGATTTTGTTGCAAGACTGAATCTGCAGAAAGATGAGGTTGTACTAGATGTGGGTTGTGGTATTGGTGGAAGTGCTTTCTACATGGTCAAGGTATCTGTCTTGTTTTCATCTTAAATGAATAGCTTCTTACAAGAAACTTTTCTTTTTCCACAGTAATTTAAAAATGATCTCTCAAGCAAGGACATAAAAGTTCATGTGTACTAACTGTATGTACATTAAACCTCATAGTACTAAATGAATCAGCCAAATGTTTTCAGTCAGAGGAAATACCCTATACATTGTAATTTCAACTGTGTTTTTGCCAGGAAATTTCTCTAAATATCAACCAGTGAAGATCTAAGATCAGGCTGCACATTCTGTGCAGTGTGATCTTGATCTACACTGTTTTCAAAATGCATTTTAACTCTTTATCAAATGACAAACTTTTGAACTTGTCCAACTAAATAGCATTTGCAGACAACAAATTAAATTTGGCTCAAATGGTGGAGAATATCTTTGAAAACTTGGAAAGCATTTGCTCCTTTTTGCTTATTGTTTCAAAAGCTTTCTTTTGAGAGGCATTAAAGAGCAGGATTGTTTGGTAAAGGATTAATCTTTTTCTTCATTGTCAATAAAAAATATTTTGAATTTTGTTTAGTGCTGTGAGGATTAGTAGGTTCAAAAGATTATTTTATGTCCTTTTCTAAATGAAAATGAACAAAGTTGACATCAATATCAAGGGAAAGTGGTGTAAGCAGCATAAATTGTGTTTGTAAAATTGTTTAGACAACTATTTCATAATTTTCTCATGTAGTCGATGAGCAGAGCATTAAGTGTTTTCATTAACACTCATTGTTTTGTCCAGCCAAAGGTAGTGAGGTAGTGCTTTGTATTCTTCTGTCTTTCTGACTGTCTGTCCATCCTTCTTTCCATCTGTCTATCTAATTATTCTGTCTTGTCTGTAGAAAAGCATGTCTGTTGTGGGGGGGGGGGGATAATATCAGCAAAGTGACTTGTTGACATGTATTTTATTACAGGAATATGGAGTCAAGGTAATAGCTATTGACTTATCCTCAAACATGATACAGATTGGAATAAAGAGAGCAGAGGAAGAGGGAGTTAGTGCAGAAGTTAGTGTATTATCTTACATGTGTTCTGATGGATTGTAGAAATATACCAATGGATTGTAGATTATTTTCCTATTTTTCATCCAAAGTTTGTACAGCTTTTGCACCTGTTTTTACAGAGTATGGTGTATTTTGGCTATTTTAAGACTATGTTAATAGTACCAATAATGTTACACATTCTTGGACAATTTCATGCAATATAAAAAAGCTACAAATAGACGCACTGTTTAGGGGTGTGGCATTCCATGTCTCAGAATGCATCATTTTAACTCTATACCAAACAACAATATTTTAGACAGGTCCAACTTAAAAACACTTGCATACAACAAAATTTATATAGCACAAAAGGTGGGATTTGTATCCGATAGTCTAGAAAACATTGTGGGAAAAGGAGAAAGTGCTGGTTACCAGCATTTTCTTCTTTTCCCTCAATGTTTTCAAAAGGCCTACTTATTAGGGTTGTTAAAACTCGGGATTGTGTGGTAAAGGGTTAAATGACACCAACAAAGTCTTATTTATGCATTTCTAGATAATTAAGACTGCTTTTAGACAAATTATGGGGTTATGCTGGATAACAACAAACACAAGGCTCAAAAAGAAAGCAAATAGCCAAATAGAGTTATATCAGCTTCATTGTGTTGGTAGCATTCAGTGCTTAAGAATTTTTGTAACAGACTGAGGAACTGGTCAATTCAAAAGAAGTGCTTTAGCCTCAGACTGTATTATCCATGTCCGAATGCTCTAATGCTCTATACTAAGTGTGAAGTGAACAAAGGTATTTTAGACAGGAAGTATAAATGTTGCTCATAACAACTTACCTGTAAATGATAGGCACTCTGGCAGAAGAGGGTTTAATGCACCTCTGTGATGTATTGTACCAAGCAAGTCATCATTAATGATGGATTCATAAAATCAATTTTGTATTTTTTAACCAACAGAATCATGGTGCATTGACATGCAGAAAATTGACCAATAGCAAAAAGTTTTACGCAGGTCAGCCTGGGCGGGTCCTGTGTTGATACATTTTGCAGAAGCATTAAGTCCCCTTTTCACAGAGTATGCCTCAAATGTAGTGGGGGGGGAAGTGAAATTCAAATTATCTCCCTTGTTGAGGTAACAAAGTTGCAAATAGGTCTTTTTTTGTTTGTTTATTTTTATCCTTGTTTTACTTGGAGATAATGTGATTAATATAATTTGGTGTGTAATTTTTTTGTAAAACCTACCTTGTGTTTGCAAAAATAACTTTACCACAGATACTATTGAAGTACATAAATTGCATTGAAATAATGAGTTTCATTTGAGTATTTTGCTAGAAAACCTGGTACATGTACTACCCTAATCAGGAGCAATTTAGTGTAGGAGAGAAATTAAAGGAGATAACTGACTATTGTTTCACATTATACACTACAGGATGTCCAATTTGAGGTCGCAGATGCTACTAAAAGAGAATATCAACCAGAGGTATTTGATGTAATATACAGCAGGGATACCATTCTGCATATACCAGATAAACTTGTGCTATTCAAGAATTTTTATGTAAGTCCTGACTTATTTTACTCTTTACCACATTACTAAATTGTAGACTTGTTCAAATTGACAGCATTTACAGACAAACGTGGCTCACGTGGTTGGAATTGTCAGACCAAATTGAAAGTATTTGCAGATAACAAATACAAAGAGGCTCATAAGATTCGATGTGTCTTTGAAAGGTTAGAAAACACTTTGGGAAAAGGAGAAAATTCTGTTTACCAGCAAAAACCTTCTTTCTTAGGGTCTTCAAAACCCTGGAATGTGCAGTAAAGGGTTCAACAGTGTTATAGGTCACTTTAAATAGTGTTTTGTGTGACAGAAAGCTCATCCATCCATATGTTTCCTGGGTTACAACAGTCCTGAGCTAGGGCTTTGTTGTCTCTTGTCAGAGGGCACTTCCAAAGAGCCATTGCCTTAAGGCAGTATCAAGCCCAGAACCTTGATTACATAGTCAATGCCAGAACCACTGAGTCAAGGAGGACCCAGGGTTCGACATTAAGGCTCGTCCGAACGACATTGTCAAGCAAAGGATCGGCTTGGACTAGTAGAGACTGCGTCCAGCTAGCCCAAATGGTATAGTGCAAAAAAATCGAGACAGTTTAAGTATCAATTTCATGTTTCACGTATGTGACAAAAATCGACCTTACAGGCTGTGCGCCGAAAAAGATTATTTATCAAACTTGTGATTTTGTTCAACCAGCGATAATTTATTGACAACTTCTAAATTGTTAACAGGAAGACTGTCGCACATGTGTGGTAGTTCACATCTTCACTGGAAAAACCAAATCAAACTGAAAAAAGAGTTAGGCTAGTAAACCAGAGTCCATGGGATGTCGCTATTTTGTCGTCCAGGACAAGAGTCATAAATTTTATTGTTACTGTTATCATTTTGTCAGAGTATTTGACCTTTTAACAAGAATTCCTTATGTCTGGCTCTATTTTGGAATACTGTAGTTTCATTTTTTTGACGACAACCGAGAATGCGTCGTCCAGACATTTACATAGACAACGGAGCAGACGACCAGTGAATATGCCAAGCTTACATACCTTCAAAATAACATCTGATCAGGGAAGAGCGAAGTCATAAAATGAAGCTAAACTCCTCATTCAACAGTAAAATGTTCTCTATCAAACAGTGCAGAAATCCTACTTAAATGCACACATACATTTTTTCTTTCCATTTGTGGAACTGTGAAAGTTACTACATGGAGACCATCCTCAAACAAAAATCAATCGCAACATATACGAAATACAATCATATGCAACTATCTTTACTAATGGAGGCACAGTTCACTGCAGTGTAGTATTTAATAAGTATATTCAGGCTTTTAATTCTCACTTGTTATTCTCGTCATGGTTTAGTTTATGTTTCGTCTATGTTATGGGGGTCACATCTGTCCAAATGGTATCCTGTTGTCTCGGAGATTTTTTCCTATTTCTTAACTCTATCAGACTGACGATAATAGCAGTTGAAGTCTATATTGCTCTTACTAGCTAAAAATATTCATGAATCAAACAGAGAGATATATGATGTGTAGACTGCTTGGCATTGATTTGTCAGAAAAGGATAACCTTTTGTATCTGTTTTCCTTTTACTCAGAAATGGTTGAAGGTTGGAGGTAGACTGCTTATATCTGACTATTGCTGTAGTGAAGGAGAACATTCAGAAGTATTCAAGAACTATGTGAAACAAAGGGGCTACAATTTACTCTCACCTAGACAATATGGACAGGTTAGAAGGGACTACTTGTATGTTTATACCCCCGAAAAACGAATGTTTTCGGGGGTATACTGGTTATACCCCCGCAAAACGAATGTTTTCAGGGGTATACTGGAATCACCCTGTCTGTCCGTGTGTCCGTCCGTTTGTCCGTCCGTGTGTCCGTCCGTGTGTCCGTCTGCGTACAAATAATTGCCTGTTTCTGTCAAAGCGCTGGCAGCAGATATTGAGCTGATTTTTGGTGTGTAAGTCAACCACCATTAATTACAGATCAAGTTCTAGTTTCCTTACGGTCCACTGATTTTTGACGAAATTACGGGCCTTGGACTTAGAAATTTTTACAGAATAAACAGTTTTCCGGACTTTTTTTCTTAACGCTGGTAAATATTGAGCTGCTATTTGGTGTGCAAGTCAACAACCATGAGTTACAGACTAAGTTCGAGTTTCGTTCCCGTCCACTGATTTTTGCCGAAATTACGGGCCTTGGACTTCGAAATTTTCACAGAAAAAAACAGTTTTCCGGACTTTTTTTCTAAACCCTGGCAGATTTTGAGCTGATTTTTTTAGTGTAAGTCAACCACTATGAGTTACATATCAAGTATGAGTTTCATTCTGGTCCACTGATTTTTGACGAAAGTACGGGCCTTGGACTTAGAAATTTTCACCCCAAAAAACAGTTTTCCAGACTTTTTTCTAAACGCTGGCAGATATTGACCTGATTTTTGCAAACTTCCCCTACAGTTTTGCTGCTATTGTATTGAAAGTTTGTTGATACATTGATCGTATACTGAAGTTGTGCAAGACTCAGTTTTCAATCATCTACTCCCTATGATTCAAGGGTAATCTCCCCTTGAACTTAGAAAATTTTTGTTAAATAGTCTGTTTCTGTCAAAGCCCTGGCGGGGGTATTAAGTCACATTCAGTGACAGCTCTAGTTTCTGATACACCAAGAAACTTTTTACCTAAGTATTTTTGTCCCAGGGATATTTTGCTTAGGTATCAGTGAGTTTGGGGGTTGGTATTTAAACATGCCAAACCTTGTTTGTATGGGTTGAATGTTGGTTTCAGCAGTATGTCACTTGCAATGACCAATGCACCTATCCACATTTGGAGCTGACTGAGCTACTCTGCTCAGCGCCGAACGTATTGCAGACAGCAAGGAGACACGTTCACGACTTGTGAAACTTTAAACAGATATATGTTTAGCATGAAGTTTAGTTGATCCTTATGATTTAAACCCTATAACAAACAATCCCGAGTTCTTATAGCCCCTGGAAAAAAGTGTTTTGAATACTTGTGAGAATGATAGCCTAAGCAGCAGTGAGTGTTTGTATGGGTTGTTTCATTGTAGGATGCATCAGAAAAGAGGCACGTCTTACGTTTATTGTAGCAATCCTTTATCTAATCAATAAGTCTTTTCATTTTCTCTTAAAAAGTGCCCCATTTTTAGATAAGAGTGCCCCCTTTTTGTTAGAATAAGGGGCATGTGCCCCACAATTTGAAGTTTCTGGATGCTTCACTGAAAAGTTTCAAAAATACCTTGTTTTGTTCACCATTAAATTATTATAAGGAATTATGAATTTCATTTCTGCTAGGTGTTGGAGCAAGCTGGGTTTGTGAATGTACAAGCAGATGACAGAACAGATTTGTTTGTTCAAAGTCTAGAGAAGGAAGTAGTGAAAACAGAGTCAATTAAAACAGAATTCATACAGGTGTGCTTCTGGTCTTTTAAAGCGGAATAAGGCATATCCTTTTCAAAAACAGTAAACCTATATTGGTGGTGACCACTATTAAGCAATCAGTCTGCATTAACTCTTTATTAGAGGATGAAATTTTACCCTGCTCCAGATTAAAAGCTTTATTAGCAGACAAAAAAAATCAAATATGGTTCTTTAATAAGGTAGAAAAAAATCACGGGAAAAGGAGAAATGCTGTTAACTACAATGTTTTGTGCCATTTCTAGGACAAATCATCCTTTGAGCATTACTATACCCCTCACCTACCAAGTAGAGGGGGGTATACTGGTTTCACCATGTCTTTGTTGGTCCTTTTGGTCCCGTCAATCTGTCATTCCGTCTGTATTTTAGTTTCTGTGCTCTTACTCAAAAGCCGTTTGACCTAGGACCCTTGAACTTTACAAAAGTGTTGCTCATGACCCAAGAAGGTGCCCTAATGCTTTTGGGTCACATGGGTCAAAGGTCAAGGTCACAGGTGAACTTTGTTTGAAAATGGTTTCTGTGCTCTACATCAATAACTGTATGACCAAGGACCCTGAAACTTTATACAAGTGTTGCTCAAAGAGGTGTCCTATCGTTTTTGGGTCACATGGGTCAAAGATCAAGGTCACAGATGAACTTTGTTTTGAAAATCAGTTCCATTCTCTGATATTGCTGCTTCAGCGACAAGGTGCTGGTGGGGGTGGTATTTTGTCCTTTTAGTTTAATATGTCCTCTGCAAATGGTTTCAGTTTAGTCAAGTCCAAAATTTTTGTTTGGGAGAGAGTTAATGGTTCTTATGTACAACTTTGCGTAAATTTATGCCTTCAGTTAAATACCACTTGCAGACTGCTTTTTTCTTCTCACAGAAGACCACTTTTGCAAACACTGTGTTAAAAGGAAAAACTGCTTTTCACAATATGAGAAAATTTTGCCATTGTGCTTTCTAATGCATTAATGTTAAACTTTTCAATTTTGCTTTCATTATATCTATGCATGCTTATTTGAGTTGCTTTTATTATCCAATATCCAGTAACGCTATCTTTAACAGCGGAGAGTTTCCAGCAAGCTTGGGAGAAAGCATAATATGCCCTATTTACAAAAAAGGCTCTCACAAGAATCCAAATAGCCGTTTCACTTATAAATATTAAAAGCAAATTATTTACTTCAGTTCTAAATAAGAGGTTAACAGAATGGTCACAAGAAAATAATATTATTGATGAAGCACAAGCTGGGTTTCGTGCCGGGTACTCAACAACTGATAATTTGTTATCCCCCGCCTTTATAGTTTTAGCTTTGTCCGTCCGTCCTTCTGTCTGTCCGTCTGTGTGTCCGTCCGGGAGAATATCTCCAATACCATTGGATGGAATTTCGTGAAACTTCATACATGTGTACAATAACCCATTCCGCCGATACACTTTTTTTTATTTTTTGATTCGATGAAAATGGCCGACTGGGAGCGATTTTAAGTTGCGCGGTCAAGTAAATTTTTCAGCGGGAGATATCATTTCAACGAAATTGCTTGTTTAATTTACAAGGAATTGCTCAGAAATACCTGACTAGAACAGGCGGTAGGTTTTACTGTCTATTTATTGATTTTTCAAAAGCATTTGATCACATTAACCACGACGTCCTATGGCAAAGTTTAAGAAATAAAGGCATACATGGAAATTTTTTACGTATATTACAGTCAATGTACGGGAGACTATCCGCTTGCGTTGAAATAACACAGGTACCACAAGTTACTTCCCTTGTCTAGTCGGTACCCGTCAAGGCTGTGTGAGCAGCCCGCCCTTATTTTCCCTTTTCATGAACGATCTGTCAACTCTATTGAGTGAAAGTTGCCAGACAGGAATATTTATAACCAATCAAATTCCAGTTATTTTAAGTTTACTGTATGCTGATGACATTGCAAGCTGTGCAGAAACTAATTAAGCTACAACAAATTAACACTGTTGATAATTTTTGTCAAAAAAAACGGGCATGCAGATAAATATTGAAAAAACAAAAATAATCGTTGTTAGAAATGGTGGACCTTTGCATGACAACGAGCGATGGTTCTACAGAGGAACAGAAATGGAATCAGTCTCTTACTATCGATATATGGGGCTGTTATTTACAACTAAATCAAAGTGGACTTGTGCTAAATCAACGCTTGCTGCACAAGCCCAGAGATCTATAATGTCCTATAATGTCAATATCTAACTATCAACGCAAATTTGGTTACTATCATCATAATGATATCTTCAAATTGTTTGACTCCATGGTAAATTCCATTCTTTGCTAAGGGGGAGAACTATGGGGATTTGAATATGCTCATCAAATTGAATTCATTCATGCTCAATTTTGTAAAACTTCTTTGCCTACCCAGTTACATAAACAATAATATGGCGTTAGGGGAATGTGGACGACTGCCTCTTTGTACAACTATGTTAAACATATAAAATACTGGTGTCACATCCTGCAAATGTCGCCCAATAGATACCCTAGAAACACTTATATAATGCTGAAACAACAGGACGAAAATGGACGGATAAACTGGGCGACCAATGTAAAAAATATGTTATTTCGTTATGGCTTCCGTTTTGTCTGGGTTTCACAAGATGTTGGTGATACTGATGCATTTATCTCTCAGTTCAAACAAAGAATCATAGATTTTGCTTCTCAAAATTGGTTTGAAAATATAGCTTTATCCGGCAGATGTCGTCTATATAAGAACTTCAAAACTCTTTTGAATGTAGAATGTTGTCTATCATATTACCTACCATTTTATCTACGAAAAGCTATGTCTAACTTTAGATGCTCAAACCATTTCCTAAATATAGAAATGTGCAGATGAACCGGAATTGATCATGATCTAAGATATTGTCTTTACTGTGAGAACCTAGAGAAAAGTGAAGCTATAGAAGATGAAATTCATGCTTTCTTTGATTGCATTTTGTATTCTGATCTGCTCCAACAGTATATAAACCCTTATGCAGTACTTACAAGAAATGGTGAAATTGAATTTGGCAGGCTAATCTCAACGGAAGATCCAAAAATTATGAAAAATGTAGCTATTTTCGTCTGTCTCTTAATTGAAAGGCGAAAGGCATATAGTCTACGATAAATCATTAACTTTTTTTTAGCAGTTTTATATCTATGTTTTAAGCTAAAAATGTTTTTTTTCCATTATACTTATGTGAACAGTGCAAATATAGATAAGCTGGCATAATCATACACTGTTTACTCACTCTAACTCCTTTTGACAGTGTTTAAACTTGTATTTCTTCTATTTATATTTGTTTGTTTATTCCTGGTGCTGTATATATGTATCATGCTGTTATGTTCATGTGTAATGGGCCGGAGGCCTAAATCACCAATAAAATAGTGTATATTATTGTATATTGTATATACTGAGTGAAAACATTTACAGATAAAAAATTAAAGGTGGCTGGAAGTTTAAAAAGAAACAATTGTTACCAGTATTTTCTCCTGTTCCCATAATGTTGTCAAAAGCTTCATTTCTCAGGGTCATTAAAAGATGGAATGGCTTGACAAATGGTCTGGGATTATTCCACCTACTACATAGCTCAAGGGGGTATACTGAAAGTGGGTCATCAAACCATACATTATATCTGTGTACAAAATTTTGTTTTTCTGTTCCTGACATATTCAATTTATTTGACTGAAAATTTTAATGGAAGCCTTCCTATCATAGGAAATTGTGCACCTTCAGTTTCAATGTACTGGGCCAACTTTTGCAGGAGTTATGACCTGTTGCATTTTCAGCACGGCTGCTTTGGAAGAAAATGTCATGGTATTGTCATAGCCCTGTTGTTGTCTGTTTTGTAGTGTAAAAACTTGGACATTTTATCCCTGTCTTTACGAAAGATATTTACTTCAAACTCAGACTAGTTGTTAACTATCAAAAGGGGAACCCATACGACAAGGGCAGCTGATCAGTAAAATATTGTTGACTCAGTCATGACCCTGTTTTGACTTATAATTTTTTGTTAAATCATTCTATTTTCTAAAAGCAGCAAGCGTTGACACCCACATGTGGTGCTCTTGTTTTCCTGATCAAATGAAAGGGCAACCGGTGGGGGTGGGTATGCTAGGGCTTTAACAGTTACAATTCGGTCTATAGTATGTCATATTTTCAAATCAACAGGAATTCAGTCAAGAAGATTATGACTATATTGTAAATGGATGGAAGGACAAAATGAAGAGAACAGAAGATCAAAGATGGGGAGTGTTTTATGCAGAGAAGAAATAACAGTGTTGTGCATAGGACTTGGTCACGTGTTGTCTTTTTTTTTTCTAATTTTGGAAGTGCATTTTCGGCATTCTGTATAGAAAATATGAAAGCTGATACTTTCCTCTACAGTCATCTCATGGTATGTTTAGCCTTAATTCTTCAGTGAGCACTCCTGTGTTTTTTTCTGATCCAGAGGTAGAAACCTTTTAGAAAAAATTGTAAGAAAAGGTTGTAAGTAGCCATTTTCTTTCACCACAAAGTTTTTTCTACCATTTGAAAGACAAATTCAATCAATTTTTAGTTGTTTTCTATTTTTTTGGTCTGCTAATGCTTTTTGTTTTGACAAATCTGAAATTTTTTCGTCTGGTGAAGTGTGAACACACTGTGCATGTTATCTGAATTTGCAAACAGGGAAGATCATGACCAGACTGCACATTTTGATCTTTGCCAGCCTGTATTTTAGGAGGTATTTGTCAAAAAGAGCCATAAAACTGTGGTTGTCTTTCAACCTGACTGAATATGTCTGTCTCACCTACAGAGCCTTGTTTTACATTCAACCAAAGAAAACTTGACTTTTTTTCAAGGTGAAACTGTTCTGTTCCTTTGCAACTGAACTCTACCAGAACAGAGTTTATAGACAGGCTAAAATAGAAAGCATTTGCAGATGACAAATATATGAGCCGTGCTCTGTGAAAAGTGGGCTTAATATATTTGCGAAAAGTATCGACCCAGGTCAGCCTGCGCAGTCTGCGCAGGCTGACCTGGGCCGACACTTTTCACTATTGATCAATTTTCTGTATGTCTAAGGACCAGTCTACCTCATCATTTAGTCGATTATTAAAAAAGGTGACTGTTATGGATCCATAAGTATGTAATGGTTTGCTCGGTGTGATGGATTAAGGAGATGCATTAAGCCCCCTTTTGCCAGAGCATGGCTCATATCTTTGTTCAACCAGTTGGATTTGGCTTTGAAAGGGTAGAAAATATTGTGGAAAAGGGAGAAAATGCTTGTTACCAGTATTTTCTCCTTTTTCCCACAATGTTTTCAAAATACTTGCTCCTCAGGGGCGTTTAAACTTGCAATTGTGTGGTAAAGTATTAAGAAAATAAGGGTCATAGTCAAGTATCAGGCAATTGATAGTGTACAGTATCAGACTCCATTTTCTATACAGTTAGATATTAATCTATACTATCCACAAAAGCTATTTTTAAAAGCCTTTTACAAGCAATCCAGAGTTTTAATGACTGAGGAAAAGGACTTTGAAATGATTTTGGGAAAAAGAGAATATGTTGGTAAACAGCATTTTTCCCTTTATCCACAATCAAAGATTATTTTGATCATTTTAGGCAAATTCAATGTATCGTCTGCACATGCTTTCAATTTGGATAAGTCTAAAATTTTGTTGTTTGGTAAGGCAACAATGGTCATTAGTTTGGCAGCAAAAACTTTCAATTATACTGTGGCAAGTAGAGTACTTCCTTTCTACAAGAAATCTCGTCTGTTTGTCACATGAAATCCCCTACGTTTTTCATAAAGTTAACTCTCTACCAAATGGAAGCTTTTTTAGACTCATCCAAATTGAAAGTAAGTGCAGACGACAATTTAAATGAGACTCAAATGATTCAACTTGTCTTTGATAGGGTAGTAAAATTATAGGAATGTACAATGTTTTCTAAAGCCTTCTTCTTCAGGGTCATCAAAACTTTTGATTGTGTGGTAAAGGGTTAATTGATCTCTTTGTGTTATATAGCACTTATAACGTGCAGACAACTTTTGTCTGTCATGGACAACACCACTTTTTGTACAATATCATTGCAAGAATAAATTGTTCATTGCTTATAATGAGTCATTTCTCCTTTTTGCCTCAATGTTTTTATGTGATAAATCATATACATGTATTAAACTTTTCTAGACTACAAAGTTTAAACCTGTCTTTAAAAGCATTTGAAAACAACAAATTAAATGTGGCTCATATTTTTGGATTGTCTGTGAAAAGGTAGAAAACATTGTTCAAAGAGGAGAAAATGCTTGTAATAATGTTTTCAAAGGCCATCTCTGTCAGGTTCATTCAAACTCAAGACTATGTGGTAGAAGGTTAAACCTTTCTTCATATTGATTATAATTGTTTTACTTTGTGCCTGCTGACACATTTTCAACCAGTCAGATACTCTAACTCAGTTTTAAGATAGATGTCACGAGACCATGATTATCTTTACATGTATACTATTGACAGTCCAAAATATTCTTAAATCCTTTTTGTTAGGGTAAATATTTACGATAATTTTAAATTTTACTGCAATTCATATACAGTTCTTTTTGTCTTGTATTGTTTATTATAAAATTAATTTTCATATACATTTAGTATTATAATTACACTATGTTTGCTTTCAAAATGAGTGTCAGTTCTTGAAATTCCTATTGTTTATAGATTGATGTTAGAAGTCTTACTGTTCATAGATGTACATATATTATGTTTTATGTTTACATACATGACACTAAAGGTTGTTTTATAAATATCAATTTACTATAGATTTATATTTTACAAATGCAAGTACTTCATCTGGTAATATTGTTAAGTAAAATTTTTTCTTTTGACCAGTTGTCATATAAATTCCGCTTTTTTGCCTTGTGCATTAGAGTGATTGTATACATTTTGTGAGAAAGAAGCCGTGGCTTGCAACAAGCAATTTTCTCTTTTTTTTTTTCTGTAATTTTTTCCATATCATTCAAAGTTTGCTTTTTTCTTTTATTTTAGATATATTACCTTTATGTCAAATACACTAGTCATTGGTCAATTATTTGTTCCATATATGATCCACGGTTTGTGAAAAGGGGATTTATTGCATATGAAAAAATTATCGACCCAGGTCAGCCTGCGCAGCCTGTGTAGGCTAATCTGGGTCATACCTTTTTGTTTATTGTAAATTTTTCTGCACGTCGACGACATTCTTTGTTAACATTCAGCCGGTTATCAAACAAAATTGAACTAGATTTCATGGATCCATAATATTAAGTGATGACTTGCTTGTTATATTGCATCAGAGAGATACTTTAAACCCTTTTTACCAGAGCATGGCTCATATTAATTTTTTTTTTTGTAGTTTACTTGCCATACATTGTGAATGTCTGTGTTTTTTGACACAGTTTAAGCATAGTTAACCCTTGAAATGCCTTTTACATCCGTAGTTACATTTTTGGCCAGTATTGATGAAAAATCAGGCTGCACAATACATGCAGTCTTATCTTTAAACTACTCGGTCCTTTCTACTGTCACAGACATTCTAGATAATAGCATTATTGAAATGTTCTATTACGGTCTTATTTCTAGAATAAAAATGTCTGTTGAGTTCGTTGGTACTTTAACCCTTTGGGCGCCATAGGCAAAAACAGTGACTTTTGCGGACGGCATAGATCAAGATCAAACTGCACAGAATGTGCAGTCTGATCTTTGATCTATATCGTCTGCTTGTGTAGTCAAGCCTATACAATCAAAATCTATGTAAGTTTCAATGGGATTGTATTTAGAGCCGTCGAAAGAGGTCGAGTTTATTTATTTGGCGCTGAAAGAGTTAAGGGTAAATAATTATTTATGATGATTTTTTATCAAAGGTTTTACATTATATGTAACTTTTGCCTTGAGAATAAGCTATGAGCACAGAATAAGTCATTTCAATTTGTTACCAAAAAGTCCCATGTTTTTAAAACCCTGAGGAAAATGGTTTTGAAATCGTATTCAATATGCTTTCTCCAACTGCTTTAAATGAAGACAAATCTGAATGGTTGTTGTTGAGATTAGTGATGTGATTTTGACAAAAAACGCAAAGTGAGCCATGCACTGTGAAAAGGGAGTTTAATGCATCTACTAAGGTATTGACCCAGGTCAGCCTGCACAGTCAACACAAGCTGATCTGGGCTGTAACTTTTGGCTATTGATCAATTTTCTACATGTCAAAGACCTTTCTGCCTGATGATTTAGTCGATTTTTTGATAAAATAGATTTTATGGATCCATGATTTTATAATGACTTACTCTGTATTATGAAAAATGAATATGCATGAAAACCCCTTTGCCAGAGAGCAGCTGTTTACAGGCTGCATTTATATACCCTCAGCATACTGGAGCTTTAGAGTTTTTTAGCTCCACTGGCCGAAGGCCAGCGGGCTTATGTCATGGCCTGTTGTCCGTCGTCCGTCCGTCCGTCCGTCCGTCCGTCCGTCCGTCCGTCCGTGCGTTAACTTTTTTTAAAACGTCTTCTTCTCTGAAACTACCTATCCAATTTTAATGAAACTTCACAGAAATGATCCTGCCATGGTCCTCTTCAGAATTTCTTGAAAGAATTTAATTCCTTCAAAAACTCTGGTTGCCATGGCAACAAAACTGAAAATTTTTGAAAATCTTTGAAAATCTTCTTGTCTGAAACCGTAAGGCCAAGGGCTACCAAATTTGGCATGTAGCTTTATCTAGTGGACCTCTACCAAGTTTCTTCAATTTATAGCCCTGGGGTCAAAATTGGCCCCGCCCCGGGGGTTACAAGTTATACATGGGCTTATTTAGGGAGAACTTTAAAATTCCTCTTCTACCTAGCCATAGGGCCTAGAGCTACCAAATTTGGCATGTAGCTTTATCTAGTGGACCTCTGCCAAGATTGTTCAAATTATAGCCCTGGGGTCAAATTAGGCCCTGCCCGGGGGTAACAAGTTTTACATGGGCTTATATAGGGAGAACTTTAAAATTCTTCTTTGACCTAGCCATGGGGCCTAGGGCGACCAAATTTGGCATGTAGCTTTATCTAGTGGACCTGTACCAAGGGTGTCCAAATTATAGCCGAGGGTCAAATTTGACTTCGCTCCGGGGGGTAACATGTTTTACATGGGCGGGCTTATATAGGAAAATCTTTCGCATCTAGCTATAAGGGCTAGGGCTATCAAATTTTGCATTTAGCTTTATCTAGGGGGTCTCTATCAAGGGTGCCCAAATTATAGCCCAGGGGGTCAAATGTAGCCCCACCCCAGGGGGTCACAAGTTCTACATGGTCTTATATAAGGAAACTTTAATAATCTACTTGTACATAGCCATATTTAGGCCTAGGGCTACCAAATTTTGCATGTAACTTTATATAATGGGCCTCTACCAAGAGGGCCCAAATTTTAACTTTGGGGGTCAAGTTTGACTCCACACCAGGGGTCACAAGTTTTACATTGGCTTTTATAGTGAAAACTTGATAAACCTGTGTCATGGATCACATATTTTACAGGGCTTTTTATTCAGCAAACTTGTTTTACATGACTTTTTATTGGGCAAGATTAAAAAATCTTTTTGTTTATAACCACATATTCTAGTTTCATATTGTAGGTCTGGGGTCAAAATTGCCTTCATTCCAGGGATCGCAAGTTTAACATGGGCTTCAAAATATTGTCACTTCAATTTAAACATTAATCAAGGGAAATGGCTTACAACATGTCCTTTTCTCAGGATGTTTTTTTGAAAGCCTTCTCTTTCAGGGTCATTAACACTTCGATTTGTGTGGTAAAGGGTTAAAAAGCCAGTGGAGCGATACAGGGCCATCTTGGCCCTCTTGTTTCTAAGTAAGAAATGTGTAAAATTCACATTGCAAGTTCCTGCTTGGACCAAGTTTATATGTAGTGTGTGCACTAGATTTGAACGTTTTGTTTGTGATTTACTCCCTCAACAAGCAGTCAGATATGATTGTCTGTGCTGTAACAGATAAAATTGTTAATTCTTTTACCAATGAAACAAGGAAAATGATTATTAAAAGATATCTGAGTGATATTTTTTTTTTCTGTCTTTTATATTATAATGTACCATGCCATAACAAACCCATATACATACATTCTAGCTAAACTTAAACCCAAGAATGATGTACAGTAGAATGCCAAGTACATTACACTTGACTCATTGCTTTACAAACTATTTGAGTCATACTCTGTGAAAAGGGCGTTTTTGCTTCTGCAAAGGTATCGACCCAGGTCAGCATCCACAGGAATAACCTGGCTCAAACTTTTTTGACTTTGGTACATTTTCTGCATGTCCAATGACCATTCTACTAAATGATTCAGCCGGTTGTTAGAAAGATAGAACCAGAATTATATGATGACTTGCTTATTAAAATACATTACTAAGTTGCACTAAACCCCCTTTTTCCAGAGAGTTGCTCATATTTAGGTCTCCTTAAAATTTTTGAAAACTACACACAGGACAAAAACTAAATTTTAGAGGAAAGAGAAATGTTGTTTTTCTACAGCAGTAGCCAGGTCATTGTACCGTATATGTACAATAAAAAGGTTAATAAGGCTTCAGGGTACGCTTTTCCCACCATCCCATTATTCTTACATATTCCCATATCTTTAACCCCTTTCTCAAACAACAACGTTTAGACCTTTCCAAATTCTGAATATCTACTGACGACAAATTCAAAATTGGTATAAATGAGTGATATGGTATGGTTGAAAAGGCAGAAAATGCTGATTACTCCCTGGCCCACAGTGTTTTCGAAAGCCTTCCTGTTCAGTGTTATTAAAACTCGTGATTTTTGTTTTAATGGGTCAATTAGGGTAAGCAAAACGTAATATACATTTGAGAATTGTTAAGATCAAAGCAAAACTGAACATAAGTGTGCAGTCTGGTCTTGATCTACGTTGCTGATAATTGTTCGATAAATTAATGATCATGCAACACGCGAAAAGGGGCATTCAAGCATTTGCGTAAAGTGTCGTTCCGGATCAGCCTGCGCACTCTGCGCAGGCTGATCCGAAAAGGCACTTTACAACTACATTATAATTTGTCCCACAGTAGACTTGCGCAAAACAGAAAATTACATAAAAACGGAAAGTGTCGTTTCGGATTAGTCTGCGCAGACTGCACATGCTGATGCGGTACGACGCTTTACGCAAATGTCCGTGTGCCCCTTTTCACCTGTTGCAGGCCATTTGAAATATGATAAAAGAAAAACAACAAGAAAAACAACAAATCCTTACAATTGCAATATTTCTCTGTATACTGTCCGATAAAGGCCGTTTCGTTTAGTTCACTCTCTAAAGATAAACCAAACAAAGTCCTTCTGGAATAAGTCTTTATGTAACCCTTTTCCTGATGACAAAATTTTAGATCTGTCCAAATTGGAATATTTCGTAGACACTGTATTCTATGACTGAAGAAATGATAATTGTCATAACTCTGTCGAACTGCAAAATCTTGGATTAGACCAAATCAAAGCATTTGTTAACGAGGAATTAAATGTACCTAAAATGATTATTTTTGTTATTGTAATGTACCTTTATTGATGATGATTTCTGTTATTGATCGGTTAAAAAACATTGTGGGAAAAAGAAAAAATGCTGGTTAACAGCATTTTCTCATTTTCCCACAATGATTTTAAAAGCTTTTGATTTCAGGGTACTTAGAAATAGGATTCGTGTGGTACAGAGTTAGAAAGGTAGGTTAAAAGGGGTAAAAAAGGTAGAAAACATTGTGGGGAAAATGAGACAATGCTGGTAAGCAACACTTTCTCCTTTTACTCTATGTTTTCAAAAGCCTTCTTCTTCAGGTGAGTTAAATCATGGGATCCTTTGTTTAAGGGTTAATAGACAAAGATCATAGTACAACATATTTTACAATCTTGCACCCAGGAGGTCACAAATTACTCCATTTAGCCAAGGTCGAGGCCTCTCTAGATGATTGTCATTAAGAACAAACCGGATCATTCTTCATTAAGATTTTACTGTCTTATTCTTGATGCTACACATAGTCATTTTCTGTAATATTTGGTGGATTCCTCGAGTTTCTTCACTGTTAAGGTATCTCCGTCTTTCTTTTTTTCTTTAACAGGTGACACAATTTTACAATTTGTGCACAGCAAACTAAATGTGACTGTAAGGGTGAACGCTTTCCAAAACGTGAAATATTAGACCCTTCCAAATGTGGAACTTCTGCGGACGACAAATTCAATATGAGCGCAAGTTCTATGATAGGTTAGAAAACATGGTGGGAAAAGGATAAAAATGGTTGTTACCAGCATATTCTTTTCCCACAATGTTTTCAAAATCCTTTATTCTCAGGCTTGTTAAAACTGGGTATTATGTAGTAAAAATAGATAGATAGAGAATAATGTGGGAAAAGCAGAAAATTCTGGTTGCTTGTCTATTTTTTCGTCTACATATGCTTTCCATTTGGACGGGGTTAGAACACTATTGTTTGGAGAGGGTTTAAAGTACATGCTAAATTTTTGAGGGAACAGTCGTAAAAAGTCACTGGTGAAACAACGGAGAAATATCTTTGCGAACGAAAAGTTTTCCCAACTTTCATGAAAACAACCTTTGAAAAACAAGAAATTTCTTATAACAAAGAATTTTGCCCCTTTTACTACAACGTTACGTCGTTTGATACAGTATAGGCCACTGAAACTCCATTTGGCCACCATAAAATACCGAAATTTTCATCGCTCGAACATCGGACCTGTTGCTAACAATAGCACATTGGCGCATAGCCCTCTATGTTTGGAAAGATTTTTTTCTGCGAGACAAACTTTGGATTCGCAATGTTTGTTACCTACTTTTTGCCCAAAATTTTCTTAGCAGTTTAAAGACTGAGTGTAATGACTTGATTTGGACTTGCTCGGATGAATTACTGTGAACGGAGCTAAGCAGAGGATTAATCAATTAATATGTTAATTTACTTGACATAATTAATTGTATTAGCTACATCTGCGGTCGTAAATGATAGCAAACATGTTATTTCTTTGTGAAAAAGGTCAGTCAACGAACTGACTAAGCACCATCCAATCAGCAAAACAAAGTCGATCTTACGTCGATGATAAAATTTTACCATGTCTACCTGTCAGTTTTCTTGAAAATAAGTCTTGTCCATGACTGAATAGGATACTATTAAAGATGTTAATTAAGAAATAATCTTTCTATAATGGTTTATCGTTCAATAAACCACAGTTGTGAGTTATGAGGCACAATAAATAATCCACGAGGGCGAAAGCCCGAGTGGGTTATTCATTGCGCCTCATAACTCACAACGTGGTTTATTCAACGATAAACCACGATAGAAAGAAGATTATTTCGATTTTAACATGACCAACTCTTAATCAAAGGAAAACAAGTTCATACTCGGAGTAAAAACGCGGATGCAGATTTCTTCCATTGAATAACTTACTTTATACAGAATGACGTCACTCTACATAGAATAACGTAGATTTAACCACGCTTTCGTTGCACTGTGTTTATAGAGCCGAAATCACGTGTCATGTTACAATATCTTTTCTAAGATGGTAAGTAATGAAAGCTAACTTTACAAACCAGTCTGAAAAGCGTCATGGTCCCAAATTTCTGTTCAGTATGTATATGAGTTACGAAGGAGAAAAACAAAACTGAACAACGTTACCATGAATGAAGTTTTATTAGCCTGTTGGGAATAATACGTACTCAAACGCTTAGTGTCATGTAAAATAGTAGTCCTGTATTATTCTTATAATACGCACAAGTTACAAATAAAGTTCATTAAAAAAAAAACCCCAAAAAAAACATTCTTTGGATCCTAACTACTACCACAACTACTACCACCACGAATTCAAATAAGGTATCTGTATCAAAATTAAGTTCACTCGGCATCATAATCTTAAAAATATTTCATACTTAATTTCTGGCTGTTGTAAATAAAAAAGAACAGAAAGGACACTCAACAGAAAGGAAAATATAAGTCTTTGTTAGTTCCATTGTATGCCGTTCGGCATAACTAACGTTCTGGCAATAAAAAAAAAAATTCTTCTTGATTTCCATGCAGAACGTTCAGTTTCTTATTTCACCTTTGTCCACTTCAAGAGTCTTGCAAGATCGTAAAGACTGTTCACTTATTTTGCTCTGTAGTAAAATGTTTGTAAATATTTGGTTCGTGCCCTGGGAAAAGGGGATTTAATGCATCTACAAAAAGTATCCACCCTTGTCAGCCTTCACAGTCTGCATGTCCGAGGAACATTCTATCTCATGATTCAGTCGGTTGTTAGACAAAATGGATATTATGTATCCATCATTATGTGATGTCTTGCTCGGTATAATGCTTGATGTAGATGCAATAAACTCCCTCTTACCAGAGCGCCGCTCATTTGCATTTATAGATGGAATACGCTATTTTGATCATAGCTAAATACATGATATGGCTTGCAACACGCGAAAAGGGGCATACGGACATTGGCGTAAAGTGTCGTCTCGAATCAGCCTGCGCAGTCTGCGCAGGCTAATCCGAGACGGCACTTTACGCCTACATTAGGTTTTGTGCTTCAGTAGACATGCGCAAAACAGAAAATTACATAAAAACGGAAAGTGTCGTCTCGGCTCAGCCTGCGCGGATTGCGCAGGCTGATCCTAGACGACACTTTACGGAAATGTCCGAATGCCCCTTTTCGCGTGTTGCAGGCCATATTGATGTAAACAGGATTAGTGGAGTAAATATTTTGATGATTTGAAAAGTTCTTGAAAAGTGACAGGTATTTTATTAAATATCAAAGATAGTTAACAATCAGCAATTATTATCTACAAGTACATGTAAAATATGGAATTTCCAGACAATGTGTGACATGGCGTATCAGTTTATATGTACATGTATATTTTTATTTGTACAAAGTTATAAACTTTGAAACAAAAACAAACAAACAAAAAAAAACCTCAAGCAACCATTCATCTCCTTCCATATTCTTCTTGTATCTTTGAAGATTCTTACAAAATTTTATATTAAAAAACATGTTTCCCATATTGTTATTTTTTTTCTAAATAAGGCTAGAAGTACTCTAAAACGAAACAATATTTCAACTATTTTCGTGCTTTGTTTTTTTGTTTGTTTCTGCGTTAAAAAAACCTTACACGCTTAATTTTAGACTCTGATGAAAAGAAAAACAAAACAAAAAACCCGCCACCGAGATATCAGACATAAATATTTAATTACAATGAATATCAAACTCTCATTATTATTTTTTTTAAAGTTTGCTTTATGCAAAGTTTGTTTTATCCAACTTATTGCCATCCATTTGTAAAATTCAATGGGGTGAAGTAGCTATTTTTTGAAAATACGGTGGTAAAAGGAAGAATGCTCATAAGCACAATGTTTTTCATACTTTCAAGAAAGACACCTTCCTTTTCTCAGATATTTCTCCATTGTGGTACGATTACCGGTTTACCCTTCATGAAACACTCCGGGGTTTGAACGACCCTTCTGAAAAAGGCTCCCGGGGTTTGAACGACCCTGCTGAAAAAGGCTTTTGAAAAATTGTGGGAAAGGGAGAAACTGCCTGTAACAAGCAATTTCTCCTTTTCTACACAACGTGTTCAACCTTACGAGAGTTTGCATTGTTTATCTTCTTATCAAGCCTTTGGACAGCATGAAACTAGATTTTCACCTTTTTTTCTTCGGGGAGCGGGGGTGGAAGAAAGGTGGAAAAACTCATAAGGACATAATTGTTTACATGATTGTTTACCTTTTGTTTGGGGAAACAACTACAACAACAATAAAACATGCAGAAATACTAATACTTTTCCTCCGCTAGGATTTGAACCCCCATTCTTCAAAAGCATATCACGTTGTCTTTAATGACTACACTATCCGGCCAACTAAAAATATGCCGAGTTCAAAACATACTTGTCGCTTGTTACAAAATAATGGCTTCTCCGAATCAAACCGGATAAGCTGATTTAAGGAAAAGTACAAAAAAAAGGGTATTCCTTGTAGTTTCTACACCTATTTCTGTCTATATTTCATAGTAAAAGAAAACTTTGCACGCGAATAAAAATTACCAGGCTCTAATTAGGCATTTGCAAAACCTGCCACAAGATGTCTTGTTGTATGCCACTTCAAGAAACTGACAACTAGATTTTGTTGTTACAAAATTGTAAGATCGCTGTTTTCTGAAGAAATAAGCAGAAAAAGGTACTATTGTTAATTCTTATTGTTTAGAATTATAAATACTAAAGTGAGAAAGTACGAGGTCGTATGAAAAGTTCCAAGTCTAACTATATGAGGGAATAATGCAAGATCAATTAAACTTGGCATGCATTTATTTCACCTCTTTTGATGACTAACCATCTAGTACATTTTCAGTTGATATGTGGTTTGCTGCAAAGACACAGTTTTGAAAGTTGACGGCTGTGAAATTCTCTGAAATGGACGAAGTCGAGTATCGTGCCGTCACCAAGTATCTTACTTTGAAAGGGTTAACTCCAACGCAGATTCATGCTGATATGGTGGGAACATTAGGGGTTACTGCTCTGTCTTTTGCAACAGTAAAACGGTGGAGAGAGCATTGAAGATGACCGAGGTCTGGACGGCCATCAAAAGCCGCCACCACAGAAAAGAAATGACCGCGTGTACCAAATAGTGACGTATGATAGAAGATTGACAGTTCGTTACATAGCTGAGACTGTTGGCATCTCCTGTGAGAGATTTCGCCATATTCGAATCAACGTACTTGGAATGACAAAGGTGTCAGCTAGGTGGGTTCCTATAACCTTCTGACTCCTGATCAGAAACGCACTGGGCTGGACATGGCAAGGGAGAATTTAGAGCTTTTTGAAGCAAATCCAGATGATTTCATGGAGCAAATTCTGACGATGGATGAATGTTGGGTCACCTTAAACAACAGCAACAACAAATCAATGCAGTGGAAATACAATTTCTCCCCACCTCCAAAAAAGGCCAAGGTGTTGTCCTCTGCTGGGAAGGTGATGGCCACTGTTTTCTGAGATCTACAAGGTGTTGTGTTTGTGAATTATTTAGAAACGGGCCAAACCATCAATGGACAGTATTATTATTAATCTTTTGAGGCAGTTACGGGAAGCCACCAAGAAAAAACACCGAGGAAAATTTACAAAACTTGTCTTGTTCCATCAGCACAATGCTTCACCCCACAAGTCAGTGGTTGCCATAGCAACAGTGCGCGACTGTGGCTTTGAACTCGTTTCCCACCTACCGTACTCTCCTGATCTAGCTCCATCGGACTTCCATTTATTCCTAAACATAAAGAAGCATTTAGCTGGACAGCATTTTGACAGTGACGATGGCGTCATATCCACTGTAACTGACTTTTTTGACGGCCAATACGAAACCTTCTACGAAGCAGGGATCCAAGCCCTGCAGCACCGCTGGTAAAAATGTGTGGATCGCAAGGGGGGCTTGGACATATAGTTAGGCTAAAAATTTTTCAAACGACCCTCGTATGTATTTTATACCTTAATCCGCTCAAATTATCCCTCTTTTTTACTCAGTGGTCTCTGTATAACACGCATCTTTGTGCATTTACTATGCTGAATGAACTTTCATTGAAATGATGTATATTTGTATGTTCTTTTGGTATTTTTTCTGTTTAAACGGCTATTAAAACCTAATTTAACCTTAATTTTAGATCTGTATATACCTTTTTTCAAAGGCAAATTTATCCGATAATTTTTTATTCTAATTTCTAGAGACATGAAGAGTTATGTTTGTAGAAAGTTTTAAAAAAAATCTGTCCTGTAGAAAAATACAGTATGTGATGTACTCCTTTAAAATTAAACTAATAGAAGTCTTCATAAAGATTTGTTGTCACTAAAATAGTTTTAAGTTGCTTTATTTGTCTTTAAAATACCTCCGATAATGACCTGTACCTTACGCAATATCCCATGTTTGTCTTTGAAATTGAAATCTTTCTTGGTGCGTGAAGTACGAACATAGCTGGGCGGTTGAAAACACAGACATTGAAACAGGAGAGACGTTGTCATGAAAATAAACCATGAAACTAACCTTGAAATAAGATGTATGAATCTTAAAATGTCCCGGAAATGCAAACTAATTTTATGTATATCTTATGTTTTATCCAAAAAACCGAGTAGTCGGCTTTCAATCTATTCTTTATGTTAATCTATTCCTCCTCCACAGTGATCATATGGCTCTCTGCGATGGCATATAATTGGTCTGAATTAAAGATGACGGCAAGTTCTCGTTTTCCCGGTTTAGCTGGAGTTATGTCAACCCTTCCAATGAACGTCCCCTTAGCTTTGACATTCCTGGAATAAAAATGTTTGGTAAAGATTTATAGCAATTTTGACTGTGAAATTACATTAAATGTAATTGAACTGCATGTTTATACAACACCAACCGCTTAAATACTCCTGAAGGACTGTAGTTGACGAAACGTTACAGAGCACACATATCACACCATGTGCAGTCTGAGCTTTGTTGCACACTGTTCTTATTTCTGTGTAATGTTCAAACAACTGCTTTGATAGTGCAGTGTTGGAGGTCTTATTTACTGACAATAGATGCAAGTTTAATTTATCCAGATAGTGCTGACCGGATGAAACCAAATTGTTTTACTATGCTATAATTGATGATAATTGATGACTACAGACAAATATGAAAATGAGAAAAATTTCTTTGACTCGACTAAAATCGCTTTGCCATACAATACCGTGCGATACCGTGTTTTAACAAGCCGAGGATGTGCGGGGGGGGGGGGGGGGGGGGAGGGAGAGAAGAAGCTTTGTAAACCATCATTGAAGGAATGTAGACACTACACTGCGGGCTTCAACATGAGTATTACGTTTGCACAAAAACAACAAAACTCTAGAACGAATGATCTTCATCCTTTAAATTAGTTCACTTGAACTTGCATAAAGAAACCATTTGTTGTAAGACACCATTTTCCCTGCGGTGGTCTCTGAAGGGTTTGACAGTAATTTCATTAAGCATCTGATACAGGCCAAGCCAATTAACAAATTTCATCAAAAGTGACCATATCCGAGGTACAATGAAACGTTTTTTTTTCAAACTGCAACAGTAATGACTTGACATTGTATTAATATTAAAAAAAAAAAAAAACATCAGCCGTGATAGCGCAAAAAATCAGCAACGTCTTCTACTACTAGATCTATATGAGAATCCTATGGTCCATGGAGAAAACAAATTTCTGACCTGAGGTCTATTATTTGTCAAACTTGACAAAGGTCACTTTAATAGTCTTCCAAACAAAGTCAAAAGCTAAAGCTCTAACGGCTTAGGATAAAAAGACCCTTGAACTTTTCAATTTAAACCTCATATATATAAAGTTTGGGTCTTGAGTCATTTCGACGATCGTTATAGAATTGAAATTACATTCCCCTACCGAAGCTTTAGGCCTTGTAGTTAAAATATGAAGATTTTCTACGTGTCCGATCTACAACTCTTTAAAGACTTTATTAAAGTTTTGAGCCTAAGAGTGTGGCAATGTTTGACCACAGAACTATGATTTGAACATTCTTGGGGGAAGTCATCGGAAGATACTAAATATCAACTATCAAAGATCATTATCATTAAAGGTTTAAAAAACATTTAACTCCCGGAATAGGCTATTTCAGACCGGAGGGCCAAAGCGTTTACCTTTGATGTACTATAATATTTTTTAAAAGTTCAATACCTTGTGATTTGAGACAGGAAGATTTACAAAGCTTTTGACGAACAACATGCAAATCACAGAAGCTACCAGTATGACCCTTTTTCAACGTCTCTTCGTCATCTGAATACACTTTGAAGTACTCCTTATGCAAATGTGGAGTTTCATTATAACCTGACATCAAGTGGTAGGGAAGATGTTTTGTTTGTTACCTTTTTCTATTTTTATTTTCTTACAAAAAGTAATTAAGGTCATACAATTTTAATCTGCATAATTTTCATACTCACTTTTGCTTCAGAATAAGATGCCTTTGTAGACCTGGTCCTTCAATCCAAAGTTTGCAGCCAGTCAAGGTCATGTCTAATGGATTTTCGAAAGACATCTCGACGGTTACTTGCTCTCCAACCTTACAATTTTTCTTAGCCTGTTCAGAACAGATCATGAAACTGAAAATCTTACTCAAGAATTAAATAGCACAAAACTGAACTATTTCACACATGAGGTTCCAGAGAGGTTATACTGTAAATGACATGAATATTCCAAAGACAAAATCAACCGTAAGCCTGACTACAAGAATGCCTACAGAGAAGAACTTCTAACGGATATCAGTGAAATTTAAGCTAAAGGAATAATGATGTACGCATCTCTTACATGTCCGCGTCTGTATGGTTTGACCTTTTGAGCACAGAGCGTTATTTAACTGCAATTGCGGAAGTGTAGATCAATTTATGAAAGTATATACAAACATTTAGTAGCAGTCTGTAATGATAATAATAAAGCTGCTTTTTTTCAAAAGCAGTGTTCATCTACCTCACACACAACTTGCTTAGGTTTCATTAGTTATAGAAAGGGTTACTGAATACTTCTTGTTTGTAGTTGTACCGTTTGCTGTTAGTTCAGCTCTCTATATTTTGACCTAGAAACACAGACCGTTGATACATGTACATGTAGATAAACTGCGGGGGAAAGGCAAAAGCGTATTGATAGTTTGGATCGTGTTTTGTTAAGTACAAAAAATTTCTCGAACACAAACGATACTGACAATAAGGATTGATTTGTTATTTGCTGGATCAATTCTAGAATTGAATTAATGATGCTGAATCAAGCAGGAGTTAAAGCAGTGCGGTTTTGGCTTAGTTATTTCCCTGTTTTATTGCATCCTAGAAAATTTCTAGATCAGGAGAGCATTGGAAATTTTTTTGAAAGAGTTTGTATCGATCAGAAAAGGTACCGTTTTTTAGCGCAGTTAATTTCAATGTTTTTGTTGCAGGTATAGTTTGCCAAATTATGACAGGTACTTCGAGTGTAGTAAAGCTATTTCTTTTTTTCCCATACAGTTATCTTATGAGAAGGAAAGAGTTACACTAGCGCGTACACTAGTTAGCGATATGTTCTAATTACATCGATTTTGAAGGGTGACAATTTCTTTGTCTATTTTCCGATCGCTATAATTATCTATGCTTAATAACCACACCTCTTGCGCCCTGGCATCACATTTTTTCGTCGTAATATCAATTTTGAATTTTCATTGCGTGGCATGTTGATTGCAACCACGAAAAAACATAACCATAGGACGGATGTAATTATAAGGATGAGCAAAAGACGTCAGTCTTGTTTAGACTGGAAAATCGTACTCACAGGTGAGCTTTGGGGTAATTTATCCAATAAGATAACGTCTAAACTACCAAAGGGGTGGGGGAGAGAGAAAATCTCAAGGTTGCAAGAACGATGAAGGCACAGAAGAGAAAATTACATAGCCAATGGATAGGTACAGAATAACCGAAAATGTGAGAGATAGGTCGAGGTGCCCAACCAATCCCGTCGAAGACGAACATCTTACAGAGAGGACCTGGCAATAATTTTTGTCATCTGCGTAACAAGACTCACAGCTACCGAAACGACCCGGGATATCACTTGCGAAAAGGAACTCCTGTTAGTCGAGGTATAGTGCGGAAACGTTTACACTTGGCTCCTGCTAGGCCTGTCGGATCTCACAGACCGCTCTGGGGCATAGTTCTATCATTTCGATATCGTAATGAGAAGATGAGAAGAGTGCTGATTAAAGATGAGAAACGATTTCAGTTGCTCAGACGTAATAATGGAGTTTGTGTTAACTGTCCCTGTAGTGAAATACATGTATATACTATTTCATCTTTTGAACGGAATACTTTGGCAATGGATTGATAATAATTAATAATGGAGTAATAATATGGACAGGCGTATCGTTTCATATCAAAATACGTCTTGCAATCGACGATGGCAGCTGTAATTCGATATCACAATAGAATCTTTCGGCCAGTTACAATTCATTTCATGCAACGTAACTAAGGTACACAGCTCATTGAGGACGTTGCACCATCTCACACGGTTCGAACTCCGATTCAGCTCCGTCAGCGCTTTGAAGAAGCTATCAATGTGTCCAGATGTGCATGTACGTAGTCCCATCGAAAACTAAGTTAGGGTAGGGAAGCCTACGCAAAGAGTAAATGCTTACCAGAAACAAACGCTTGAAGACCTCAGGCATATGGTTGTAGGAGAATGGAATAGAATTTCGTTGTATTTGGTTTACGTCTCTCTCGTAATAATTTCAGGCCAATTACCTGATTTGTTGAGGTAGACCTGTACCGAAAATTTTATTGCCCATGTAGTTATAACGCTGCGCTAGTGTACAATACGAAGTATTTCATCTTAAAGAATAGTATGTTTAGAGTGTAACAACGCCATTAATTCCTGTAATGTTGGTACACATGTATTCAGGTGTAAAACCAAAATGTTCCTTTCACGTGGTTCCTTAAAACCCTCAATACAGAAAGACGTTCTCAGTTGCCAAACGATGAAATTGCCTATTGGTGACACAAACATTAGTATACTTATGGCTCGTGACAGGGAACTTACAAGAAATAGGTTTAATTGTTTATCAGAACCAAGGCTAACCCTCAGTAAGTCACTTTTCCAACATGAAGCGATATACAAATTACTTAACTTTTAGGACCCAAACTAAACAAAATGGATATTGGTGGAAAAACACAAATCATTGCGATTTCCAGGTGGCATTTGAACACAATATAACAGAATAGCTGAAAGTACCACTCAAAAGCCAAAGTGCATGTTTCGTCTAGTCTTAATCTATACCGCCACAAAAGCCAACTAAAGCCTTGAGGGTTAACCAAGGGTTTAAAAAAATTACCTTGATTTTTAATGGAGGTTTTTCAAGTAGCAGGTTTTCTTCCTTTGCAAAGGTCTGTCCTGTTTCTCGAACATTGACAAAGCAATAACATTTGATCCCACAAAAATCGGTCAAGTGCTTGAAATAAGTGTCTGCCGAAACAATTACTTCGACAGGAAATCCTGTAAACAAACAAGTGCCCTTATAACCCGTTTCTTTTTTTTTTTAACATCAAACGTTTTCTGCAAATTATCGAAAACCCATGTATTCTTCTTTTTCACGGAGGGAAAAAGCTCAACGACTCAGCGTATCAGACAGTATACGTCTAAGATTAGACTGCACTTTTTGTGCAATCTGATTTGGATCTTAATGCCTGTCACAGCGCAATGGCTGTAGCTCAGCACCATAAGGCTTATATCTGTCTCTTGTTTTCATTCAAGTATTCTTTCCAAAGCAAGTTTTTTTTAGTGCAGAATGCACAATAATCCACTTATTTATAAGTAAACTAATAATCCCAATGGAACTCCGGTGAGTAAATTTTGCTGTGTATCTTTCCATCATAGTTCACCCATTTTGCATAAATAAGAAATTTGTCCTAGAAGTCCTGAGAGCTTATATACCATCAAGGGGGTAACAATAATAATCTTCAATCATTTTCAGAATCATTCGGATCTTAGGCTTTCTAGGTTCATAATATTCTTCACATCTTAGAAAGATGTATTTATAAATAAAGATGAAATAATTGTAGCAGATGAAGGAACTGGCAAGCAAGGGTCACTGTTCTTGTAATACACTGTCATGTGGTTTTTTTTATCGTGTAAATGTAATGGAGGAATGAAACAAAAGGAAACATTCTACTTTAAAAGAAAAGAAAAGTAAGTTGGAAGAGCAATTTCATTTAAGTAAGTACTAGTTTTAGGGCCGTAAAAAGTCGTCGTTAAATGACAGTGGATTAACAAGCTACCACATAAAATAAAGATCAAGAGAAGACAAACTTGAAAAATATGGATACAAACATTAGTGTCAAGCTGTAACTGATTACATGTGACAAAACAGTGGTGCATTATTAACATTTCTCCTTTTCCAACAATGATTCACACTGTTTTCTTCTTCAGATTCGTAAAACAAGGGTTCAGCAAGCTAATCCCTGCAAAAAATATCAACCATCTTCGGTTACATGCTCGTGAAGACTACAATTTTTTCTGTGATTTCTTTTGTGCACTTATGCGAACAAATAAATGTTATTTTACCTTGATTGGGCTTTAATTCAATATCTATAGGTTGAGATTCAATTGTGTCCTTCAGCATTCCCGTGTAAAACTGACTTGCGATGTGGAGATTTCCTCGCAGTTTTCGTTTCTCGCTGCTATCGTTACGCATTTCTAAGGTGACACTGACTGTTTCTCCAACATAGGGTTTTTTGGGTACAAGAAATTCAAAATGAACATCCTGACAAAGAGACAAGACACAAACAAGAGCTTCGCAGAGCGGCGCATATACGCCCGAAGGGGCTTGTCAGTGAAATGGGTTAAAATCTAGAACACCTAAAGTGATCCAAATTTTAAGAGT
Source organism: Hippopus hippopus (assembly GCA_946811185.2). NCBI lineage: Eukaryota > Metazoa > Mollusca > Bivalvia > Cardiida > Cardiidae > Hippopus > Hippopus hippopus. The sequence continues at coordinate 42,062,238 of OX328103.1, read as the reverse complement.
CACATGCACAACTACACATCATAGAGATTCATTGTGGTAAGTTTGAACTTTGAAACTGTAGGAGAAGTTGCGCACACAAGAAATTGCTATCGGACGGACGGACGGACGAACGGGGGGGCCATAACATAATACGACCCTTCGGGCGTATAAAAATGACGTTCCTGTTCGTTTGCGCTATATAGTCAGAGTTTTGCATTTCTTCAAAAAATTGACAAGGCCTACTACTATCGACATGCTGAAAAAATAGTGTAAATATATCCCTCATATTCAAGTTATGATTTAAGATGGGGATAAACAGCCATCAATTATATGTGAGCCATGACCTGTGAAAAGGTAGCTTTATGCATCAGCAAAAAGAATCGACCCAGTTCAGCCTGCGCAAAACTTTCATTATCACAAGAATACGTTGCGTACTTTTGCCGAGCGGATGCGAATCACGGTCATTTATGGGTGATACTCCTATCTACAAATTATGAAAAAAAGAAGATGACGAGCGAAGTTAATTTATAAAATGTACAGCTTGACAATAACAATTTTCGACCAGTTATATGACTGTACGAGCACGATGATATATATGAAAACAGTGTAATCTGTGACAATAACAACAAAAAGATTTAAGTATGGTGATTTCTTGACTGGCTATCTATGTGATTTCAATGATTAACAACCATGTACATAAGATATAAATCAAATAGGCATCGTATCCTCAAAACTAAAACAGCTCGTCCCCAGTCGAAACACCTTTGATATACCCAAAAATAGATGTAACCAGAATGACAGGCACTAATACACTGGCTGATAAACGTCTCCCTTACAACAAAGGCCGCTGGTCATCGATGGAAACTAAGGGCATCATCTGCAGTGATTTTACCTGTCAAGTCTAAATCTCACCTTTTTAATTGGGATAAAGATCCTATAACCTAGTCACCGGTTATAGCAGAATATAACTTGTTAATTCGTATGTTATATTGACTCAACGAATTCAGCAGGTAGACGGACAAATTTCTGATGAGCAGAATCTATTCAGGTGCAATGCCACCTTTTGAGCAAAATGCACGATTAACATATTTTAATGAGCGCCAAAAGGAAAGATTGTCATACAACTGGCTGAATTCTGAGGTAGCAAGGTCCTTGGACATGTAGAATATATACCATGAGTAAAACGTTTCGACTCTGGGTCCATATTGTTAGCATTGCATTAAACTCCCTTTTCACAGAGCATGGCTCATTTGAAATTGATGTCTCATATATGAATTATATTTCAACCTTATATGTCTCATCAGCTTTTTTGTCGTGAGATTTCACTAAGCTCTTGGCCCTTTTTACCGCAGCAAGATTCAGCTCGTCTCCTGAAACAAGAGAAAAGAAAATAAGTTTCAAGTTTAATTTAGTACAAGTTGAACAAAAATATGTCATTTATACTGACAGGATTTTCACAGGTCAAATCAATTGTAGTTTAAATGATGAGACTCTCTTTCTCTCTCACACACACACACTCTTTATCTCTCTGTCTCTATATCTATCTCCCTTTCGCTCTCTCTATCTCCCTTTCTTTCTGTGATTATGTGTGTGTGTGTGTGTGTGTGTTGTACTTTTTTTGTTTTGTTTTGGAAAGGTAGAAAACCTGGGTCCATGTTCACAGAAAATTCTTAATTTCATTCTTAGATTAGTTCTAGAGGTAGAAAGCTAAGCAACTTCTGATTGATTAAAACAGTTGGTTTAGCCAATCAGAAGTTGTGTTTGTTCCAAATTTAGAAATTTCTTGAGAATAAGACTAAGGGTGTTCTTAAGACGGTTGGTGAATACAGACCCAGGCTGGACAAAAATTATACTGTAAATAGTCTATTTGGTTCCTATAAAAAACTAACGTTTTGATCAAATGCATTCAAATGCGACGACTTCTTCAATATTTCTTTGTTGCGATGTTAGTTATTTACCAAAAACCATACAGAAATAAAGTTTTCACAACTTTTCATTCTCAATTTCTTGCTTTTTACAATTTAACTCTATAGTAATATTTTAGAATTTTTTATTCTCTGCCATAGAGGAAAGAGGGACAGTTGGAGAACAGCCGTAAACAATTACAGTAATAAAACCATGTGTTTTTGCAGTAGTTTCATTCATATTTAAATTCGGTAGTGACTTTATGTATACATCTAGCATAACAATAGACACAAACATGTTAGTTTTATGCTTAACAATGACCCTAAAGGCCATAGAAATTGAATTATTTGAAATTAAGATAAAGATTTGAATTCTTTAGTATTTTTCTCTTGTGGGTTTAGTAAAATAATCAGAGAGGTACAAAGAAACTTAACCCCCCCCCCCCCCCTCAAATTCTTAGGTGATTTTGAGCCAAAAGTACTAGTACCAACCAAATGGACTATACATGTATATTATCCCATGTCGCTTCAGTGCCCGATTGATCTCCATTTCTCGCTGTAACCTAGGTGTCATTAAGGGTGCTAAGTTGATGCAAGGTCCGTATAATCGCACGCTGTATGTACAGCCCTATCATTCCTGGTCGTTAATATGTAAACTCTTAGTTTTTGACGGTGACAAAAGTAAAACTAGCATATATGTGATGTGAAAGATGAAATAAAGATTCTCAAAACTCTGAAATCTTCGTGTTTCGTGTTTGGAATGTAATCATTTTTGAAATCTTTTTATCACTGTAGTCTAAGAGATGTAAACAAAGCCATCAATCAATCACAGTCACCACGGTGGTAACTTTACTTGTCTGCTTTGACGGACGAGAATTGTGAAGAATGGTTGTCGACCTTGGCGAATGAAAGCTACTCCTGTCATGTCTGCGACCGTTTTCTTTCTAACACTACAGGAAGGACACTAGGTACACATCCAGTGCAGTGTGAGCATATTTCACAGTTTAAAATTAAATAAATCAATGCACGAAACCCGAAACAACGCGAAAAGTTTAAATTTAGTTCAAACATATATATACTACACAAAATTTGATAAGGATCGTATCCTTTTGTGATAATTTTCGTTTTGAGATTCACCAAATGTGTCAGTAAGTAAATACTGTTGAAATTGATCGAATTGTTGTTACTGACTCACTTGCACGTGCATTTCCTGACATCAATATTACGTGCCACCAGATGTCTCACATTACAATGTCATATACACATAACAACTCACATTCTTCTCATTTGTCATCTTACATCCGGACTATTTTTTACCATTATCAAGTCAAAATGTCTCCAAGACGTGTAAGACATCCAACAACAATTAGGTATTTACATTTATTTGAAATGCTTTAAAAAGGCTCCACGTAATGTGATGTTGTAAATGCATTGAACGTCAGCCAAAGTGTGATCAGCAGGGCATGGAATCGACACCAAACTTTTGGTTCCCAAGCACATCGTCATGGTGGAGGTCGTCAAAGGTCCACAACGGCACCCAAAACCATTTTATAGTGCTACAGGTCCGACGTAATCACTTAGTGGCCACAACCACGCTACGTAACGACCTCCTCTATGCCTCTGGTGTGAACGAAACCACCCAAACAGTACGTACTCGTCTACATGCATCAGGTCTGTCCTCTAAAGGGGCATGTGTGCAAATTCCATTGACTCTATATCACAGAGGGATCCGTTTGGAGTTTTCCCGTGAACTCGTGAACTGGGGACACCACCAATGGCTATCAGTTCTTTTCACTGATGCGTCTAGATTTTGTTTACACTTAACGAATTGACGGCAACAAGTGTAGAGACGGACTGGTGACAGGTTTCATGATGCCAACATCGCTGAACACGACAAATATTGAGGTGGCTCTGAGATGGTTTGGAATTTGATTAGTCGTGATGGACAAACGGACCTGCATGTTTTACAGCGTGGCATGATGACTGGCATCCGCTATAGGGATGAAATCCTTGATGTCTATGTTAGGCCGTATGCTGGTGCGATTGCTCAAGATTTCATTCTTATGGACAATAACGTTCGACCACATCGTGCTAGGATGGTAGAATTGTACTTTGAACAAGAAAACATTGAGATAATGGACTGGCCAACACATTCCCCCAGCATCAATCCTATTGAGCATGTATGGAATATGCTTCAGGCTACCATATCCAGACGTTTGCCTTAGCCAGGAGAGGAATGGAACGCGATGCCGTTAGCAAACATCATGAGACTCATTGACAGCATGCACCATAGGTGCCAAGCTGTCATTGATGCAAGGGGAGGTCATGCATGATACTGACATTAACTTTAAAGCCATATTTTCCCGGCACGGGTATTTGTTGTAGCGTTTCCACAAGTGTTGTTTCTGTCTGAAAACGGGAACTTTGGAATTTTTCAGCTGTAACTTCTCATTTGGTGTCAAATGCAATGTGTCTCGCACTACTTGTTCCTTAAATCGATACAATCAAATATAAATGCTACTTCTTGTCTATTTTTAATGTGGTTCTGAAAAGTAGTGAAAATCATATATGATACTTATCAAATTTTGAGAAGTATATATATATATTACAAACTGAATGTTAAGCAAGTTTTCACCCCTTACATTAAAGGGCAACTACAGCCCAAAGCTATTTTTGGATATATGGATCTTTACATGAAAACAATCTTAAAATTGAAAACAATATTTCAATGTCTTTCGTAAAAAGAGAGTTATAAGCGAAAATGTGGTTTGCACACCTGTGCGAGTTTGTGAAATCTTCGGTAAACCGGATGTGCCGTAGGAAGTGTGACGCATACATTTATTTCGGCTTCTGTGGACTGTTAATTTGCTCCGATACTGACTTTTTTTCTCACAGCCTTATCCCTCATGTCGGGAGACGATTTTTTTCGTCACAAAAATCCTTATCGTATGCCGGGTGCCGAGTTTAAGCACTATTTCGAGCCAGTAGATGACTATTTATTCGTCAGTCTGCTGTCTGTCTGTCCGAACCAAATGACGTGGCTGAATATCAGATTTACCATTAATCCTCAACAGGTTAAATAAACCTTCATGCCGATTGCAAAACTTCGAATGTTGCTAGTTTTTGGAGATACAAAAATAGATATCTCCGTATCGGACACTTCAGCCTGATCTTAATATACATTGTTCGCAAAAGGTCATTGAGTCGCGCTCAGCAGCCTTGGGGCCACACAGAAATTTAAATGAGGCAAGAAGTCAATGGTAAATTCACTGATGATTATCCATCTCAATCATATTACTGAGAGAGAGAGAGAGAGAGAGAGAGAGAGAGAGAGAGAGAGAGAGAGAGGGAGGGTAGTTAGAATAGAAATTCGACAAGCAGATTATGGGATTTTTTTTTATTTAAGATCGTATGTATGAGGAAAATACAAAAGTTATGACGTTCGACTAACCTGTGTAAAATTCCAAATTCCATTTACATTTTATAAGAAAAAAGGTTCAATATGGTCGTGAAAACAAAAAGTAACTTTGTACATGACATTTTTATGACACGTGCTTGTTAACCTCCAGCTGCAAGCCGGGTAAAAAAAATATGTGAGACCACGACGGTTCGATACCAACATCAAAGAGGCGCCGAATTAACCCTTTGCCCCTTTACATTGATGGAACACACAATTCTTTTCTCAAAATAAAAGGTTGGCGGACTAAACTTTTGTGTAAAGTTTGTACGCAGTATTAAATTTTTAATTAACGCTGCATTTTTATGGTCAGCATCTGTTATCTCGTACATGATTACAGCGAGAAATACGGTAGAAGAAAGTTAAATAAATTTTGTCCACGTTGGTATTTCCATTTAAATTTTACGCCTAACATGTCTCAGTATTTAGAAAATGGACTGACCCTGTATTTTGCAGACGATCAAAAACGTTTACTGCATGATATAGAGGGCAGGAAGGCAGGATGCAATTCAGACAATCTTTTAACGTTGTTGTTGATGAAACAAACAAATTTAAAATTGTGAAAATAACACGTAAGAAAATAAATGAAGATCAAATGAAAAAAAATGGATTTAACTTTAACGGCAAATTTAGGATGTGTGCTGGATTTAATGTTGTTTGTGAATGTTAAAGAGAGGATACGATTTCTAAGGTAGATCAAGGCTTTTAATTCTTCCCAAGCTGAGGGAGACATGTAAAATGCTGACATTGATGGTGTAGATCAAGATCAGACTGCGCAGGATTTGTAGACGGTTCAATGATCGACGGTGTCCTATATTTGGTAGAAACAGCCTTAGAACTGTACTCGAATGATTTCCTTTACACATTGCAACGTTCCTTCTTCCTTCTACCACTTAGTAGAAGAGACTTTTAGCACGTTTCAACTATCTTGAGTTATTATTTCTTTTTTTTATATCTATCTATTAAAATTCGTTGATTAGGCAGTGGTATAATTGAAATAACTTCAAGAAATAAATTTCAAAATAGTTTTGTTCCCCACTAGAAGAATAACTTCTCCTTTTCATTAGTACTATCTGCACTAGGCTAATTCATTCAAAATTTCTTACCTATGATTGTAGTAAGATGTAAGAGCGATAGAGATTTAAATTCTGCAGTACACAAGTGATTGAAACGTGATAAATCGATTTATATCTTTACAAATATCATGCAGTTTTTTCAGTTTTCTGCGTCAGTTCATATATAGCGACCATATCTTCTCACACTTGTGACGTCACGGCAAACTACCAGAAGTTACGATTTTTTCAATTAGCGACTTTCAGACAGGTGAAAATCCTCTATATCTCGTGAAGTAAGCATCACAGGACGCTAAATTTTTTTTTTTTTTTTTTTTGGTTAACATACTCTAGTATAGTTTTATCCGATTTTGAAATAAAAATTTTAGTCTAGAGTTATCCTTTAAACTTTCTGGGTGCTCACACCGTGATGTTGGTAGTTCCAAAGGATGACCCCGCAAATCACAGTTAATACCACTACAGATCGTTGGTTTTTATCCTCGTTGAAAGTTGCCTTTAGGTGCCTTTATCCTTGAACAGATAAAGGCCTAAGAATTAAATTTGATTTCTTTTGATCAGTATACAAGAACCAAAGTTGTTGTAAGATTCGACAAATCCGTGTTTCGTTTTGATGTAGTCTCCCTCAATGTGTTTTTGTTAAATCCGTATTATAACACATGAGCACCGCATGCGGGTGCAAACGCTCAGCAGTAGCTGCATGATTTTCAGTGATAATTCTAGGACGAAAAAAGTGTCAAAATACTTGGATGGTTATCTGCCGTTGTTGTATGGGTTCCCCTTTTGATAGTTACTAACTTGCCCGATTTTGAAGTAAACATCTTCAGTAATATCAGCGATATTACAAAATGTCAGTTTTTTGACGACGACGCAGACGACAATGCCGACCACGATGACGCTAGAGCTACGACAATACCTCGACGGTTTCTTGGAAATTAGCAGAGCTAAAAAGAAAAGAGAAACTAAGCCGGGCTTTACATATTGTCAGAAAAAAGCGTTGTTAGGATCTGTGTCTCCTCGTCTACTGACAACTCTGACTTCCTCCACGACTTTTTGGAACATTATACCACCATTCCACTGGGCGGCAATTCCGCTACGCTTCGAAATTTTGGTCAAAACGCCGTGAATCGTAGGAGAAACGGCAACACCGCAATAGAAACGCCTTTGATCGTAGTAGAAGCGTATTGGAAATTTCATGAGTGCCACTTTAAACCTCCATTCCACTGAAAGAAGATTCCGCTACGTTTCAAAATTTTAGTGAAATCGCCGCAAAGCGTAACAGGAACGGTAACAGCGCAGTAGAAATGCTTTGATTGTAGCCGAAGCGTGTCGAAAGCTTCATGATCGCCTTTTCACGGCGTTTGTTTTGACCTGGCTTAAGATTTAGGTAGCGGGATCGCCGTGGGCTCGAAGCGCCACAGAAGCGTAGTAAAAGCGTAGCAAGAAATTTGTGAACGCAGCAGTATCGTAGCCGGAGCTCGAGTAACGTAGTACAAATGCAGTGCATCGTGACAAAAGCAACACCCAACCCTGTCAATCTATTGTTCATAACCGCAAGCTGGAGCACAGCTACTGCAGCAATTCGATCCATTTTCTTCGAAGGCCGATGATCAACTGCTGCTATATGGAAACGTTCCAAAAGCGCAACAGAAGTGCAGCTCCTGCGCACAGGTCGTAGCATGGTCGCAGCAGCAACGTAGTTTGCTTGAAATCCCGTGCCATAGTGGGAGCGTAGTAGAAGCGTCTTGGAAGCGCCGTAGAAGCGCAACAACGACGTGACAGGATCGTGACCAGCGCAGCGACATCGTGACTGAAGAGTACTATAAGCGTACTGGAAACGCTTTAAATAGTCCCAAAATGTTGTATATGTCGGCGCTTCTTCGGCAATTTGGAAGATTTTAGAGAAGCGCCATGATCGCCGTGAGCGCAGTGGAATCGCCGCCTAGTGGAATGGGGGGGTTATAACCGCGCTTGAAGCTCAAACTGCCAAATAAATTTTGACCACCACTTGACCAGGGGTTAGATACCACTGATAGACTGAAGTAGGGAGTAAAATCTGTGTTGCCTTAACTTCTAATCAGTAGCTTGCACGGTTAATCAGAGAGCTGGTAATTCCTTATGTAGGTTCGCTTATGCCATCCTATGCCTGATACAGGAATATCTGTATTTCAAGACAAAAGCATCATTTCACGAAAGTACTGAAAAGGTGTGAGTGTTGAATTTTTTTAAGTGATAGGGTCAGTGCTTTGAGGCCTCGATATCCTAAATCACTAGAACAACGAAACTGCCTAACCATACCATCTAAATTGATGTTTTATTTTTCAAACTTGGAGGGCGTATGGAGTCTACGAAGGCATAGATTTGAAGATGTTGCTAAAAGTAATGTCAAATATAACATTTCCACATTTCCTAGACTTCTCGCTTTTGTTTCAAATTGGCGGTAGTCTTTTTGTTATTGTGACGACTTATATAACGCTAATGTTTCTTTAGTGATAGCGCGCACACAACCAGTAACGGCCGTGAAACTAAAAACCACTGAGATCACTAAGTACTATTCGGCTGTCGGTGGGCTTAATGATCGGGATACACCTATATACAGGCGGATGTCCGATTTCCAGTTAACAACCGTTGTTCCATGGTTTTTGATGGTTATGCTGTGAATATGGAGCAACGTAAGCAGCACAAACTTGAGGGTCAACTCGGGTCTGAAATCATTTTCAGCCTGTTTGTTGAACATCCTGAGCAATGGAAATAAGTTGTCTGATCACTTTGAGATGGAGGACAATAGTATCAAAACCAAGAAAGGGACCAAATACGCTCGTAAGTTTTTTCCCCCGACGCAGGGCTGAAGGGTCAATATAGTACATGCTCGTATCCCTATTTTATGTTTCATGGTTTGATAGTGGACCTTGAGTTAGTCAAGCAGAGCAAATCTTGCGTTCAATCTCCTTGAAGTCAAGATAAGCGTTCAGGTGAAAATTGTAGGCCACATTTCCCAAAAGGACTGTAGCGTCGAGTTAAAGGGAGCTAATCAAACCATTATTAGGAAAAGAATACTACATGTATTTGTTTTGGCACGTGGTAAACTTTTGGAAATACAGAATATGAGGAATAAGCATACAAGAACTTACACGTTTTCTTGAATTTCTGTAATTCTCTCATGAAGCACATGCAAAATGGCTATTTATCATTATTAAGTGCAAAAGCGAGACCTAGAATATGAAGCTTCCCACTTGACTGTAAAGTTCCTTGAGATAGTGAGACTGTTTTACTCTCTCACAGTTATCTTCTCAAGTCTCATCAACCAGTTCTTCTCGCTAAGTAAAACGTTTATCGTCAGGATTAATTTTCTTTTGATCGCATCAAGCACCCAACCCCATTTTTTTCTGTAAAATTGTATCTGCAAAGCAACGTCGTTCTTGCAATCTACCATCTTTCTACAAACTGATCAGTGGTAGCTTTCATGATACGATTTAGGGTCATTATATCCTTCAGCATTGCTTCATTTTGAAACGTTATCGGGAATGTGTTTCGGAATTTATTTTGACGTTTCTGTAGGGTGCTCATCAATTTTTATGTCACATGATACTGTAATCTAAGCAGTTACCTCATGGAAACGTTCATGCATGTTCCGGAATGCGGGTGTCATATCGTTACAATTTAAGGCAAACTACATTTGTATATGATGTTTGTAGTATATGTCATGTCTCGGAGATAGGCTGAAGACAAAGACGACTCTGATTCATGTAAGCTATTGTCGAAATGCAGATCCGGGGTTCAGATATCACACTGTCGGCATTTGGAGCAAAAGAACAATATCAGCCTGTTCCTCTGTGTTGTAAAAATATGACTGAAACCGTATATTCCGCTGTTCTCAGCCATCATTTGCAAAATCAGAACTCTGTGTGTTACAACATTGAGACAAAATTGTTCACACCTTGAATTGGAACTGATGCTTTATTTGTTTGTTTGTTGTTTGTATTGGAGTTTAACGCCGTTTTTACAGCTTACATGTAGGTCATCTCACGGCGGTCAGTGCACCTACGCATGTGTTTCCCGGCTTTCTCACACCGGTACTGACATAGCTTTCTTTCCAAGTCGTTGACTACTTTTCTCACATGCATTAGAGGTGAGAGGGGAAAAATCGCCGGAAAGAAAGTTTACCTCAACTGGATATCGAACCCACCCGCCAGGTGACGAGTGAGATAGCTAACCACTGAGCTATACGGGCAGGCGGGACTGGTGCATTAAAAGCATATACCCCGAAAAGATGAAAGTATATTACGTTTTTGTTTAATAAAACTGGTTACTTTAACTTGTTAGGTATTGGTCTTTTCATTATCTTATGTATCACTTATCAAAATTGAATCGGTTTGCAAATTGTCAGAAAGAATAGAACAATCATCTTCCGAATCCCTGATATAAAATTCTTTCTACTGATTCTCCATCTTCAGTTTCCGAGTCATCCAGTGTTTCTACTGTTCAATCACACTGATTTTAAGAAGTATTAGAACCAACAAAGTTACTGTTTTTCGCATAAGTTATAATTATAGCTTTTTCTGCAGTTTCCACACCTACCTGCTCCAAATATCTTTTTTTTTTTTCAATTGTTTTTACCCCCGACAACATTAATTTCGCAAATATTCATACCTCCAGATTAAAAAGTTTCATTTAAAACATGCCATGAATAGCATACGGTCACAGACAATACAACAAACAACTTTTTTTTCAATTCAAGAAAAGATTTTATATTGACGGATATTTTTGCATAAGGTTTATAGATCTACATCTATATGGATTGAACTTTCCAAGGATCGGAACAACATCGGCCAGAAAAAAGCAGATAAAAAAAGTGAGCAAGTTCAGATATATCACAACGCTGTTGTATTGTAATCAGTAACAACAGCTTTTCTTTTTAATGATGTTTTCTAATATTTCCTTCTCTTTGATAGTATAAAGCGACACCATACCTACAAATGAATACATACAAGTTAATGTCGATAACCACTCTTGACTAACATCGCACATCAACGCTGAGGAATACCATGGTACATTAATGCGTGGCGGAATGATAATGCCAACTTTACAGCGAAATATTAATGCACTTTCGTGCGTAAACGGTGTATGTCCGGTGGAATATCTATTCAAAGCAGGATGGAATTATGTTGCCAAGATGGTGAGTATGAATGATTAATGACTTTACTCACACCACCGTGGCGTCAGTGATTGATGGAACGTGTCTTCGACGACAGTAGTGCCCACATGAGAGTAACTGATAGAGCTCAAGCAGACGGCGGAGTTAGGGCAACAATGGCAAATGATTTAATTCACAATGATAGTGAAAACAAGTTCTTTGAATCTACAATAATCACTCTCCATTATTGCTTCAATGAAGCTCCAAATGCCGAACCCGCTCATTACGTGTTTCGAATTCAGAACATTTGGTTGGAGAAAAGTGCTTCTGCTTACTCCACTGTTCAACACAGCAAATGAATACGAAAAATCAGCAAATCAACCATCGTTTATCCCGAACCAAACGACCCGATATGTTTTCGACCCTAAGGAAGAAGATTTGGAATATTGTGTGAAAAGAGAAAATATTGATAACAAGATTTTATATTTTACTTTTTTCAATTACAAATCATATTATTTGAACCACATTCCAATAGCAGTATGAAATTTTCTTTCAAAATGGACACGTCTTGAATTGTATCGATCAGTAAAAAGTAATTGTCTGTTCCTAGTTATCAGAATTCTAGACTGATTTTATACAGGCTGATTTTGACCAAGAAAAGCATCTAAGCTTGATTTCGGATCTTTGCCTTTCGCCATTCGATTCAAAGCATTGTTAATGGGTTCATTCCATTTACTGCAAAGTTGTCCAAGATTGATCCGTAGAAAAGCCGAAATTATCAATTTGAAATATGAAACGCTTGATTTTTTGGGACTCAAACCGGTCCAGTTTCTACAGTTACAGTCGATCAAACGCAGTAACAGCGAGTTTCGCTATGAATACGAAATTAATATAAGAAAACATTACCTTCTGGGTATTTGTAAAGGTGAGTTATATCTTCTCTCGAGCCATCTTTCACGCTTTTGGTACTGATATTCTTTCCGATCCTGAAATAAAAAGGAAGTCAGAGCGTTCCTTTTCATAAAATTTCGCTACTCTAGGGTGAATTTCCACTTCGTCTTTTCAGTTTCCCATGCCTGATCTAGGCAGTTTGTAATTTCCGCGACTTTATCATCGTAATTGATAGCATATTTGTGGGACACTTGAACTTTCTAACTTATCAAGGAGGCCTAAACAAATTAAGGATAAAAACTTAATAAGCATTCTGGCTAAATACTAAAATTCAAGTGAAAATAATGGTTAGGGAAAAAAGATAGGTACAGGTAATGACTTCTGATAGTCAAAGGTTTTCAAAAATACTCATCTACAAGACGAAAAACATTTAACGTAGTACGCCATAGCTACGACTTTATTGGAAGCCGCTAGAAAGCGACTTCCAGTAGGAATGTACCTAAAGTATTTACCATGTAGATGATCAGTAATTATTCGATTGGTTATATTTTTGGGGAATTTTCTAATAATGTCGTGTTAGTGTTACAAAATTACTCCACATGACTCTTTCTTAAATATTCAATCAGACCTACATGAACATCAAGTCTGGTTTTCTTGCAATGTAAGTTCATTCCCAAATAACAACGAAAATACAGAAAAATAAACTTCCTTTTATTCGCTAGTCCCCCAAACTTTTCCAACTTAAAGGATTCCTTCCTTGTTCCCAAACGAAATTGTAATGCTTTCCGTTTATCACGGGCTCTCCCACCTCTAAACGGTTTTCGCATTTGTTCACTTTTTTACACGATGAAATAATGATAATTATGAGATGGAGAGCATCTTAGAATATGATAATCAGAAGCAATTTTATGTACAAGTGTTTCGTCCAGTTTTCATCCGTAAATATAACAGGGCGGTTAGCCTTTGATCAAGTTATAGACTGGTTACCTCGCCACACAGTTAATCGTATAACAAAGAACAGTCCACATCAGCTATTTATAGAATGCTTGTGAAAAGATAACCCTTTTTCTTCCCTTTGTGGACACTTTAGCCGAATGGAATTTTGTTACATGGACGATCTACCTTATGAGTCCTGTAAAATTTAGAATTTAATGTATTGTGTGTCGAAGCTGTTATGATCAGACTGAAAGTTCTGTACAGTATGGTCCTGATCTACAGTACTGGTGAAAAATGTATGGATCGTGATGTACATTGTCCACAAAAATTACCAAAGTGGTGCATAGTGCTCTCAGGGTTGAAACTGTTCGAAATTGACAGAAATATATCAAGATGAGATAGTACATAGCCTGTGTAATATTTTCTAATATTTTATAAGGTATTGTAAACGTAAAAATTTCTTGTTTCTTTTCCCTTACTCAGTATATTAATTTCATTCGGTGTAGTTGAAAGGAAAAAAATTACCGAACCCATGCAAATACAACTTCTTACGTCGCTGCTGGTCAAGGGTTTGGAATGGCTCTCGAAGTTTACATTAGAAGTTTTATAGGTTTGTACAAGGCCTATGCAGAAAATGATTCAAACTAATTTTTATTAAACGATATACGAGTATATACAGTAATAGTTACTATGTTGTTGTTGAATAGATCCAGATCTTTAAAGACTTAAATTTTTTTTTTTTTTTTTTTTGTGGGGGGGGGGGTGCGCCAACTGTGAAGGCTATGATCAGAAGAATTTTAGAGATACTATGCAAAAGTCTCTAATTCTGGAGTAGAAATGTAAAGATTCACTTTGTTACAAGCAGGCTAGGACACTTTTTGGCAAGCAAAAAGATAATGTTTCAAAAGAAAGTTGTTGATTTTTTTTTTTTTTTTTTTTTCTTGTAAAAAAAAGAAACTATCACTAAAAATTGTAAATACATGTAAATCTACGTGAAAAACGATCTAAATACCACTTTGAATAATTACTAACTTATGTAATTCCGTAGTATCGCCTTTGATGCCCCTACAGAACTTTGCTTTTTAAAACCATTTAATAATGAAAAATGCTGTACCTGAATACGCATTTTCTCCATTTTCAAACTTTGAGTAGAAATTTGAAAATTCCAATGCGTTTACATGTTTTCTCACACACACATTATAACTTTAAATGATAATGATGATTATGATGATAATAATGATACAAGATAATTTAAGATTCCTCCCTTGACTTCTGCATTTTTTTCTCCTGCATTTTAGTATCATTTGTCTTCCGTTTGTAGGGGGAAAGACAGATACAAAACTGGCATCATATTTTTTCTAGAAAGTCAATATTTCTGAAATTGTCCACCAAAAGATTGCGGCTTCTATGATGCCATGCATCATAAATTTTTCTTGTATGTACCTGTAACTCACAGCTTTTGGAATTATTCAGGTACAAGTACCACTTGCTCAGGAGACGCACTTGCTTCTTTTTTCCTTAATGATTGTCATTTAAATACGAAAAGGTCTACGGACCCTAACTCTCATATTAAAGGACGAAAGCTGCCGAGATTAGCCGAATAGCTTTTACGAAAACGTCGATGTTTACCGATGAGTTAGGGGCCGTAGACCTGAAAAGCTACTCATTTGCGCTTCTTCCTTTTGTTTTCAATCGGTCTAACATTATTGATTAGCCGTTGCGATAATTGGTTCAAGAACTTAATCTTGTATCACTTAAGAACTTAATCTTATATCACTTAAAATGATTATACGGTGAAAGTAGTCTCAGATCTATTATATGAAGTTTTAAGCAGCTGATACTTACATTTGCAAATAAATAAAAGATAATGTCTAAATGGACAAGGGGTTTTCGAAGGGGTTTTCGAAAAGTTTTCAGAAAAAGTGTAACAACTTTTCTAATGATGCGAATTTTCCTATGAAATTTCGACCAAAGAGTCATTGCTGCGATTTTGATACATTCCAATAGAAAGCAGCCCAAGTGCATATAGATGCAAATTCCTGGTCACAATATCAAAAGTAACTGGGGCAAATACAATCATAAAAAGGACAACGGGACCTTTTCCTTTATGCTGTGGTTATATTACCTATTGCCAATTGTTTTCTATCAGGTAAATAATTCAGGAATCTTCCTAAAACGATTTCACTCTTTTGCAGGTTGATTTGTAGATGGCAGATGATTACATCACACTAATAGGAATATTTTGAAAATAATCAATATTTAAATGTATTAGAAAGATGTTAAAGACACGATAGTATTTAAGTAATAGTGTTTGCCCGCTGGAAGTTACTTGACGTTTGTAATTGTAACTAGGAAACTACGAGTAGATATGGTGTTAAGACTAAGTTTGTCTATTGTATTTTATCACATGATAACTCTTCCAACGGTGTTTTAAACCCATGACTTATTTTTGACAGTAATCTTGCTAGTGGTATATCGTTTTTTGGGTCCCGATTTCGGTTGATTTGTAGTTATGAGCACGTGAAATCGACAAACCAACCGCAACACTTATCCAGTTTTGTACAACTTCGACATTTCGCGGAAAAATAACGTCATTGTTGCTAAGACGTGTACACATAGAAAGTTTTATGATTGTAATGTTTAATAATAACAAGAAATGAAGCGAAGGTTATTTCAGACGCCAAACAGTGACCAAAAAAACAATGCAGATGTTAGAATGCATTTAAGTTTAAATCATATCATTTAAAAGTATGGGAAATATTGTGAAGATGATAATCTTTTATTGTGTGGTCTGTCCAAGTGCTAGCCGCTGGCAAACAAATGAATTTTAAATTCAGGCAAAAAATAAACAAATGACAGAGTTACCGGGCAACATTTTAACATAGTTTTATAATTAAGTTATCTGCCAACGACTAACACTTGAACAGACCGTACAATAACAGATTATCATCTTCAAAATAATTTCCATACTTTTAAATGGTATGATTTACATCTAAATGCACATTAACACCCACTTTGTTTCCTCTTGGCAGCTATCGTTACTGTTAATTGTAGTCAAACTCGTTTAATAAATTGATAATACATAACTACTAATGTAATACCCTTGATATACCAACAACACATCAAGGTATCTTTGTCGAGATTCTGTTCGGAAATTTGTAATGTTAAATAAGGAATGACGCTTTCCGTTTACTTTCCAACTTCCCTACTACATGGTGATCGGAACACGTGCAATGTTCATTTTAACATTCCTCCTTCACATGATTTATTTTCGTTTCTTTTTTTTTTTACCTTTGATCAGTTTTTTATCGACCTGACTTCTCTTAATATGTATTTGATCCATAGATGAATCAAATTTTCTTTAGTCTACTTATAAATCGAAAATACGCTCTTGTTCCTTACACATACCGTGAAATCTGTAGTTCTATTGCCCATAGTTTTGCATAACGGATTGATAATAAATTGGCAGAAAATGTAAAAATAAGAAGTAATCCTTACAAATCTTCATCCACAAGCTTAAAATATGTACCATCTTCCATTCTGAACCATCTTACTTTGTCGCCATTGACTTCAGCGAAAACAAACGCCCCGTCATATGGAAGACTTATTTGCCCTTCCTTAATTGCTTTCAAGGACATTGGACCCATACAGAAGATGCCTGAAAAAAAAAAAACATCCGTTTGTCTGCTTTCTTTGATTAATTTGATCTCTTTGCATTAAATTACCCTGGGAAATAACCCTTGTAGACAACTACAGGAAACAATATAAAACAGCTATGGTTGGGTTCAGTACAGTAGCAGTTGGGACCTTTGAAGTTTAGTGGTTGGGTTCGTTAACAGAAACAAATCCTGTTTTGATTCCCGCTTGCGATATTAGTCACATAGGCGTGTGCTTTGCCAACACATTGCACAGTCCAGCCTTTGCATAGTGAAATCTTTTAACGACATGCACGTGTGAGATACTGTGGTAAAATAGCGCAAATACTGCTACAAGAGCAAGGGTGAGTGATCGAAAGTGTGTCAATTTCATGACGTGCGAACAATTCGGATTCGAATTCTTGAACTCGCCGAGTGCAAATGGTTCCAACCATCAGTGTATATTTAAAGGTCTCTCAGTCATTCCGTTACTGTCCTCTTTCCGAGAAAATGAGATTTTTTGTGAAATTTGTGATTGAGGAGATCGGTGGTGATTAAATGAATTGGTTGAGATCGAGGAGACGATGTAGTATAGCACCATTAATCAAAACACACGATCTAATTTTACTCATGTCATCATTTAGGTATTTGATTTTTATATCAGATGGGTTTTTCCGGGGTTATTTTGACCAATCATATACCTATGGATACCTGATGGAATTTGTTTATCATCTGATGGGATTTGTTTACAATAAGATTGAGAACATTTTTGAACGAAGAAAAAAAATAGTTTAAAGCACTCTTTATCTGTATATGTTTCCCTCTATGTTTTCAAAAAAGTAGTTTCTCTGGGTATGAAAGAAGTCAAAGAACAAACGAAGGAATGGATAACGAGCGCATAAATGTCTTTAAAAGAGCGATCGAATCAATAAATGATGTACTCCCCATTACTAGCTTCTTGTGGAGTGGCGTCTATTGCCTGCCATCCGTCATAGCCATCTGGGAGGTCCGGTCTCTTCATCCAGACATCGTTCCAAACATGGAAGTTCCTAAGTAATTACCAAATTTATTACAATCAGTGCAGGAAAAAAAAAAAGACAAACGTAAATCCGCGTTGGGAACCCTAACGGCTACCCAAAGCATTAAAAAAAAAAATAGGAAAAATAGACTTTGATATCGGGAGTTTTAGGAAAGAAACTTGGCCATTGTTACACACTGCTGTAGAAAAGGTTCAACCTCAACTTAAGTCTCTTATTTTACACATTTCCGCTTACAGATTTATTTTCCGATTTAAGTTGCGTTTGTTATTCTAGATGTATTTCATGAATTTTAACAGACTTATGTACTGTAAAAGTGGAAATTTTTGCGATGAGGAAAATTTTGCGATTTCTCGAATTTGAAAAATTTGCAAACTTTTCTGTTCGCGTATTTTACTCGAAGTATACCAACAAAATTAATAACGAGTGTCTTGCATTCGCAAACATTTCTCAACGCAAAATGTCCGTAATGAGTAATTCGCACATTTTTCGACACGCGTATATATATATATCCACGTATATAGTAAATTCTCAAATCAAAAGTTGACACAACGTTTCAAACTCAACTCAGGAAAAAAATGGACTTAAGACTGTTGATAAACTTAAGTCCATTTGTTTTGCTTATTTGAGTCTAAAATATATTGTCAGCTCTGGATTTGAGAAGTTACTACAGTCTGTTGATGTTACTGAAATGCATCTCAAATAATAAACTCAAGTCAGAACCTGGGACCATTAGTAGATATGAGTAAAATAAGAGACTTAAGTTTTTTCGTGAAACCGGGCCCAGGTCCTACATAATAGAAAAGCGAAAACGCTTGGGCAACCGACCTTTTATTGAAATGCTTCGGCCTTAGCCCCTAGACGGATCATTGGATGAAAATTAAGGAAAAAAAACCCACTAAGGCTTCTGATATTTCTAAATGCTTCAGCCTCAGCTCCTGGATAGAAAATTGAATGAAAAGAAAAAGTTAAAGCATCCGCTATTTCTGTGGAAAAGCTTTAGCCTTACCTCCTTGGTAGAACATTGAATAAACAAGTTATATCGCTGAAATGATATCCCCGCCGAAAAAGACCTTTTTTTGATACAAACATGTAAGAAGAGGTATTGTATTCACATGGCCTTTTTGTTATCGGTTTATAATGAAATTATATATTGAGCCTCCTTTTCCATGACATGGCATTTCATTAAAAAGAAAAATAATGATTGTCTGTGGGTTATGATAAACAATATCAATATCAAGTTTCATGAAATTTTGTCCAGTAGTTAAAGCGATATTGGTCCAAAATCGAAATATACATCAAGCCCCCTTTTTCTATGAAATGGCATCAAATAGAGAGAAAAAAAAAGTGTATATCGGCGGACTATCATAAGGAACACATGTATGAAATTTCATTAATTTTCGTCAAGGATTTTAGAAGATATCTGTCCGGACGGACAGAAGAACGGACGAACGGACAGACGGATGGAAGGACGGACGGACAACGCAAAAACTACGTTCCCTCGCCCTCGCCCTCGCCTTCAGCATACACATGCCTAAGCTTTAGCTTCTTAACAGAACTCTGAGTAGAAGAAAAACTGGCATCCGATATTTTCACAGAAATGCTTCAGCCTCACCTCTTATCTACATCCATTTCTTCTTAACCTGTGCACATTTGATGGACTGTACCTAAAGCCTACTTATGTAGATTACCAATGAATTAAATTAGCAACCGTATTAATTTTTGGTCAGTTATGATCAAATTTACAGAACTCGGTTATTTGTGTTTCAATGAATAAATACAGATATTTATGGCTACAGAGAATTAAAAAAAAAAAAAAAAAAATCAGACTTTTTTTTTGGAAACATTTTTTTTTTTTCATTGGGCGTTCTTGTTCATTTTGACTCGTAACCAGAGAGATGTGTTATTTTTTGTCAGAGCATATATTCTGAAATTTTTCTGGTTTCTCTATGCTTCAGTTGGTGCGCTTGTGGTGTACGACACTGCAGGACCACAGCTTTGAACAGGTAAAACCCGAGAAACACAAAGAAGCCATACTTGCAAAAAGTATCGACCCATGTCAGCCTGCGCAGTCCGCACAGGCTGACCTGGGTCGAAACTTTTTGCAATTTATCAATTTTCTGCAGCTCAAGGGATCAGTCTACCTCATGATTTAACCGGTGTTTAGACAAAATGGATTTTAAGGATCCATAATGATCCATAACTATATGATGACTTGCTTGGTATAAGGCATCACGGAGATCCATTAAACCTCCTTTTGCCGGAGCATTGCTCAAATATATGTAAGCCGACTTTTCTGTCTGGTCAAAAAAATAACGCCTTACTCTGTATTCTTCATACGTTAAATTTGATAAATTTCGATGCTTCTGCAGGGGTGGTAAGATTAGTTGAAAAAAAGAAAAATCCACTCCTGAAAATATTGCTCCTCCCTGTTACCTGTACAATTAATTATTCACAATGGTTAAATTAAAATCCAATTCAAACTTTCAAGTAGCTGAAGCAATAATTCTCATCCAATCGAATGATTAGTTTTAAAACAATGTACAATAAAACTGGTATTTAGAACGGTTATAGAATTCGAGGCCTGTACAATTAGGTGGTTTGTCGTCTATGGTTTGTGCAGTGCACATGTATACGTTACAAATTTATCTCTGTTAAATTTCTTAAATGTTATTATTGATCGAAACAAAAATATGACAGATCATATTATTGATACTTATAACAGCAAGACATATACCATATTTCATCGCCAGACATATTTTCATCAACATCACCGTTCACATCAAAATATGTATCGATTGTTGTAGAACCATCTGTATCATGAGCGGAACTGAAGTTTGTCACACTTCGTGTCGGGATACCAAGAGCTCTACAAACTGAAATCATTTTACACAAAAATGAGAATTAATTACAGATTTTTTCAGAACGGCACGAGAAGACCTTGTTAGCTGTTTAATTCTAGTTGGTTCCCCATCAGTCTGTCCGCTAGTCTGCCTTCCTTTTGCTTACTAATGGTTGGTCTCGATACACTAACTGATTCTGGTTCTCGCCTATTATTTCTAACTCCGATAATCAGTTCAACAACAGGTTGATTGTCCTGTAACGCTCTCCTGAATTAAGTAGACATTGACTTTTTGCAAGTTTAAAGGACAAGTCCCTTTTCTGGTTAGAGCCTGGTTCCCGGTTTTTCTATATAATAGTAACAGTGACCTTGCCTGTTCCTAATCTTAGTTATGTATTACCGGTGTGTGCATAATCTGCATATCAAGATCTTTTATAGTGCAAAGTTTTATCCTCAGAAATTGTTGAAGCAAATGCAGATTCCTGCTCATGTTTTATAGTAGTAACAATGACTTGCTCTTTACTGTTGCTGTAAAATGAGGGTCCAAGTAAAATTTGGATATAAAAATTGGTCAACACGTGGAGCAAAAACTTAAATCGACGATAGTTGACCATGCTTTAAATGTATTTCCTGTTTTGAGGTAAAGTGACCTCGGCCTTCACATCAGCTTAAATCTGTAGTAACACGGATAATCTGCATATCAAGATCTTTCTCTGTGCATGAACCTAGCTTAATTCTGTAACAAACGGCAATATTTAACACTGGTCCAGATTGAAGTACTTGCAGACCACAGATTGAATGTAGCTCAAATGAGGATATTTTTTACAAACGACAATGTTTTAGACTGGTCCAAATTGAAAGCATTAGCATACAACACACTGAGTGTAGCTCAAATAAAGATAAAATAAAGCGCAAATAGTGTAGGTCAAATAAAGATTTCTACCATGGAAATAGCAGAAAACATCCTGGGCAAAGGAGAAAATGTTGTGGTCAGAAGTGTTCTTCTTCATGGTAGTTCATGGTAGTTAAAAGATCATGGAAAATATAATATCTAAAGTAGTTGTAACATAGTTTGGAATAATTTTTTTTCATATCGTTATAATCACAAGTGAGCTGTTCCACACAATTATTCTATATTTAGATAACCTATTTATTACCCTGCCAAGTTTCAGTGCTATTTTACATTTCGTTCTGGAGGTGGGTTCTGTTATTTCTTTTTTTTTTCTTTCGCACACTTTTAAACGTCGTTTTTTTTTTACAGTTATCGCTAGACATCGTCGTAAGACGTTCAGCTGTGAGAGTGGAATGATTCGTGTCACAATGCCTATCGTCGTACCCCGAAAAGAGTTTGTTTTTTATGGTTTTAAATAAATATATTTAAGTCAATATAGTAATGCTGGCTACCTTTTTCAAATGACAACATTTTTATCAAATTTTCATTGGTATAATCCTGTGAGTTTTTTAGAAAATTGACCCTTTTGGCTAAGGGAACCCTTGACAACGCTTCATACAAAATACCAACATCATATTGGCCTTCCGTGTCAGACAAGAAGATCTTTGGAATTTTTCCTTAAAATATGCTGACCAGAACACAGAGAATCCGAATCCAATCCATTCTTAATTAGGGCAAAGGTCAACTTATGCTTGTCATTTTTTCAAAACCTGCATGGAAGAGAACCCAACTCTAATAAAAAGCAAACATTTCACTGATGCATTGGTAACTTTCTATTGACATGTTTAAAGTTGCTATCAAAGAAGCAGTGTTTGTAATATTGTATTTCTCCGTTTCGGCAGGGCAGGGTTTTAACAAAACTTTCTTTCTAAAAAGAAATTTTGGTTTATAGCAACATGCTTATTTCTAGGATGATCCGGTATTACCTGCGGTACCTTTTGTCGGCGAAAGGAACGACCTACTCAGGAAAGGTTCATCAAAGCGGCACAACGGTGTCAAAAATAGTTTGATTGTTACCTGCCACACTAGTACGGATTCCCCTTTTGAAAGTAAATAACTAGTCCGAGATTGAAGTACCTTTAGTATGACAAAAATGTTTTGAAATGTCAAGGATGCATGACACAGACGCCCTTTTCTCGTCATCTCCTTACTGTAGAAGTGCAGAAAACAAATTTAACAAATAGCAATTTGTGGTGACTTTTAGCTATTCAACAGACCATTCTAGAATATCGTGGAAAAAGGAAAAAAGTATTGTGAACGGATTTCGTTCTCCCTTTTTCACAATGTTTTCACATATATTGATGAACCAAATCTTTATTAGCGTTATTTATTTATAGTTTACACTGACGGTGTGAAAGTCGTATGTTGTCTGTTTCACGTGTAGAGTTGATGTGATAAAACTACATACTGGTGGTTACAATAGCAGAAAACACCCAGCACTGCCCAAACTTGACGGGTTCTTTGTGTTTGTAGTATTCCTCAAGTATCGGAACGCTTCCTGACCAATCCAGGGGTGAAGTCCCACCCGAATAATCGCCGGACCAGTTTCCATACAAAATTCCTCCTTCGTCAGCGGCATTGACCTAAGAAACAACCAATCATGTAGTGTGTCTGAAATGTTCTCCAAACCATCCAGAGTTTTTGTCATTATGGAGACATGATGCTTTAGGAAACAGGAGAAAGAAAATACTGGTAATTAGCATTTTCTCCTTTCCTTAATATTTTCTGTCCTGTTCAGAAGACAAATCTCAAAATCTGATCCAGATTTAATTTGTCCTCTTCAAATGCTTTCAGTTCGACCAAGTCTAAAAGTCTGTCGTTTGGTAAAAAGTTAAACATGATATGTTACGAGACAGCGCTGTCGCACCTTTATTTGAAGGTAAAAGCTAGGCATAGAATGGAAAAGAAGTTATTGGGAAGTGTTGACCCTGAGATTGTCGTTCAGATAAATGGTTGACAAATGAAGTCCCAAGTTGATGAACTGACTAAAACAAACAAGTAAGTTGGTTAATTCGTTCAGGTTATGGTCACTGAGGCTAAAATGTAACAAAAACCTTATAAAGTCCTCTAATTGGTCCGTGTAAAATTCACCAACCATTCTTAAGAACATTCTTGTCTTGGTGAACATTTTTGAGAATTGGACTAAGAATGTTGTTAAGAACGGTAGGTGAACACGGTCCCTGGCCACCAAAACTAAAATTCAAATAGTTAAACATAGTTATATACAGGAGGGGGGTGGGAATCTTCTTTTCTGAAACCTAAAGACCTCGAGTTTTGATATTTCGTATGTTGCGTAATGCGAAGACATTTGATTAAGGTTGTTGAAACTGTGCCCTTGTGGTAATCTAAGCGTTGAGAAAGCCTCGTCTGTTTAGAATGAGCTGACAGGGAAGGTCTTTGTAAACACTTACCAATGCAGATATCTGCCTGCAAACATTAGTTGGGTTTCCTCGGGCCCAGTCCCTCATTTCAGATCTTTCCTCCAAGAGAAACAGAGCACAATCCAGTACAATACTGTCAAACTGTATTTCAAGAGATTAAACACTGTCAAACCTCAATTGTTACAGGGAATGATCATCCCTAGCTTAACTCTTAAAGCGCCTTCCACAACTAAAGTGGTTTCTGCGGACAGTGTAGATCAAGATCAGACTGCACATAGTGTACAGTTTGATCTTTGATCTATACTGTCCGCATACCTAAAACAAAATAGAAAAGAAAACATCAAGTTGCGATTGATTTTGTCTTATTTCTGGTCCGAATACGTCTGTTGAGTTAATTTGCCGCTTCAAGGGTTAAACCGTCGCTGTAAAAAGTTTTCAGACCAACGTCAAAAGAGTATCAATTTTTGCTTAACTCTTTTGCTTTTGGCAGCTCATGCTTATTTCAAAAGTCGAAATCTAGAGCTCATTGCCCACTCAGATTCCTCCAAAATCGAGGTATTAAAATTTCAAAAAATTATCCGCCTTCAAAGTTTCGACCTCTGTTACTCCCTATCCCTTTGTTCAATTTTATAAAAAAAAAAAATAGAAAAATGTAATTGGGTCGCGTACTAATACTTCAAGGTAACATAAACATGAATATCTATTTCTCTTTTACTAAATCATTTTCTCCGTTCTCATACACTTTTCTACCGCATTACAGATGAGTTCCATCATTAGGTTCGCATTTCAACTGTTTTCTGCAACTTTTTTATGCTAAGGCAAGGTATGTGGGAACAGCACTTCTGTTATCATGGCAGCCTTAAGTATCTGACATTATTAACCCTGAAAGTGCTAAATAAGTCAAATGAAACTTTCAAGCAATAGTAAAAAACCCTAATATTGCTATTTCAAAGTTTATCTTTTTGGGAAAAACACTGGTATCTCCTTATCGGATAGTGTCGATCTAAGATCAGACGACCTAAGGGTTAAAAAGGGAAGCAATTACATTAACTTAACCGACCTAAGTGTTCGGATTTGACTTTCTTTACGATATATTGTAAGAGTAACTAACCAATCTATTTCCATAATAAAGGTTGCCTCCCTTTGCTGCTAACTTGCAAAAGAAAAAAAAAGGAGCAATAGCAAAAAATGACTAGTTAATGTATAATAATAATAATAATAATAAAATAAATCAGCGGCTGAAAATTATCAAAGGCTGTAATTTATCTTTTCTCTCTTTTCTTTCAGTATATGGCTTGCAACACACGAAAAGGGGCATTCGGACATTTGCGTAAAGTGTCGTCTCGGATCAGCCTGCGCAGTCCGCGCAGGCTGATCCGAAACGACACTTTCCGTTTTTATGTAATTTTCTGTTTTGAACAAGTTTACTGTAGCACAAAATCTAATGTAGTCGTAAAGTGCCGTCTCGGATTAGCCTGCGCGGACTGCGCAGGCTGATCCGAGACGACACTTTACGCAAATGTCCGAATGCCCCTTTTCGCGTGTTACAAGCCATATATGAACCATGCACTGTGAAAAGGGTGTTTCATGCATCTGCATAAAGTATTCACCCAGGTCGAAACTTTTTCTTTTTGCTTTTGATAACTTTTCTGCACGTCCAATGACCACTGTAACTCGGGATTCAGCCAATTGTCAGACAAAATGGACTTTATGGAGCCATAATTATGTGATCACCTGCTTGATAAAATATATCACGGATATTTATATCTTTATCAAGGTTTTTTTATTCCCCAAAAACTGTGCTCTTAGCATTACCTATGATTTACTTAAAAGTCTTGCAAAGATTTAAATCAAATAGTTTTGTTTCCTCAGAGTCTCACTCAGAATCGCAAAAAAAAAACCCGTGGGATCGTTTTGCAAAGGATCCAGTAGCCCTTTCAGCCCTAAATATATTTACCCGACCTATTTCGACGGATGAAAAATTTCTATCTCATAGAATTAACTAAACAAGCGGACGCTATAGATCCAAGATTAGACTGCACGTCTTGTGCATTCTGATATTGATCTATGCTGTCCTCAGAAGTCCCTGTTTTCCCTTATGGCGATGGAGGGATTACAGCGAAACAATAAACTTCAAGAGAAAAAATATTGTGATTGCACACATACCTGTCCAAATACCCAGGGTCTCCAACGTATAAACTTGTCATTTCCGTAGAAAATTCTCCCCGATTCGTTCAGTATATACTCTTTTCGCTCAAATTCATCGGCCATATAAACTGTATCATCTGCAACCACATTTAGAATAAAAAAAAATCTTGTATAGGAAAGGGGGCTAGTTCGCTATCAAAAGAATAAAAGCTCCTTTATTCCTTGTTAAAACCTTTGGGTTTTTTTTTTACCTTAGTGGTCATTTTTCTCTGTTCGAATCATGCCTGACAGTACTTATTTATAACACGGAGTAGGCTATTGGATCGCAGTGCTTCGCGAAATGAGCCAAGATATACTCGCCAAGGCTCAACAATTATCATTCTCCTAACCTCGTTAGATATTTTTGATATACGACAACACTATGTACGTTTTCTCTATATTGTGGCGAACAGTTTCCTACCTTCACACCACGGGTTGAAGAGGATGTAGATTTTTTCCCCGTGGTTATATCTGTGAACATCAGTAGAGTCGCCGTTCTTCTTCACAGTATCTATTTTCAGTGTCCACTTTCCCACATAACAATCTGGCGGAGTGGACACCTTCACTTTGAGTGTTGTGTCAAACACGTTCTCTATCATTGCGTTCCAGCCTTTGTATTCTTTTTTGTCGGACAGATGGAGTTCGACATCAGTCCCTTTGGAAATTTTTGGCTCCTTTCCTGTAGGAGAGAGAGAGAGAGAAATAAAAAAAAAAAAAAACGATGATAATACAACATCAAACAAGTGAACCGAAGTGGTTCTATATATTTTGGTCCCATGGAAAGGGCATTTGCAAAAAGCAACGACTCAATCTTGGTCGAAACTGTTTGCTTTTGGTAAATTTTATGCATGTCCAAGGACCATTCAACCTCAGGATTCAGCAGGTTGTTAGAGAAAACGGATTATATGTGCAGGACCAATTTTGACACCAGGAAGACAATTTGATTAACTTTGATAAGGAACCAAGATCTAATGCTACATGCCCTAAGCATGAACAGTATTGGCCTTGCGGTTTTATACAAGAATATTTTCTTTTCCAATTTTCAATAAAATTAAGTGTAATACGAGTACGTGTTAACGCAGGAAAGGGTCATTTTCGACATAAAATATGTGTATTTGGAGGATTATTAGGATTATCAGATAATGCAACGTAGTCAATTTCATAGTAAAAGTTTGACGATTTCGGGAAAGATCTGTTGTCTAATTTTTTCCCGAACATAAGTTACTCTATATGATTTATGTGAAATACCACCCTCCCCCGCCTCAAATTATTGTAGTGGCAGGTGTTTCAAAGATGTTTTCTTTGATCCTGAAAAAAGACACATGATTTGAAAATGTAATGAAATTCATCGCCAATATAATTGTAATTCCATAGTGAAGCAAATTCATTCAGTCTTACCGAACTGGAACACCATTCTTAAGTCATCTCTCCCTGCGTTGTACTCCTGCGAGAGGTGCACAATAATGTCGAACGGTTGACCTCTACGCACGGCGAAGTATCTACTGTCAAACTCTTTAGTGTTGTGATACAGTGAGTTTAGAAATAGGTTGTTGTCGACATGCACCACCCGAGTTATCTGCTCTTTAGACGAGTCAACAACTGTAAAATAAAAATAATTCTTTATTCATTGTTTTGAACATGTTACAAATATGCATTTACATTTTAAATATAAAAAAAGAATATGAAAATATTAAATTCAAATTTACAGTTAAAATTACTGATTCTGATACGAATAATGATACCAACAATAACAATAAAAAGTAATAATAATGAAAATGATAGTATTAGTTAAAGATTGTTAAATACTGAGAAATTTAAAACATGTATTACGAACATTTCATATAATTATTTCCCCATTCTTACAATACGGCTTTCGCACACGGTCATTCTTCCGCAAACAACATGTAGTTTAATGATAAAATACAAAAAAAAAAAAAAATGTTAGGTGAAGACAAACGACCTGCGTGTTCTAGGTGTGAGCGTTTATTCTTGTAATACGTGTCAAAGTTTAGAAGGCCATTTTTTTGACACTACACATATACTGAAAATTTTAATTATACTTTTGGTTCCTCTCGTATTGCAATCTTTTACCACATGACAAAATCTTGGACGTGTCAAAACTTAAAACATTTGAGTCATGCTATGTGAAAAGGGGGCTTAATGCATCTGCGAAATTTTCGACCCAGGTCAGCCTGCGCAGTCCGCGCAGGCTGACCTGGGCCGAAACTTTTCGCTATAGGTCAATTTTCTGTTTGTCAAAGGGCCAGTCTACCTCATGATTAAGTCGGTTATTCAAAAAAGTGGTTATTGTAGATGCATAATTATGTGATGACTTGGACCGGTATCATGTATCACGGTGATGCATTAAGCCCCCTTTTGCCAGAGCCTGGCTCAAACGGCAGATTACGTGTGGCCTAAACGATAGGTTCTGTTATTAAAGAGGGAGAATACTTTGTGGAAAAAGAAACAAATTGCTGGTAAGCAGCATTCTTTTCCTTTTCCAACACTTTTTTTCAAAGGTCTTTTCCTCGGGTTCATTAAATCTTGGAATTGTGTGGCAAACGGTCAAAGTCGCAGTATTTCAATCCATCTTTGGCACAAAGAGTTGGATTTATAAAACAACCAATCCTCTTCGGTCAGAACAAAGTAGGATGTGGAGACAATCAAGATGCACATTGTTATCTATCAAGAAGTTACTTGTTTTGAGAACTCTCTGTAGATGTTACATTAATTTATTATCCAAGGCTTCCTACGATAATTGCTCTAAATGGTGTTATGTAATAGGATATACATGTGACCTGTTTTCGTTGTCACTCTATACAGAATATTCTAGAAACATAAAGAAAATTCACTGGTTTTTCATACTGGTTATTTTTAGAAACAGGATTGTTAGTAAACAAGTTGTTTATCAATCCATGTCTATAAATAGCTTGATGTCATCTTTCTAGAAAAGACTAATCTAGAATATTCCAAGCTGATATAAATTGGAGTGACTTACTTGGTGATTTGGATTTTGAAGTTAGACTTGTGGCTTTGAGGATTCAGAATTAGTGAAAAGTGTTGGATTTAACTTGGGATATAGATCTGTAAGTTAGAATCGCTTAATTTTTAAACAGGTTGCTCATATCTATTTGCAAGTTAAAACTATTGTTAATTTAGGTTTTAGGAACCAGAAATTTCATACTTTTTGTAGTCTAAACTTAATTCTTAATTTTGAGGGACTTACTCTATTTCTTGTTCTAAGATTAAGAATTGTCAAAATTTCATTCAAACTTAACTCTTGTTGTACTATTTTGTCTTTATTCATTAATAGATATTGTTAATTGTTAAATGCTTGTTGCTGGTTTTCTTTCTCGTTACGCTTGGCTCGTAACAGAAATTGGGGGCTCGTCCGGGATTGATCATTTAGTCATTTTGGATATACTTTGAAATTATTTTGAACTTGTTACAGTATTAAAGTTTTTTAGATAATGAAAAGAATAATAAAAAAATAAAATTTGATTTTTATCCTACTGAACTAGCAAAAAGCAATCATGTCTTTTGATCTTGAAAAATTTGTTGCTGAGCCTTCTCAGGAGTTGTTAAATTTGGCAAAAAAGTCTGATTTATTAGATCTTGCTTCTCATTATAAACTGACTGCCATTAAAGGTACTATGTTAAAGCATGAAATTAATAATTCTATTGTTCAGTTTTTAGTTGATGAAGAAATACTTGACTCGTCTGCTCTGTCTCTCATTCTTGTGTCTCAGACAGACATTAAAACTAATACTGAGTTAGAAAAATTAAAACTACAGATAGAAAAAGAAGAAAAAGAATTAAAAATAAAATTAGAGCAAGAAGAAAGGATGACAGAAAAAGAATTAAAATTAAAATTAGAGCAAGAAGAAAGAATGAAAGAAAAAGAATTAGAGTACCAGTATGTTGAATTAGAAGAAAGAAAAAAGGATAGGCAGTTTCAGATGAGAATGAAAGAATTAGAAATAGAAAATAAAGAGAAACTATCTTTGCATGTGGTTAATGACTTTGACATAACAAAACACCTCAGACTTGTTCCGCCATTTCAAGAACAGGAAGTTGATAAATACTTTTCACATTTTGAAAGATTTGCTGAAAATGTGAAATGGCCAAAAGAACATTGGACCTTACTCTTGTAAAGTGTTGTAACTGGAAAGGCTCGCGATATTTTTCCAACTAAGTAATGAACAGCTCTCTGATTATGATAATGTTAAGGAATTGATTCTAAAGGCTTATGAATTGGTACCTGAAGCATATAGACAAAAATTTAGGAATTGCAGAAAAGAAAATGGTCAAACTCATGTTGAATTTGCTAGAACTAAAGAACAATTATTTGATAGGTGGTGCCATTCAAAGAAAATAGATTCAGATCATGGAAAACGTAGACAATTATTGTTAGTTGAAGAATTTAAAAGGTGCATTAATTCAGATATAAAAAAAACTTTCTTAGATGAGAAAGGAGTTAAAACCTTAGAAGAAGCTGCTTGCTTAGCGGACAACTTTGCCTTGACCCATAAGGTCTCTTTCATAAATAAATCAAACCCTCGAAAACCTTTTTATTCATCTACTGGTCCTAAACCAAAATTCGATCAAAATAATGATAATTCCAATCAGAATAGTCGCTAACCCAAGTCTCCTTATGAAGCCAAAGGTCAAAATCCCTTATCTCGACCCACTTGTAATTATTGCAAAGAATTGGGTCATATTATTTCTGAATGTCCTGTTTTAAAAAGAAAACGGGAAAAACAAGAAGGTCATAAGCCTACAGGCCTTACTTCATTGAGGTCTTCACCTCAGTCATGTTTTAAGGACCAAACCATTGTCCAGACCAAAGTACCTGAGACTGATACCATTATGGAGATTTATGAACCATTCTTGTTAAATGGTTTTGTGTCACTAAAAATAGATTTTGCCCAGTCTACCCCTATTAAAATTTTACGTGATACTGGAGCTTCTCAATCTCTTATTTTAGCAGATGTCCTGCCTTTTTCTGAGAAGACTTCTTCTGGGACAAGTGTCCTTATTCAGGGTGTAGAATGTGGATTTGTTAATATTCCGCTTCATAACATGTATTTGTCTTCAGACTTAATTAATGGTCCAGTGACTGTTGGTATTAGAAAAAAATTACCTTTTAAAGGTGTTCATTTGTTATTAGGCAATGATTTAGCCGGAGATAAGGTAATTGTTAATCCTCTTGTAACTGACACACCTTGCATGGATCAATCACCCGATCCGATTGAGGAAGAAATTCCTGACCTTTACCCGTCATGTGCAGTTACTAGAGCTATGGCAAAGAAAGCAATTTTGACTGAAAATCAGTCTGATATTGACTTATCTGATTCTTTGTTGGGTCATTTATTTAAAAATGAAATCAACAGGTCTATTTCACAAACCTGTCTGAAAGTCAGACAAATTCTAAACATAATTCATCAAAATTTGATTATGTATCTTCACCCTTAGCTAAAGGGCAAATCCTAAAATATTTTGACCATACTGTTTTTTTCCTTCAATCAGCTGCAAATGATGTCAGTATAACATATGTCCATCAATTTTCATAAATACCACCCTGTAACATGCCATAAACCACGACCGAATTGTTACGATGATTAACGGCCCTAAAATGGTACATGGCTTACTTCCCCTGATTCGCTTATCTCCCGTGCTTGTGTGACGTCATAGTTGATGCAGTCTGTATACCCGTTAGTAGACATAACGTAGTGATGCGGATGATTGTTCGCAGTTATATGAGTGTTAACTGAGAATTGTGCCGAAAAAATGGTAAATTGTGCAGCCTATGGCTGCAACGTCGATTCGGGAACTCACAGAATTAGTATGTTCAAATTTCCGAAGGAATTAAAAAGGAGGAAACTATGGATTCAACGTTCAAACCGGGGCCGGACAGTAACGACGGATTTTGTGCCATCGGTTCATTCGAAATTGTGTCTGAAATACTTCGAGGACAGTTACTTCTTAAAATACCAAAACTCGCAAAAGAAGTTGATTACAGGAATTTTTGGCTGCGGTTAAAACCTGACGCTGTGCCGACATTATTCGAAACTCCGAGTCGCTAAAACCGAACGACAGACATTCCGCAACGGCAATTTCCCAAAAGAAACTCCCACACGAGGTTTTTTTTTCTTGAAATAAGAATACACTCTTTTACCCTTTTCTGCATGATCGCTTCATTCTGGACAAAGGAGAAATTGCTGCTATTTTCTCCATTTAACAAAATTATAGATTCATCCAAATTCATAAACATTGCAAACAACAAAGTCGGCTTTGTTCAAATGATGTCAACTTTCAAGGGATAATAATCATTCTTTGAAAAGCAAACATCATTTTCTTCCCACAATGTTTTTTTCAAACACTCTTCTTTGCGTACTGGAAACATGATCTGGGATTTGTATGGTAAAGGGTGAAGTCAGTATCTGGCTACCCCTAGTCACGGTCATAAATGTTAATCCATCACAAACCAGTTGAAACAATACAGGAAATAATTACATAACATTTGCATATCTCACCCCTTTACACTGTAATGTTTGTTTGCGACAGTAAACCCCTGTTATAGCTTTTATCCCATACACTACTTCTCTTTGACATTTTACTCTTAAAAACGATTTGTAAACTTACATGCATTTTGAACAAATTTTGAATTATCTCTATACAATTTTCAATTGTGGATATTTCCTTGTCCCTATCCATATTATGTTTTCTAGACAGGCTACTGAGACAAATCTTTTGAACATGTCAGTATGAAAAGTCTGAAACTGCACATTTGTCACAAGTCATTTTCTCTGATAATCATAAAAAATGAACAAATTGAAAATAAATACATTTTTCTGGAAATAAGAAACAGAATGCTTCTGACCAGACTCACACACCAATTCCTTTACCGTTTACCTCACAATTCCTACTTTCAACCACCCTTATGGAGAAGGCTTTTGAGGACAGGGTGAAAAAGGAATATGTCCTGATAACCAGAATTATATTCTTTTCCCACAACATTTTCTACCCTCTATCAAACAAACCCGTTGTCAAGGCCAAATTTGATCTGTCTGCAAATACATTCGGTGTGGAGTGGACAAGTCTTAAGTTTTGCCATCTGTGTAAGGATTTAGCCTAACCCTAACCCAGATGATAAAATATTAGAATATTTTAAATCCACAGCCTTTGAATATGACAGATAAAATGCGAATTGTTTATTGGAATTTAGTTTAATTTAGTTTAACCCTTTACAAAACAATCCCTTGTTTTAACGACCTTGGTGAAGAAAAACATTTTGAAAACATTGTGGGAAAAGGAGAAAATGCTGGTAATCAGCATTTTCTCCTTTTTCCACAATGTTTTCTACCCTATCAAAGACTAGTCCAAACATTTGAGCAAAATTTCATTTGTTGACCCCAAGTGCTTTCAATTCGGTTGAGTAAATAAATTTGACGTTTGGTAACGAGATAAACATATGAGCTATGCCCTGTGAAAAGGGGGCTTAATGCATCTGCGAAAAGTATTGATCCAGGTCAGTCCGCACAGGCTGACCTGGGCCGAAACTTTCCGCTACTGGTCAATTTTCTGTATGTCAAAGGATAATTTTACCTCATGATTCAGTCGGTTGTTGGACAAAAATGGACTTAAAGGATCTATGATTATGTGATGACTTGCTTGGTATCATGCATCATGCAGATACATTAAGCCACCTTTTGCCAGAGCAATTAGTTATTTTACATCAATTGAGAAACAAGTTCATAGAACTCGTACTGATCTCTTCGGATACTGCTTCCAGGGAACTGCACCAGTACTCGAGCCGAATGTGTGGGATTCGTATTTAAAAATAGAAAATATTGTGGATAAAGGACAAATTGGATTGTTACCAGCTCTTTCTATGTTTTTACGATGAATCTTAAGTCGTCTGTACTGCATGTTGACCTGAATGTAAATATTAATCCCTCATTCCCTAGTAGACCAATTTGAGACTTACCTAAATTGAAACCATTTGCAGAAGACAAACAAGAACTGTACAAATTTACACTATCCTTTCCCACAGCACACAATTCAAAATTTAAAACTTTCACAGAGAAGGCAGAGGAAGGTAGAAATGCTGGTACTTTGTCCTCTTGCCAAAATGTTTTCGAATCTTTCAGTCAAAAATTCCATCTTTTGTATCCCATTTAATATCTTGTATGCAAGTGCTTATAGTTTTGACCACTCTGAAATTTTGTCTCATGTTTAACCCTTTACCAAATGACAAATATTAGACTGGTCAAAATTAAATGCATTTGCAGATTACAATATGCATGCGACTCAAAAATTAAATTTTGCTTTTGGAAGGATATAAAACCATTGTGAGAAAAGGAAAAAAATGTTTGGTTACAAGCATTTCCTCCTTTTCCCACTATGTTTTCTAAAGGCTTCTTTGTTAGGGTCTTTAGAATTATGGAATGTGTGGTAAAGGGTTAAGAAAACTCTTTACCAGACGACAAAAGTCTGGACTAGTCCAAACTGAAGTTAAATATAGCCCAAAAGTAATGATGTTGGTCATTGATGGGAGAGAAAACATTGTGGAAAAAGAACGAATGCTCGTTACCAGCATTTTCTGCTTTTCCCACTTCTTTTTCATAAGTCTATTTATATATATTATGTTCAGAGTTGTTAGAATTTGGTATTGTGTGGTAAAGAGGTAAACCATCTTTTTGAAAGAAAACATCATGGGAAAATGTTTTTCAGCAATATGCGATAGATTTTGGAAAGCCATGATTTTTAGGGAGGGATTACTTCATACTTTTGGTACTTGTACCCGTCAATGACTCAATGTAAACAGAATTCTTTACAGGGTAGAAATATCAACAAGGACCTATCAACAAATAGTTAGAACTAACATCTCACGATTATCAATCATAAAAGTCAATAAAAAGGTTATTTGACATGAAACTAAAGTGTCGGGGAACTGTCTTGAAAAGTGTCGAGGAACTGTCTCGAAAACCTGTGTCGAGGAACTGTCTTGTCAGGGAACTGTCTTGAAACCATATTTTTTATTAATTTTGTTTAATTCCACCCGTTAATCGACTGAAACTGCTTCACATGAAACAAACTTTATGCCATACACTTAATTCTATCATGTATAGATTAATATTTCTGTAAGCGACGTTCGCCCCGTAATGGACGTATTTCAAAAGCGCACGATACTCACCACGTAAAAACGTCCGGCATAACATTGTCATTTTCTTCATTAGTGAGCGAAAAGTTACTTTCATCCTCATCCTCAGAAACTTGATAACTTTCCTCAAAAATTGGCTCGAACTTGTACGGCCTTACCGGGCCAGAATCGTCAATTTCTTCGTCTTCAATATCGCTCAGTTCATTATTGTAAACAATGTCCAAATTGAAACAGCCTCTCCTATGACGTCACAAATCAAGGGACGCAACGAATAAGTAAGAGAAATAAGCGATGCCGTGAAAATTAATAAGCAGAAATATAAATCGAAAAAAAAGTACTTTTACTGATTTTTTTTCTAATTACAATATTAAAAGGTTACCATCTGATAAATGTAGATTTGAAAATTAACCATATCTGAAACTTGTTGATTTGCCCTTTAATGAAGGCCATGATACAAGGTCAAGGTCAAAACTAAGTGAAGACCAACACAATGATCCAGAACTTGCACCTTTATTTCAAAGAGCTGTTAGTGAAACGGATCTTTCACAGGAACCTGTCTGTTTTTATATAAAAAATAGAATATTAATGAGAAAGTGGCGCCCTCCTGAAGTCTCTGTTGATGATGATTGGGCTGTCAATCATCAAGTTTTCATTTCTAAATCTTATAGATTAGAAATATTAAACTTAGCTCATGAAACACCTACATGTATGTCAGGTCATTTAAGTATCAATAAAACCTATCACAAAATTCTTAATCTTTTTTATTGGCCTGGTCTAAAAGCTGATGTACCAGATTATAGTAGGTCTTGTCATACTTGTCAAATGGTAGGCAAACCCAACTAGGTCATACCTAAGGCTAAACTACAGCCGATCCCTGCATTTGATGAACCTTTTAGCAGGATTATAATTGATTGTGTAGGTCCATTGCCAAAAACTAAGGCTGGTAATGAATACTTTTTGACTATTATGTGTGCCTCCACCCGTTTTCCTGAAGCAATACCTTTAAGAAATATAAAATCTAAAACAATTGTCAAAGCTTTAGTGAAATTTTTCACTTTTGTAGGACTTCCTAAATCTGTTCAATCTGATCAAGGATCAGATTTTATGTCTGGCATTTTCCAACAAGTGATGCACAAGTTGGGAATTAAACAATATAGGTCATCTGCATATCACCCTGAAAGCCAAGGTGCTCTTGAACGGTTACACCAGACCTTAAAAATATATGATAAGGTCATCTTGCTTTGACACACAAAAGGATTGGGATGAAGGCATACATCTTTTACTCTTTGCAGTAAGGGAGCCTGTACAGGAATCTCTTGGTTTTAGTCTCTTTTAGCTTGTTTTTGGTCACACAGTTTGTGGACCTTCAAAACTTTTAAAAGAAACATTTCTTTCTCAAGAAGATTCTCATTTAAATTTACTTCAGTATGTATCTAACTTTAGAAACAGATTATTCAAAGCTTGTGAGGTTGCAAAATCAAATTTAAAGAAAATTCAATATAAAATGAAATAAAGATATGATAAGAATACTAAAGAAAGAAATTTTAAACCTAGAGATAAAGTTTTAGCTCTTCTACCAATTCCTGGTAGGCCTCTACAAGCAAGATATTTTGGTCCTTATTCTGTAGAGAAAAAGGTCAGTGACTTAAATTATGTGATAACAACTCCAGACAGGCGAAAGCAAAAGCAATTATGTCATATTAATATGTTAAAAGAATATTTTGATAGGGATAATTCAAATATTTCACCAATAAATGTAGTTTTACAGTCCCTCAAAATCAAAATCACATTAACCATGAAGACATACATTGTGAAGAAATGAACTTTGATAAGTCTAATCCTATTTGTTCAAAACTTCAGAATTCTGACATTTTAAAAAATTTAGATAAAAAACTTTCACATTTAGATAATAATCAAAAAGATGAATTGAAAAAGTTAATTTCTGAATATGAGCACCCGTTCCCTGATATTCAAACACGGACAGATACAATATACCATGATGTGGACATTGAACATTCAAAACCGGTGAAACAACATCCATATCCAATAAATCCCAAGAAACTGGAGCATCTTAGAGAGGAAATCAAGTATCTATTGGACAATGACTTTATTGAACCTAGTCAAAGTGAATGGAATTCTCCCTGTATTCTTGTACCAAAGCCAGATGGAACTTTTCGTATGTGCACCGACTATAGAAAAGTTAATACTGTGACCAAGACTGATTCGTTTCCGGCACCAAGAGTAGATGACTGCATTGACAATATTGGTCATGCAAAATATGTAACCAAATTTTGATCTTCTAAAAGGATTTTGGCAAATTCCTCTCACAGAAAGAGCTAAAGAAATCTCTGCATTTGTAACTCCTGGTGGACTTTATTAGTACAAAGTTATGCCTTTTGGCATGAAAAACTCGCCAGCAACATTTCAACTTCTTATTAACATGATAATATCTGGATTGGACGACTGTAGGACCTACATTAATGATGTCATCATTCACAGCGATGATTGGGATGAACATCTAAAGACTATCAGAGAATTTTTTGACAGACTGAGTAAAGCCAAATTAACAATTAATCTTGTTAAAAGTGAATTTTGTCATGCTAATTTAACATTTTTGGGTCATGTTGTTGGACAAGGACAGGTAAAACCAGTGGAAGCTAAAGTAAAAGCTATTTCTGATTTTCCTGTACCTACATGCAAAAGACAACTTATGAGATTTCTTGGTATGGCTGGTTACTACAGGAAATTCTGTGGTAATTTTTCTGTCATTGCTGAGCCACTGACAAGTCTTCTCAGCAAACGCAAAAAATTTATATGGAATGAAGATTGTCAAAAAACTTTTGAAAAAGTAAAAGCCATACTAAAAAGTGAACCAGTTCTTTTAGCTCCAAATTTTGAAAAAGAATTTAAGCTTGCAGTAGATGCTAGTGATACTGGTGCAGGTGGTGTTTTACTTCAAGAAGGTTGTAATGGTGTAGATCATCCAGTTAGTTATTTTTCTAAAAAGTTTAACAAAG
Source organism: Hippopus hippopus (assembly GCA_946811185.2). NCBI lineage: Eukaryota > Metazoa > Mollusca > Bivalvia > Cardiida > Cardiidae > Hippopus > Hippopus hippopus. The sequence continues at coordinate 42,023,650 of OX328103.1, read as the reverse complement.
ATCAGAAAAACTACTCAACAATAGAAAAAGAGTGTTTATCTCTCATTCTTGCTCTTCAGCATTTCGAAATATATTTGTAGTCTTCACCTGCACCCATCATTGTATATAGTGATCATAATCCTCTGGTTTTTATCCATAAAATGAAAAACAAGAATCAACGTTTACTCCGGTGGAGTCTGTTTTTACAAGAATATAACATGGATATCAGACACATAAAAGAAAGGGATAATATTATCCCTGATGCTTTGTCTAGAGTTGAACTTGTAAATAGTTAACATTTGTCTTTATGTATAATGTATTTTCATGTACAGTTAAGTGTAATGATATGTTTTATATTCTAACAAAAGAAAGTTTTAATTCTTAAAACTTTCTTTTCCTTTAGGAGGGGGGATGTTATGTAATAGGATATAATTGTGACCTGTTTTCGTTGTCACTCTGTATACAGAATATTCTAGAAACATAAAGAACATTCATTGGTTTTTCATTGTGGTTAGCCTGGCTCATTTGCAAACGGCAGATTACGTGTGGCCTAAACAATAGGTTCTGTTATTAAAGAGGCAGAATACTTTATGGGAAAAAGAATAAATTGCTGGTAAGCAGCAGCCTTTTCCTTTTCAAACACTTTTTTTCAAAGGTCTTTTCCTCGGGTTCATTAAAACTTGGAATTGTGTGGCAAACGGTCAAAGTCGCAGTATTTAAATCCATCTTTGGCACAAAGAGTTGGATTTATTATACGCCCGTCGAAGACGGGACGTATTATGGGATCACCCGTGGCGGGCGGGCGGGCGGAATGGCGGGCGGCCTCCCCATTCTTTGTCTGGAGCATATCTCCAAAACTATGCTAGCTACGGTTATGAAATTTCATGGGTAGATAGATCTCATCAAGGCGGAGTGCAGTGCACAGGAATCATAACTCTCGCTTGCTTAATTTTTGAGTTATTGCCCTTTGTTTTTTTTCATACTTGAATTTTGTCCCGAGCATATCTCCAAAACTATACTAGCTACAGTTATGAAATTTCATGGGTGGATAGATCTCATCAAGGGGGAGTGCAGTGCACAGGAATCATAACTCTCGCTTGCTTAATTTTTGAGTTATTGCCCTTTGTTGTTTTTCATACTTGAATATTGTCCGGAGCATATCTCCAAAACTATACTAGCTACGGTTATGAAACTTCATGGGTGGATAGATCTCATCAAGGGGGAGTGCAGTGCACAGGAATCATAACTCTTGCTTCCTTAATTTTTGAGTTATTGCCCTTTGTTTATATTCATACTTGAATTTTGTCCGGAGCATATCTCCAAGACTATACAAGCTAAGGTTATGAAACTTCATGGGTTGATAGATCTCATCAAGGTGGAGTGCAGTGCACAGGAATCATAACTCTTGCTTCCTTAATATTTGAGTTATTGCCTTTTGTTTTTTTTCATACTTGAATTTTTCCGGAGCATATCTCCAAGACTATACTAGCTAAGGTTATGAAACTTCATGGGTGGATAGATCTCATCAAGGGGGAGTGCAGGGCACAGGAATCATAACTCTTGCTTCCTTAATTTTTGAGTTATTTCCCTTTGTTTATATTCATACTTGAATTTTGTCAAAAGCATATCTCCAAAACTATGCTAGCTACGGTTATGAAACTTCATGGGTGGATAGATCTCATTAAGGGGGAGTGCAGTGCAAAAGAACCATAACTCTACCTCATGCTGTCTTTGAGTTATTTCCCTTTGATCGTCATTTTTACAGCATTTTCTGCTTGTCCGGAGCATAACTTTGTCATCTCCAGTCCGATTGACTTGAAACTTGGCATGTGTGTTTGTTGCAATAATACGGAGTGCGGTGCGAAAGAACCATAACTCTACCTCGTGCTGTCTTTGAGTTATTTCCCTTTGATCGTCATTTTTACAGCATTTTCTGCTTGTCCGGAGCATAACTTTGTCATCTCCAGTCTGATTGACTTGAAACTTGGCATGTGTGTTTGTTGCAATAATACGGACTGCAGTGCAAAAGAACCATAACTCTACCTCGTACTGTCTTTGAGTTATTTCCCTTTGATCGTCATTTTTACAGCATTTTCTGCTTGTCCGGAGCATAACTTTGTCATCTCCAGTCCGATTGACTTGAAACTTGGCATGTATGTTAGTTGCAATAATACGGATTGCAGTGCAAAAGAACCATAACTCTACTTCGTGCTGTCTTTGAGTTATTTCCCTTTGATCGTCATTTTTACAGCATTTTCTGCTTGTCTGGAGCATAATTTTGTCATCTCCAGTCCGATTGACTTGAAACTTGGTATGCATGTTTGTTGCAATATTACGGAATACAGTGTGCAAGAACAATAACTCTACCTAGTGCGGATTTTGAGTAATTCCACTTTGATCTTCATTTTTACAGTATTTCTTGCTTGTCTGGAACGGAACTTTGTCACCTCGAGTCAAATTGACTTGAGACTTGGTAAACATGTTTGTTGCATTACCTGCCCTTTACGATTATTATACCCCCTTGACAACTGGCGGTGGGACGGGCGTATCTTGCGACAATTTGCCGCTCTTGTTTAACAACCAATCCTCTTCAGTCAGAACAAAGTAGGATGTGGAGACAATCAAGATGCACATTTATATCTATCAAGAAGTTACTTATTTTGAGAACTCTCGGTAGATGTTACATTAATTTATTATCCAGGGCTTCCTACGATAATTGCTCTAAATGGTGTTATGTAATAGAATATACATGTGACCTGTTTTCGTTGTCGCTCTATACAGAATATTCTAGAAACATAAAGAACATTCATTGGTTTTTCATTCTGGTTATTTGTAGAAACAGGATTGTTAGTAAACAAGTTGTTTATCAATCCATGTCTATAAATAGCTTGATGTCATCTTTCTAGAAAAGACTAATCTAGAATATTCCAAGCTGATATAAATAGGAGTGACTTACTTGGTGATTTGGATTTTGAAGTTAGACTTGTGGCTTTAAGGATACAAAATTAGTGAAAAGTGTTGGATTTAACTTGGGATATAGATCTGTAAGTTAGAATCGCTTAATTTTTAAACAGGTTGCTCATATCTATTTGCAAGTTAAAACTATTGTTAATTTAGGTTTTAGGAACCAGAAATTTCATACTTTTTGTAGTCTAAACTTAATTCTTAATTTTGAGGGACTTATTCTATTTTTTGTTCTAAGATTAAGAATTGTCAAAATTTCATTCAAACTTAACTCTTGTTGCACTATTTTGTCTTTATTCATTGATAAATATTGTTAATGGTTAAATGCTTGTTGCTGGTTTTCTTTCTCGTTACGCTTGGCTCGTAACAATGGCAACTTAAAGATTATTATAGTTGAAGGTTTTGCATAAGGGAAGAGTATTTACTTACTCGAGTCTCTCCAATAGTCATAGAAGCGGCGAGGATTGCGGAATCTCGATCGACCAGCTGATGGCCTATAAAACCTCCCCATCCTATACCTATATGGTCTCCTAAACATAGCTGAAATTAGAGTGATGGAAAAACAATGGATTATCCAGCTGACAGTCTGCACTGCATAGCATCAGGCTAGAACTTGTGAAAAACTTGAATAAATGAGCTGCCGTCGTGATATCATAAATACTCGTATAACATAAAATAACATTTATTTTTCGACTTAAAGCATACAGCTCATTGTCAGACATTGTCAAAATAATTTAATACATATGTTAAAAATAAATAAATAAATAAATAAAGACATATGGAAATAAAGTTTGTAGATTAATTCAAAAACAAAATAGATGGATAAATAAATTCTTACAGTCTTTTCATGTATCTCTTCTATTTCGGAGAAATACATCTAATTTCGATCAACGTTAAATCAGATGGTAGTTGATAATAATTGTGAGAGTATCAATATCATTCTAATAAAAACATACAGAAGGGAAGTATCTGAGTGTAATGCGGACATTCCCACTAAATTACTCGATGGGTAAAATGGAAATTTCCAGTCTGTACTAGAACAATAAATACAACGATTTTGGTATTCTTGCCTCTGTGAACGGATAGGGTAGATCAAGGATCAGACTGCAAGTTTTGTGCCATATGATCCTTATCCACTCTACACGAGAAGGAATTTACATAGATGCATAAAAAATAGAAAATATAATAGAAAGTAAAAAAGTTAATAAAGATAGAAAAACGCTGGCATGCTACATGCAGTCACAGTATTAACCCTTATCCTGCTAAATAAGTAAAAAGAAACTTTAGAGGCGAAAGTAAAAATACAAATTTTGCTATTTCAAAGCTAATTATTTGGGGAAAGTATGTCATTATCGGACTATGTAGAAAAAAGATCATACTATACTTTCTGTGAAGTCTGATCTTGATCTACACTGTCCACAAAAGGCCAGTGAGTCGCGCTTAGTAGCCTTATGGCTAAGTATCTTATGAGCATTTATTTTTTCTCATCAGAAATGCCTTGGTAAGAAACGATGATAAATTTAATCGTATTTTTTTATTGTTTGAGTTAATGAATTCGATAAACTTGTGCATACATGGGTCTTTAATATAGAATCTAGGGATATATTTCAGTCGAAGGTCTTTATAAATGGGGCAAACCAACATAAAATGAAATTCGTCTTCAATATCATTTAAAGTGCATAATTTACAAATTCTATTCTTTCTCTCGATATCACTGAAATACCATTTAATTCAGCTATTTACACTATTATACGCTATTCAAACTTTCTAGCTGAAAGCCCGAGAACTTAGTCTGAAATCAATAAGGGAATGATGCAGTCATCCACGAATCCTTTCATATATCTTCGCGGTATTATTCTAAGTTCCTTTCATTATAATTATAGTATGGCGCGAAATACGTTGCAATATTGTATCTGGTAATATATGTCTTCCATATTAAAAATATATATTCTATAATAAGACATTTATTGTCTATAAAATATTTTTATCACACACACACACACACACACATACACACACACACACACACATATATATATATATATATATATATATATATATATATATATATATATATATATATATATATATATATATATTGAGTAAAAAAATTTATATTGGGTATAAAATATAAATCTATTCATTGTGTATAAAAAATACTTATTGAGTAAAAAAATTATATTTTGTGTATAAATAAATTTATTGTGTATAAAATATTTATTGGGTTAAGAAATATACACTGAGAACATTTAAAAACGCACACCTTGGTTTTCAATTAGTATCTCGGACAAATATACATCCACGACAACGAAAATTCAAACGGTCATACTTTAGGGCACACTGCGCAAAATTTCATTAAAATAAAATGAATTAAAAGCCTGAATTTGTGTGGTCAAAAATTGAAATTTACGAAGTTAATATTGAGTGTGGCCACTTAGAACATCATAAGATGCTTTAAGTGTGTGTGGTACTCATCTTGTGTGACTTCATCAACCTTAAAATGAGATCCAACTCCCGTCAGGCACTGATTCAAGAGTGGAACAATATTCCACAGAAGTGTGTAGCAGCTCAGGAGTGGTCTATGCGTCGGAGATGTCAATATTCACTTGATGTTCGCGGTGGTCACACTATTAACTTTGTGAATTTCAATTTTTGACCACACAATTTCAGGTTTTTGATTTGAGATGAACTATTCATTGATTTTAATGAAATTTTGGGCACTGAGCCGTTATATATGACGGTTTGACATGGTGAGTTTTCGTTGTCATGTATTCATTTTTGTCCAAGATATTAATTTAAAACCAAGATGTGCGTTTTTAAATGTACTCAGTGTATATCGTGTTTAAAATAAATTTTTGTGTATAAAAAAAATTTATTATGTATAAGTCACAAAAATATTTATGTGCGAAATTAGTATTTATTAGCTAGAAAAAAATATATATGGTTGTCAGGAGAACTCGTACCCTGGAGAACTCATACCTTAATCTCATGGGTAAAGAGTTTTTGTGCATCCTTCCGATCTCCTGTCCAACGGTAACCTGAGTCAGACCCCTGAAAACATTGGTAACCAGCATTTTCTCCTTTGCCCACAATGTTTTCTACATGTCCAGCAGCTTTCAGTTTTTCAGTCTCATTTATTCCATTCTCTGTAAGTCCTTCAAAGTTAGACAAGTCTAAAATGTGTTAGTTGGTAAAGTATAATTGTTGAAGCACTTTTCAACTATAGTTGAGGTTGCACCCAGTAAAGATAATGATTAGACTGAACAACATTGCAGTCTGATCTGTGATCTACACTGTCCTCTTTGATACATCATGAATAATAGCAACAATGGAATTTCAATCATTTTGGGTCTTTTTTCAAGACTGAAAATGTTGGGTTACTTTGGAGTTCTAAGGGTTGATATGATAACATTATACATATATCTGGAATAATTTTAACCTTTTACAAACAATCGTGAGTTTTCATGACCCGTTTTCTAATAATGATTTCTTTTCCAGAGACATATTCCACAATTTGAACCATATTTGATATGTTGTCTTTTAATGCCTTGGATTTGGACAAGTCTAAAGTTGTTCCGTTCAGGTGTCCCAGAGATAATAGCATTTACCATGGAAACTAAAAAATCTATAAGCACGAAAGGGTTGTAGGAAAATGTGTCAAAACATAGAAATTCCCCTTATTTAGTAATGTCTCTGTTTTCCATTATGTATTTTGAAGTTGTGTGCTGACTTGCTCCCTCTGGCTTTAGAGCCGAGCCCCGGTAGCTCATTCGGTACTCGATAGCGTGCAGGACATGAGAACAGGGGCTCGCTAGTTGGATCTCCGGCTCAGCCAATTTATTTCCAAGGATTGATGATAGTCATTGCAACAGAATTCATTCCTCTCTCACTGCTGACCAATGTTTCTACGATGGTTATGTGGGAAATCAGCCATTGGCTTGGAATGAATACTGTGCGGAGTACTTATTCAAACAAAATAAATATATTTCATAGACAATAAATATCTTAATACAGAATATATATCTTTAATATGGAAGACATATATTGCCAGATATAATATTGCAGCGTATTACACGCCATAATATACCCACAAATTTAAACAACAAAATATTGTAATTACTGACAATTTAATCGGAATATTACAGCGTAACTTCACTAAACAGATCGCAAACCAAACTGAACGCATTTTGCGCACTGATCAAGTCATCATACCCTATTTCGAATCATATTTGACACTATGTATAGGTAATTTGAGGTTCATAGGGACCCCTGAATTTTGAAATATTTTGAAAAATAATCAATTGATTTTTTTGAAACTTTTCGATGTTTTTTAAAATGACCTTACTAACTCTCACAGCGAAAACAAGAATTTTTCTTTGACAAAAAAGAGCATTTTGCCCATTCCAGTAGTATTAAATTTATGTTCTAAAGCTTAAGTTTCTCTGACGGTTTCGCACAGTGACAAGAACAGCAAACCTAAGTGGACAAGTGCATGACGTCAGTACCACACTTTAGTTAAATATGAGGCCCCAAAGTTAGTTTGTTTTTTTACAATTGATATGGATCTGTACCTTACCTTAGATACTGCTTTCGTCACTTTCATACAAATCTTCAAAGTCTAAAGTTTTTGTAATATGTTCTCTTGTACGTTGTCTATTTTCCAAGATTTGGTTCCAGTTTCATTTTTCGCATAGCTTCTAGTTGTATACTACTAATGTTGAGAATGATTGTGTTAATCATCTACCTGACACTAAGACTTGAATGTCTTTCAGGATTTGTTTTGAATTTGTACTCCTTTGACAGTAAAAACTCACTACACAATATTTTGGGGCTGGTTTATGGAACTTTAAATCAGTTCCTACAATTCACCCTTCTTCTTATTGTTGTATGCTAAACAACATAATGTGAGCTAACATTTGACTGGGTTTCTGGAAAACATGTATGCTTGGGCGTGAAAAGGAAAATAAGGGCTTGCGAGTCTCCGATACTGAAAAATTAAAATAAAATCGGAATAAAGAATAAAAGAGACGACAAGGGCCTCAAAAGTTTGAATTTTTGCAGTTCAAACAATAGACGACCACAGTTACTGTACTTGCACGAGAATTGTTTTCATGAATAGTTAAACCCCCACCAAGTCCGATGAATGAGGTGCCCACTCGACGTCACACTTCCTGCTGATCAGCCTTTCCTGAAATCGCTCTCTCAGCCAGTCAAGGGTGTGATTTGATGTTTTGGGGTTTGTCTCGTCTTGCTGGAACCTCTGGTCATCTCGATCAGTCCCTCTGCCTCGTCCGAGTGATGTCCAGAACTTCCTCAGCACTGCCACGTTCTGAGAGAGGAAAGGCTGATCAGCAGGAAGTGTGATGTCAAATGGGTACCTCATTTACCGGACTTGAACACTTGAACACCCCGTTCCCCCCCCCCCCCCCCCATTTCTATCTGTGGGGATATCTGAAGGACAATGTGTATCAGAACAATTCTGAAACAATTGGTGAACTCAAGGCTGCAATTGCAGGAAAAATCAGGGAAATCCCCAGAGAGGAGTGCGTGCGAGTGATTGACAATTTTGCACAACGGATGTATGTCTGTCTCCAATGCCGAAGATGTAATTTGGAACATATTTTTGGATCATAACTTTTATGCAAAGCATCCTAGATTACTGAAACTTTGGGGTATAATCATACACAGACAGAACTTCAAGTGTACAAAATTAGAATAAGTTTGCCTTATTTTTGCTTTATTTTTGTAGGTGTAATTAAGGAGTTTATGGGTTCTGGTTTTTGTTTGGGGGGGTCACCCTGTACATAACACTCCGCAAAGACATCAAATTAATGCGACTGGTTTTGCCAATCAAATTCTGTACCCGATTTGTCCTTCATGATGGTGATTTGTCATTTGGTTGGTCAGCTATATTTATTCAGCTGCAAAAAATGTCGTGTTATTACTTCAACGTCTAGTAAAAATCTAGATCGCTATAACAGAGGTCGGGCACAAACAAAATTTTGTTCTTATTGTATTTTTTTTACAAATACTATTGGCATATGCATCTCAGTAATGCATGTACATGAAACAAACCTAGAACGATTCATCAAGAATTGCAACGTCTGTCCCCATGTCAGATAGATAAACGCAACAGAGGTTGTCCTCTTTGAACATAGTAAAGGCCTCATGTACCAAGATATGAAACAATAACAGCAACAAACTTTCTCAGACATTTACTTTTTATTTGATGGTTGATATAGATTGAATTTATTTGTCTCTTTCAGCTCCAAATCTGTAAACCCTACCTCTTTAAACGGCTGAAAAATACAAGTCGTTGAAGCTTAGAAAGATTTTTAATTGTGTAGGCCTGACCATTCGAACTATTTATTAGCTGTAGACAAGCCATATGGTAAAATCTCAATTGCATTATAATAAAATGTCTCTCAATGTATACAGCCATGTTCTGGCAAAAGGTGGTTTAAGGTGTCTCTGTGATGCATTATATCAAGCAAGTCATTATACAATTATAGATCATCAATAAAACTCATGTAGTCTAACAGCTGACTGAATCTGGAGATAGAATGGTCCTTAAACATACGGATAATTTACAAATATAAAAAAGTTTCGACCTATGTTAGCCTGCGCGGACTGCGCAGTCTGGCACGGTTTGATAGGTTTTGCAGATGCATTAGCCTCCTTTCAGCAGAGTGTAACTCATATATTATAAATTGTATGTTATGTAATTGTATATGAGCCAGGTGCCTAAGGGAATGAACAAAGAAATTGGTACTGGAAATGTAATTGGAGTTGGTTCTGGGAATATGCAGATGTCTCGGTTAAATCTTCCCAACCAATACATGGCTCCACAAATCGTCAAATTTGAATTCTAACACATAATAGCTGAGCTATGCTCAGGCAAACGGGGGTTTAACTCTTTAACAAACGATGAAATTGAAATCATTTGCAGACAACAAATTAAATGTAGCTGAAATTGTGATAATTGTCCATGAAAGTCTAGATAACTTTGTGGGAAAAGGAGAAATTGCTGGTTACCAGCATTTTCTCCTTGTCCAATGAGGTTTTCAAAAGATGTTTCCTCAGAGTCTTTAAACCTCGTGAGTATATGGTAAAGGGTAAATACATTTCCGTGATGCAGTATAACATGCAAGACATCACATAATCATGGATCTGTAAAATCCATTTTGCTTAACAACCGACCAAATAATGAGGTAGAGTAGTCATTGTGCATGCTAGAAAATTGACGAAACCAAAGAGCTTCAACCCATATCAGCCTGCGTGGACTGTGCTGACATAAGTCAATACTTTTTGCAAATATATACATTAAGCCCCTTTTCAAAGAGGATAGCACATCTGTAAACATGGAGTTTACCCAGGACCAATAAAACGTCTTGTTTACTTATGCATGCAATAAACATTCAAACATGAACAGTGTATTTTACAACACGTTAAAAACCACGTAGGCGAAAAATAATCATACATGACCCATCACCAAATGGTTCCCGTATTTTTTGCAACTTGTAGATGTAGGATAAGGAAAGGATGAAAATTTAAGAAAAGGAGTAAATGCTTGTACCCAGTATTTTCTTCTTCTCCCACAGTGTTTACCACCCTTTCAGAGACAAATGCCATGATTGGATACATATTGAATGCGTTGTCTGGAAATTTGAAGGCGAAACAAGAGACAGAAAGGAAACACAGTCTTGGGTAAAGGAAGGTATTTTCTACAATCCTTTTTTTTAAAGGCGGGAAAATAATAATTTAAAAATCCTCTTGCGTAAATGTAAATGAAAGTTTATGTAAGGGAACCGACAAATCAAGGTTGAAGGTGAAGGTAGAGTTTAGAGACGAAAAATGGATTTTTTTTTACGCAAAATAAAACCAGTTAATACAATGCATAGATTTAGAGTTAGCCCACGTTGCAATACGTTTATTTAGTCATTTGTCTGGGAAAGGCGTTCCCCCTCCCTCCAAAAAATAGCAATTGATTTCCATCGACGGACAATGGGTGAAACCCAAACCATTGGAATTACGGACATTTCGTACCATGACCATTTCGTACCAGTCACTTCGTACCATACTTTGACCATTTCGTACCATAATTTATACCATTTAGTACCATTGTTTTACCACTTCGTACCATAGTCATCCCATTTCGTACCATGTTTTTGGGACCTATGACAAAGTTTTAACTAAGAAAAACCTTCGTTATTACGCATTTAAAAGAAGAAAAACAAAATCAAAAACGCTTTTTATTCAAGTTGAATTTATGTTGAAGCAATATATAGTCTAACAAATACGCAATAACAATTTCCGATTATCTCCTTTTCCCATTACGTTTCAAAGTAGTTTCTCTGGGGATCATTAAAGAAACGAATTGCTTTTATAAGGTGTGTAATTTAAGCAAATGAATATTGTGGAAAATGATGTTTTTACAAGGAATAAAATTATCACATTGACCTTGACCTTGTCCTGGTCTCGGCATCACAAAAGGCTCACCTAATTTCAAAACTTATCTACAGTCAATCTAGTCAATCAAGAGTACTCAAACAATTATAATTCTTTGATTAAACGTTCAATTTAATGTAATCAGTTTGATCCCAGTTATAATGACCCGACCTGCAACAAACATTACAGACAAACAGACCAATTAGCCATCTTCTCATTTGCATACTAACTTGTTAAATCGATTTATGATAATATCCTGTAAATTTGATTGCCAAAGCATTGGTTCATATTAAGTAAAAATATATTAAATGCCACTTTTTGTCACATTTATTGATACGTCTGGTCATGGTGCAAGATGGTATTATCATTGTACGAAGTGGTAACGCTATTGTACGAAATGGTAAATTTATGGTACGAAGTGGTAAATCTATGGTACGAAATGGTCATAAACGGAATGGTATGAAATGGTTATGGTACGAAGTGACTGCATACCAACCATTGCACCATAAACAGCAGCCTTTGGTGTGTATTTATCAACTTCGAGGTAAAATCTCGTAGCTCGATTCTGAACCACAATTATGATAGAGAACGATTAAAAATCTATGTAAAGGATGCGGTAGCTTTTGACGAAAGGATTTCCCTTTTTCCCATATTATTTAACGTTTATTGACGGTATGCTATCCTGCTGAGTCACGAGCAATTCGTAGTCAAATTTTCGAGAATTTTTCCAAATTTCAAAGTAACGCTTTTTTCTGATTGACTAAAGTAAACAGCGTTACTTTCCAACTTAGAATTAGACTTGAGATGCAATTTAGCATGGTTGGTAAATACGAACCTGGGGCAATACCTCGAGTCATGTAGCTTCTAGAGGAAGTTTCGTGGCTTAATAAATTCTCGAAACGCCGTTTTGTTCCCGGGGGTTTATAGGAGTCATTGCGATATGATTCATTTCTCTCCTACCGCTGAACATTGTTCAAGTTCTTTTTGTGACAAACCCAGGCTAATATTTACCAACCATTTTAGGAACACTCAAAGTCTTATTTTCAAGAATTTTCCAAAAGTGAGAGTAACACAACTTCTGATCAACTAAACCAAACGGTTTAGCCAATCAGTAGTTAAGTTACTTTCCACATCATATGATTATGGATCCATAAAATCCGTTTTGTCTTACAGCATATTGAATCATGAGGTAGAATTGTCCCTTGACAAACAAATAATTGATCTGTAGCAAAAGATTTCGATTCAGCTCAGCCTGAGCGGATTGCGCAGGCTGACATGGTCGATACTGTTTGCAAGTGCATTAAACCCCCTTTTAACCCTTTACCACACAATGCCGTCTTTTGACGACCTTGGGAAAGAAGCCTTTTGAAAACATTGTGGGAAAAGGAGAAAATGCTGGTAACCAGCATTTTCTCCTTTTCCCACAATGTTTTTTACCCTATCAAAGAGAATACGCACTATTTGAGCCACATTTAAATTGTCGTCTGCAGATATTATCAATTTGGACATGGCTAAAATTTGTTGTCTGGTAAAGGGTTAACAGAGCATCGCGCAAATAGTTGCATTAGTCGCTTTGACACGCTTGAAATGGCTCTAACTCATTATCAAACGACAATTGCTAGACATTTTTCTAAAATGGAAGCAATTGCTGTCAACAAAATAACCCTTAGGCTGTTAAGCGCGACTTTTGCGGACAAAATGTGCAGTCTGATCTTGGTCTACACTGTCCGATACATTATTGTTTCCGGTGAAATCAACTTTGAAACCGCAATATTTGGGTTTTTTACTATTGAGTTGAAATATTCGTTTCATTTATTTAGCGGCTTAACCCTTTACCACACAATCTCGACTTTTAACGACCCTGAGAAAGAAAGCTTTTGAAAACATTGTGGTAAAAGGACAAAATGCTGGTAACCAGCATTTTCTCCTTTTCCCACAATGTTTTCTACCCTTCCCAAATCAAATTTCAATTTTTGATTCACATTCATTTTGTCGTCTGCTAATGCTTTCAATTTGGACTAGTCCAAAATTTTGTTGTTTGGTAAAGAGTTAAGGGACAAGTAGGCCTCAAATGATGGATTTTGTCTCTGAAAGGGTAGAAAGTATCGTGTGAAAAAAGGAGAAAATACTGCTTACCTGAAAGCCTTTTTAGATGACAAGTCAAAGGTGGCTAAAACGATGTAGTTTGCAAGGTATAAAAATTATTGGGAACAGGAAAAAAAAAAAAAAAAAGCGCTGAATACCACCATTTCCTCCTTAACCCACAATGTAACAGAAACCTGATTCCTCAGAGTCGTTAAAATGGGACTATTTAGTTTATGGTTAAGAAATCAAGAAGACAAAGAACAAACTAATATTAAACAAACATACCTCACTCTTTGCCAGATAAATCCCCGAAAAACACATTGAAAAAAGCACAACCGTCCTCAGGTTGGTTACCTCCCTTGATACAGCCAAAGGTGTATTCTACAGTTTGACCCTTTATCACACAATCCCGAGTTTTAACGACCTTGAACAAAAACACCTCTGAAAACATTACGGGAAAAGCAGAAAAAGCTGGTAAAAAACATATCTCCTTTTTTCCTACAATGTTTTCTACCCTTCCGAAAAAAAAAAAGTCATTTTTCGAGTCACATTCATTATGTCATTTGCAAATGCTTTCAGATCGAAAGAGTGTGAAATTTTGTAGATTGGTATTTATATTGATATTTAACCGTCCTTACCCGTTGTGCACTACACTGTATCGCTGGGGTAATATTGTACTTAACAATTTATGATTCAATAATGCCTTTCAAATACACAAACTACACGACGAATGTTACGTAAAAGTCATGTTTCTACACTCAACGTAATAAGGACATCATTACGGTAGGTGATTTTGGGTACAGTGAAGATTAAGATTAGACAGTACAGAACGTGCAGTCTGATCAATGATCAACATGTTCTTTATTTAGAGATTCGCCTGGAGAAAACAGCACCAAAGGTACTTAAGTTGGCCTTGTGCAAGTATATGTACAACTCTTTACTAAAAATAAACGATAAAATTTTAGTCTTGCGCTTATTGAACGCATTTGCAGACGACAAATTAATTGCAAATAAAATGATGGGAGTTGCTTTAAAAAGATTCAGAACATTGTGAGAAAGTAGGAAAACACCGGTTACCAGCATTTCTCATTTTCCCACAATGTTGTTTCCTTTAGATTGTTTAAGTCGGACTTCTTTGGTAAATGTTTAACCCTTTACCGCACAATGCCGACTTTTAACCACCCTGTGAAAGAAGCTTTCTATCCTTTCAAAGAAAAATTGCACCACTTGAGCCACACCGAAATTCTGGTCTGCAAATCTTTTCAACTTTTGTCGCCTGTTAAAGAGTTAAGCACCCAATAGAAGGGAGACAGTGGTGTAGTGGTAGAACGTCGGCCTCTCATTACAAAGGTTCTGGGTTCAAAACCCGTGATGAGCGGGCTCAGCCTTTGGAATAAACCACATCACGGTGCTAGAACTGGTTAACCCTTTACCAGACAATCCCGACTTTTAACCACCCTGAGGAACACGCCTTTTGAAAACATTGTGGAAAAAAGGAGAAAATGCTGGTAACCAGCATTTTCTCCTTTTCCCACAATGTTTTCTACCATTTCAATGACAAATTTCCTATTTTAAGTAACCTCTAAATTGTCGTGTACAAATGTTTTGAATTTGGACAATGTTAAAATTTTGTTGACTGGTAAACGGCTAAAATTTCCAGGGAGCAGTCATTAGAAGATGTGAGAATTTATTTCACAATCGATGTAAAATACATAAGTTTACACTTGTAGGAATAACAACATAGAAAAATGAACAAACCAACCTGACTTTCTGCTCGAAATACACGGTATTGGAAGGACAGATCTTCTTCAACCGTCGTGCAGCGCACTGTATCGCTTGGGTATGCGTAACAATGTGTAATTTATACTTCAATAATGTCTTTCGAATCTACAAATACACACCTACTTTTATGCAAAAAGAGGTATTTTACAGTCACACTAGCTGCCAAAAGTAAACAATTCGGGATTTAAAATACAGACAAATTCAATCCATCAAATTCACACGTATGGATATTATTATGAGTCTGAAGATGTGTTACAGTGCAATCTGTAAAGGTTTCAGTGGGTGGAAGAAGAATGTATTGTCCACTTTTAAGGTTTAACAAAAAGGATACTTACTTGTTATACGCAAATACTTCTATTGCCACAATGTATTTTTATTTTAGTCAAGCGTTATGATTTCCTTTCCGTCAGTGTTTTTTTCCCCCTTTTTGTCAGTCGTAAAAGTTTTTTTGGTAAGAATACAGAAAAAATCCTGCGGACCGTTTTAATAAAAAACTTACGCAATCGTAAGTCTAGAATTTCGTAAGTTTTTCTTAAGTTAAAGATTTGCGTTTTACAAAATTTTTCATAGCTAAGTTCGAAAGTAAGTTTTTGCGCAACTTTACGTACAGAAATATCGGTCGTAATTGAGACAGTATAGGTGAAAAGAGACAAATTTTAGGGAAAGGCCAACTTTGCAGTTTGAACTGTGTAGAAGAATACATTGAGAGAGGGGACAATTTACAGTATATCTAACTAGATAGGGATTAAATTCGTCCGATCTGCAGAAGAAGCTATGCTATGACACCGATATCAACAAGAGAGCCATGATGGCCCTGTATCGCTCCACTGGCTAATAAGTATAAACCTCACATACCAAACGTAACAGTTCTATGCCAAGTGGTTTCGAACAGAAAGACTTAAACTATTTTCTCAACAAAAGCTCGTGTGAAAGTTGTGACCCCAGGGTGAAGCCATTTTTGACCAGAGAGCTATAAATACTTGAATCCTGGTAGAGGTCCAGAAGATGAAGCCACATGACAAGTAATTCAGATCTAGACCGTATGGCTATTAAAAAAAAGATTTTCAAAATTTCCTCAATATAAAACCCTCGTAAAACATGAGACACCCGAGACGGGGCTTATTTCGACCCCAGGACTAAATTTTGAACAATTTTTTTTTCTTAAAGCTTTATTTGCCAAGTCAATCGGTATGTGAGGGTCGTGGCCATCCCCCAACATACCTTACAAATCAATGTTAGTAAATATTTTGTTAGTATTACATGTAATTCACAATATCATTATATTTATAAACAAATTTCAAAGTCTTTTCCTTTACAATTTTACCATTCAAAATCTCAAATTTAAGGCCGATTTTGACACCAAGGTTTTATTTTGAATAATTTTGGAAGAGGACTGTTAGATGATAACACTCAAAAAATATTTCAGCAGTATCTCATGGTCAGGAACAAGAAGATCTTCAAAGTTTTCACTTTTTAAGCCTATGTTAACTTTGTGTCTTCTGAGGTCGGGCCAAGTTTGACCCAAGGGCTATAATTTGAACAATATTGGCAGAGGTCAATTAGATGAATATACCTGCAAAATTTGGTGGTCCTAGGTCTTACGGATAGGAACGAGAAGATTTTTAAAGTTTTAACTATATAGGCCTATGTACAACTTGTGACTGCCAGGGCGGGGCCAAATTTGACCCCTGGGCTATGATTTGGGTTCTCTTGCTAGAGCCTCACTAGATAAATCTTCATGTAAAATTTGAGGGTCCTATGCATTATGGTTAGGAACCAGAAGATTTTTAAAGTTTTCACTATATACGCTAAGTTAAAACTTATAACCCCCGGGGCAGGGCTAATTTTGACCTACGGGCTATAACTTGATGAACCTTAGTAGACGTCTATAAGATGAAGCTACATGCCAAATTTTGCACCCTCAGAACCAGAAGATTTTTAAAGTTTTCACTATTTAAGCCAATGTAAGAACTTGCGATCCGAGGGCAGGACCAATTGTTACCCCAGGGCTATAATTTGCAGAAACTTGGTAGATGTCCATTAGATGAAGCCACATGCCAAATTAGGTTTTTCAATATTTTTTAGCTTTGTTGCCATGGTAAACGGAGTTTTAAAAGAAAGTGACCTATTCTAACAAATTCTGAAGATGAACATGGCAGGGTCATTTCTGTCAAGTTTGGTCAAAATTTGATGTGTAATTTCAGAGAAGAAGATACTTGAAAAAAAGTTAACGCTCGCATGCACGCACGGAAGGACACACGGAAGGACGCACCGACGGACGGGCGGACGCACGACGGTCACAGGGCCATGACATGAGCTCGCTGGTCTTCGGCCAGTGGGGCTAAAAATGATAATTTTAACCATTCAGAAAGATCTAATTAGATTTCATCGCGATAGACAGCTCCAAATACGCAGCCTGAAGCTCTGTCGTTTCACTTCTTCATGAATTCTCCTTTCTCAGCCCCATAACAACAGAGCTCACCTTTGCACTAGTAGGTGGATTTGTTGACATAAAGCGCACGAAATGTATCACGTCATTTTGTTTTCCTCTTTTTGAAGGTTGCAAAGTGCGCGTTATCTTTTCGTCAAGCCCCCCCCCCCCCCCCGCCCCCCCTTGAAGAAAAATACTTACTTGGTCTTATTCATAAACTTAAGCGAGTTTAGTAAAACAGATTTAAGAATTTTTTATAAATCTGAAAGTTAGCGTAAAGTTCCGAAAATTCTTTACGCACAGACTACGAATTGTTAGTAAAACGGTACCCTGTTCGACATGCGCAGTATATAGTTTATTTTTCAAAGCATAGTTGCTATGAAACTGCTCTCTCCTTTTATATCTCCCAGCGTGAGAGAATTTAAAGGTGTCCAACATGAAAGCCTTCGAGACCGACATATCAAAGCTGGCTGATGAAAGTAGCATGTATAAAACAATAGGGGAAAAAGAGAAAATACTGGCTGTCAGCATTTTTCTCATTTTCCCCGAGTATTTTCAAAAGTCTTCTTGAGCATGGTCGTTAAATCACAGGGTTTTGTCACAGGG
Source organism: Hippopus hippopus (assembly GCA_946811185.2). Lineage (NCBI taxonomy): Eukaryota > Metazoa > Mollusca > Bivalvia > Cardiida > Cardiidae > Hippopus > Hippopus hippopus. The sequence goes on along the minus strand of OX328103.1, from coordinate 42,005,355 downwards.
TAAACCCCTTCTCCTATGCAATCGTCGCTTTATCTTCGTCCTGTTAAATACCGCTTTTGAAATTAATAGAGGGAAAAAAGTGTTTTTCAGTAACGATAATTCCCTCCTGTCTCCACAGTTTTCCTCATTTTTACCTTAACTCAAATTGATTAAAAGGATGTTTTCAAAGGCGGTAAATAGTTGAAATATGCCGATTAACCCTCTACCACACGATACCGAGTTATAACGACCCTGAGTAAGAAGTCTTTAGAGAACATTGTGAGCAAAAGGAGAAAATGCTGGTAACCAGTATTTTCTCATTTTCCCCACAATGTTTTTCTACTATGTCAAAGACAAATTCCATCATAGAGACAACGTTTCAATTGTCGTCTGGATATGCTTTTAATTTGGACATTTGTACATCTTTGTCGTCTGTTAAAGAGTTAAGCAGCTAAATAAAACGCACATCGTGAATTACAAAATGCAGTATACAGTTACGCTACAACAAGCATGATATACTGAATGATACTGAATCAGTGGAGACCATAAAAAGCCTTTTCATATGACAAAGCTTTGGATACCCTTCTACCACCTCGCTTGAAATACACATTTAATTGTGTAGGAAAGACGGAAGAAATATATTTTTGTTGCTGTTCTTTTGCTCGAGTTTTCTCATATTATTAGAGGGTGTTTGGCTTAGATTAGGACTGTAAGGTCTATGCAACCTGATCTTGACCTACATAGTACTTAGTTTGCTGAGGATTTCGCATTTAACTGTAACCTAAGTTTTGTATGACTTTAAAATATTTGTGTAAATCGAAATAGGGCCTACCTTGTTGCAGCTTATACCTCGTCATGCCTATTTCTTAAAAACCTTTTATACTCTTTACATAGCTTCAACAACAAGTATATTGGCTTTCTAAAAATCATTGGTGTCCTGCATGGCTCTGTGGTGAAAGTCAGGCATACGCAACCTGGAGGTCCCGGGTAGATCCTCGAGGTTCTGATTTTTCCGCCGGAGTGTCCTTGGAGAAGACACTTAAGGGCTGTCTTGGTACTAATGAAAACCAGGGCACAGATGAATCAGCTGTTGCCGTGATGTGACTAATATGATTGAAATAATGTCGAAAGCGGAGTCAGTCAGTCAGTTCTAAACACAGTTCTAATTCAATTGTAGATTTCAAGATAAACCATCTGTTCTTATTTCTAATTTCTTGGGGAACTATCTTGTTCCCCTGTGGAGGAACATAAAGTTTAAACATTACTGATTTTACAAGCAGTATGGGCCTTTTTTTTTTCCACCATTTTTGCACTGTTTTATTAAAGAGTGTTAATCAAGATCTGTCTGCACATACTTGCAGTCTATTCTTTGTCTTAATTTATTTTCCCCTGCTTATGACTGCAGTCATAAATCTACCATTAGATTAAAAAAAGAATGATGACTGTTTTTATGGTATTAAGTAACTTAAATTCGACAAGATAATGACTAACACTTTTAGTACCAGAGGTGAAAACACGGACATTTGCAAACGACTTAGATAAAGATCAGGCAGCACAGAACTTGCAGTCCAGTCTTGATGCCTTGCGCTTGTTTAGTCAACCCTTTAAGCTAAACATCTCTCTGAGTATCAGTGGATCGTATTATCAGCCCTCGACAGAGGTCGAGTCAGTAATATTAGCTGCTGAGAGAGTTAAAATCAGTCAAAATGGTCCGCTAAAAAGGCTACAATATTTAAGTCTTTCAGCACCAAATAAATAAACTCAACCTCTTTCGACGGCTCTAAATACAATCCATTGAAACTTAAAAAGATTTTTTGATTGTATAGGCTTGACTACACAAGCGGACCGTATAGATCAAAGATCAGACTGCACGTTCGTGCAGTCTGATCTTGATCTATGCCGTCCGCAAAAGTCACTGTTTTCGCCTATGGTGCCGAAAGGGTTTAAGAAACGCCAATACTGAATAAGTTGCGTGTTGCGCTAATTCCAAGACTAATTGCCCGTTAGTTGTCATTAAGGCTAGCCCTATTCTTCACGGAGAGAAATATGATGTATATGATATTTGTAAACATTCTGTAAAATGGAGAAATGCTCATGATGAACTATTTACACTACATACATGACAATACTTTCATATACTAGGGAAGGCCTTCAAATTTTATTAGATAGGTTAAAGAATTACTGCGACAAGTGGGGGCTCACAGTTAATACTAGCAATACTGTAGTTATGGTCTGTAAAAATGGACGCCCTAGCCAGGATGCTGAAATATATTATGACGGGAAGAAACTAGCCACAGTCACAAACTTTTCCTATCTTGGAGTAACATTATCTTGTAATGGAAAGTTTCACCTAACTCAAAAAAAGTTGTCAGAACAAGCCTTAAGAGCGTTATTTGCATTGAATTCCACATGTCAAAAAATTTCACTGAATATTTCGGAAAAACTGCATTTGTTCGATTCACTTATTCTTCCAATCCTAATGTACGGAGCTTGTATATGGGGTCTCCATAAGGCTGATGACATTGAAAAAATGCATTTGAAATTTTTAAAACAGATCTTATGTGTACGTACGCAGACTCCAACCGCAGCCATATACAGCGAAGTGGGTCGTTATCCACTGATTGTACATCGCAAAATAGCAATTATGAAATACTGGCAAAAGATACTATCAAACCCTAGAAGCCTTTTATGTAAAGTTTTTAATATGAAAGACAACAGTGGTAATATCGTAAATGGTTTTCATAAAAATATGATATATATATTGAATAATTTAGGACTATCATTCATGCATAGTAAATCGACTGTTACAAAAGCAGATATACAAATGATAACTAGAAAAATAAAGGACACATTTATTCAAAATTGGTATACGGATTTAGAAAACTCATCTAAACTGCAGTGCTATAGATCTTTTAAAATATGTTTTGAATATGAAAATTATCTTAACTGTGTTATTAATGATAAACAAAGAATTGAACTTACAAGATTAAGATGTTCATCACACCGTTTATTGATTGAGGAAGGTAGATTCAATAGCACACCAAGAGAGAATAGAATCTGTAAATTATGTAATCTGAATGAAATAGAAGACGAATTTCACTTTGTACTAATATGTCCTCTTACCAACAAATTAGAAGTCAATTAATACCAAAGTTTTATTATACTCAACCATCTATGTACAAATTTATTTTATTGATAAAAAATGATAATTAAAAAACTACAAATAATTTAAGTAAATACGAGATATGTATGGCCAATGATAAACGTCAGAGTAACAAATAAATAGGATAGAAATCTTTAAAATAATTAAATTGTTTAGGTTTGAACCCATATTGTACTTTTCTCGTACTGTTTTTGTCCAAAGGTGCACGTAAAAGCTACATACTGAAACTATTAGTACATATGATAAACTTTGTAACTGTATTGTACAATTATTTATTTTGTAATAGCAACAACATTGTATTATGTTATGCTAATAAAGTATTGATTGATTGATTGACTGATTTCATAGGTAATCTTCATGTAGTTACATCAACTTTATCCTTATGTTCATTATTTTTCATTTTGCTCGCTTCTTTTAACGTAGGCCTGCAGTTCACTTGTAACGTGCAGGTTATTCATCGAGTCATAATTTCTTCGGAGATAATTTCAGTACTTCATGCTGACAACCTTGTAGTGGATCGTACCATGTCTTCCCGCGTTCACAGTTATCCTCGGCCAACTATATTCTCTCATGGCCACTTTTTTTTTTTTTGAAAAAAATGAAAAAAAATGTGCGAGTAGCTCGGAGAGGATAAATGTGCAAATAGCTTTGAAGGGATAAATGTGCGAGTAGCCTTGAACGGATAAATCATAAATGTGTGAGTAGTTCGGAAAAGAAAATATGGGATGCAAGTAGCATTTAGGGAATAAACGAGCAAGTAGCTCAGAATGGATAAATGTGTGAGTAGCTAAAACAAGATAAATGTGCGGGTAGCTTTGGAAAGATTAATGTGAGTAGTTCAGAAAAGAAAATATTCGGTTCGAGTAGTTATGACGGAATAAATCTGCAAGTAGCTCAGAATGGATAAATACGTGAGTAGCTTGGACAAGATAAACGTGCGAGTAGCCCAGACTGATTAAACCTGCGAGTAGCTCGGAAAGGATAATGTTTGAGTAGCTTTGAAAAAATTAAGGTGCGAGTTGCTCTTAAAGGAAAACGTGTTAGTGGCTCGAAGAAGAAAATGTGTGAGTAGCTCGGAAGGGATGAGTGTGTGAGTAGCTCGGAAAGGATAAATGTGCGTGTAGCCTGAAAAAAATAACATACTAGAAGCTCGGGAAGGATACATTTTCGTATATTGGAAAATGGTCTCCAGGAAACCATGTCCGCCGCAACATGTTTAAAATACTGTTGTAATCGGTATTATTGGCAAAACAGCCCCTTTCCCAGCATAATTTTAGACGGTGTTTCTTCTTTGATGATTTCCTAGATGGTTGGGTTACAGTAGGTTTACGGCTTAAAGACTGTAATCTTTTATTTTAATGAGGCGAGGTAGGAAGGAACCAACTATTCCTTCGGTGTTTGTTTGTTGGTACAGTATAGGTTGTTATATTAATCAATCAAACAAAAGATACTAAATGTTACGATCGCCTTTGAGTTGTAAACGGAGATCAAAGCAGGGAGAACTGAGTTTGGGGTCCACACTATGCTTTTATAGTAGCAATAGTAGGAGCAGAATTATTGTAGGTAAACAACAGGACTGCCCTTCACTAAACTGCTTGGAGATATGCAAATCATTTAGGATAGTATACACACACATATATGAGCCATGCTCTGGCAAAAGGGGGCTCAAGATATCTCCGCAATGTATGATACTAACCAAGCCATTACATAATTATGGATCCATAATAACCACTTTTTAACAACCGATTTAATCATGACATAGACTAATCCCTGGAAATAGAGAAAATTGAAAAGCGAGAAGTTTCGACCCAGGTCAGCCTGCGCGGACTGCGCAGGCTAACCTGGATTGATACTTTTCGTAGATGCATTAAACCCCCATTTCACAGAGCATGGCTCATATGATTCCTGCTTCACCCAGACGCATGAACTGACAGAAGGTTATGCAGATATTTACTCAAAACGTTAAGTTTAATGAAACTTATCAGACTTGATCCTTGCTTACCTAGACTGCGCACGCACATTTCGTGCGTGCGCATATTAGTGAAAGCAGCCCAGGCACTTAGACGAATGTCATTTACTTCCCAAACAATTGACTTGTCCACTGTAAAGCGGTGTAAAGCATATGATGAGTCACAAAATGAGTCTTTTTCTAATCTAAGGCACAAGATTATCGTGTGGTCTCATACACTCAATTAGCCAGAACTATTGGCTGAAATATTTAAAATCATAGAATTTAGTTCAATTCATGCATGGTCAATTTAACAAATACCTGATCTATTTCATCTTCTCTAGCCAAGGGTGCCCACCACTACGTTGCCCTATTCATCCTTGGCTAATCGAGTTGAGATAGGTAATCCCCGCGATATGCGTAACCGTTGGTTGCAGTCTGTTTTAAAAGAACCAACCAAATGAAGCGTTTCAATAGACCATTTGCCAAATACCGATACCGACGCGTCACCAAGAGTTACTTCCCTTGCGGATACTCTCCACCGGACAAGCTTATCCAATCTTGAATATACCCGAATAGTTATAGGGTCACATTTTTTAAATTCAATTCACCCTAAATGCGATAAATAAACAACAACAACAACAACAACAACAAAAAAAAAAAGGCCGTGCCGGTAGTTGTATCAACTATCACACATGCACAAAAAAAGAACAAAGCCATTTTATCAATCTTTCGGTAGCCTACAGAAAGAAAAGCCGTATCTTAAGGCGATTTCATAGAACCTTTTGTATGCAGACTACATTAATAACTTGAAAAAACGAATCCCAGATAAGGAAATCATGAAATTCTCGCAAACTGCCTTGGTTCATAGGGCAAGAACAAAAAAGAAAAAAAAAATAATAATAATAATAATAATGAGTTCCAATATACAGTTAAACCAGGGTATCATGATAATGCATTTGAAAACAAAAAGTGTTCGGGCAGAAAAATGCATCTTTTGGGGTCAGTTATTAGAATGGACTTACCCTCTGTAACAGATTTTAACAATTCCAAATCCTTTACAAGTGATCAACGTAAGACTGAACAGGATAAACACTTTATTATGACATGTGTGTGTTAGTCGGTGCCTAAGAAGTACATCACAGCTTTTCATATAGATCATCCACTTTGACGGTGAAATACCGAGATCAAAAGAACATCCAGCTAACCCTTTACCAGCTTTTCAATAAAAACTGTAACTGCACGTATTTCCCTACTGAAAATGAAGCTGGAACTACTTTTTTTCTAGAAGGAATGGAAGGTTTGAAATTTGAACTGAACTTTGTTGTTACGATAGTCATCTGATAAGGTAGTTCAAAGAGGAACATGGCAAAAATGCAACTATAAAGATTTTAAATGTTATTTTAAGGTCAGGGTTTTCACAGTAAATTCAAACTGTATAATGTTCCACTTTTTTGTAAATGGACTTTCTCTGTCTATTTGCAGATACTGGAAAGATTTTTTTTAAACAAAAAGTTATCACTTCAATAGTTAAAATAAATCAAACCACTGATCTCTGGATTTCCAGCCCTGTACGTTACAAACTTAGCTACAGGGTTCGGCAAACATTAGTTGACCAATCAGACATAAAATAGGAAAAGATATCTATTGCACTTCTATTATTATTATTTCTTTTTTTTTTTTTCCCTTTTTTTCCCCTATTTTTTACAACACTGAATCTTCATTAACTCTTTACCAAACGACAAAATTTTAGACTTGCCCAAATCAAAAGCATTTGCAGACAACAAAATGAATGTAACTCAAAAAATGAAATTTGCTGTAGGAAGGATAGCAAACATAATGGGAAAAGGAGAAAATGCTGCTTACCAGAATTTACTTCCTTTTCAACAATATTTTTAAAAGCTATATTTCTTAGGGTCGTAAAAAGCTGGGGTTATTGGAGAGGTCATCAGACCTCTCCAACAGTGGTGAGTTTAAAAGGCAGACTGCCACAGAATTTGCTGTCTAAATCCATTTTTCTTGCGAAATTGTTCTGATACCCAGTCTGTTTCGTCATGGTTTTATAAATAAAGCGAAATCAAAAAAACCGAAACAGGAAATAGACGTGGTTTATTCTTATATGACGAATTTCAGAAAAGATTTGTTATATTAATTTGCCATAGCTGCAAATGACCTCTCAAATAATGGTAATTTTTCATAAAGCAAATAAATCTAAGCAGAAGAAAAAATAAAAAGAATTTCGTTATAAAAGAGAAAGAAGACCGCTGGACAAGATCATGCGACTTGAAAACGCGACAAGAAGGTCAAATGACCGTCATGTAAAGCATATGAGGTTTCTACGCGGCGGCTTTTTTACTTGTTTGTTTACATGTACCAAATATATTGAAATTAAAAGCCAATAAACTATTCGAAAACACTGATGTTGACCTCTCCTGGCTTCTTTTGTAAAGAAGCCAACTTCTGTGGTATAGGGTTTTAAATAGTTACAGTGAATACTTTCACCCAACGACAACACTTTGGACTCGTCTAGATACTTAGCATATGAAGACGATAGAATAAACGTGGGTCAAATGGTTGAAATTGTCCTTGTAAAAGTAAAAAACATTGTTGAAACAGGAGAAAATACTAGTTTCAAGCCCTTCCTCCTTTTCCAATATATTCTCTTACACTTTGATTGAAATTCAGTTTTCACAGATGTTTCTGGACTATATATTGCTTACTTTTTGTTTTCGGATTTTTTTTTTTTTTTTTTTGAGGGGGGGGGGGGGTAAGGTTGAGGAAGTGAGACAAATAACAGAAAGTGGAACAAATCACCACGTCTCCCCGCATTTTTTTTTCCGGGTCGCCAAAACTCGAAATACTTTGGTGAAAGGTTAAACAGCTGTCCAGTGTCTTCAAAGAGACAGGGACAGTCCATTTACTGAAATTACAACACTATTATAAAACCGTCTTTGTTGCACTTTCAGTCATGTTCCTACAGACGAATAACTGCATGTAATAGATCATGAACATAAGAAACGTGGCTTCAGATCAAATTTCAAACCTTCAATCCCTTCTTCACAAAATATTTATTCAAGTTTCATTTTGAGTGTTTAAAAATATGTGTCTAATGAGTTTTTACAAAAAAATGGGTAAAGGGTTAACTCGGTGTTCCTTTGATCTCGGTATCACACTGCAGGGTTGGTGACCTTTAGAAGAGCTGTAATGTACTTTCTTGGTACAGATTAACGCACACGTGTCACATTAAACTGACTCTTCTTATCTTATGTTTTATATTAATTTACCCGTTTGTTGATCATTAGTGGATGGGATTTTGAATTTTATACAGGTTACAGAGGGTAAGTTCATTCTTAGTCTCTACATACTCTATATTTCAATACGATCTCATAAAATGCATATTTTGTCTGTCCATGATTTTTTTGTTTCAAAAGCAATATCATAAAATACGTTTTAATTGTGTTAGAATTAATTTCCTCTGAATTTCTTGCTATGTCATTTTCTTTTCAGTTTGTGAATTAAAGGATTTGCGAACGGGACACATGGCATTTGTCTTTGAAATAGTGCTTTGTTTGTCCGGTGTAACTCGATAGTTCCGATGCGCCGCTTACGATGACAAGGAAATATCGCTTATATCAAATGTAAGTGGCAAATCGCCTATTGCTATCCATCATCAGCAAAACATAAATAATCAAAGCTGGAGTGGCATTTGTCAAGAAAGCCATTGTGTGGAATTAATAATTTGAAAGAAAAAGAGAAATATTATTCAAATATTGGCTTGAAAGTCACCCTACTAAGCAAATTGATACCTTTTTGGTTGAAGGGAGAGTACTCATGACAAAGTTAGGATAATTTGTGTATTGGTGGTCTCCCTTTTATCATTAGGGAAGGAGTCAGGAGTAACGTACCTTAACAGGAGGATACATGATGGGTAGAGAGAGAAACCATGTAAATATATCGAATAAAATTAAGTTTGTACCTGAAAAATATGATTTTGAGATATCTTTGGTCGTAAAGATCTAATTCCAAACATTACAATCAATTATTTCGATCTATAAATATCATGCACGATCAAATGGAGTAGCGCGCAATCATGGGACGAACAAGCCCAGGGACGAACTGGTTTTGGAACGAAAAAGCCCGGGACCAAGCGGTCAGTAGACAAACATTGCGTCAATGGAAGGCTATGAGTGGGTGAAGCTATTTTCAATCAAAAAGAAGTATTTCCACGATCGATGGCCTCATCCAGTGTATTTTAACATGCCATTTCCAATTACATATCTGAGTGCTATCGAAAAACTCATTTGTCTGTGAAAAATTGAGTTTAATTGGGTTTATTTCCTTCGGCTTTGCACAAAAAACGGTACATGGTCTTCAAAATTCAATATTGAACTCATAGTGGCATTGTCTTCGACAAATGCCACAAAAATAGCAGCCTCAGGAGAGAATTGTCGGATATGCTGGGAACCATTTCGGAAAATAGACGAGCAATATTTCGTTGTCTGCGCATGTCATATTCTTCGAAGATTCGACCTGTCTGCTGTGACGCATCACCTATCCCCGTATACCTGGGAAAAGTAGGGCTTATTCCGAAGCTAATAGCCTATTACCCAAGCATGTAGGGGCTGTTTTAATAAATGGCCGATGCATAGGTTACATGCTAGCCGATCATAGCTGAATGAATCGCACCAGGTAGCGTTTTACTGAATAAACGTTTATTTCACTTTGAAATTCAAAACAACGGTTGTTTTGAAAAGTAGTCCGGTTCTGTACCCAGAATGCCCAAATTAGATAGATGTGTATTTGTAGAATGCCATCTAGCGGGAGATAATGGCAATATTTACTTCAACATTCTCTGTAACAAATCAGTTAAATGAAGTATTAGGACACATTAAAACACTTGACGATGGACAGTCAAATACCTGTGTGGATTTTGTGGGTTATGTTACGCGACTTTTGGTTGATTTTCGATGATGAAATTCTACGGGCGATAACTATTAAGATTCAGGAGGTGGTGTATCATAGGGGTTAAAAATTTCGACTCGATCAGCTAAGGTTGAATGCAACCTTAGAAACGTTGTAATTCTCATCCTTGGCTATCGAAGAAACCTGTTAACTTGGAGAATTCTCCCCAGGCCATATCTTTATAAGTAGTAGGAAAAGAGGTTTATTTTTGTTGTTGTTCATGTTGTTAAGGGACCGAGTTACTGCTGCATGGCATGAAAACCGATTATTTAAGATTTGATTTATCCCTTAAAATCCAATCAAATAACAGACTAAACTCGGATATTGCCTTACTGCCATTGGCTATTATCGCATAGTATCTTGTTGTGGAAGTAATTTAGTTGCGCACTGCGCACCAAAGATCAAAGCACTGCAAAGGAAACTGATTAATTTTTCACAGAAAATTTAAATCCATCATCAGATTAATGAACTTTAACCCTTTCAGCTTCATAGACGAAAACATGGTCTCTTGCGGAGGACTTGGATGAAGATCAGACTGCAAAGAACGTGCATCCTGATCTCGGATCTTTACGCCCGCTTGTTAGTAAATTCTGTAAGATGAAAATGTTTCTCAAAGTTTCTGTGATTTGTATTTTCAGCTGACGAAAGCGGTCGAATTTATATAGGTAGCGCTAAAAGAGTTAATGAGAAGCGAGATGAAGATAACGAGGTATTCATAAATACTCACCCTGCTAAAAAAATCAAATGAAACGTTCAAGCCGACAGTAAAGAAGTTTACTTTTTTGAGAAAAAATCTCTTTATCGGACAGTGTAGATCCAAGATCAGACTGCACGTTCTGTGCAGTCTGATCTTGATCTGCACTGTCCGCAAAAGGTCAGTGAATCGCGCTTAGCAGTCTAAGGGTTTAAAAAATCAAATCACCTTCCATGTTAATCACAATAGAAGTTATTTGTCTATTCCATGCTACGGGTTCAGAGCAGAGTATTTAGGACATCAATGTAGAACTAGAGCGTCCGTCTCTCACTCCGGAGGTTCCAGGTGCTAATTCCGTAATTGGTAGGAGTAACCTTTGGAACTATCCATACTTTGGCACGAGTATTGATGAGAGGATAGAATATCAAAGGTGACTGAACTTGTTTCAAAATCGATCTGAAATAATCAGGTTTAACCCTTTTCCAAACAACCCAGCAGTTCAACGAGCCGGAGAAAGGCGGATTTTGAAATCATTGTGGGAAAAACACGAAAATGCTGGTAACAAACATTTTCACTTTTTTATTCACAATGTTTTCAGAAGCCTTGTCTGTAAGGGTAGATTATAGGAACTAAGGGGTATTTTAGCGCAGAAAATAACTCAGACTGATCTTGGTGTTTTTATATCACTTTCAACATTGTTTCAGACATATGATGGCAATGGTTTACTAGACCACGAGTTTCCTTGGTTTCACGAGAACTAGACTAGGGCTCTGAGATGTCTTGCCAAAGGACACTACCTAAACCCCCCCCCCCCAAAAGAAAAAAAAAAAGAGCCTGCTGTGAGTATCAAATCCTAATTGTTAATTTACCTTGGTCTAGTCTGATCCTCTATCTAAGCTGTCCGAGGTTTTGTTGGTATATTCGTAAAGAACTGGTCTTGAAAATACATTCTACACGTCGCTTTTCCTGCTAGAAATTGTCCATTCAGATCTATTTAGCGCTTTGATCCGTAATACTACGACCTTCAGACAGATTTATGAAAACACTGCGAGAAAAGGGGAAAATGTTGGAAACCAGCATTTTCTCCTTTTCTTACCAGCCCTTCTATCCTCTAATAAACAGGGCCCGTATTTACCAACCAATGTTATGAAAATTCTGTGACTAATTCTAAATTTAGAAAGTAACACACCCTCTGATTCAGATGATATGGGCTGCAACACGCGAAAAAGGGCATTCGGACATCTGCGTAAAGTGTCGTCTCGGATCAGCCTACGCAGTCTGCGCCGGCTAATCCGAGACGGCACTTTACGATTACACTAGATTTTGTCCTATAGTAGACTTGTGCAAAACAGAAAATTACATGAAAACGTAAAGTGGCGTTTTGGGTTAGTCTGCGCGGAGTACGCAGGCTGATCCGAGACGACACTTGACGCAAATGTCCGAATGCCCCTTTTCGCGTCTTGCAGGCCAATTATGTTACTTTCAAATTTCGAAATTCTTGAAGGATAGAAGTTCTTGAAGGATAAGACTAAGAGTATTCTTGACGAATGGTTGATGAATATGAACCCTGATCAAACCATTTGAACTAGATTTGCCGATTGGCTAGCTGTCTACAAACGCTTCCATATTAGGTTTGCAACACGCGAAAAGGGGCATTCGGACACTTGCGTAAAGTGTCGTCTCGGATCAGCCTGCGCAGTCCGCGCAGGCTAATCCGAGGCGGCACTTTACGACTACAATACATTTTGTTCTTCAGTAGACTTGTGCAAAACAGAAAATTACATAAAAACGGAAAGTGTCGTTTCGGAATAGCCTGCGCGGACTGCGCAAGCTGATCCGAGACGACACTTTACGCAAATGTCCGAATGCCCCTTTTCACGTATTGCATGCCATAATGGATGGTACATAAAATTTTGTTGTGTGTTCAAAGGAATAAGGATAATTTGCCAGAGCAAATTGAACAGACTAATCTGTCCTGATATCTTACATAGGTCAAGTAGTTTTCGCTTCCCTCTGTGACGATATCGGCTTTTTTCATGGCATCAAAAACCAGCGCGTTCATCACTCAATGTATCGTTGGAGACCCTGTTTCGTATACAACGAATGGCATGGCTGCTCTGTATTTATAGTACTTTTATGAGAAAACTAATCTTCAAGAAAACCATATTACTACATAGTTGGTAAGTTTGTAATTTTGTCTTCCTTGTCTTTTTAACCTTTTACCAAACTAGTTGCCTAGCTAGGAATATAGTAAAGATGAAGCCCAATTTTATTCTAAATTTTCTTCTCTCTTTTTTCTTTCTTTCTTTCATATTTTCTTGTAGTAAAATAGATGTTAATACCTTAAAGAGTCATTGCAAGCAAAACTCTGTCAATTTTCTGACAATGTGAATAATGGTCAGACTGCATTTTCGGACAACGTAAATCAAGATCAGATTGCACAGAACATGCAGTCTGATCCTTGATCTACATTGTCTGCTATTTAGTTATTATTTTCTGGCAAAAGCAATTCCGGAATCAAGATGATTTAGTCTCTTTTCCTTATCGAGAAAGAGCATTTCGCTTTTTTCATGCTTTGAGGGTTGATGCTGAAGCCCGGGCTTCCCGACATCCGCCGGGCTACGCGCCAGCAAACGATGCCCCCCTCCCCCGTGTTTAGCGACCCTTAGGAATATGGAAGGCTTTTGAAAGGAGACACTACTGGTAAACAGCATTTTCTTCTTTCCCACAAGGTTTCCTTCCTTATCACAGACAAATCACATCGTTTGTGGAACACTTGATTTGTCGATTGCAACGATTTTTTAATTTGGCAAGTCTAAAATTTCATCCTGCAGCAAAGATTTTATTTGTTGTCTAGGTTATAAACGTTTGCTTTACAACAAAACTTAAATAAAACTATGGTGGCATATTTCTGCCGCGAGATAAGAGATAGCTATCATGATAATTTTAAAAAACTATCGTGATAAAACAAAGTTTCCTGGAAATATTATCTAGATAATAAAAATTTCACGATAAAAACATCGCGATAATTCTACCTTTTATCATAATTTTTTTGCTTTCGTGCCCATAACTGACATTCATGGTATCTATAATTAGATACGGTTTCGGAACATCTTCGTATACAACCTTATGAATTTTCCTTTTCCCTGAATGGTTTAAAGTGTTCGTAGGAGGCATTTCGAGTCATCTTTGTGATTTTACAGACTTCTGTTCATTTGGAGTCTTGTCAAAATTTACCAATTAAGCTACAATTATTAATTATTCGAACTTTTACTTACTGCAATCTTGTGAAGTCAAAAACTACCGAGTTCATCCAAATGATAAATTTTCAATTTATAGATATCGAGAAACAGGTAGAACTATCACGATAATTTTATCTTGCATGTCAGCTTCGTGCACGACTGAGAAATTTTTGCGTTAAAATTTTGAGTTTATCGTGCTGTTTTTTTTAGGAAACTTTTTACTATCGCGATAAAATTTCCAGGAAACTTTAATTTATCGCGATAGTTTTGTAAAATTATCATGATAGCTATCTCGTATCTCGTGGCAGTAATATGCCACTATACAAAACATCAACCAAATTTAAGATCATAGAAAGCGTTTAGGGGGAACAAATTGAATGCAGCTCAAGTAACGGTAGTTTTTCTGAAAATTGTTGAAAACACTGCGGGAAGAGGAGAAACTGCTGGTTGTCAGTCTTTTCTCCTTTTTCAAAGTGCTTTCAGTGTTTTCAAAAGCTTTCCTCCTTAAATCGTAAAGAACATGGAATCGTCCAGGAAAGGAATAAATCTATTTTTTCGGGGGGGGCGGGAAGAAGACAGTGGCTTAACCTATGTACCGTCAGAAAATATTCTGGGGTAGCAAGGATAGGTACGCTTGCATTTGTGATATCATTGAAATTAAGTTAAAACGCCGTAAAAACCAAACAAAAAGACCGAGAGATTAGTGATTATCTGTTTCAACTGATTATCCAAAATGCACTCGAAAAGATTTAGATCTACATGCATTCATTTCCTGCGTTTTTTTTCCCAACCTTGTTCGTTTTGCTCTGTACTTTTGTTTTTATAGAGATTCATTTTTTCTTTCTTTAATTTCTTATTGCCTTGTTTCTTGATTTTTTGTAAGGGTATATAGTGCGAGGGCTGAATGATGAGTTTGGTGCATTATAGGAGGAGACATCTAAGAGAATCAATGTCATTTTTAAAGACGATTTTCTTACCTCTGTAGAAAGTATTCCACGGCATGTATGCCTTAAAGCATCCGACTGAAAGCGGGTACCGGGAATGTTTCTTTTTAAAAAAAATTATGGGAATCGATGGAAGTTTGATGGAGCAAGATCAAGAGACAAGAGGGGGACGCGGATAGGCGGGGGGGGGGGGGGGGGCGGGAGGAAGGGGGAGGGGCATGGAACGATTTAAAGCCACAAAATTAATGACAGCCAGAACAATGATAAGTTTATGAGCAAGTGGACTCTTGAAAAAACTGTGAGAAAAAGAAAAAAAGTGCTGGTAAACAGCATTTTCTCCTTTTCCCACAATGTTTTCAACCCTGTAAAAGAAAGAGTTTTAATTTTGTAATATTTAATTAGTCGCCTTCAAATGCTTTGGATTTGGTCTAGTCAAAAATTTTGTCGTTTGGTAAAGGGTTGAAGGTTATTTTTCAAACGATGAGGGTCATGATCAGACTGCACAGAATACACTAAATATCATCCTCTACCGTAGATAGACGAAAATGTGCGTTCGCATGGGAAGAATACTTTTGATACTTTTAAATCTGAATATGCTGAACTTCATTAAAAGTTTTTTACGAGAACAATGCAGATCAGGATCAGACTGCAAAGAACGTGCACTGTCAGGTTTTCCACGTCATTTCTACAATACCATTAGGCTTTTAAAACCGATTATCGCAAAAGCTAAAATCATTTACGGTATCTGACTTAAAATGTTTAGTGATATACAGGAAATGGTGTCTATGTGCGTTCTAAATTTCCCTATTCAAGTGAAAAAAAAACACTGTTGGTAAAGAATAATTGCTTGTTACAAGAAATCGTCTTTTTCCCTCCATGTTTTCAAGAGCTGTCAAAGGATAAAGAGAGTTCGTTTTTGTGGCGTCACGAGATAACTCTTTCCAGGCGATAGAAATTTATACTTGTCCAATTTGAAACCATTTGCAGACGGACACTTTAAATGTGGCTGAAATAATAGGAATAATCTTTGAAAGGAGAGAAAACATGGTGAAAGAAGGAGAAAATGCTGTTTACCAGCATTTTATCCATTTTTCACCATGTTTTCAAAAGTCGTCTGCGCCAGGATCGTTAATACTCGGGACTGTTTAGTTAAGGGTTAAATATCCTTGAACATGAACAGACTGGCCTCGAGCGCTGATTTTGACATGTCAAAAGGGATATTGACATCACATCGTGACCGAATTTTATAGGATCGCGTAGTAATATTGTTTACCTCTTTCGGCAGACTGAACGCTGAAACGGGGCCAAACCATTCCCGATTTTTACGAGAATGATGAAGGAAGCTTTTGAAAGCGTTGTACGAAAAGGAGAAAATGTTGGCAACCAGCAGTTTCTTCTTTTGGACAGTTGCCATTTGATCGACATTTACTTTGAGGTCTGCAAACGCTTTCTAAAATTTTGTCATCTCGTAAAGAGTTATACAGGCTTTAAATAGTCTGCTAAGAATGTTTGTGTCAGTCTATAAACCGATCACTATTTACAAGAATTGTCCTAAATGTGTTACAGAACCGACAGAACGGGGAAGGGGAAACGTGAGTGATGAGTTGGTAAGGAGAGCGCGCCTTCCGCCACCCCCAATAATTTGGGAAATGTTGTAAAGCCTGTAAACTTCTACGGTGGCCAACACGCAATTGCCTTCAAGGCAAAACTTGAAACAGTGAAGGGAACGAAGGAATAAGTAAATAGCATAGACAAAACTTGCCTAAGCATCATCTTCAGTCGGCCTCAAGCGTATACGAGATTATGATTGTATTCACATATTTTAACTTTTAACTAACCGGATATCCATGCAATAACTCCTATGCGATATTCATTTTTTATATACCACGGATGTTTATAGAACATATTTTGATATACTACTGATATTTATAGAACATTAATAAGATTTTCTGCGAGTAACGTCACATTTTATGATGTAGTCAACATTATTTTTGACGTCATTTTTACAGCTAAACCTCATCCATTTCATCTGCAAATACTGCTAAATTCATGTTTTTCATTGTTAGACACAATAAACAGATATAGAGCAGGCGTCAAAAGTTAAATACGTAGTACTATTGTCGTATATCGAAAGTATCTAACTCGCTTGTAAGAATTGATAATTGTCTCACCGAGGCTTGACAATTATTAATTCTCCAAACCTCGTAAGATATTTTTGATATACGACAACACTAATTAAGTATTATATATTTATCTTTCAACTAACCGAATATCCTATGCAATAACACCTATGCGATATTTATTTTTGACATACCATGGATATTTATAGATTTTTGATATACCATGGATATTTACAGAACAGTATCTTCCAGTGACTCCGCCCCCATTTACCATAAAGATCTATGAATGAAAATTATTCCAAATAGGGTCTGTAAGTATCGTTACGTGACCGCGAGAGTTCTTCCGGGACCTAGCATGAATTTATTTCCTACTCACCACAGTATGTGGAAAGGTTACACGAAGAAATTACGGAAGATTAAGTCGGTTTTTAAATGTCCGAGCGATTTGAAAATATCAGTTATGGATCAGAGAGCGATGTGTGACTATGTACACGCCACAATCAAGGACAGATCGTATTCAACGCAGGTAAACAGGTTAATGGTTGAACCTACTTTCGGTTTCGTATCCATTAGAAAACAGTTTCTTGACGGACTTAAATCATAATAGGTGAATCACGATTCTTTAACAAAAACTACAGTTGTGTGAAGGCACAAAATGAAAGCGTAAGTACTAAGCAAGACGTTTGAAAGCAGATTAAAACTTGTAATCCTCAATTTGCCGAGGCGAATGCAAATCTTCATTTCCACTTTTAAATTCAGCCTCTAATAATTCCAACATTTTAAAGACAAATTCATGAATAGATATTCTTCTAGACTACTTGTTAGGAAAGAAACACGATGGCTAATTAAAAATATTTTTAATGATTTTAATATCAATTAAACATTTTTTTTGCAGATGGTGCTGGATGTAAACAATGGTATGTTAGGCTAGATCTACGAGGTGTCAACGTCCCAACGTGTCATCATACCAGCGACAGCAGACTCGCTATAAAGTTTGGTAATTATTCGTACCATTTTCCTGTCGTCTGAATATAATGGTTAGATCGAGTTATTTTAGCTAAAAAAGATAAAACAAAGTACAGTGACAGGGGCAAAAACACACCTGCATACACTTTGAAAAAAAAAAAAATTAAATTGCCAAAAAAAAAAACAACAACAACAGAGGTCACCAAAGAACTTAATTCAGTTATTTGGCAAATTGAATTTTTTGATCCATGATTATGTAATGACTTGCTTGATACATTGCATCACTGAGATGCATTAAGCCCCCTTTTGCCAGAGCATGGCTCAAATATATTCAACACATGGAAATTTCAGAAAGTAAGAATGATACGAAGCCAAAATCTAATGAGTCATGCTAACAAAAGGAGCCTATGTATGCTGACGTAGGTCATAGTACTTGATACACTGAAACACGATGTTTCAACAAATCTTCTGGTGCCCCAGGTGAGGCAGTGCAGACTGCACAGCACAAGTCTAGTACTGGTGAACCCATATAATCTGTAGACAGGTACAAAAATGAAAATTTCCAGTTATTGAAGCCTCTCCAATTTAGTGATTTCAAAGATCAAAGCATATAACACAGTTCAGATTCAAGATCAGACTTCATGTTCCGTGCAGTCTGATTTTGATCTTCACTTTCCTGAAAAGTATATTTAACTTTCTACTGCACTAAAGAACCTTTGACTGGTATAAATTGAAAGGTTTGAAGACAAGAAATAATACTGTATATGACTCAAATGATGGAATTTGTCTTTGATAGCATAGAAAACATTGTTGGAAAAGAAGAAAATGCTGGTTACCAGCATTTTCTCCTTTTGCTAAAATGTTTTCAGAAGGCTTCTTCCTCATTTATGTTGAAACTTAGAATTGTGCGGTAAAGGATTGATCATGCTTCACAAGCTAAAGGTCTTTTAAAAAAATGCAATATGTTTGTTCCACTACAGTAAATAAGTGTTGTTTTTTGGTACTTTGGAAAGATACCTATGAACAGGTGCACTGACTGGCATATGAATTTAATGTTTAATCCTTTACCAAACAATCTAAAGTTTTAATGACGCTTTAGAAAAGAGTTTATTAAAACATCATGGAAAAAGGCAAACATGCTGGTTACCAGCATTTTTCTTTTTCACAGGATATTTTTTACCTTTCCAACAATAGATATCAATTGTTTGGCCACTCTTATTTTTTTCGACAACGCTGTGAATTTCATCAGTTATTTGAGTAAGTCTATCCTAATGGGGCAGTTTTTCCCTTTGAAAAGAAAGTAATGCTTGAAATGCTCTGTGAAGTAAAGGTTCAGAATTGGTTAAATAACAAGAAATAAATGTGACAAATAATGCTTGTACAGAAAATTAGTTTTAATTAAATAATTACTGAATACCTTGAAAGTCTTTGTATTGTCTTAATTGCTGTAATATCCTTTGCTTGATTACAAAGAGCATAATATCTTTCTGATGAAGATTCACTGTGAACTTCACTGATACTAAAGTTCCCTCTCACAAAGCCACTCTGGGATACTCAGAGAATTTCTATACCTGTAATAAACGGCAGAAAGGTCATTATTATACCCAGTACTGACATCAGCCTGTCCATCTTGTAATTGTAACAGACATTTTTTATGCAAATTGCATATTAGATTTGATTGTGTATGTTCTATCAAAGAACTGGGCAGGGGTATTAACTCTTAAACACTGTATTAATCTGTTTCCAAACAACAAGGTTATAGACTTGTATAAATTGAAAGCACTTGTAGTCGAAAAAAATAAGAGTGGTTAAACAATTGATATCTATTGTTGGAAGGGTAAAAAATATCCTGGGAAAAGGAGAAAATACTGGTAACCAGCATTTTTGCCTTTTCCATGACGTTTTCATAAACCCCTTTCTGTAGGGTCATTAAAACTTTAGATTGTTTGGTAAAGGGTTAGACATTATATTCATATGCCAGTCAGTGTACCTGTTCATAGGTGTATTTCCAAAGTACCAAAAAACAACACTTATTCACTGCAGTGGAACGAGCATATTGCATTTTTTAAAGGACCTTTAGCCTGTGAAGCATGATCAATCCTTTACCGCACAATTCTAAGTTTCAACATAAATGAGGAAGAAGCCTTCTGAAAACATTTTAGCAAAAGGAGAAAATGCTGGTAACCAGCATTTTCTCCTTTTCCAACAATGTTTTCTATGCTATCAAAAACAAATTCCATCATTTGAGTCATATACAGTATTATTTCTTGTCTTCAAACCTTTCAGTTTTTACCACACAATCCTGAGTTTCAACATAGTTGAGGAAGAAGCTTTTAGGAAAAGGAGAAAATGCTGGTAACCAACATTTTCTTCTTTTCCAACAATGTTTTCTATACTATCAAAGACAAATTCCATCATTTGAGCCATATGCAGTATTACTTCTTGTCCTCAAACCTTTCAATTTATACCAGTCAAAGATTCTGTAGTGCGGTAAAAGGTTAAATATACTTTTCAGGAAAGTGAAGATCAAAATCAGACTGCACGGAACATGAAGTCTGATCTTGAATTTGAACTGTGTTATATGGTTTGATCTTTAATATCACGAAACTGGAAAGGCTTCAATAACTGGAAATTGCCATTTTTGTACCTGTCTACAGATTATATGGGTTCACCAGTACTAGACTTGTGCTGTGCAGTCTGCGCTGCCTCACCTGGGGCACCAGAAGATTTGTTGAAACATCGTGTTTCAGTGTATCAAGTACTATGACCTACGTCAGCATACATAGGCTCCTTTTGTTAGCATGACTCATTAGATTTTGGCTTCAAATCACTCTTACTTTCTGAAATTTCCATCTGTGTTGAATATATTTGAGCCATGCTCTGGCAAAAGGGGGCTTAATGCATCTCAGTGATGCAATGTACCAAGCAAGTCATTATATAATCATGGATCCAAAAATTCAATTTGCCTAATAACTGAGTCATGTTCTTTGGTGACCTCTTTTGTTGAGTTTTTGGCAATCTAAGTGTTTTTTTTTTTTTTTCAAAGTGTATGCAGCTGTGTTTTTGCATACATGCAGCTTTGCCCCTGTCACTGTACTTTGTTTTATTTTTTTAACTAAAATAACTCGATCTAACCATTGAAATTATATTCAGACGACAGGAAGATGGTGCGAATAATTACCAGAATTTATAGCGAGTCTGCTGTCGCTGGTATATGATGACACGTTGGAACTTTGACAGCTCGTAGATTTAGCCTATCATACCATTGTTCACATCCAGCACAATCTGAAAAAAAATGTTTAATTGATATTAAAATCATTAAAAAAGTTTTCAATAAGCCATCCGGATCGTGTTTCTTGCCTAACAAGTAGTCTAGAAGAATATCTATTCATGAAGCTGTCTTTAAAATATTGGAATTATCAGAGGCTGAATTGAACAGTGAAAACGAAGATTTGCATTCGCCTCGGCAAATTGAGGATTACATGTTTAAATATCTGCTTCCTATGGTGGTATATTTCTGCCACGAGATACGAGATAGCTATCATGATAATTTTAGTAAACTATCGCGATAAATTAAAAGTTTCCTGGAAATCTTATCAAGATAGTAAAAAGTTTCCTGATAAAAGTATCACGATAAACTAATATTTTATCGCAAAATTTCTCAACCGTGCTCGAAGCTGACATGCGAGATAAAACTATTGTGATAGTTCTACCCGTTTCTCGATATCTATAAATAGAAAATGCATCATTTGGATGAACTCGGTAGTTTTGACTAAAAGGGCAACTACAGCCAAAATCTCATTTTGGATATATGAATCCTTAAATGAAAACAATCTTAAAATTGAAAACCGTATTTCAATGTCTATCGTAAAAAGAGAGTTATAAGCGAAAATGTGGTTTGCACACCTGTGCGAGTTCGTGAAATCTGCGATAAACCGGATGTAACGCCACACTTATTTCGGCTTCTGTGTACTATTAATTTGCTCTGATACTGACTTTTTTTCTCACAGCCTTATCTTCCCTCATGTCGGGAGACGACTTTTTTCGTCACAAAAATCCCTATCGTATGCCGGGTGCCGAGTTTAAGCACTATTTCGAGCCAGGAGATGACTATTTATTCGTCAGTCTGCTGTCTGTCTGTCTGAACCGAATGACGTGGCTTAATATTAGATTTACCATTAATCCTCAACAGGTTAAATAAACGTTCATGCCGATTGCAAAATTTCGAATAGTGCTAGTTTTTGGAGATACAAAAATAGATATCTCCGTATTGGACACTGTACATAAGATCAGATTGCACGTTCTGTGCAGTCTGATCTTAATATACACTGTTCGGAAAAGGTCATTGAGTCGCGCTCAGCAGCCTTGGGGCCCCACAGAAATTTAAATAAGGCAAGAAATCAATGATAAATTCACTGTTGATTATCCATCTCTTTCATATGAGAGCGAGCGAGCGAGCGAGCGAGAGAGAGAGAGAAAGAGTTGGAGGGTAGTTAGAATAGAAATTCGACAAGCAGATTATGGGATTTTTTTTTTTTTATTTAAGATCGTACGAATGAGGAAAATACAAAAGTTATGACGTTCGACTTACTCATTTAACCTGTGTAAAATTCCAAATTCCATTCACATTTTATAAGAAAAAGGGCTCAATATGGTCGTGAAAACAAAAGAGTAACTTTGTACATGACATGTTTATGACAAGTGCTTGTTAACCTCCAGCTGCAAGCCGGGTAAAAAAATATGTGAGACCACAACGGTGCGATACCAACATCAAAGAGGCGCCGAATTAACCCTTTGCCCCTTTGCATTGATGGAACACACAATTCTTTTCGCAAAATAAAAAGTTGGCACACTAAAATTTTGTGTAAAGTTTGTATGCAGTCATAAATTTTTAATTTACGCTGCATTTTTATGGTCAGCAATCTGCATCTGTTATCTCGTACATGATTACAGCGAGAAATACAGAAGAAAAAAGTTAAATAATTTTTGTCCACGTTGGTATTTCCACTTAAATTTTGCGCCTTACATGTCTCAGTATGTAGGAAATGGACTGACCCTGTATTTTGCAGACGATCAAAAACGTTTACCGCATGATATGGAGGGCAGGAAGGCAGGAAGGCAGGAGGCAATTCAGACAATCTTTTAACGTTGTTGTTGATGAAAGAAACAAATTTGAAATTGTGAAAAAAAAAAAAAAAAAAACACGTAGGAAAATAAATGAAGATCAAGTGAAAAAATAGAAAATGGATTTAACTTTAACAGCAAATTCAGGATGTGTGCTGGATTTGATATTGTTCGTGAATGTTAAAGAGAGGATACGATTTCTGAGGTAGATTAAGGCTTTTAATTCTTCCCAAGCTGAAGGAGACATGTAAAATGCTGACACTGATGGTGTAGATCAAGATCAGACTGCGCAGGATTTGTAGACCGTTCAATGATAGACGGTGTCCTATATTTGGTAAAAACAGCCTTAGAACTGTACTCGAATGACTTACTTTACACACTGCAACGTTCCTTCTTCCTTCTACCACCTAGTAGAAGAGACTTTTGGCATGTTTCAACTATCTTGAGTTATTATTTCGTTTTTATTTTTATCTATTAAAATTCGTTGATTAGGCAGTGGTATAACTGAAATAACTTCAAGAAATAAATCTCAAATTAGTTTTGTTTCCCACCAGAAGAATAACTTTTCCTTTTCATAAGTACTATCTCCACTAGGCTAATTCATTCAAAATTTCTTTCCTGTGATTGTAGTAAGATGTAAGAGCGATAGAGGTAAAAATCCTGCAGTACACAAGTGATTGAAACGTGATAAAGCGATTTCTATCTTTACAAATTTCATGCAGTTTTCTCAGTTTTCTGCGTTAGTTCATATATAGCGACCATATCTTCTCACACTTGTAACGTCACGGCAAACTGCCCGAAGTCACGATTTTTTCAATTAGCGATTGTCAGACAAGTGAAAATTCGAAGTGTAAACCTCTATATCTCGTGAAGTAAGCATCACAGAACGCTAAAAAAAATTTTTGTTAACATACTCTAGTATAGTTTTATCCGATTTGGAAATGAAAATTTTGGTCTGGAGTTACCCTTTAATAAGATTGCAGTAAGTAAAATTTCGAATCATTAACAATTTTTTTTGTACCTTAATTGGTAGATTTTGACAATACTCGAAATGAACAGAGGTCTGTAAAATCACAAAGACGACTCGAAATGCCTCCTACGAACAACTTTAAAACCATCCAGGGAAAAGGAGAATTCATAAGGTTGTAGACGAAGGTGTTCCGAAACGGTATCTAATTATAGGTACCATGAATGTCAGTTGTGGGCACGAAAGCAGAAAAAATCATGATAAGAGTCTGAATTATCGCGATATTTTTATCATGAAAATTTTTGTTTTATCACGATACTTCTCTTAAATTATCATGATAGCTATCTCATATCTCGCGGCAGAAATATGCCACCATAGCTTTCAAACGTCTTGCTTAGTACTTACGCTTTCATTCTGTGACTTCACACAGATGTGGTTTTTGTTAAAGAATCGTGATTCACCTATTATGATTTAAGTCTGTCAAGAAACTGTTTTATATTGAATACGAAACCGAAAGTAGGTTCAACTATTAACCTGTTTACCTGCGTTGAATACGATCTGTCCTTGATTGTGGCGTGTACATAGTCACATATCGCTCTCTGATCCATAACTGATATTTTCAAATCGCTCGGACATTTAAAAGCTGACTTGATCTTCCGTAATTTCTTCGTGTATCTCTCCACATACTGTGGAGAGTAGGAAATAAATTCATGCTAGGTCCCGGAAGTGAAGAACTCTCGCGGTCACGTGACGAGACTTACAAACCCTATTATGGTAACAATTACTACTGAAAGCCCGCGAAAAAAAAGAATGATTTCATAGCACGCGCTCTAATTTCCGATGATTTGTCTACGTAATTCCTGCCTGTGACGTCATTTGAATACCATTTTACGTGTTTTCTGAAATAGAATAATCCACTGCGATCTCAGTCGCAATTTTCGGACAATTAATTACTACCATAAAGTACTATATGAGGGTAACCTGAAAATGGAAATTTCGATTCAAATGAACTTTCAACTTGTATTTGTCAGCCACGTCTTAACAATATAATAAACACCAACAAATGAGACATTAAAATATAAATCGAATACGTGCATAGTGTTGTCGTAGATCTATATAAAAAATATCTAACTCGGTTGTGAGAATTGATAATTGCAAAGGCTCGACATTTATCAATTCTCCCAACCTCGTTCGATATTTTTGATATACGACAACACTATGTTCGTATCCTCTATTGATCTTTTCCTCGTTCCCGCATTAATTTGCAGTTGGTCACAAATGTGAACGTGTTTACTCTGCTGATTTGTGTTGGCCTTTCTGCGGGCTTATTTGCTGGCCCATTTATGACACCAATATAGACAAAGACATTCTTAACAAAGTATGCATATACATATATTTTGTAATACAAAATATACAAGGGTTCTGCCATTAATCGATACCACGCGACGCTTATTCACACCTAAGCAAATAGACATGATAGGGGAGAATGATATTCTTGTACTTATTGGTTATTTATTACCTTTTTATTGGAAGCCGCTCGAAAGCGGCTTCCAGTAGGAATGTATCTAAATTATTTACCATGTAGATGATCAGTAATTATTCGATTGGTTTTTATTTTTGGAAAATTTCTAATAATGTCGTGTTAGTGTGACAGGATTACTCCACATGACTCTTTATTAAATTATCGAACAGACCTATATGAAAATCAGATCTGGTTTTCTTGCAATGTAAGTTTCTTCCCAAAATAACAACAAAAAAATATAGGAAAAAAAACTTCCTTTAACTGGCTAGTCCTTCGAAGTTTTCCAACTTATAGGATTCCTTCTATGTTCCCAAATTAAGTGGTTATGCTTTCCGCATTTGTCTACCTTTTTGCAAAACAAAATAATGATAATTATGAATTAGAGAGCATCTTAGAATATGAGAATCAGAAGCAGTTTTATAGAAAAAGTTTTCATCCAATCTAAGTCTGTAAAGATAATAGGGCGGTTAACCTTTGATCAAGGTATAGACTAGTTAACTCCCGACACAGTTAGTAGTACGACAAAGAACAGTCTACGTCAGCTAATATAGAATACTTGTGAAAAGATAACCCTTTTTCTTTCCTTTGTCGACACTTTAGCCGAATGGATTTTTATTACATGGAGGATCTACCTTATGAGCCCTGTAACATTTAGCATTTAATGTATTGTGTGTCGAAGCTGTTATGATCAGACTGTATATACTGTACGGTAAGGTCCTGATCTACAAAACCCGTGAAAAATGTATAGATCGTGATGTACATTGTCCACAGAAATTACCAGGGTGGTGCCTAGTGTACTAATAGTTGAATCTGCTCGAAAATGACAGAAATAGATCAAGATTAGACAGCACATGGCCTGTATAGTACTTTTTAAATATCTTAAAAGATATCGTAAACATACGAAATCTTGTTTTTCCTTCCTTTTTCAGAATATTAATTTCATTGTGTAGTGGAAGGGTCAAAGTTATTACCGAACCTATTACTGTGCATATACAACTTTTTACGTCGCTGCCGGTCAAAGTTTTACGATGGCTCTTGAAATTTACATAAGAAGGGTTATAATTTTGTACAAGGCCTTTGCAGAAAATGGTACAAACTACTATTTAT
Organism: Hippopus hippopus; assembly: GCA_946811185.2. NCBI lineage: Eukaryota > Metazoa > Mollusca > Bivalvia > Cardiida > Cardiidae > Hippopus > Hippopus hippopus. The sequence goes on along the minus strand of OX328103.1, from coordinate 41,978,617 downwards.
TAACGAAATATGTATAATAATAGTTATTATGTTGTGGCTAAACAGATCCAGATCCTTAAAGACTTAAATATTGATTTTTTCTTTTTCGTTTTTTTTTTTTTTTTTTTTTTTTGTGGCTGCCATTTCAGCAATATAAGAAACGTGGTTTGTGCCAAGTGTGAAGGCTATGATCAGAAGAATTTTGGAGATGATGTGCAAAAGTCTCTGATTCTAGAGTAGAAATGTAAAGATTCACTGTGTTACAAGCAGGCTAAGATAATTTTTGACAGGCAGGAAGATCATGTTTTAGAAAAAAGATGATGAATATTTTTTTCTTTTTTTTTTTTGTAAAAAAAGGAAACACAAAGAGAAGATCACTGATAAAAATTAAAAATTCATGTACACATGTATGTGAATAACGATCTTAATATCACTTTGGATAACCATCAACTTATATAATCCCTTAGTATCGCCTTTGTTGCCCCTACAGAAGTTTGCTTTTTAAAATCATTTTAATAGATGGAAAATGCTGTACTTGAAAATACAATTTCTCCATTTTCAAATTTGGAGTATAAATTTAAAAATTCCAATGCTTTTACATTTTTTTTTTTTTTTTAACATAAACATTATCACTTTATAATACTACTACTGATAATACTAATAAAAGATTATTTAAGATTCCTGTCTAAACTTGGGCCCATGTTATGTAATGGTGTTTTTCCTGCATTTTAGTACCATTTGTAAGAATGTTCCGACTCAATATTTCTGAAATTGTCCACCAAAAGATTGCGGCTTCTATGATGCTATGCATCATAAATTTATCTTGTGCGTTACTGTATCATCCATAACTGTACAGTCTACATATATTTTCAGACAAACCATTTTAGCAGCCACTGCGAACGGTGAGTTGAAATAACATCTAATTAAAAAACAAATGCTAGTATATATCTGATTGAAAATTTTACCTTTGAACAATATGCTAAACAATGAGGAAAAGGGGCAACTGCTTGTGTACATGTACTTACTTTTCATTATATATCTTCATTTTGAAGACAATTTTGATATTCATATTTCAGCAACTCTTGCGTCATCTATTTTTCAAGATCTTTCATTTTAGCTGTAGTCCTGTTCAAGTCGGTCTGATGAATTCAAATCCAATTTCAAATTAAATTCAACGCTCAAATCTACTATGATGTCACGGTAACAACCGTGGCTTCAAGCCAAAGTGAAACCCAAGAAAAACTAAAGATTTCTGATTTTATTTCCTTCTTTTCTTCTATCATTAGCTCGTAATTGGTCTTAGAAAACCAAAAGTTTCTGAACTTTTGCCGAAAAATGTAACTTTGCTTGTCCAAGCTTGACAAGGGAAGATGGTTCTACGTTTATTTACTTAAAAACCATAAAATGTGACATAAAAGTGGCTATTTGAGCTTAAAACAGAGTAGAATATTCATTCATGTATTAGAGCAGATACAGGAAAATCTTATCATACTGCATTATTTTTTCATGATAATTCTTAACTGTGACTTTCACCTTAAAATGAACTTGTAGATAAATGCCAATAAAGCGATGCAGGCACTCACAGACCTTTTCTTTTGTATTTCTTTTCATGCAGTCCGAATTACAAAATTTTCCAGCCACTAACTACTCTGGGTAAAAACCGTATGCTTTCAGAGGTGTTTGGAAGGGACCTTAAAGTGAAATGTTGGCTTTCACAGTTTTCTTATACAGAAAAATACATAAAAAGATGTGTAGCTACGTACTGACTTTAACTGCTGTGAGAGGGGGTTATTCAAATTTTTTACTTCCACTTAACCTAAAAAATGGTTCATCCCTAAATTACGACGGACGATGGTAGGAAAACGAACAAATGTAAGAGAAAAAATATTTTTGAGTGGTACAGAATTTCCTTAATTGGTTAGGTAGCCTCTGGAGGCATTTTTAGATTTCGAGTAAGAATATGGAAAAAAATATGGGAATGTCATTTGATCAGTTTCACGCGTCGATTATGGTGGAACTTATTCAAATAACTACGATGACGTCATGTTTTATGTCATAAAATGAGACAAAGTTACCGATTGAAAAATTTGCAAAGCGACCATACAGTTATTTGAACGCAAACTTTGCACCTTTTTACAGAATTTAACCGTAGGGTGTCTCTTTATTTGCAGATGGAAAGTATATTTTGTAGTATTTATCATTATTTATAGTGTTAGTTAATTCGCGGCAAAGAAAAGCAGTCTTTAAAGCTTATTTCAGAATTTTTACTGTGCTTTATACAAGTCAAAAGCTTACGAAAAGCTTAAAAAGATTTGTTTTTTTCAAAAAATCTGAATACCTTCCTTCAAAACTTTTTTATGACGATTTTCCTCTTCTAATATATGAACCGAGTTTTAACTGTTGATGTATAATAAGACATATATAAATAATATTTAAAATATGCCAAATATAGCTTTTGCGAGGATGAAAAAACAAGTAATTAAGGAGTCATTTAAAGATCTTAAACAATCTACCTTTGAAGTTGTAGACAAGATCCAACCCAATTACTGACTTGTTTATTGGGTAATAGCACCAGCGCTTTAAAATCTATTACTAATTTTTATGATACTGTAGAAAGCAAGTTTTCAAAAAATAAATGGAAGAAGAGTAATTGCTTGTTACAAGCAATCACTATTTGTCGACAATGTTTACAAATCATTCCCAACAGAGCCCTTTTTGTTTGTTTTTGTATTCTACGCATATTTGACCTATGTATTATACTGGTATGACAAGAAATAGGCAGTGAGGTGATGGGTTAAGCCACTGAATTGAATGTAGAGAATCTGAATTCTCTATAAGATTAAACCTTACGCTATCACACCACATAAAATGTGGACGACTGCAACGTGAAAAACATTCACTAAGACCTGGACAGCTCTCACGTCGTTGAGAATGTGGAAGACTTGTTATCGAACGTGGACTCATACAGTAAAACCTCGATAGTTTAAACGTTAAATTCTCACGCCATAGGGAATGTGGACGAATCGAAAAATGAGCACTATACATACACTGAAACCTCAATAGTCTAAACGTTAAGATTATCGAGACTGTAGTATATCTCGAACACTTTAGAGTTGTTCTGATTCTCTACGGCATATTGATTTAAGGTTAATGCACGTTATACATCAGTTGATGAGGGTTCGACTACTATCTGGTTCATTTCATTTCAGATTATAAAATGGTCTAAGGTTTTATGTATATCCCTAATTTCATGGTCATTATATATTTGTTTCAGTAAACAGAAGCTATTAGTGTAAATCAATGTACTAAAGTTATTGATATTGATACAATTAAGCTTTTGCTGTCGTCAATCACTCAAAAATACAATGCATACGAGGAGTGTTCGAAAAGTTTCGGGACTAGTGGCATCATTTTATTAACATTTTTAATGATTTTTTCGGTAGTGATAGCTACAGTCGTATTCTATAAATTAATTGAAACAAACAAACGAGGATATATGCAACGCGTGATGTATTGTCACCATAGTAACGTCAAGTCGACGTGAGCGGGGCACCTTGACGTCACTGAACAAAATAACTAGCTTTTATTGGCAACTATCAAACACAACAAGCACTCCAGTATGTTTTTGAATTGTGTATGATAAAAGTGTACGCCTTCTGGGTGCCCCGTCTACGACCAGCCATGAAAAGCTACAGCGAGTCGCAAAGAGTAAGGCTTCCCTGAAATAGTACAGAGAATGTGGTGACAGGTTGTTGGAATCCATTATTACGGCCGATGGAACTTTATATCATCCAGAGACCAAGCAATACTGTTCTTTTCCATTGTTTAATGTTACCTATTTAGAATTATGTCAGGTTAACTGTCTGGCATCATGAAGCAAGGAAATAGTAGGAAGCATCATGCCACGATTATAAATCAAGGCTGCGTGCAAATATTTGAATTAGATGCTTTGGGTTTGATATATAAACTGCTCAAGTCTTGAAATATGGAATGAATAACCCTACCTTTTTTTATATAATTTTTTTAACCATCCTGTTTCCCTTTTATATTAATTTTCGAATAAAGGCCATTTTGTGTGTAACCATGTACTGTTCATTTTTTTTTTTTTTTTTTCATTATTATATCTTCTGTTGTAAAGGTCAAATTGTTTTCTTTCACAAGGCAATCCTTTTATTTCTACAGATTATCTTGTTCTTACATATGTAATATGGACGTTTTCTGCTTTCATAGCTTCAAAACTATGTATTCATTTAATCATTTACTTTGTGTTTCAGAGATTTTATCATCAGTGTTATTCAAAACTTGCTTTTCTCAGATTTTGTATTTGATAATGTACACATTTCAAATTGCCAGTTATAAATAACCTTGTTTGATAGATATGTTATGGCTCTTCATTTTTCCACTATGGACAAAAGGCCTATGCATGGGTTTTGTTTCCCTCTCTCTCTATCATACATGCATATGAAAGTTCCTGTCATGTTTCAAAATGGAAATGCCTATTTCAATATACTTTGACTGTGTTTTGCTCCTCTCCCTTTAACTCTCTATCAAACTAAAAAGTGTTAAAACGGTCCATTTTGAAAGCAAACGACATATTAATTTGATTCAAAAACTAAAATTTGCCTTTGAAATGTGAAAAACATTGTGGGGAAAGGAGAAAATGATGGTTACCAGCATCTTCTCCTTTGTCCACAATCTTTTCGAAAGCCGTCTTTCTCAAAATCGTTAAATATCGGGATTGTGTGGTAAAGGGTTAATATACACATGAGTGCATTATTGTGCATGATCAGATGAACATTTTTAGATTTTGATATCAAGATCATGGGCTTGTTGTGACTTCAGGATATTGTTTCCTACATTATAAGTGATAGGTTGCATTTTACTGTATTATTCCATACGAGTGAAAAAAAACACACACAAAAAAAAAATGCCCATCTGTTGGAAAAAATGTTCAGTGATCTCATGGTGGGCAGTTCCATCTTACCTGCTTTCTCATTCATAATCTCTATGCTGTGAAGGGAGGTCTCTGTAGCTCGACAAAATTATATCCTGTTTTGCCAAATGCTTCGTTGGAATCATTGTTAGAATAACAGGACGTTTCAAAAATAGTTTTATGCAAGCCCTCTTTGTGAACATTTAGATAATTTTATGCTGTAGCAAAATTGTTGTATAATGAATAGAACAGATACTTCATTTCACTTTTACAATATTTACTGTGTACTTTCTGGTCATAGAAATGCAATGCATATATATGTTACAGCCAATCTGTGAAATCAGCCATTTCATGAAATGACTGAAACATTTTAGCCATTTCATGAAATGCCTAATTCATTCAGCCATTTCACGAAATGACTAAGATATTTCAGCCATTTCATGAAATGACTGAAAATCTGATGTCAATATTACACAGATTGTCTGATGGATTTTCAGCCAATCTGTGTAAAAGAAAAATCTAGAGTTTATTTAAATTGGTAAATGAATATATTAATGAGTTGATTCATTATTTGCCATTCCTATACCTATGGTTGACAGGGGAAGGGGTGACCCAAGAAACATCCTTGGTGTGATTCTTGATCGTGATGAACTAAACATGTACACTATTGCTGTTAAGTCTGGAATTATAAGTTCAACGTATTCAAGAAATCAGTTTGATCTGTGTCCGCAAAAACTTCTAACTGACTGTGATGTAAATACGGAATGTAAAGTGACACTTCGCCAAGCAGTGAAAGCAACAACTTTAGGTGGACAGGGTTATTTCCGATGTGATTGTGGACATGGTAAAAAACAGTGCCAAACCAATCGGTGTAAGTGCTTCAAGGCTGGTAAAATGTGTAACAGTAGATGCCATAACAGTCTCACTTGTAAGAACAAATGAACTCAAAAAACTTGCAAAATGTACATATGCTGTTAAAATCAATTGTGCTTCAAAAAAATTTCAGAAACAAACATATGGACTTATACTGCCAGGGATATTGTTTATAGATATTTTGTTCTTTTTCTATGATGTTTTCCATTTTAACCAATATTGAAATTTGACAATATTTAAGACCAATCGATATTGAAAAATGTTGCAGACGGCGTTTAAAAGTGCATGTGAATTGAATAATAAGTATCATCTAGGTTATTTTTTCATTTTTCCACCATGTTTTCCTATACATCATTCTTAAAAGGGTGTTAAAACAAGTGATTGTGTTCTAAAGGATTAATATAAATGTTTTGTTTAAAATGAAATTATGTGGTATTGGTTTAAAACAACAATACCTGTATTAACCCATTACCAGACGACAAAATTTAGTCTGGTCCAAATAGAAACAAATTGCAGACATTTCCGAGTGCATTTAAAATGGAAAATGAGTACCATATAAGGTAGAAAACATTGTGAGAAAAGGAGAAATTGCTTGTTACAAGCAATTTCTCCTTTTCTCACAATGTTTTCCACGGCTCTATATCTTTAGTGCATCAAAATGAGGTATTGTTTGGGAATGAATTAAGTAATTGAATTGACTTATGTGCATTATTAAAAAATGATACATTTTGAAATATCATCTTTTTTCCTTAACATCAGTTTGTTAATTCTAATATTGTTTCTAAGACCATTTTACTTGTATTTCATGAAAAATAAAGTTCTGTTTTATAGACTTGAATTGCTTTCTTCTTTATGCTTTCTGAAGAATTAATAAATAAAGGAAAGACAATAAGATGTAGCTGCTGTGTGTGTTCACCAAGTCATGTTTTAATGTCTTTTCTTTATTTATTATTAACTGTACAACACAACTAGCCGAAGCTGCCCATAATAACCTTCTGCTCCCTCATCACTTGCGTTCATCGACAAAACATAACCTTTTCCCAATAATATGAAAAAAGCTGACTTGCCGGAATTCAACAATTTTAGTCCTTAAACACAACCCCGCATTTGACCTTTTGCCAAGAAAAAAAAAAAAAAAAAAAAAAGGAAAATGTAAAGGAAAAGAAGAAATTGCTTGTAATAAGCGATTTCTCCTGTCCTCACAGTGTTTTCTGTTTTTATAGGACTTGTTTTTCATTTTAAATACACTATCAATTGTTGTCTGTAATCTTGAATTTGGACTAGTCTAAAATTTTGTTATCTGGTAATGGTTTAATGCCCACCCAATTTGTCATCGAGTAGTTTAGAGCTTCACTTTTGACAAAAAATCAATGTATGCACGTTCAAAATAAGAAATACATGTATAATTTTAAGTTTCAGCCATTTCATGAAATGGCTAGAGCAAATTTCCAGCCATTTCATGAAATGGCTGAAATATTTCAGTCATTTCATGAAATGGCTGAATGAATTAGGCATTTCATGAAATGGCTAAAATTTTCAGTCATTTCATGAAATGGCTGATTTCACAGATTGGCTGTAACATATATATGAAATATAAAGATAATGATTGTTTAAATACTCATAAAACAGTAGGCAAATATAATGTTTTAGAGAAAATAGAGTATAACTCATAGCAATGATTAAGTTAACATAGCAAAATATATTCTAACCAAGCTATGAGGAGGACGATAACAATGTTGACCCCATGAATGTGGTTCATGGAAATATAAGTGATAATACATAGACTCTCATATAGTGTTAAATGATCTGTCTTAAGCATCATTATAATTTCAATAAAAGACAACCAACCCAATTTTAGTCTCGAACTCTATGAAGGGCGATTAATTTTGCTGTCTGTACTCTGATTTGCATGGCTACAACAGCTTATAGATAGCATAAATTATAATGAATAGGCAAAATGGGTGTCACAACGTCTGTTCTGTATGACTAAGATCATAAAAGATGATGTTGTATACCACGGATACGTTTTTGAGTACCAGCCATTTTAGGCTCACAAATATGACCAAGTACAGTTCTTCCAGTGCTTTGATTCAAACAGAACTGTTTCCTTTTCTGTAAAACATTTGTTATGACAATATATATGAGTGTATTAACCTACGGTATCTGTAATTTTTTCTAACCTATTAAATGTAAAAATTGAAATGAAAATATAAGCTGAATGACCATTCATTAATGCCTTGTATGCAAAAGTGCACTCGGCTCGCCAGGTGGCAGACTTAGACAAAGTACCCAGGAGACATTGGGGTTTCAGAAAATGATAAGGCCGAAAATTTTCCACGGGGCGGGTGGCTTTGGTGGCTTAAGGTCTAAAATTGTAAGATTTACACTTAAACCTGCATAATTAAAACCCTTGGCTATGTCACCATAGAGAAGGCAAGACGACTTAAAATTGTAAGACATTCACTAAAAGCTGAAAAACTTAAACCGTAGGCTATGATGCCATAGACACTGTAGACGACTCCAAACGGTAAGATGTACGCTAAAACCTGAATAGTTCTAGCCTTCATTTACTTCACTATAGAGAAGGTGGATGACTCCAACGTGTAAGACATACACTGAAACCATGAAAATTTGAACCTCAGGCTATGTGGCCATAGTGTAGGTGGATAACTCCAAAGTGAGAGACATACACTAAAACCTCGATCATGTAAACATTAAATATGTACTATATCTCTAAAGAGAGTATAGAAATGTTAATTACACTCTGTGGCTGCCAGTCAGATGGCTAATTTGTATTTTAGACTCATAGCAAAAATGATCTATTAATATTGCCTCTATTTGCTTGACTGATTTCTAAAGATATATATATATATTCCCGTCATTCATCCAAATTGACCTATATTTACTAAATATTATCTTCGCTTAATAAAGGTTTTTATTGTGCAAAGAAATATATATACTGTACATGTATAACTCAAGGACTTTTGTCTATAGGATTGAGACCATAAAGTCATAGGAAACAGTTTCATTTTCTTTTGCGCGCAAGCCCTTAACAGTACATTTACCCTTTCTATGGATTGAAGTATCCTATGATGTTGTTTGTGTTTTAATTGTTCCACTGCCTTTTTTTTCAAGATCTGAAAATACAACTCTACCAAAAATGAAAAGATATTTTCGTCAAAAATAAGAAATAAGTTGATCCTAGTGGACGTTTTCTGCAGTCTGATATTTATCTGCAAAAATACTAATGACATTGACTGTTTTCTTGAATTTTTTTTTTTTTTTTTTCTCTCTAATTTCAGGTAATTGATTGATTATCAGCAATGGCGCTAACAATCGGATTATGGATATTTATAATCTTTATTGGATTACTGTTACTATTCGCCGTCACGAGTAACGCCCTCGTCTGCTTCTGCGTCTTCAAGTACCGGAAGTTACGTAATGTAACCAACGTGTTCATTTGTAATCTTGCTGTCAGCGATATCTTGTTGGCGGGATTTGTAATGCCGCAAAAGCTACATGACATATCTCATACAGAAGAATTCCATGAAGGTAGGTTTGCTATTTTTTTCATTTGTTTATCACTTGAGTCTTTACAAAACATCAAGATTTAAGTCTGGCCCGAATGGAAAGTAATTTGCAGTTGACAAATTAAATGTTGCTAAAAAATTATATAGGGTTTTCCATTTTTTTGTTTTTTTTTTTTTTGTTTTTCAAAAGTTTTATTTCTCTTGCCTGTTAAAACACGGCCTCGTGTTGTAAAGAGTTAGTTGATTAATGTTAGTTAGTCTTAAGTTGTAAGAATGTTATTAAGTTGAGCTATCTCTTTGCCTCGACCGTTTGTATTGAAAAAACAAATTGAAGTGTGCTGGTCTACTACTTGTGCCATGATGCAACTTTAAGGGTAGTTCAAAAGATTGATTACGCTCGTCACTGGGTTCGAACCCGGAACCTTAGATGTGAGAAGCCGATTCTGTGTCCCTATACCCTTTTCTCCGACAGGCTTTCGTAATGCCGATGTGCTAATAACCCACCTTTCTGCATGTCCATTTCGTCTCATTTCAGGTGACCTTTTGTGTAAAGTTGTCAACTTCGTCCCGATATTTCTCATCACCAGTTCGATCTACACTTTGGTATGTGTCTCTTTTGAACGTCACCGAGCTGTCGTGAAAAGCAACGATCCACAGCTGACATTTCAATCACTATACAAACTTTTACCATTTGTTTGGATATTTTCCTTGTTGGTGTCCGTGCCAACTCTTGTGGAATACACGGTCAACGAGATTACAGTTGAAGTGAATCAGAACGAAACAACGTCTTTCTTGGCATGCGGGAGCCACCACGTAATTGAAGAGTTTTCGATCTCGAACGCAATATTTGTTGCCTTCATCTCATATGTTTTACCTGTTTGCCTCATGTTTAAGAACTACTTTCAAGTAGCCATTTTTGTGTGGAAGAGAGGTAAACAGGTCCAAGATGATCACTCGGACAGGCGAGTGGCAGCCAATTTTCATCTCTTCAAAAGCCGTGTCCGGCTTGTAAAGCTCCTAGTACTGGTTGCAATTATCTTTGCAGTGTCTTGGTTACCGTTCTTCATCATGCTTTTGTACGCGGTAAGTAGTTATTCAAAGCTTTAGCTTACAGTCGTAAAAGTGTTCAACTAGATGCACTGGGCGGCTCATTAACACTGACAAAATGTACTTCCTCCATGAAAATTTACCCTTTCAGCGCAAGTATATGCGTCATTCTCTGGAAAATTGGGTTTTAATACACCTCTGTGATGCATGATACTAAGCGTGTCATCATGATCATGTTGTTGAAAACTAAAGTTTGTCGTCTTTAAAAACTCAAATCATAGAAATGTCTAAAAAGTTGTCGTCAGGCTGAGAACTAATAGTTAAATGCAATCGGAGAATATAACCCTGGATCAGACTGCACTTCTGGCGTTAGAGGATATTTTTCTAGCCGCGAAATTACAGCCAGAATAAAGGTAACGATAACCTATGAAAAAATCTTAAATAAGATTTGAAAGCAACATCATCCTTTAACAGCTGAATTAAGTTTTTTCTTCGCCGGTATTAAAAGTATTCGCAAAATATATCTTTGATATGGTTTATTGCCTGTATGTATCTTCAGTAAACTAGAAACATTGATGGAAAAGCGGAACACGTTGGTTATGAGCACTTTCTCTCTCCGCTGTTTTTTTTTTTACGCCGGGTCGATAAAACTAGATTATTAAATTCTCACGAAGGGCGAATTAAGGCACTATAAAAACCGAGAGCCCGAACCTTGATTGTTGTTGTTGTTGCTGAATGAACGGAAATCAACCTAAATGGGCTTTTACAGAAAGTATAGATCGTGATCAGACTGCACAAAACGTTAGAGTTTCTATCCTTTCAGCACCATACTCGAAAACTGAGACTTTTGGGGACGGCATAGATCAAGATCAGACTGTACAGATCGTGCAGTCTGATCTATGATGTATACCGTTGGCTCGTTTAGTCATGCATATCACATAAAAACCTTTCCGAGTTTCAGTGGATTGTAGTTTAACCTATCAAAAGAGGCTGAGTTTAAAATTGAATCATGTTCTATTAACAGAGGGCGAAATGCATCTGCAAAACGACAGTTAGTCAATTAATGGATTTGTTAATGTTTCAAACAAACAAACAAAAAAAAAAAAGGGGGGGGGGGGGGGGCAAAGGAGAAAATGCCGGTCACAAGCATTTTAATCATTTTCCCACATTATTCTCTACTAAATCGAAGACGATTGCCGTTACTTCAAAATCATTTAATAAGTCGTCAGCGAATGCTTTAATTTGGACAAGACTTAATTTTTTCTTGTCTTGTAAAGGGGTATGTCTGTGGTATACAAGTCAATACTTCGTCATTTTTGCCATTCTAAAGGGTTTGGTAGTTATATATTTTCTCAGTTCATCGAGGAACACTATAATGAATCACAGAAAAAAAAAATAATTTACCTCTTTACCAGATGACAAAATTTAAGTCTTGTTTAAATTAAAAGCATTTGCAGACGAAAATTTCAATGTGGCTCAATTGGTGCAACTTTTCTTTGATAGGATAGAAAACATTATGGGAAAAGGAGAAAGTGCTGGTTACCAACATTTTCTCCTTTTCCCAGAATGTCTTCAAAGGCTTCTTTCCAGAGGTTATTAAAAGTCGGCATTGTGCAGTAAATGGTTAAATGAAACCTTGTCATATTTGTTGACTGGCGACACACCAGTCTTTGAATTTTTAAACTTTAATTAACATAAAACGATGGGATATCTGCACGTGGTAACTACCACATGATGGTCATAATCACGTTTCCAGGTATTCTAAGTCTATTAATTTGTTCGTAGTAATTTTGTTTTTGCTTGTTGTTGTTGATTTTGATTTTGAAGCTGTTTTCTCTACATATTCTACATAATCCAAATCAAAGACAGGAATTTTACAGACTTGCCTAAGACCACCAGTTGCTTCTCTATTTACCAAACCTTCCATTTATTGTGCATTTTGATATCCCTTTACTGCTGCATCGAGATTTCTTTCTGAGAGTTTACGTTCATCCACTGCAGTCTTATCATGACTTTGATTTTTACAAGACCCATTCAGTATGATATATTGTAAGCATTCGATAGAGCTTGAGGATTGAGGTCATTAGTAAAAATTTTCAACTTCCTTGATTTCATTAACAATAACTGAAAAAATCGAGATAAGGTAATTGATTGACCTTGAAAGAACTTTGCTTAAAAATGCTCTTAAATACTATATATGTATGATTTATTTTTTAACCACGACGACTTTGTTATTGAACTTTCATATGCATTACGTTATAGATACATTTACATGTATTTTATAAATATGCCCCTGAAATTCACAATTTTCTAAAGCTTGAAGGGTTAGAGGGTTCACCTTTGAAAGAAGGACTGAGCAGTCACCACAAATATAGCTGTTGCAGAAATGAATTTATCACATAACTACTATTATATTCAGTGTAACATACTATTACATTCAATGTAACATATAAATAATTGATTTTCGAATCCTACACATTTTTGATATAAGTACATAAAGCTTCATTTGTCAAAGCTTTTCAGTAAAGCATGGCTGACCTAGATTGCCTTGTCAACATTGATAATCGTAACAATGCCAACCGCTTCTTTAGATTCAATAAAATCGTTATAAGTATGCTTATTTGGAGATGAATTTCGTCTGGGATAAACGCAACTCAAAAAAACCACATTGTGGATTTGAAAATAAAAAGAGAGAAAAATGTGCATGATGCCTGATGTTTACGAATACTAATAGGCAAAATTCTTGAGATTTAGTTATGTGACAGGAAAGCTCGCCAAATGCTCGATTAATTACGTTTTTCGAGACTAGTCCTATACAGTTTTATCCCAAATGCGAATTTATGTCACATCCTATATGTTCCCATGGCTTCGTTAACATGGGGCGACGGAGCTATTACCAAATAATTTCCTGTTTTTACGACCCTGAGGAAGACGGCTTTTGAAACAATCGGAGCAAAAAATAAAAATGATGGGAAGCAGTATTTTCTTCTTTTCCTACAAAATTTTCTGCTATTTCAGAGACGAATCTAAGCCACAATTTGCCGTCTGCGACTGCTTAATACATGTGTAAAATCGTGTTGTATGGTAAAGAATTATGTGAGGAGACTGTTACACAAATTCCAAATCTACAATCTGACCTTGAGTCTGGACTGTCCGTCAGATCTAGTTTTTTTTTTCAACCATTCTTTACGAAGTCTAACCAACAAAGTGCTGAATTTTTTATATTTTTTTTTACTGATTAAAAATGTCTGTTATTCAATTTGCATGCTTTCAAGGACAGTACAGATAAAAATAAGGCTGAACAAAACGTGCAACTTTATCTTAGATCTACAATGTCCAATATTGATCCGTTTAGTTTTTACGGATATTCTGACCAAAACAACCTTGAAATTAATATACCTTGAACTTCTGTTACTGGCTTAGATTGTCTGGTTCATTTATCTTGCACTCTTAGGTGTAATAAATAACAAACGAACGAACGCAATTAGTGACCAATGTCTTGAAGACAATAATTATACTTTTTCTCCCGTTAATGAACGCTAGTACTAGCGATCAAAATCGGAGTATAACGGGGAGAGGTCGGTTATGACGATGACAGAGTTTACCGATAGTAGTTGACGAGGAATATCGGATTCTGTTGACTGATTTATGAATAAGTCGCGATAAGTACTTACTTGTCTTTTATTTATCATTGCAGAAGATAACAGGGATCGACGCCAGCAGTGACGCAAACGGATTCATTAATCTCTTCCTCATTGCCCTTGCCACCTTCAGTACAGCCTACAACGTCGTTCTATATGTCGTCTTTAATCCAAATTTCAGTCGCTCCATTAAACAGGTGCTCCGATGCAGCTCTCCGGAAGTGGCCCATGTTTCCACAACACGGTATTCGCGAAAGGATGTTGCTACAACAAGTGCCAAACAAGGAGTGTCGACTGAATGAAACAAACAGTGGGACATGTACATAAATAATGGTTTGGCAATGGTGCTTCATTAGAACTGGGATTGTTTATAAAAACCGAAGTTCATTGACATCAACTGATTCTTTCATTAACTCTTGAGACAATTTTTCAGAAGACCACTTTGCAAATATAATTATGTTGGTAAAATACTGATAAATGAAGTTTAAGGGAATTAAGGTTAAAAACACAACGCTAACACAGTACGCATTATGACAAGCATTATGGCAGCGTTATGTACAGCGAAACATCCTTATAGTCATAGGTTCTCAACGTAAAGTATAGTAACATAATGTTATCAGTCAGCCTATTTCCAACCCTAATACATAGAAACGAATTGACACTATCCTCAATCGCTGAATCATTTAAAATCATTTTATAATCGGTCCATTTGATTGTCTACTTTCAGGTTCGTAGCCAGGAATGCAGTAAAAATGAAGACCAATTTATTCTAAACACTCTCTCTATTTGTTTTCCTTTCTTTCGTCGTTTTTCCTCTAGTAATATAGACGTTAGCATCTTACAGAACCAAGCACAACTTTGTCAATTTTTAGACAATGTAGATCAAGATCAGGCTGCACATTCTGTGCAGTCTGATTTTTGATCTACATTATCTACTATTTAGTTTTTATTTTCTGGCAAAAGCAATTTCGGGATTGAGATGATATGGTCTCTTTACCTGATTGAGAAAGCGCATTTCGTTTATTTGATGCTATGTTGGTTATGTTGAAGCCCGGGCTACCGGGTCTCCGCCTGGATACGAGTTTGACTTTGGTCAATGTTTTATCATGCGGTATCATTGCTTATTCTTGACACTGGGGCAGTTTGAATTCAGCTTGTGTTTCATTTCTAAGCCAAAGGTAATAATGGTTGCTTTATGTTCGTACGAAAATTTCTATGTAATATGCATACATAAAAAGTAACCGATTAAGAAAAGCAGAAAACAACATCATGCCTAGTCTGTATTTAATCTAACTTATGAAATAAGACGACAAGAAGCTAAGCCGTTTAATTCCACATTTTTTTTTTTAGCTGTACAAAGAAAAAAAAAGAGAGAAACAGACATGTTGAGTGATAATTATGGTAAGAAAGCAAATAAAGAGCGGTTTTGTTCTTCAGTAGGCTTGCGCAAAACAGAAAATTACATAAAAACTGAAAGTATCGTTTCGGATTAGCCTGCGCGGATTGCGAGACGACACTTTACGCAAATGTCCGAATGCCCCCTTTCGCCTGTTGCAAGCCATATTATATCAAACATATATGAACCATGCTCTAGCAAAAGGGAATTCAATGCATCTCCTGATGCGTAAGACCAAGAAAGTCATCACATAATTATTGATCCATAAAATCCATTTTGTCAAACAACCGGCTGAATCTTTAGACAGAATAGTCTTTGGACATGTAGAAAACTTACCAAAAAGAAACATGTTTCAACTGAGGTCAGCCTGCGCAGATGCGTTTCACACCCTTATCACAGAGCATGGATGATTCATTACTTACTTGAAGAATAAAATGTTTATCATAAGAAAGAACAGAAATGAAGCTTGCTTACTTTATACATTTAACATGGCTCTTTCTTATGACTGTCAGACCAATGCCTAGTGCATATTTCCTGTTAATACTCCGATCATCAGATTCCAAGTAGCTTTTCTTTTCTACTAACTCTCCATGAAACAGTATGGCGCCAGTAATCTTTTGTATCTCAGAATTATAATTGAGCTAATGCTCTGTGAAAAGGGAGCTAAATCCATCTCCAAAAATTATCGATTCATGTCAGCATGCGCAGTCCGCGCAGGCTGACATGAATCGAAACTTTTGCTATCAGTCAATTTTCTGTATGTCAAAGGACAGTGTACCTCATGATTCAGTTGGTTGTTATACAAAATGGAATTTATGGATCCATTATTTTATGATGACTTGCTTGGTATCTTGCCTTACGAAGATGCATTAATTCCCCCTTTGGTAGAGCATGGCTCACATCTTTTGTATGTCGAATTTATTCCGAATTTCAAAGTGCCGGTACTTTTTCCGGTGACGCCTTACGAGTTTATTTCATTAAAGATGTATCCTGCGGACAGAAAAGTTTCACGACCAATACATTTGTTAGCATTGTTTTGCTGAAAAAAAAGGTTCATCGCTGCTGGAAGCAGAGTTAGGCCATTCAAAAACTTGCTGACAAGATAGACGCTTCTAACAGGACAAGCCATTTTCATTAACACATACACTTCAATCTTCAAATACTACCTAAATCAACTCGCTTTCTTTCGAAAGTTAAGGATACTATTCGTCTGCAATGGGGAATTTTTTCACAATATTATAGTCGAGAATTATGTAGATCCAAGATCAGGCTATATTTTCTGTGCAGTCTGATCTTGACTTGCGCTGTCCGCAAAAGACGTGTATGTCTCCTGTTACACTGAAACAAGTAAAGGCACCAAATGAGAAAAGATAATCATATATTGATCTTCTCGAAGGAAGTCGTCAATAAACAAGTGCCTACGGAGAGGCCTAATAAATTACATATATTAAGAAACATTCTCTATGGAAAGATTGTTAAAGCTTCTTCAAAACTTTCTATCCATGTCAGCCTGCATTGTCCGCGCAGGCTGATATGCGTCGAAACCCTTAGCTGTTGGTAAATTTTCTGCATTTCGAAAGTGATTAATGTTATGCGACGACTCGCCAGGCTAAATGTATTACAAGGATGCATTTAACTCCCTGTTCCCAAAGTACCTCTCATATATGGCCTGCAACACACGAAAAGGGGCATTCGGACATTTGCGTAAAGCGTCGTCTCGGATCAGCCTGCACAGTCCGCGCAGACTAATCCGAAACGACACTTTCCGTATGTAATTTTCTGTTTTGCGCAAGTCTACTGTAGCACAAAATCTAATGTAGTCGTAAAGTGCCGTCTCGGATTAGCCTGCGCGGACTGCTCAGACTGATTCGGGACGACACTTTACGCAAATGTCCGAATGTCCCTTTTCGCGTGTTGCAAGCCATATATTAAGTCCTTAGCGAGTGTCCACCAATCGCAAAACAAATATCAGTCTGTATCATAAATAAAGAGATGACATGTACCACGTGCCCACAATTATAAATCATTGCACAGTTCACGTTCTTGTCCAAGGCAAACAGAAAATTATCTTGAGTAAATTTAAAGAAAACTGTTTTGCCATGAAGAGCAATGAAAGTTTGCTAACAAGAAGTATGTATTGTTGGATTGATGATGAAAAATGACACAATGAAACGCATAGTAATATTAAGATGAACTTTAACTGGACCAACACAAAAATATTGGTCAAATTTGCGGGAAGTGTAATCAGGTGTACCGTATAAGTTTTCGCTTACATTCCGTTCTGTTGGGGGGGGGGGGGGGGGAATAATGTAAACCATGTAAAATTGTACAACCTTGCTACTGAGGGAGATGTAATCAGTTGCAGCATAAGTTGGCATCAGTATTACCTTGCTATATAGAGGGGTGTACTTAATTGTAGCACAAGTTTGCGCCTTTACTACATTGCTATATGGGAGGTGGGGTTGTAATCAGGTGTAGCCTAAATTGATGCCTGTACTACCTTGCTATAAAGAGGGATATTCAATCAGGTGTAAGTTAACTCTTGTATTTTCTTGTCATTTAGTGGGAAATGAAATCAGGTGTAGCGTAAGTTGTCGCTTATATTACTTGCTATTGAGGAGGGGAGGTGTATTGTAAACCAGTTTTAACGCAAGTTGGCAATTAAATTACGTAAATACGTTACTATTGTGCTTGCTTCTGTAGCGACGAGGTAAAGCGTTAAATTATTGACCCGGAGGTTTAATGGTTCAATCTATGTCCATGACATTGCTTTGTCTTCAGCTAAAGATGATAGAAAGTACAAACTCAATAGAAGCAATATATAGACAAATGTTGATGTATTTTTAATAAGATATGTTTGCGTCAAATCGTTCGTTCTAATATCATAAAGAAAATTTGTATATAGATCTATACCGACAATCTGATTAAAATATTTTTGCAAATGGTGCTTAACTCTTTATCGCAAGATAAAATATTAGACTCGTTCAAATTGATAGCATTTGCAGAAGACAATACAAATTTAGATCAAATAATGACTTCTGTCTCCAATAGGGTAGGAAACATTTTGAGAAAAGAAGCAAATGCTGTTTATCAGCATTTTCTTCTTTTCCTACAATGCTTTTCAAAGGCCTTCCTGCTTCAAGGTCGTTAAAAGTTGGGATTGTGTGGCAAAGGCTTAACAACACAAGCGATATCGACAAATCATTTAAATAGGTATTTGTGTAATTTAATTTTCTGCCGTTGCAGATTGAGAGGTTTATCTCTGTAGACAACCCATTTGGTCTTGCAGCAGGCCACAAAGACTTGAAAACATTTCTGACAATTGTGAAACTCCAGTTTCTTCTTTCGCCATACTGTTCTCATCTGATCCCTAACATTTAAACGGGGATCTTTTCAAACTTGTCTGCTTCAAATTCATGTCAGTAGATAATGACGTAAATAAAGAAGACAAATATTTCTAAATAAAACTATACCATAAAAAGCATTAAAGCATCGAAAATAATATTTGGTTCAATACGTTTGACATAACAGAAAAGTCCACAGGGCATAAAAAGGCTTAGTAGAGTGTTTTTTAATTGATCAGAGAAGCAATTTCACGTCTTCAGTTGGTCCCCTAGATCTATGTACGTCTGAAAAGCACCTTTTCCAAGCCCATCATCGGTGCTTCAAGCACCAGTGTGGTTCCAAAGGCAACAAAATAGGAAATCATATCTTTAGTCCTGTTTTCAAGAAGTTTCTGCTTTTCAAGTAAAGTAATTTCTTATTCGCTAAACTATTTTAAAAAAAAAAAGAAGAAAAAAAAAAAAAAAAACGGGTTGCTTTCTATATCTAGAATGAGACCCAGAATGCGATTTAGAATTTTTGGTGAAAATAGACCTAAATCACACCGGCAAAATGTGTACAATATCGTACTGAGAATAAAAAGAGAATAAGTACATAGTTTTGATATATATCAAAATATCTAACTATGTTGGTAATTGTCGCGCCTTGGCGAGACGATTATCAATTCTATCAACCGAGTTTGATATTTTTTGATAAACGTCAACATTATGAACGTATTCTATTTGAGAAAACACGGTAAACAGGCATTCAAATGATGTCACGGGCAGGAATTACGTAGGAAAATCATCGGAAGTTAGAGCGCGTGTCATGACATAGTTCTTTTCTCGCGGTTTTTTTTTGTAGTAATCCGTACTATATTTGAAATACTTTTCATCCATATAGATGTTATTGAATGGAAATCCGGTTAGCTGAAAGATAAATATATATATTCAAAAAGTGGGTAAGACGTTTACAGTACGCACCAGATCAATGTCGGTTTGGTAGACATTCTCTCGAGCACTGAAGTCGTAAAACTCTATACATATCAGATGGACCAAGTATGTGCAGTAGAGAAGCCGGCCCAGCACAACAAATGGACTCCATGACAGAAAGTCGTTGATCCATCCTACAATAATAATTTAATTATTAAAACATTAAGAGTAGCTTTGTGTGTTTTTGAGAACGGTGATGGTCATGTTCAGATATTTTGTCAAAGCCAATCACACAGAAAGTCGTTGATCCAACCTACACTGACAATTTCATCATTGAAGCATTAAGAGCAAATTTACATGCTTTTGCGCACGATAACGCCAACGCTACTTTGTCTCAGTCAGTCAGATGGCTTGTTCTAGGGTCTTTGCACAACAATTCCTTGTTGAGCAAGACTTATGAAAACATCGCGGAAAAGGAGAGAATTGCCGTTTTGCAACATGGTCTGCGCAGTACATTTTTGTTGCAAAACCGTTAATTACAGTGCAACATTTTTGGCGAAACATCATTCATGATGATATGACATTAATAGTATATTCATCGCACTGTAACATTCTTCATAATACAAAAGTTGTTTCGCAATACAAAAATTAAAGTTTTTATATCGATTCATTATTCACCACATGGCAAACTTTATAGCGATACAAGATTCATTGCAATATAAAAACTAATAGCGATACTTTGGAATATTGATATACAACATTAATTGCGATACAATATT
This sequence comes from Hippopus hippopus, assembly GCA_946811185.2. Lineage (NCBI taxonomy): Eukaryota > Metazoa > Mollusca > Bivalvia > Cardiida > Cardiidae > Hippopus > Hippopus hippopus. The sequence continues at coordinate 41,958,186 of OX328103.1, read as the reverse complement.
TGTCATACAGCTTTCATATTGAAGCAATATTCATCAGGATATTTCTTTCAAAGACATACAGTATACTCGTATATAAGATTCAAACTTTCACTGTTAATAGATGTTTTACATTTGTCGCGGTTACAATATTCATTTTGATACAACATTTGTTGTAATACGACATTCATTATGATGTAGCACTTGTTGTAATAAAACATTCATGGTGATATAACATTCATCATGATAAATCATTCATTGAGATAATTTATTCATCGCAAACATCATTCAACACATTACAACATGTGTTGCATATAACATGAGCAATAGCTTTTGTTGCATACAACCTTTGTTGCATACAACATTCGTTGCAACACAACATTCGTTGCAGTATCACATTCATCATGAGATTTAATTCTTTGCGATAGACAATCATTACAATAAAACATTTGTCACTATATTTCTCTCATCGGGGAACAATAATAATTGCGATATTTACAATCTTTACTACTCGACATTCATCGTGATACAACATTTTAGTTTATATGTATTCACTGCTATATAACATTTATCACGATATAACACTTATAACGATGAGCATAAATTTAACCTAATATTTCAGATGTGGATTACCGAGGAAGTCGCATAAGAAGACACATTTTGGCTGTCCAATCATAACGCCTCACTCGGTTTCTACATAAAAATCTACAACGAGTATCAACCCGCGAAATGAAACCTACCCCCATGTCCTGTGGCACAGGAAAATATGATCCAGGAAACAGCAACAGCCCAGGCAGTTCTGTGCAAGGTAACATAAGCAACAGACTCGTCGACTGTCAGGAAATGTTTACCGTCATCTGGGTATACACCGTATATAACAAGAACTATGATGGTCATGCAGCCAAACCAGCCCAGTAGATTCCAAACCCAAAGTATGTAATTGAACACAGCAATTTGATTTGCATATACTGCTGGGGGTTGAAACAATTTTGCAGACAGCAAAGTCAATAACATGCACAGAGCGAGCGGTCTGACCTTGGATCGTCAATGTCTCCTTTTTCATTGAAAATTCATTCATATGTGTATGACAACTGAAAAAACAACAATTAAGATGTAATTCAAATTGAAGTTTTTATCCAAATTTACGATAGTTCGTATTATAAACTTTATGTTTGAACAAATTTCTTTGTCCACCACGTATTCGAGTTATTTAGATTTTACAGTAAACTGCTATTGAATAATTCCACTTGTATCCAAAGACCAACCCTCGTTCTCGGCCAAAGTCCTGTGCGGAATCAGGGATTTGATCAATGCTGGCGTTACATGTCATGTGGAAGAAAACTCAGCCAAGGCACCCCAGACACAAGCAACGTACTGGTTAAAACGAGGAAACAGATAAATCACAGAATCTCTAACATAAACCTCTTGAATAAACCATCATATTTGACCCTACCCTCTTCATTTTGAATGTGTCCATATACTTGTGCAGTAAATATCCTGTGAGAATCCCAATGATGTATGGTCCCATTCTTGTGTGGCCAGGATCATAAATATTAGCGAAGAGGTCTTGGTCTTTTCTGACAAGAAAACGAGAAAACGATCTTTCATCTTGTGTAAACTTTCATAATCTGAAACTGTTGCAGCAGACAGTTTTGAAAAAAAAAAAATCATTCTTGTAAAAACGGATGTAAAACTAAATGAGCAGTGTGCCCTAGGAAAAGGGGATTTGATGCATCTTCATGATGCATTATACCTAGCAATTCATCATATTAGATAGACCGATTTTCCCTAAAATTAACTGCATCATGAGTTAGCACAGTTAGACAGAAAAAATACCTACAGCAAAAAGTTTCGACCAAAGTCAGCCTGCGCGGACTGTGCAGGCTGACTTGGGTTGATACTTTTTGCAGATGCGTTAAACCTCTTTTCAGGGAGCATGACCTAAATTGATTACGACAAAACAAATTAATGAGCGTGAAAACATAGCTCTACAATGATGTTGAAGTAATTTATGTTTTATAAAAGCCTCGGCTTCTTGTTAGTTATCGGTAATTATGTGCCCTAACTATGTGATGTTGTCGTATTCAGCCAGCTGGATGCTTAAATTTTGAACTGTTTTCCGGTCGTTGGTCTTAAGATCACCCCTTCACACATATATGCCTATGGGAAAAAGTTAAGCATATTTTATATGCCTTGAAAATGAGATAAACAAAGACCAACATAACATGACATATGACTTAATTTTGTCCGGTGCATTTCCTCCATCCACTTAAATATGATTAAACGCTAAACAGAGATATTAAAGAAAACAATACATTTGGGAGAAAGGAATTATTTTAACTGTATGAGATGGAATATGCTTAACTTTTTTCCATAGGCATATTTGGGTTGTCTCAGAGAGGTGGATTTTTATGGAGCAAAGACAGTCTGTAATGTCTTGCAGAAACCATGTGGTTTTCAAACTGGAGTATTTTCTTTTTCTTTGTCATTCAAATGGCGTTACTGATTTATTGTAAGGTGTGCAAGATTATTTTGTTAAGTGTAATGCGTCCTCTTTTTCCTGTTGAACGCCATAGTCATAGCAGTCTAATGCCGTGAAAACATATTCTTGCTGACTGATTGATATGAGCCGCGCTCTGGCAAAAGGGAATTTAATGTATCTTCGTGAGTACCATACCAAGCAAGCCATCATATACAAGTTTATGGTTCCATAAAAGCCACTTTTTTTTGACAAATGAATTAACCATCAGGTAGACTGGCCCTTGGACATACAGAAAATTGACCAATACCGAAAATTTTCGGACCAGGTCGGCCTGCACTGACTGTGTAGGATGATCTGGTTGATACTTTTCGCAGATGCATTAAACCCATTTTTCACAGAGCATGACTTATGTGTTTAAAAAAAAAATACTTACGGTTTAGGTCCGATAATGCCTCGAAATATAGCAGTGTACTCGTGCTGTTTAGCAACTATAGCACGCGCTACTGTTGTTCCGGCTAGAAATAGAAACGCCACGATATAACCCACTGCTGCATTTCTGAAACATGGAACATACAGCATTATGGGAACGTAATATTTAGACAACTTGAATACAATAATGTGTTCATGTCGTAGTAAGCAACTGCTGCCATAACTTGCTTTTGCGGTCAGTGTAGATCAAGATTACACTGCACACAGAACGTGCAGTCTGATAATTGATCTACACTGCTCTATAATTTAACCCTTATCCTGCTGAATAACTAAAATTAAGTTTTTAATTCGGCAGTAAAAACCTAAATATTGCTGTTTCAAAGTTATGTTTTGGGGAATAACAGCTCCTTATCGGACGGTGTAGATCTAAGATCAGACTGCACGTTCTGTGCAGTCTGATCTTGATCTACACTGTCCGCAAAAGGTCAGTGGGTCGCGCTTAGTAGACTAGGAGTTTAAAAAAAATCTTATCATGGTAGAATTGGAAGCTCAACAAGCAAGTTTGTCTACTGGCCGATATTTTCTTTACATGCGATCTAAGAGCAACAATAAGTAGCCTTGAACTTTTTTGAATAACATAATCAACAGAACTAGCCCTTGCCTTAGGATCAACTTCTCGAATTAATGCCGTTTTAGCAAAGCTTGGGGAATAAAATGGTTATAAAAGTATGAAGCACAAGATCAGCTGGGTCCATACTTACCAACCACGCTTAAGGGCGTTCTTGTTCTTACCCTTTACAATTTTCTAAATTTGAAAGTAATACAACTTCTGAATGGCTAAACCAAATGGTTTAGCTAATGAGAAGTTATGTTACTTTCAAATTTAGAAAATCTTGGAGAATAAGACAAAGAATGTTTTTCAGAATGGTTGGTGCATATGAACCCAGATATCATAGAGAAGTATATTCACAGAAAATTTGTTTTTGTAAGGACCCAAGTTGAAGTATTTCTACTGTAATGCCCCATCCTCTTGTCTGCATTCAGTGTTCTAGATTGCCTTTATAGATGATATTTGTTTGTGTTTTTTTTTGGTGAAGATCGAAATTTATTTCATCAAGTGAACATCATCGGTAGTATTTTCACGAGTCGCGCATCTACAGGTCTTACCATGACATATCGAAAAATATTCCACCGTCACTTTTCAATAAACTACCGGAAAGTATGAAATAATAGAGGGTTTTTTTTCGGTGAAAGATTCGTGGCGCAGCCACGAGTGAAAATATTACCGATGTTGTTCACGACATGAAATAAATTTCGATCTTTCACCGAAAAAAAACAAATATTCAATTTAATTCATGCTTCTAACCCCCTTTTTTTGGTGGGGGGGGGGAACTTACATCAAAATCCAGTTCAGTAACTGTTGTTTTCTGTAATTTCCCGTGGCGTACCCTCACCGCATAACAACGCATTACAATATTACGTTAACTGCGAGAAATGTAGGGTAAAGTACGTCATATATCCATCTGGTTGAATGGCACGCGCTGTTTACCTAGGTAACTAGTGCACGGGAGCTGCTGTATCCGCCTTCAATTGAAGTTATAAATTGAAATCGGTATTTTTCACCGGTCGTAAACCATGAAATATCGAACAATATTTCACCTTTATTTCTTGATAAAATACCGAAAAGCATGAAACAAAGTGCCGTAGTTTTCCTGTTTGTTACATAAGCAAATTGAGTTTCAGTGCCTCTGTGGACTGAATAACACTCCTGACATTTGAAAGATGGACATTGCAGTTTAAATACACAAAAGGTCACACGGTCAGCCTACATGTACCTCCTCATTCAATAAAATTTGTGATTTTATTGATCAAACTTTTAGTCATCATCAGAAGATAAATAAAACATACCATACAGCGTTCGCTC